>OZ010788.1:472593419-473218419 GCA_963932465.1 Maratus speciosus | reverse complement strand
AAGAAAGATTATTATATGTATTAATAAAAATACCAATGGTAAATTATGGCAACTTGAAAATTAATTTGAGAACTATTGAAATGTAAACTGCCTTTTTTTTTTTTTTTTTTTTTTTTTTTTTTTTTTTTTTTTTTACTATATTCTTTCTGTGCAAGCGGTCCTTTCCAAACTACGAGTACCTATAAATATTTTCGATCCCCTTTCTTAGAGTTCCTTTGAATTTAACTTGAGGTTGCGTGCTGCGAAGTGGAACAAAGAAAACGAACAAATTAGCAATTCTATTAGCTTTTGAATGTTTTGCAAAAGGTTTGGCATGGCTGGAGAAGCAGAAAGACTGTGAACTAATAATATTAAAAAACCGTGATAGAGCTTCAAAGCAAAGGCAATCGAAACTGCGATAAAAAGAAACATTTTTTCAAGCCCTGGTGATATATATGCAAGGTACTTAATTTCAAAATTTAAACTCAGGTAATGTATTCTTTTTTCTATTTTGGTATTGCTTTATTTTTATTAAGCACTTGTTACCATAATACGAAATATTGCATATATTTCTCCTTAATCTTAAAATCGAAGCATTCTCGATTATCCGAAAATTTCGATTTTCCGAAACAGGGTCGGTCCCAATTACTTTGGATAATCGAGGCAGGAGCGTGCGAAGAAAAAACTGCGCCCGGGGCAAAGTTTCAATTTGGCGCCCCCCGCCCCCCCCTTTCCAACTTTTCTTTGTGACGGGTGTCACAAAACTGAAAAGTGTAGAAACAGAAACAAATTCTATTGAATACATATTTCGCGTTTATTTTGAAACTTTAGGTATAATTTTAATTCAGAAATTTCAAAAAACTAAATAACATACGAGAAAATTGCACTTATATTTTGGCAAATGGGATCTGGGAAAAGGGTTTAAAAAAATGTATGTAACAGCAACAGCACAGTATAACAGTTTGGAACCCTTTTATATTACAAGAAAGAAACCCCATGCTATTTTGTGAATATATGTTTTTGACACAAGCACAGACTCAGATAAGAGAAGGTTAACAAAGAGACTAAGACAAAGACCTAAAACAAGTTTTGAAAATAAAGAAGTTCTTATTCATAAATTTGTATTTTGGTGTGGGGTAAAAGACAATGCAATAACTATGAAATGAAAAATGTACGTACTTTCATTGGGGAAAAATTCCCAATATGTAAATATACAATTTTTTTTACAAAAAGAAGAAAAAAACGATGTTTGTAATACAAATTTGGCGCCCCTCAAATTCCGCGCCCGGGGCGACTGCCACCTTCGCCCCCCGTTTCGCACGGCCCTGAATCGAGGTTCTACTGTAATCTCTTCCGAGTTGCCGCGATTCTGATAAGCGTTCTTCATCTTTAGAAGCCACAAAAACCAATATATTTTCGAGATTTAAAGCAGCATTTAAAATAAAGGTTCTTTTGCTTGCACATATTTTCGGAATCGTTTCCGAGAATTTTTATAGTGTCAGTTTTCTCAACCCGGAATATAGATTTTTCGGATGCTATCGATTCTCAAATCAACATTTTTATGTTCAACAAGCAAGTTTTACTGAAAAACGTGATAAATTAACACCATAAACATAAAGATTAAAATTAATATACATTTTTTTTGTTATTCTTGCATGCATGTATAAATTTACTTACACAGCTGAAAATGCTTAAGGGGCTGTCCATAAATGATGTCACTCTTTTTTTCAATATTTTGGACCCTCCCCCCCCCCTTTGTCACAAAGTGTCACACTTCGCCATACCCCCCCCCCCCCCCCCCCCATTGTCACATGTTACGCTATAGTACATAAACATATACTTGCTGTTCAGAAACAAAGCACTACGTTATAGATCATATTTCAAACTTTATTTTTAAACTTTAACTATGTGTTTTAACGACATTTGTGAGCATAACAATAAAAATGATTCATGTACTTATTTTGTATGAAATAAGATTAAGGTTCATAACAAAAACATAATTAATATACAATAGTAATAAAATATTAATACGAAAGAGCAGTTGAAAACAGTCGTATTTTGAAATTTGAAATGGAATTTAATATATTTGGCTTTAAATCTACTTTATAAACACAAAATACTTTAATTTCAAAATGACTTCAAAATTTAACCTGCTGATTTTTAATGCTTTTATTTTAATTAAATTGTGTGATGTCACATTTCTTCTTACCCCCTCCCACCCCCTTGTCACAAACTGTCACAATTTCACGAACTTCCCTCCCTCCCCCTTCTCTAAGCGTGACATCATTTGTGGAAGGCCCCTAAGGGTCATTCTCCCAAAAGTGTACATTTTCAATACAAATTTTTCCCGTAAAAAATATTTGGTTTTTCAAGGCAAATGTTATCTTTTCTAGAAACTTATAATTTATTCGCAATAGCTCTATTCCGATTTTCGCAATAGCTCTATCTCAAGAACTAATGCATGGATTTTCATCAAGCTTCACATTCAGTTAAACGTTGGCATAAATTGTTGCATATTAGATTTCGGTGTAAATCACCAAACAGGGGTCTTTGTTATGCAGATTTTATCAGCAGCGTTGAATTCAGACAATTTTCTCCGGGAGGGATTTCTGCGGATCCAGAGAGGGACAGTTCAGAGGGGAAGGGGATTGGACTTTTGTACATTAAGCATAAAATCTCAAACCTTCTGGGGGGGACATTTGAATGTTGCACGGGGGGGGGGGCATGTCCCTCCGCGCTACCCCCGGAATTCAACATGTTTTTCTGGATTTAAACGATTTTAGGGATCTCAAGAACTAATGAACGGAATTTCATCAAACTTAATATTCTGTCATAAGTTGTTCATGATTAGGTTTTCGTGTAAATGATATAACAGGTTGTGCTGCCATGCTGCTTTTTTTTTTTTAGCAGTGTTGAATTCAGACATTTTTCTCCGGGAGGGATTTCTGTGGTTCTGGAGAGGGACATTCTAGAGTTTCGGGGGGGGGGGGGATGGACTTTTGTCCATTAAGCATAAAATCTCAAATCTTCATGAGGGACATTTCAATGTTTCGGGGGGGGGGGGGTGTCCACCCGTACCAGCCCCTGAATTTAACACTGTTTTTCAGAATTTACACGATATTAGCGATAATATCTCAAGAAGTAATGACCGGAATTTCATCAAACTTAATATTATGTGTCATTGACATAAGTTGTTCCTGAGTTTTTCGTGTTAATCATGTAACAGGCTGCGCTGCTATACTGCATGATATTCGTGATAGCCATATCTCAAAACTAATGCACGGAATTTAATCAAACTTCATATTCTGTTACACTTTCAGATAAATAGATCCTTATTAGGCTTGGGTGTATACTGCCCAACAGCTGTCGCCTTTATGCTCTTTGAATTGGGATTTTCCGTTAAGGACATCTAGGCTAATATCAGACGAACGTCTTTTTGCACGCTTTTTTTTCGCTCTTACACCGTCCGTACACATGCTAGCGAAGGTGTCAGAGCGAAAAAAGCGTGCGAAAAGACGTTCGTCTAACATTAGCCTAAGAGAATGTGGGCCGAAATTCAATGATTTGTTAGGAAAATGCAATGCTTATATTTTCTTTTAAAATGCACATACTTCAACGAACCTATCCTTTTTGAATCCTCATGATGCGCATAGGTTATCATTTAAATTTGACACTGTGATAGCGAATTTTGAAGTTTTAACATTTATGAGGCAGATGGAAGTTTTGGGATTGCAACATCCAACTACTTTATGTTCAATTTTTGAAGGAAAATGAAAATGATATTACCTTATTTTGTCTTAGAGACATCGATTAAAAAATTCATAGTATCGATTAAATCGAGTTGGCCATAGTATCGATTAAATCTATTAAAAAATCGAAATCGCCCATCACTAGAGTCAAAATATACCACGAAATTCTTTACCGTCCCGTGTCCCTGATGCTGATTTTAAAGTCTGAAGCTGTCCGTATAAAATTGTTTCAATAAAAGTAATATGATGTAATTTTTTTCCGAAACTGCGACTATTGTTTTATATAAATATGTAGCAAAAAAAATAACCTGCGCAAATTTTTACGATTGTTATTATTTTTTAACTTTGTCCCTGGATTTTAGATTCCTTACCGTCCCTCTTGCTAAAATTATACAGAAAATCACTCCAGATGCAGCCACAGAATTTTTTTCAGCTTTTTTTCTTATGCAGAAGTATGTTAGAGAAAGAATGGCTAAAATTCTTTGAAGGGAAATGTACTGTAGAATTTAAATCAGCATTTAAATGTAATTTCAAGTATTGTGGCTTACCGTTCCCAAGGTTTATTCCTGCACTTTTTGAGTAAGTTAATTTTTTTATTATTTAATCCAAGTAAATAACTGTTGCTAAAAATGAATGAACATTGTGCTATCTCTAGCCTTAACATGATTTGCCTAAAAATAGGTGGTAATTTTCCTTACCGTCCCTTTCTTTCCTTACCGTCTCTTCCTGAATATCCATTAAGACAATGTTATACCAATATTTTGTACTAAAAATACTACATTGTTATTATTTCTTACTTAAAATGTTCTATGGGTACTATGCAAATTCATTATAAGTAAAAATTTAGAAGAAAATAAAACGTTAGAGAGATAAAATATCAAGGGAACGGTAAGGAAAATTAAACACGCAAGTTTAATTTAAAGCTCAGTCAAATAAAAAAATTGTCGCTGCTGACCATTTTTTCTTTATTTTTAATCATTAAGTTATTCGTCTATAAGCTTAAAATGCTATTTTATTAAGTTACATTTCTCTAGATTTTTATAAGTTAATTTGTAGAGCGTCCTGTTTCCTCTGGACCATTTTAACCCACGCCCATGCCCTGCCGTGCCGTATTTTTGTTTGCATGTCGATAATTTACGTAACTTATGTAAGAGTGACCTTCAAATCTCGATTGCACGGCGCGTGTTTGTTTCGTTTCATCTCAAACGCTCAATCCTTTTTTTCCTACGGATGCTGAAATTTTATCTGTCACACGTATCTAGAGAATGCAAAGACAGATAATGACAAATGTATTAATGTTCGTGGTGCTACAAAATTTAGTTACTTTTTGTTGACACACACCACACAGAAACAATTCCATCATGCTGGATACTTTTCTTCCAACAGATTTGACTCTGGGACCCTTGTTTGCAACCTTTTTGCTTGGTTTTACAACATTTGTGTTATTGATATGGTAAGAAAATTTTTTCGCTTTGTTTACAATCACATAATAATCAAAGTATGAAATCGTTTAAATGCGTTGTAATTAAAATAATGAGTATCAATTTTGTTATGTCTGAAGATGTATAATGTCGTGTACTGTCAATATAATGCAGCTTTATATAGTACTATAATCTATGTAAAATGTACACCGAGCCTTATATATACTAATACAGTAAACTTCAAAAATCTGGCATCATCGGAACCGAGACTATGCCGGATTTTTGAAGGAATGTCAAAAGTGGTACTATATTCTTAATGGTGCTTTTAACCATAATTTATTTCATTATTAAGTGATAATTATGCATTAAAAAGAGAAAATTAAATTTAAAAATAAACTTACGTTAATTGATATTTTCTATGTTGCAGAAAAAAAAAATCTAATAAAGAGTGAAATTATTTCTTCTCATGTAATTTCGGAAACATCGGTGTCAATTTGTTTCTTCAGTTTTTCTGTCCGTTCTTTAACAAGTTTTTCTTGTATTTTATATTACGAAATTTCGATCACGGATCTATTTCGGAAATACAGTCTTGTTCTCTAAAGCAGTTATTAATTCTCAAGTTAAATTTATGGATTTTTCTCCATCCCGCTGTTCATCCTCGTCTTCGGATCTGTTACTAGCGTTATCGACAGTTCTATTTAGCACAGCGTCAGAAGAGACACTCCAAAGAACTTGTGTTTTAGTCTCCACGCCTTTGCTGAGTAACAGTGCAGTTCCCAGAAAATTTGTTCAGAAAATAATCGCCTCCGACAAAGGAAAAAAAAATATCAAATATTACTTTTTTTGCATTTTACTTTCAATCTTGAAGTTTTTAATAAACAATTTCTATTTTTCTTCTACCATAACTTGAAAGTGTAAAAAAAAAAAGGAAGGGAAAAAAATGGTTTTGATGCCGGATTTCTGAATGCCGGATTTTTAAAGTCACACTGTTTTTGATTCAACAGAAAACACAACTGTAAGAACATTTCAGCAAGAATAGTTTGGATTCAGTATTAAAACAATAACGCGAAATCATGCGTCAGATACAGATTATGAAACACTTTCATAAACTTCACTGTTTAACGCTAGAATACTAGACGCTCGTAATTATCACGACTGTATCTATGTCACGACTATGTAATCTAAACTGTGTCTAGTATTCTAGGGTTAATAAGCTGAAAGATGATGTCTAAATAAATGATTTGAAAAACACAAAACAGATTTGAAAACCCAATTTCAGAAATTATCCTCAATAGTCGGAAAAATATCCGAATTTTTTTGTGCCGCCTTGTATATGATCTATAGATTTGTATATACAGTAAAATCTCCATAACGAACACTCCCGAATAGCGGACACCTCTATTTAACGGACAGTTTTCCAATCCCCACTCCCAAAACCCAATTTTTTGTATGTTTAAGCTCTAAATAACGGACATTCCAAATAGCGGACAGTAATTTTGGCGATAAAGGATGAAAAATTAATTTTTAAAGAGAAAAAAATGGGGAAAAAAGTAAAAAGCCTCTGAATTTATGAATTATTGATATTTATTAATGTTACAAATTTTGTGACCCCAGATGTAGCGGGTGGGTTGGGAAAAATCCCCTCCCACGCCACGTCCGAAAAAGAAAACGTCACTTCTTGAAAGATTTAGGATTTTCTGCTGATCAATGCCTACAAGTGAAAATTTCTTGATCCGCGCAGAATTCCTACATACATCATTTTCTCTCTCATTTTAAATGTGCGTAAGATAATTTTATTTACAATTGGCATGAAACTTCAGGACAGATAATACGTTGGCCAGTATTTTTTTTTTTTTTTTTTTTTTTTTTTTTATCATACCCAAAGATGATTCAAAAGGATTAAAACTACTGACAGAGTTAAAACTTCACTTCAAAAAACAAATTACAAGTAATCGCAAGAAAAAGCAAACTTTTGTAACAGATTTTGTTTCTGAGAATATAATTAACAGTGAATAAAGTTATGTACAATTTTATTTTAGTTTTATTGCTTAAAAAAAAAAATTTAATTTCTGATTAATCATATAATAGAGGTTGTAGGACATATAAAAGTCAATGATTTTCTTAGCAATTTTTGAATCTCTGAAGTTTTTCCAATAGCGGACACCTCCGAATAGCGGGGAGTTTCCGCGCTCCCGAGGTGTCCGTTATTTAGAGGTTTTGCTGTATACTAGCATTAGTATGATAAAATGTAGTTGAGTTAAAAAATGCATAACACAGTCGAAAATTTCCCTTCAACAATTTCCGTCAATAAACGGAAATGTACTCGAGAACTTTTGTGCTGCCATGTATATGATCTATAGAATTTATACATACCAAACCAAATAATATGTAAAAAATTAATTAAACTTAAAAATGCATACCCTACCTGAAAATGCACCCCCAGCAATTATTGTTAATAGACACTTAAGGCTGTTCTCAACTGCTCTGCTCAACAAGCGCAAAATGTTTTGACACATTTACCAATTCATTTTTTAACGGAAAGATAAAATTGGAAGGCCTAACTATGAAAGCAAATTTGAATCGAACTGTGTTTTCCATTTTTTGATCAATAAATTACCTATTGAGTTATAAGCGATTTTGATCACGTTTTTCTTCCTTTCTTGAGAAGTTATTTTTCTTTCGCGCTGAAATTCGGTTCAAAACGCCCACTTCGACACTCTTTTCTGAAAGATCTATTGCGTTTGCAAAAAAAAAAAAAAAAAAAAAAAACAGTTCTATTACATAGTTTCTGAACAACAACATCTGTTAGTTTCGTGCATTTCCGAACAAAAGTATAAATTAAAACTTATGTCATGAAGTTGTTCTTTTGGATTTAAGAACAGCCTTAACCGAAGTATAGTACCAAAGTAAGTTTATAGTACTGTAACCGAATTCTTTTGTGCGTGAAATATATGTATGAAGTATGTAAAGTTTTGTAAATGAACGATGAATGCTATGTACATAATATTCTATAGTAACACTCTTTTAGTGTACTTCAGTAATGTACATCAATATCAATGTGTTTCAAATAGTGTAACATCATTAAAATGCACCATACAAACGTTTTTTCATTATAGACGTAAAGTAACGGAATTCTTTTGAGTGTGCCTGTAAATGAAACACACACCATTTTCAATACAGAACATGACCATAGTAAATCTCAATAACATATACCAATTGCAGGGCAATCCGAGCATATTTACGCAAGTTAAAGCATGGACAGACAGACAGACGGCCGAATTCATATACACTTTTAAAAAATGTTGGAAAGTAACAGCAGTCGTTTTTACAAATATCGAATTGCAACTTTAACTTAATTTAATATTCGTGTACATATTTAAAAAAAATTCTATTAATGCTGCTCTCTCTTTAATCAAATATAATTTTTTTAGAGTACTCAAGAATCGTTTAAAAAATATATGCTATAACATGCATTATTTTTGTACCAGCGTTTGAATTTGCAAAATTTGCAGAAAGTATAGTATGTGTACATTTTCAGGTATTCAGGTCAGAAACAAGCCTATTGGAAGAAAATAGGAATAACTTACGTCAAACCTTTGCCTCTTGTTGGTTCAGCTCTTGATGTGTGGAACAAGGTAAATTAAAGCAGTTTCTAATTTATATTAATTTGCAATACGGATAAAAAAAAAAAAAAAAAAAAAAAAAAAAGAACCGGAAAAAATAATCCCAATTCTCAAAGTTTTGAATAAACCTATTTTCACTATAATTACGTGTTTATAATATTTTTTTTTTTTTATATATAGTCTTGTTTTCCTTAGGATCTGTCTATATGTCTAAAAAATAACATTTTATTTAAATTTTTTTTATAATACTGTATATATGTTGCAACTACGTTTAATGATGCTCCATTCCGGGTTCTTTGCTTTATTCTTGACTGCACAAATAAACAAAAACAAGAGGATTTTTTTAATTTAATTGTGGCCTCGGACCCGTAGTATCCACCCTATAGTTGTGTTACTGAATATATATTAATATCCCTATTTTTCAGTACGCTACTGAATTCAGTCCCACTCCATTTGCCATGTTTAATTTTAAATATTAACTTTCGCTGCTTTATTTTGAAAAACGCTTTAATCTTAGGGGCTGTGCATATATAACGTTATCACTTTAGGAGGGAGGTGGGGGTCTACCAATTGATATCGTAAGATATAGCTGTGGGTAGGTGGGGGGGGGGGGGTTGCTTTTTGTTATCGATATCATTTTCGATCCAACCAAACTTTTCTTTTTCAGTAACTTTTTCTTTGCATTTAAATAGTCTGTTTCCTTTTTTATTATGACTATTTTTATATGTTTTTATGAAAATACAAAGCTATTATTAAAGCCGTTACATTTTTATAAAATCATTTCATTCCAGAATTTGGAATACTTCAACGATTGCATTCCTTTTCTTTTGCTTTACGCGCATATAATTCGCTGTTAGCAGGGCTGAATTTGCGCCGGAGCCCAGCTCTGGCACTTCTCTGTTTGTAGTAAATATTTAAATATTGGTCGGAATTCACCGGAGCTCATAAATACAGGGCTCCGGAACCCAGTGCAGTAGAGTTTCCGAAAAACCGAAGCCTATATTACCTATTTCTTTCCTTCCCATCTCCAAGTTTTTGCATTCTTTTTTATCAAAACACGTATGTGTGACGTAATGTGTCGCACGCATAGAAGTTGGAGATAAAACGGATTCAAGTTTTATATAAGTTTTTGGGATTCGACTGACTCGAGCTCAATCTGTCTTGTATTCAAAATTTTATTTATTCATGTATAGAAAAAAAAATTCCTCCTTCAAAATTACGTATTACATTCTATTTCAAATCATTTTAATGCTATTTTGATCAGAATGAAGGTAAAGCAGAAATCGCGTTTTTCTATTCTAGTGATATTTACAAATTTATGTCGGCGATACATTGGTACGGCGCCGTTCAAGAGAGTGAACAATGAATTTGCTTTCAGTTAGATTTTCTTTTGTGACAGTAGGATAATTTTTAATTGGTTGTTTTTATTTTATTTAGATATCTAACCTGGAAAGAATATTTTCTGTTTTTAGCCAACGCACATCAGGTTGGGTTTTTTTTGTCTTTATTACGTACGAGTATAAAAATTTATTTTGTATCAGGAACGCTGCCCATGCTAAGGCTCTGCTCTGCACACTTACGAAATCAATTTCATTTGTAAGTAGATATAGTTGCCATGTACTGTTGTTCTGATAGAAAGCAATCGAACAGTGCTTCCCCCTTTTCTCTAAAAGCATCGAATCTTTCCGATAATGGTGTCAAACACTTAATTTAATCTGATTTTCAGGGTCTCACCACAAAAGATTGTTATGCGGAAGTAATAGATTATAGTTTAAGATATGCGCCTTTTATAGGAAATTGAAAAACATTGTTCCATTCTTCAGCATATAAATATTAATTTCTGTAAATTTCATTCATTTTTTCGAAAAAAGGCATAGCTGCAAACAATCTCTTTTTTATGTTAACACTATTTCAGAATCATAATCCTTACCATATTTAATCGTCGAATTAACAAAAAATCGCAATTAATATTACAATTAGGCAAAGATTATACTATTCGGAAGGAGTGATTACCTAAAAAGTGGAATAGTTGACAACTAAGTATATGCTGATAGATATATTTAGTTTTTTTTATTTTTCTAAAGAAAAAAAAATGCTTTAAATTTTGCAAATAGTGTACAAAATATAAATATGTAGATTGGAGTGATAGGGGAGAGAGGGGGAACGGTACAGTTGTTAGTACCGGTATCGCAGAATATTAGGGCTCCGGTACTTTTTTTGTTAGAAATTAAGCCCTGGCTGTTAGAGAAATCAGGAGTATAATATGTACGCAGTGATACTTGCGTTTACCAGTAAAGAAAGACAAAGAATGTTGTCCACTGTTTTGTTGATAAGTTCTGCTTTTAACTTACACGAGCAGAAGACAAGTGCAAGAAGACAATATTACTTTTGAATGCATTATGTAACAATAAGTTGTTGTTAAGCACCTTTAAATAGTAACTTTTTAGATGTTATTTGATATAAATTTATTTCATGTGATGATATTTTATTGTCTTCTTGAATCCGTAAAGTATGCGACTAAGAAATGTCATATGCTTATATCATGAGTCACAGTGTATAAAAAGAAAAAAAAAAAATTAGACATTGATAACGATAACATCGGGGGTGGGGGGGGGGGGGACCGACGAATGATAACGGATGATAAAACGGGCTCAAAATTAGCAAAATGTTGATAACGTTATGTATGCATAGCCCCTTATCATAGAGTGATGCATCGATTGGGGTAATCCGACCGGGCGCACGGGGGGGGGGGTAGGGTTGGGTTGGGTTGAAGCTATTTTTTTTTTCCCGTGTTGGGTTCGCAGTGGTTTCGTGTTAGATTTTGACTCATTTAAGTACGGTTCTGGTATAGACCCGATTTTTCAATCGCGTCAGTCCTGAAAGTCCTGCATATTTAAAAAAAACAAAACAAAACCTATATACTTGAATATTAATGAGCGTATATGTATATGTATTCATTTTTATATTAAAAAAAAATAAAGAAAGAAAGAAAAGAAAAGAAAAAGAAAAAGCTAAAATTGCTGTTAGAGATATAATTGTAGACTAATTTTTTTTGTCGTGTTCACGTCGGATATAATTTAGGACTCCACTCTTTAATGTATGATAACACTATATGAGATTGAATTATAAAAGTCTGCACATGCTATTTTTACTCCTTTGTCACATGTAAATCTCATCTGAAACTCAATAAACCCTGTGAAATACAGCAATAGATAGCAGAACAATTTTCTTTTCGAATATTCAACCGGGAATTTTATATTTGAGAAATTAATTTTTTCCGTAACATAGAAAATTCTCTCAAAGAATTTCTGCTCTTTGAGATAAACAACAAAGTGTTCAAAAATATTCTTTTAATTTCTCCTTTGCATTAATGTAGTCAGAGATTTAATTATCTTAAAAAACAATGTAATAACAATTAATAATAATTTTTTAGTGCATGTAAACTAGAGACAGGCTGAGGCCGTGAAGTCCTGGCCCGAAACAGGCTTGGGTTTAAAGCAAAAAGTTTACTTATTAACAAATTGAAAAAAAAAAAAAAAAAAAAAAAAACATTGTCAGATGCTATTTAAGAAACAATAATGTGGTACATAAGTTTTTAAAAGTGTTTCGCAATCATTTGAAAGTCAGTTTGAAAGGAAATTTAATTGTTATTGGTGGGATATAAAGAAATCTATCTGATTATGAAATTTTGGCACGACCAGTTCTAGTAATATAAAGAAGCCGTGGGATATTCTTTTTCCGTCCTTTTTTCTGTTTGAAATATTTTTCCAGAATTACTGGAAAACAGAACTCATATTAATGCCAGTTATTCGCATGGATCCGAGGATGACAAAAGTGAACTTAGAATTTTAAATGTGAACAAGTTTTCGAGGTAATAATTTTTTCGTATTTTTTTTAATGACATTTCTGTAATGATGGCAAGTAAATTGCTCCATTTTTGTGGATAAAAGGAAAAATGATACGGATTATTAGATTTCTTTGTCTGACATCACTTTCAAATTGAAATTAACTTTTATTTGAATAGATAGTGAAAATAATGTTGTGATTGAATTGTATTTTTCAAGAAAATTTCATGAAATACGAACTTATTTTCATAAATTCAAGCTTCAGGAATCAGTTTATTTTAGAAAAAAACAAAAACAAAAAAAAACATCGTCTGTCGATTGGAACAGTGAGATAAATTCCATTGACGTAAAAAGAAACAAAAATCCATCGTAGCTATTTTGATTTAATTTAAAGTAGAAAAACAGATCTTCAACTATTTCCTTAAGATGGCGATTAAAACTTTTCAAAAGGACGTTAAAAACAAAATGTTTTATAGCGAAAAATTATATTTCTCTAAGCATTTATTTAAATTGATAAATATAAAATGATATTGAATAAATTTGCCAAAACAAAATCATTTTTGTTTAAGTTCACCCATATGACGTCATTTCTACCAGCTTCGAAATTCGAAGCTAAATCTTGGAAGAACGAAAACCTTTTGGCAAATTAAAGTTATAAAATATTTTTACTGGGAAAACTTTTGACTTAAATTGTAAATATAATTTATTATTTGAAATATTGTATTTAATAAAATTAATTCTATAATTGCTTTTAAATTTACAATAAAGATAGATTTCATTTTTCACAAAAACAAATCATTAAAACGTAAAGGGAGCAAGTAATGAAGCCCGCTGTCAAGGGTGAAATGACGATAAATGTGAAAACAGCGGAGGTAAGAAGTTCAGATATGATGACGTAACCAAAAAGATCAATATAAAGGCAGCGTCTAGTTCATCCAAAGAGAGATAGGGGACTGTGCATATATAACGTTATCAACTTTTTTGTAATTTTATACTCCCTCCCCCCCCTTACGATATCATACGTTATCATCCCACGAACACCCCCCCCCCTTTAATGATATCGTTATCAATGTAAAAAAATTCTTTTGATTTTTTTTCTTTTGTTATACAAAAGGGTTACATATACTTTCCGCATACTTTATTGATTCAAATGAAGAGAAGTCAATAAAATATCAGTTTATATATCAAATAACACTTAAAAGAAATAGTTACTAGAAAAAAAAGTATTTAATAATAGCTTTTGTTACATAATGCTTCAACAGTAATAATGTCATTTTGCACTTGCCCCTGCACGGGGTGGGGCAGACAAAGCTTTTTATCAACAAAACAGGTGGACAATATTTTTTCTCTTTTATTTACTGTTAAACACAAGTATCATTTCAAACATACTTCGCATAAGGTTTGTCGAACAGCGGATTATATATGCATACACGTATGACAGAAGAATAGGAATACCAAACATTGGGGTTTTCCACATTTTAGAATTGAATAATTTTATAACCATTTAATGATTTTGATATAACTTTGTACTTTCATAAAAATAGATAACATACTAAAAATAGATAACATATTATTTTGTTGCAAAGACCAAGTTACAAATAAAAATGGATAAAAAATTACAACGATATCAAAAGACAACCCCCCTCCTCGCCTAGAGATATCTTACGATATCATGTGCCATACCCCCTCCCCCCTAAAATGATAACGTTATATATGCATAGCCCCTAGGCCTAGGCAATGTGTAAGTGCCTAACTCTCTGAGTGAATTAGGCGGTTCCGAATTCATTTGTCTTTTTGGTTACGTCATTTGATCAAATCACGTCATCCATACCGGGAATTTTTGACTCCGCTGTTTTCACACTTACTGCCATTTCAGCCTTGGGCGCAGTCTGCATTACTTGCTCCCTCTAATATTTTTATACATTTCCTTTTGTATTTTTAACCATTGCACTGATGATGGAGGTTTAGAAGCTCCGAAACAGCCTTTTACTGCCTTTTTAACATCGTAATTCCACTTTTGCTCTTGTCACATTGTCCATCCCCTTCGGGACGAGCGTCTTTTACAGAATTTTTAATCTTTTATCACCGGTTTTTCAAAACAAAAATTTTTGCGTAATTGAATCAGGAAAATGCTCGGATTAAATAAGGCAAATTTTGCAATACAAATTTACTGGTGAGAATAATCACGGATTCTGAGCACATTACGCGGCACGTATACCGGTCGCTCGTCCGCAAGGGGTTAATATATTGGCACAAAATTGAATCCTGTCTTCTTTTGACTGATGAAACTTTGAATGTGTATAACTCTATTCATGAATACGTGTATTTGGCTTTCATTTAACGTTCATAATATTATTTACAGCCTCTACATGATATAGATTTAGAGAGGTTCAAGAAATATGGCAGAGTTTATGGGTGAGTTTTCTCTTTGTTATAAATGATACTCATAAATATGACATTTTGCTAAAATTGTTACCTTCTTTTTTTCCCCCGACATCATTGTTCTTTTGCAGTTTAGCTGACAAAAATTAAAAACTGCTTTTATCAGTATTAAAAATCACAGCATGTGTTATTATAGATGTCAGTAACACGGTGCAATATTATTATTGTTATATTATTTTGCTATATAGTTTTAAATCATGAATTCAAATAACAATTCAGAAGGTTAGATAGTTCCACTGGTATACCAATTGCATAGCATTCTAACTGTTAAGGGGGCCGTGGACTTTTATTTGGGCAAAAATCGATTTTTTTTTTTTTTTTTTTTTTTTTTTTTTTTTGCGTATTATTATGCTCGAGTTTGTTCTGAAAAACCGCATGCAGATGCGATTATTTTTCGCAAAGTTACAAGCGTTTGAATTTTGTACACAAACATATATTTAGCCCTTTAATATTACTTTAAATCTATTTTTCTCAAAAATGATTTTTCAACGTTTTTAGATTTTTAAAATGCTCCATGCGCTTTAATTTTTCAACAAAATTTATGAAAATAATAAGGAAAATCCTGATATTACTTACCAAGAAACTGTGTATGCATTTTAAAATTCGACTTCATTATTTAATTTTTAACTTATTAAAAGGCAAAATTTTGATGAAAATCGATATAAAATTCAGAAAAAAATCTCTAAAAGATTAGATATTCAAAGGATTATACCATCGATACACAGATTTGTTCGTAATAGAGTTTTAAGTGATTAAAATGCAAAATCGACGAAATATCTCAAAAATTAAGACGCATGGAGCATTTTAAAATATCGTTTTAAAATTTAAATTCGTTTAAAAAATCTTAAAATTATTATAAGTTTGGAATATTTTTTTAAGGTGTTCTATATACTGATGGTAAAATGACTCTACAAAAGTTCATATTTATATGATGAAAATTAAGAAAACAAATTTTTAATAAACCCCCTTAAACTGTACAGTAACATCATGTATACATCCATGAATGCTGAAGTTTTTAATATGACTCTTTGACTGATGACTTAAGATTATTCTCTGCCATTATTGTATAAATCTTCCTGAGATGTGCGCAGGATGTCCCAAAAAGATTGGAAACGCGCTTCAATTTTTTCTTTCTTCTATCTTTACAAGAAGAAAGTATTGGATTCGTGAAAATTTTCGACTTCCGATTTTCGACGGATTTACGCGTTTTAGAGGTAAGAGAACCCGAAAAACTACAAAATGTTTGTCTGTATGTGACACACATTTTGTGTTCGCTTTATCTCAAGAACTAATGCACGGAATTTAATAAAAATGTATATTCAGTTAGTCCCTGATATAAATTGGTTCTGATTAGTTTTTGGTGTAAATCGCCCAAAAGGTGACGCTACTATGCTTTATTTTTCGCGATTTCTGCAATAGCCCTATCTCAAGAACTAATTCACGGATTTTCATCAAACTTCAGATTCAATTATTGCTTGATATGAATTGGTGTTGGTAACGTTTTGGTGTAAATCGCGCGACAGATGGCGCTGCTATGTTGCATTTTGCAGGATTTACACGATTTTCGCAATAGCTCTATCTCAAGAAATAATGCACGGATTTTCATAAAACTTCAGATTCAGTTAATCCTTGACATGAATTGACGTTTGGTACATTTTGGTGTAAATCGCTCAACAGGTGGCACTGCTATGCTGCATTTTTGCGATTTCAAAAATAGCTCAAAATAGTAATCTCAAAAATAGTTTTACATACACACAGACTCAGACTCACAGACAGATATTTTGTAAAAACATGTTTTTCGGGTTCTCTGACCCCTAAAACGTGTAAATCCTTCGAAATACGGAATTCGAAAATTTTCATGAATCCAATACTTTCTTCTTGTAAAGATAGAAGAAAGTAAAAATTACACTTTTAAAATTTTTATAGGACCCATGGGTCTTATAAGTTATATTTAGAGAAATTTTCCAAATGATTGTCTAACAAATGAAACAGTAAAAATTTCATTCTTCTATGACCAAAACTCGCAAAGACACGGTACTCTGGGCTTTATGAAATTTTGGTGCTTTAAAGCACTAAAAACGGACAACGATTTTTCGGTGCCGGAAAGCTTCGAACTGTCATAAAATTCAAAGTAGGGTAGACCAGGGCTTGTTGGTCTATTTCCTCTTCAATATTTTTTATTTTATCAAAAATTTTAATTTGCTTTTAGGTTGAACAACCTAAAAGCAACATCTTAAAGTTTAACCACGTATGAGAAAATTTGAAATATATTAATTAATAGTTTCTATATGAAGCTCAGAAGGACATAAAATCACTGGGCCAACCTTAGGTTGGCCTCCTAATTTATTTGATTTTCGGATTACTACCTAAAAAAAAAAAAAAAAAAAAAAAAATATATATATATATATATATATATATATATATAATGTAATTTTAATTTGGTATATAAAATATATCTGTCCCATCCCCCTACTGCCTTCATCGAAATCTTTCTTATCACAATGAATGCAAATATAAAATATGATTCGTGTGCCCAACGTTTGAAACTAGTACATTAAATCCACTCTTATCTTATTTGCCTTTTAGTTAATACCGCTGTGTCCAGTAACACACATAAATTGACAATTTTACTGACTATTATGGGCGTATGAATGTAGAAAACAAACCCTTGGATTAAATGGACCAACTTGGCCCGTATCGCCATTTTGTTTTTTGATCGTAGTATCAAAATATCCTGTTAATATTTTTAAAAATCAGCAGGTTGAAAATAATCTCTGAACAGCGGTCTTTTAGATTGCTATTCACCAAAATGAAACTTTAATTTAGAAACAAATCAGAAACAATTATTTATAAGTGCAAAAAATAAAACTTAACTGAGTAAAAGCTTGAAAGTTTGAAGTGGCTTTTGTTTAATTGCTTTTTTGCTGCTGACGTTGTTATTGGTGAAAGAAGACGTGATAAGACACACGTCGCTCAGCTAGTAACGTCATCTACCGTATAGTTTGAAAAATATGGCAGATGGGTCAACGTGTCCCTATGGCCAACATGCCCCAGTCTACCCTACAATAAATCAGATAATTTTTATCGTAGAAGAATGGAATTTTTACTATCGAACTTTTAGAACATGGAGAAAAATTTTCTAAATATAACTTATAGGATCCAGAAATTGTATATAAATTTTAAAAGTCTCACTTTTTGAAAATTAATGGCAGGATTATTTCAGCAACATAATTTAATTCCTACCTTAAATTGAACACTTTTGCAATTTTCATTGCTCCAACGGGTAAAAGATTAAAGCACTTTTCAATCTTTTTGGTACACTCTGCATTTCTAAATAATGAGAAGTCATAAAGCCATAATCCAGAGATTGTATTCTTTATGTGTAATGCACTGCAAGCAGAAAAAAAAATTATCGTAGAGTTGTAACGTGTATTTTCGAAACTTGCGAACAATTAGATAGCGACACCATCTATAACTAGAATGTAATGAATCGCTGAGACTCTTCCTATTTTGTAGGGAGCATTTTACCGCTTACGAATTTAGTTACTTGATTGTGGTATGATCATTTGTTTATTATTATTACATCTGCAGGATACCTTGGCAAGAAAATCTCATGACGTCATCGCAAATTATTTACCCTAGTAATACACTAATATTGGACAATATTGGCTATAGCTTAGCAAAGCGTTGAGTTCTCAGCGAACTATTAGTGGGAAATATTGACCCATTAATAGGGGGTTTACATTTTGCCAATGAGCAGTATTCTTCCTTCCGGTTCGAGTCTATAAAAAACCAGCTGTTTGGTAAAACATTGAAAAATCACTCCATTTGAAAGTATTATCCCCTTGAAGAATTCACTAATTTTTTATTCTGCTACTGAAACGATAAAAACGTATGTAATAGATCTGAATTATTTAAGGAATGTTTATTCCATTCCAGTTTAATATTGTGTTAATTATATATAACGTTAAAACAAACTAGGTTACAGCCAATGTGTATAAAAAGTATGTGAAATTTCAGTGTTTAAAATGCGGTTTGATTATAAATTATGTAAATTAAACTTATTTTATTTATTTTACGATTTTAATATTAATTTTTAGTATTTAAAAAATGCTTCATGTAAATTTTGCAAATAGTGCTTTTAGCAAATTTTCCTTACTTAATAATTAAATAATGAAAGAATATGCTTTTGTGTTCATTAATTCGTTTTCTGAGCTCATAAGTATCACAATAAAATAACGTAACTAAGAGAAACAGCCAAAACGATTCGTAAATGCAAAGCGGAAAAAAACGACCACGCCGCCATTTTACCCACTGTGACGTCACGAGAATACCCTCCATACTGAAAACAAACATTTCGTCAACGAAAAGTCAATAGAGCAAGTATTGGCGTTTCATTGGAAATATTTTCAAAATAAAGCCAATATTTGTGCAATATTTTCATTTCATTGGAAATATTTCGTAATGCAAAATAATGCATACAATTCTGCTATTAAGACGATAGAAACTTATGCAATAGATCTGAATAATTTAAAGAATGTTCATTCAATTTCAGATTAATTTTGTCTTAATTATTAAATTTATTAGAGATATAACATTAAAATAAATTAGGTTATAGCCAATGTCTATAAAAAATAAGTGAAATTTAATGTGTTGAAATTGAGGTTTGTTTATAAATTTTGTAAATTAAAGCCAATCTTGGTGAGGAAAGTAATATGTCATTTTTCAGTATACTATTTTTGAAAATTTAACATGGTTTCTTTTCACAGTTAAATGTAAAATTTTCTTTGGTTTAGACATTTCGAAGGCAACAAGCCACTTTTGTCCATCGGAGAACCAGAAATTCTTCGGCAAATATTGGTCAAAGATTTCCATGCCTTCACAGGACGAAGGGTATGTGTTTCATGTAATATTTTAACAATACATAAAATAATTCATCGTATATCTGTTAAATTAGTTCCCCCTTATATTTGCTTAAAATGTAATTCTATCTAGAATTCATATAGCATTTGTTTAAGAAATAGAAAATTTGAATACATTTTCGATAATTAATATCTTCAATTAGATGTTCGGCATTTAGAAGTTACTCCAAACAGTTAAAAAAAAATAATTATATATATATATATATATATATATATATATATATATATATATATATATATATATATATATATAGATATGATTAGATGGGAATCATAGCATTAATAAGTTCAAGAGGAGCCTCCCATATTCAAATTTAATCTTTTAGTACTAATAATTTTAAACAGAAATTTTTGTCTAATTTAATCGGGGAAATTTGATGAATAAATAAGACGAAACTTACTATAAAAAAATTCACGTAGAAAATGTTGAATATTGTGCGCATCTTAAACATTTCGCACACGCGCCGTTCGTCGCAAAGGGATTAAGCATCTATTACATTAAAATCTGACTGTCTGTTTTCATTTTACATCTCCTGCTCCTAGAATACGGAATGCAGCGCAATGAAATTAACACCAGTTATCTGCACGGATCGAGGATGTGATATAAGCTGTCAGAATTTAAAATTTTGAATTAGTTTCTCAGATATTAATTATTTTGTAACTTTTAACGAAGTTTCTCTAAAGATGGCAACTAAATTACACTATTTTTGTGAGGAAAAAAAACCCCAAAAAAACCAAAAAAAACATGCAGTATGCCGTAGAGGTCTGCACTGGCCGAAATTTCCAGGCCCGGCCCGAGTGAATTTCTGCAAAACAATGATTTTATCGTCGATTTGGTTAAAAATTTGTCTCGTTCTGACCAAAAACATTTATTTTAACTTTTTTTTTCACGTTTATAATCTTCACTGTTACAGAAGTACCGCAGGTTGCAATATTTATGTTTTTTTTAATGAAACTCTATTTCTTGTATGTAAATGTTTCAGTTATCATTAATATTGTTAATCTATATTCCATGTATTGAAGTGTTAAAAATCTGAAAAATACTATACAGTAAAATATTCTAAGACGGAATTCCATAGAAAAGGAAAATAGTGCGTTACAGACAAGTTCCCTTCTTAGAATGTGTAAATGTATTACATATTCTTTTCTTACGTATTGGTATATTAATTTTGCATGGATCAACACATTTTTCTGTTTAAAACAGGGTTCCGTCATTAGGTTGGTTGGTTGTATTTATGTCGGCCAATTATCAGCACGTGGGATATGGGCCCTAAGTGGGGGGAGTGCCTTCCGTGGAGGTCTTTCTAAGGGAACCTAATCCGTATTAACGCTTGGAGAACCAAGGTTCGAAGAAAACCACGAAAACTCCGAACGATTAGGCCGACGGGCGCGATTGGGATCGAACCCAGCACCTCCCGTCTACCAGCTTCGAGAGCAGAACCTCTCGGCCACTGGTGGGGCTGTTCCGTCATTAGGCAGGTTCCTTTTCACACGTTTTACTATATTTTAATTTAGCTATATTTTAATAAGCGTTGAAATCTACTATTCTTTTAAAAAGAATAAATTTTAATGTTTAGATGTAGAATAATGCCGATTTAAAAATGTATGCATTTTTTACAAAATTTTTTGGACCAAGCCTGATTTAACTGACTTTTGAATGGACCAGGCTACGCTGAGACAATGATTTTCATACGGACTGGGTCAAAACTAGGAGTGAAAATAATTTTGGGCCGTGAAGATTAGGTATGAAACCAGTCCCGGCCTGGCCCGAGTGCTGTGAATGAAAGCCGGCCCGAGCCCGGCCCGGCCCGGCCGAGTGCCGTGAATGAAAATCGGCCCGCGGGTCGGGCTTCGGGCCACGGGCCGGCCCGTGAGATCTCTAGTATGCCGTAAAAACGATTTGCAATATGATGCGTGTTATAGCTCAAGTTTAAATGCCCTCATTCGTCCCAAACAAAGCAATCACGTGGAACAGGTACCGAATTCTTTGACATCATCCGTCTATTTTTCTCTAAATGAAAATGATCTGCTAATATTTAAGCGTTCTAAAGTAGCATTTCATTGTATTCTGAATTAAAAACTATATTACTAAAAGTTTTTTTTTTTTTTTTTTTTTTTTTCTTTTACGAAAGCACGTAGTTGTGTTTGGGCCTAACGTAGCGGATTTTAAGGTTACATTTTTGGCGTCACCCCCAGCCACCACACTTCACCTCTATTCTTTCTGAAAAAAAGATAAATAATGGGATATCGTCTGCTATGCATAATGCTGATGCCGAACAAATATCTTTATTTTTGTTTTGTTTGAATAAATTGATTTAATGATTATTAGTTTACATTCTCTTAAAAAATGTAATCTTTAGAATATTCAAATAATCGCTTTCACATTTAGTAAAATTATTATCGAAATTAAGATTATTGATCCGCTAGAAAATAAAATTTTCCGATTTTGTGCAAAATGTAAATGAATGGATTGTTATTGATTATGGAGTCGGGAACATACGTACAGGGCATAGGCTCAGATTAACACGTTTGCTGCCAAAGCTGAGATGGTGCATCTCTGCATACACGCCAAGATCATGTCTGCAATTTAGTGCTTTTAAATTATTTTCTGTTTTATTATTTAAATATATATATATGACGAATTACTTTTAGCAACAAATAAATTCACAGGAGTATGCTCGTTGTCGGCAAGTGAAACATTGCAGGTATTTTCTATGGCACTATGCTCGTAATCGGTGATTTAGATAATAAGATCAATAACGAGTTATCTCGTAGCTGGCAGGGAAGATTTATTCCAAATTCGCCGAAAAATCTCCCCAGAACCCCCTGCAGTTTCTTGGTAGGTCCTTTTAACAAACGGCGATGACACGTATGAAGCGAAAAAAAAAGGTTAAAAACACAACACAAAAAACTCAAATGCTGATCTTCACAAATGCGACATTTCGATCCTTTTTCAGAAAAATATTCTCCCCCAAACATCTGCAAGCCAGGTGGTCGCTAATTACAAATACTCAACGAGGTTCTGGGTGATGGTTATTCTCAAGATGGCACTTCTGAAAACCATTAATCGTTTCCTGTTGGTTATCTTTCTTAACAGTTCAACTTGAAAAATTCCATCAAATTTTATTTTTTTCAGCTAGAAACAAATATGGTTATTTTCTATAAGTACTAAATTATTAAATTTTAATACTTGTATTTTATATGCTTAGTCTGAAATACAAGTGAGAAATTCGTATGTTTTTCAGACAATTAAAAAGGAATTTGTTACAATCTTCTTTGCTAAAAATAATTAAGAAATGTCTTTATCGCGAATATTTAATGCATGGATGATAATAATAGTAATAATAATAATTAGTAACTTCTTGATTTCTTTATCTTAATTGCATGTTAATCAGTGGCGTGGCGTGAAAATTTTCGGTGGTCATCGCAATTATTTAAGTTTGTGGTGAAAAATTATTAATTCTAAAATTCAATGGTTGAATGTTCAAAAAAGAAACTTTAAATCTTACCTTCACTTATACATGAACTCCAAATGTTCTGCTAAAACTGGATCGTAGAGTTTTAAAAGCTTATTAAGAGTTTTAAAATATTGCTTGGTCATCGCCGCATCCAGCGATGACCGGACGCCACGCCACTCATGTTAATTGTAACGTATATAAATAAAGTTTAATGTCTCAATAATTATAAAAGTTGAAAGTAACACTAGAATGATGGTGAGGGGCCATTTTGGCCCTTACCAAATGAATATATTTTGTTCCGATTCAGAAATTTATTTAGGAATTAAGTTTAAATGATACAAAGAAAGAAAGGGTTAATTAAATAACTCAAACAGTTTTAAATAAAAATTCTGGTATTAAATATTTTTATGAAACTGGAGTAAAAATTCCGGTCTTTCTATGTTAAACTTTAGTTTAAAATAATATTTGTTTTAAGAGTTAGGTTAGACAATATACTATTGATTAATTATTGTAATTATTTTTCTTAGCTTTTTATAAATTCAGTCAATCACTGTCTTTTAAACATTTTCATTCGTCGAATCCGCCAAGTTATTAGTGTGTCGACTCGCAATAATAGTAATATATAATAATTATTATTTAATAATAAAATTATATAATAATAATTATTATTACACTATTATTATTATTAGTAGTAGTATTAGTAATAGTAATTTCTACAGATTAAACAAATATTGAAAAAAAATTGTACTTAGTTTTTGTTACTAGAATAAAAATAAAAGGGGGAAAAAAGACCTTTCTGTCAGATTTCTCTCTATTCTAAAAAAAATATACACCACCGCCGCCGGTGTAAATGAATTTTTTTGTGACCGGAGGTCTTTCTTCGCTAATATTAAGAAAACTACTACACACAAAAATATGAAAATCGGTAGTATTATAGAGAAATCTTATATAAGCACGCTAAAGTAGACAATTTTTAAATCGAAGAACTATTTAAAGTGATTTTCAATGTTAAAGTCTCTCAGAATAGGTCCATTAAAAAAGTTCTTTAGGAACAAAGCTATGCATAGGTTGGTTAATTTTTGACGGCCGATTATCTACACGAGGGATATAGGCCATAGGGGATGTGCCCTCCTTGGGGGTCTTTCTAAGGGAACCCAACCCGTATTTACGCATGAAAATCCAAGGTTTCGAAGAAAACCACGAAAACTCCGAAACGGTTAGGCCGACGGGCGCGATTGGGTTCGAACCCAGCACTTTCCGTCTACCAGCTTCGAGAGCAGAACCTCTCAGCCACGCTATGCATAGGAGTTTAATATATGTTTCTAGGGATATACTTCTTTAAGCTAGTGGTGTGAAAACTGCGCTTATTTTTTTTTTTTTTAATTTTACTAATTTTATGAAGGGTTTTTTTTTTTTCAATCTTTTATTCGAATTTTCATTATTTCAAGAGAATTCTTTTCATATTTAGAAAGGGTAATTTTTTATGTTGATGCTAATTTGTAAAACAGCAGAAAGAATTATATTGCCTCTCAAATAAGAAATGTATTTACACGTTACTGTTAAAAACAGAAATGAAACTTTAAAGTAATAATAAAATGATCAATTGTTAAAAGCAGAAAATATGGAAAGTTATGTCATACAAATTGTATTTACACGTGAATATTAAAAAAGTAAGAAAATCTTAAAATAATTAAATTATTGCTCGCGAACCGCATTTAATGGGAACAAATACGTCATATGTAAAATTAATGTTGTCATATGAAAGATGCCTAAAATAATTAAATTATTATGCGTGAAAAACTTTTAATAGGGAAAATTAGGTCATATATTTAAAAAGTTCAAATACTGATATTCCCAAACACTTTTAAATGGAATAATATATTTACACGTGAATATTAAAATAGTGGGGAAATAAAAGCTGTAATTAAATTTTTGCACACGAAACGCATTTAACCCTTTCAGGGGCGGTGGTATGTTTATGTAACCACTTAATTTTAATTCTCAAATGCGATAATGGCACCAAGATTTTTGCATTATTTTTTTTTCATTTATTACATATGTGAAAAATCGCTTTTTGTTATTTGCAAATAAATTTGTACGTAAATGATGGTGCCAATCATTCATTTCAACATTTTAGCAATGCAAGTGCTTTGCCCCTAAAAGGATGAAAATTACATCATACATTTAAAATTATTTTCTTATGGACAATATTAATAGGATCTCACATTGCAAATCACATGGTGTACAAGTAGTGCGGCTAGCAAATAGCAAATTTGTTTATAGATTTCATCACTTGATGCAGCATAAATAAAGGTAAATGCATGCACAAAATACTTTCGATTTATTTTATACCAATTGCTATTCGATAAATACATACTAGAAAATTCGTATCTACTTATTAATTAAAATAAATGATTTACATTTTAATAATAACATGGAAATGTGCATGATGATGCAATAAAATAGAGAAAAGAATTCATGCATAAGCTGTACTTGTTCCTGAAAATATTTAAAACTCGATCAAAACATGAAATATAAGCGAAAAATTTCAAAACGCAGTGCTTTTCAACCCCGTGGTTCTGAATGCTATTCCGAAGCAGACGAAAGAAAAGAAAAAAAAAATTGACACTGTTAACTATTTCATCAGGTGATGGTGGTACGTGGGGGGGGGGGGGGTGTCAAAATTAGCAAAATGTCGATAAAGTTATGTATGGACAGCCCCCCCCTCTCCCCGAAAGTGGCTACCTTCTGTCACGATTGCTCAATTGATTTGCAATCTTAAACTGAAAATATCTTCAGGTATTGACATTCACAAACTGGGAAATCGTGCGGTGATTTCCAATCTTTGGTAAAAGCAAAGGAAATTTCATAAAATCCGTTAAATTTGGAGCTTATTTTGAAGTAAACATTTTAGTAAAATTCATAATTTATATTATATAATGTAATAATAATAAGACACGGCATAAAATAATTAAAAAGAACACAATTTCGAAGCAAATCGGTATGTTCTATCTAAATTATATATACCATGTACCTACATATAGGGTGGTTCGTTGGTAATTGACCAGTAGGAAATGATTTTTTATTTCTGAATTCTACAATGGAAAAGAAATATGCAACTGCTGACGGAATTTCATTTTTCAACAATTACCGTAAATATAAATAATGCAGAAAATGAAATAAGGAAAAGCTTCCGATTTACTAAACTAATATTTTCTTTATATTTAGAAAATTTGCAGATAATGCTTTAATAATTTTGTTAGAAGAAAGTATCTGGATAAATTTCTATTAAACAGTAACCGTGAAAATATGGTACTAAGCATATGAAATTAGTCTCGCATTATTTGAAATATAATATCAAGAGAAAGTGCTTTTATATATTTTTTTATATTTTTATTAGAAAAAAAAAATAGCTAGATAAATTTCTGTTAAATAGTTAATAACAGTGAAAATATTGTACTAATAATGTGAACTTAGCCTCACATTATTTGAAATACAACATCAAGAAAAATGCAGGAAGAATGCAGTAAATCAGTGTTAAAAATAATAGCAATCATATTCAATGTGCAATACATGTTCTTGTTGTTTGAGTGCGAAAAGTGAAAATTCCTGGAGCTTGTCTTGATCTTATTTCATTTCTCATAAAGCAAGATCAATCTCTTCCAAACTTTATTGCAATATTTTCTCTTTTCTAAGGTTATTAAAAGAAAGGAGAGAGAGTAAACATATTTTATGGGGGAAAAATATTTAAAAAAATGAAAAATTACTGAAACATTGTAATCCAAACTGGCTGCTTTCTGACATATTCACAAAGTTATTGTTAATGTAACAAATGCATTAGTGATTATTAGTATTAGTGTAAACAAGTGTATTAGTGTGTAGTTTATGTTAATGCAAAAATTGTTCTTCATGAACTAAGAAATCGAACAGCATTTTTCATCTTTTTATAAAGACAAAAATATTGCGGAATATGCCGTCCAAGTTTGTGTTTTAAGCCGATTTTCGGGATTCTACAGCCCGGGAAAGCTTGTTTTTAGAAAACAATTAATTAGAACTTAATATGATATACAATCATCGAAAATGCAAAATGTTGTTTGATTTTAAATTATCTCAATAGTAATAACTGATATTTCCATGCATTTATGCATAAAATGAGTCGGTGAATACGTCAGTTTTGAGTTGCTGAGTTGTGAGAAAAAAACAACAACAAAAAAAAAAAACAACGCCTTAAGTGTTATAGTCGTGCATAAAATTTCTAATTCTAAAGTAACGCATTCAGAGGTGAGGGGGGGGGGGGGTATGAATTAGCAAGTATGGAACATTTTTATTTTAATCATATGTTTTATTTCAAGGAATTATTACATGATAATATCTTGAAAATTAATTACTTTACTATTTCGATTCATTCAAATGTATAAATTATCGTCAAAATAAGAGAATTTTCATCTTTTATTAACAGATTACCGATATTTCACTGCAAGAATGTGGTATTATCAAATTGTTTCACCCATAATAATAGTATTGCAAAGAGTAATTTTTAATAGAATTATAATCCATCATAACATTTGTAAGTTTAAATCACTTGCTGCTAATTATTAGAAAGTACCTCGTAAATTATGCGCCATATAAGTATTGTGTTAGATCAACTGTTTTTTTTCCCTCAATCCCCTCCCCTCCCCCTTCTTCTTTTTTAAGAACAACTCTAATACAACATTTCTCCCTTTTTTGTAATTTAATGTTCCAAATTTTATGATTAAAATAATTTCTACTTTTAATACAGGCTTTTTTCTACAACCAATAACATATATAGTGAGTCTAAAGTCAGGTTTGTATGCATATAGTATGAAAATTAGCAAAAATTAATGAACAGAACATATCTGGTTCCCTGAAGAGTTTTCTTAAAATATTTGTTAACGCGAATAAACACTATGCAGACTATATGATACAACTATTAGAACACAAAATAGATAAAAAATATTCAACATTTAGCCTAAAATAGTTTCATTTTTTTTAATGGGCATATTTATAACAATCTCGTAAGATGCTTTTAAAGGATTTGATCATGTTATAAAAGAAAATCACTCGATTTATTTTTTAAGAGCTGTTACTAATTATGTTTAAATTATAAATAATTTAAATTTTCTACAAAATTGACTGTAATTTTTTAATTTAAATTATTTTCGGATGAAGTACTATTACTTATGTAATGGTTGTTACTATCAAAAAATATGCATGTATTTGTAATAGGAGGCATTTAAAAAAAAACAAATACACAAGGTTTAAATAAAAGAAAAACTCGTCTTGCTTAATACTCATTTTACTTGCAATTAATTTCAACGTGTCTTTTAAATCTATGAAAATATGCAACAAACCAATATAAAAGTTGTATAATCTTGCATTACACTGTACAGTACATTTTCCTTTCTTCATTTGTATGATGCAGCTGTAATATGCGTTTATGGAAATAATTTGATGAATTAGGGGATTACGATTGGGAAGCAAAGAGATCCTGCGATATTAACAATTATCTTACATTTACCGTCTAATAAAAGCGTACTATTATGC
Organism: Maratus speciosus; assembly: GCA_963932465.1. Classification (NCBI taxonomy): domain Eukaryota; kingdom Metazoa; phylum Arthropoda; class Arachnida; order Araneae; family Salticidae; genus Maratus; species Maratus speciosus. The sequence continues at coordinate 473,189,415 of OZ010788.1, read as the reverse complement.
ACATATTTATGCAAATATTAGAGAATTTTCGAACTGAAAAATAGCAATAAAAATCTTGAACATTTCACACACCATTACAGACAACGTAGAACGCGTTAGTGTAAGATAAGTTTCATTTTCACCAGACTTCGGTGCATATGATTTATTTGACAGAAAATTAAAGTCATAAAAATTTAATAAGCAGATCGTGAAAATTCTTATGTTCAATATTTCGCAAAAACTAACATCCAAATACATGAAACAGTGCAGTGCAACTGAGACGTATTTGTGGTTCGCAGTTTCGTAGTAGCCACCTAAACTAGAGTCCTGGGTGGGCCCGGTCGTACCCGATCTGAAACCACCAAAATAATTTTCATCAACCCGCAACCCGACCCGAACCCGAAATGAAATGGAAGTAAATCATGTTTACTTTCCTAAATCTAGAATTTATCTCCTATACCAATCTTAAGTTTTATTATAAAAAAAAAAGGACAAATCTATATTTTTACTATTTAAATATAGTAAAACTTCTAAATATTGGACACTCCGGGATTGTTGAATAAAAGTCCTACATCGGATCGGGCCGGGTTGTCCCTAATTTTCTTTTAGGTAGATTTCTTATGAAATACTACCTATTACATTATCCCCTACGTAGGAATTTCTGAAAAAATTTTGCATATCTACACCGATCATGACCCCTAGAAACCAAAACCAACCTCAGTAAAAAAACTTTATACATATATAATATCACTTTTTTATGTACACGATAACTTCCGTAATTCTACACAAATTTCTTCCAAACTGATGCATAAAATCAAGGGGCATAAAATCTCGGTCAAGTTCGTTAATGGGCAAAATCGGACCAAGGGGATGGAAAGTTTTGTGAAAACTGGAAAAATGCCATAATTTCTTAATTTTTGTACATATCAAATTAGTTTAAAGTTTTTATTACTTCTAAAAATAAGGCCAAAATTTTATATATCACAGATTATTGATAAAATTAAAAATGGGCTCCAGGGGCGCAAAAAGATTTTCCGCCCCTTGATTTTATGTATCAGTTTGGAAAAGATTTGTGCAGAATTACGAAAGTTATCGTGTCCATAAATAAGTGATGTATATATATAGATATAATTTTTTTGGGGGTGGGGTGGTTTTGGGTTCTAGGGGTCATGATCGGTGTAGATCTGCAAAAAATTTTCCGAAATTCCAATATAGGAACGATCCCAACAGGTAGTATTTCATACGAAATCTACCTAAAATCATCGTTTGAAGGGTGTATTCAAATCCAACCTGCTTATTTTTTGACTCATTTTTAAATTCATTTTTGCTCTCAAACGCATCCAATTGGTAGATTCTCTTATTCAGATACTATATAATGTATCGTAATGGTCAATTTTTTGATAGAGATAGAATATATTTCAAAAAATGATGTCAAATTGGGCATTTTGAATCGAATTTCCCGAAGCGATTGTGTTGGAAACGAAAAATATTGTCCTACTGAGAAAATAATTGTTTATAAATCAAGTTTTAATTAATTGAAAGAAAATTGAAAACACAGGTCACTTATAAATATCTTCAAAAATCACGTCCGCAAGTTTCATATTTTTTCTTTTAAAAATGAATTTGAAAATGTGCCAGAAAATTCAAAGTTGTTGAGCATGGGAAAATATTCTTTTTAATACCGCCTTAACATGATTCTGATAAAACCAGCTCTTATACAAAAATGAACTAAAAACTCGTCAACAGCGGCCAAATAAAATTGTTAAAGTGGGTTTATCTCTAATCATGATTTAGTTTTTGTTGTTGACATTAGCACTTAACTTCGAAATCTACCTGCGCCTGTAGGCCGAGTCGAAAGAGATTTTTTCCAGGTTGGGGTGATTCTTATTTTCTTTCTGCGAGTCGGGTTCAACTTAGAATAATTTTTGCGTGTCATATTAATATTTCTTGCAAGTAGTCAGGTTGTTAGAATTTTCACAAAAAGTTTAAGCAGAAAACTATGCTTCAGATGAAAATGAATATTTAATATGCACTACTTTTATTGTCAGTACCGAATTAAGGCGGCACACGTTGGTTGTGTTTATGACGGCCAATTATTAGCACGAGGGTATAGGCCATAAGGTGGAGAGTGCCCTTATTGGGTGTCTTTCTAAGGGAATCTAACCCGTATTTACGCTTGGAAAACCAAGGTTCAAAGAAAACCACGAAAACTCCGAACGATTAGGCCGACGAGCGTGATTGGGATCGAACCCAGCACCTCCCGTCTACCAGCTTCGAGAGCAGAACCTATCGGCCACTGGTGGGGCTAACGGGGCACAGTACTTTTGAGTTTGTCGAAACGATAAAAAACATCGCCTTTTTCAATGTATCAAAACACAAATAATATGGAATTAAGATCCCTTTCTGCCTAAAGCATATATCCTTGGCTATATTATCCAGAAAAATAAATGCTGTATATACAAAATTGATATTTAAATTTAAAAATTTAACTCACTGATGCGTGAATTAAAATTATTAATTGGTGCGGGCATGATAAAACTCTAAATTATGCATATAGAAAACAATTTTTGTACAAAATAGAATCACAACACACCTACTTCTAAAGTAAAACCATAATATATACAAAAAGGTTTAAAATTTAATTTTTGCACAAAAGAAGAAAAAAAAAAAGTAAGTTTTTCAATTGCCAAAAAAACTAAATAAATAAATAACCAAAATATGTGAATTTTTTTGGTTTTAGCATAAAGACTGTAAAGAAATGGATATTTGGCTAATTTTCTAAAGCTGTAGCTTGCATAGTTTGAAAGTAATAATAAAGTAAAAATAATACAGTTAATTAATTCATATATATATATTATGCGGAACTCTCTGAGCGCGAGTAATACTCGCTCTTGGTCGTTTATTTTGAAGAAGTTTCCTTTTTTTTTAAATTCACCAATAAGAATAAATTATTTGTAAAATGACTTAAATTAAGATTCAAGGTGTAATAAGCCACTCAAAAAACCTCTTGAATCTAGTTATAAAGCTGTTCTCAAATACATACTTGCTGCTTTCTAATACAATCAAAGAATTTAGGATTATTTGTATAATTTACGAAATTTGCAGAAATTTTTATTTGGATATCAAGAAATGCCAATACATTTTTTTTCTATAAAGACAAATTACCTTCCATAAAATAGTTTCAAAGTCGATTTTCAATCAATTATAACTCAATATGTAATAAATTTATCAATAACTGAAATCCACTGTTTGATTCCAAATCATTTGCATAGTTTGGCTCCTAATTTTATGCTTTTAATAAGATAAATAAATGAACTGTCCGTCAACAATATTGAAAGATTTTAAATTATTGAGCGTTATTTTTTTAAATCAGCATCCATGGTTCAGCATTAAGAACTGTATTTTAATTCAAAAACGATAAAAAAAACAAACAAACAACAAAAAAAAACAATTTTGTCTTTATTTCGATTCGTTATATAAATAGTTAAACAAAAAGATGTTTACGAAATCTTTTTAACAGGAAAAGGTAAGCAGGAAGATACGCGGGAGAAAGATGGATTGGTGTTTTGGTGATTTGAAACATTATACTTATTGAGTAGGGTTACTCCCTAATGACATTCACTAATGGATTTCTGGTTTTGGGGGAGATTTGAAATAGTTAAGTTTGCAGGAGAAACAAAATGGCCGGCTTGGTATTTTTTTTATCCTAAAGTACATCGAAGACGACTTCAGGTCCCTTCCTAACGGAAGTACTTGATCGATCACTTGATTGACATTGATGGATCTAAATTCGGCAGGTTAGGAAAACATGGGCAGGGAAACCCAGTTTGCTAACTATGAGTATTCTCGTAGATGGCAGCGAACATGTTAAAAGTCTTTGTCCATAAACAATAGGAGCGACATTAGGGGCTGTTCACATATAACTTTATCACTTTAGGGGGGAGGGGGGTTCTGGCACTTGATATCGTAAGATATCTCTAGGGGTGGAGGGGAGTTATCTTTTGATATCGTTATCATTTTTGATCCAACCAAAATTTTCATTTTTTGCTAACTTTTTACATCGAAATAGTCTATGAACTTTTTTCTTTAACCTCTTATTTATTTTTTATGAAAATACAAAGGTATTATTAAAACCATTAATTAATTATAAAATCATTTTATTCCAAAATATGAATTATTCCAACGCTCGACATCCTTATTCTACTGCGATATGTGGATATAATGCGTTGTTAGAGAAACCAGGTTCGAAGTTATGCTTGTTATGTTTACTAGTAAAAAATGGGAAGAATGCTTGTCACCTATTTTGTTAATAAACAGTTCTGCTTACCCCCTCCCTGTCAAGGGGGCACGTGCAAGAAGACAATATTATTGTTGGATTTGGATGCATTGTGTTACAAAAAGCTATATTTTTAAATAGTAAGAATTTCCTTAAAGTATTATTTGTTATAAAGTTATTTTATGTATATTATTAATATTTTATTGACTTCTCTCCGTTTAAAACAGTAAAATATGCAAATAATAAATGTATATCATTGCAAACGTATAAAAAGAAAAACAAAGAAAAATTGTCGAAATAAAAAGAATTTTTAGACATTGATGACGATATCATTAGGGCGGGAGGGGGGGGGGGGAGAGGTTCGAGAAATAATAACGTATGATATCGTAAGGGGGCGAGGGGATCCAAAATTGCTAAAAAGTTGATAACGTTATATATGCATAGCCAGTTACATAATTTAACGATACATGCTTGGATGAATTTGCTAAGTGAGCTATTAGACGACTTAGACAAGGAAACAAACATTAGCATGGCTGGCAATAGTGGTAAGCTCTCGAAATTTTCATGCAAAATCCTCTTGACCAATGGAATTTTAATACCCGTATGTCGCCATTTTCTTATGCGGCATAGTATGTCATTGCATCAGAATCACGTAACTTGCACAATGTAATTTTCAGTTCTTTTACACTGTAAAAATTATTTTTTGCTAATAAATTGGAAATTTAATAAATTTAATATTTAAACTCTTTTCTAAAGGTAAAATTGATTTAGATTTCTTTTCCATCCCAAAACAGAAAAGTCTCATGCAATGCAAACGCCATATCTTGGTTTACTATGCCAGATAGTTATTTTTAAATTATTGTTATTTTACTCATTTTGCATTTATTTTATTTTCCTTTATAAAATATGCATTTAACAAAACATAGTACAAGAAGCTAATAATTTAACAAGAAAAACCGATAAAAGTCAACTTTTCGTATTTAAATCGCCAGAAAAGAACAACGCAAGTTCATAATAATAAGTGTGACTGACACATGAAATTTTATTATAATACTTTATTTATTTATTTATCTTTACCATTTGCTCAAAAAATATGTTATAGGAATTTCCTGTTGCGGACGACAGGGTCGGAAAAATGTTGTCAATAGTCAGAGGTGAAGACTGGAAAAGAATCAGGACTATTGTAACTCCAACTTTTTCAACAGGGAAAATTAAGAGAGTAAGTATAAGTTTATTATTACATTATTAATTGCTTTAAGTTTCTCGCTATTTCCTTTGAAAATAAATAAAAATCTGTGCCAAATTTAATGTTTATTTACAAAATATATCAAACAAAAATTCGATTTCGTTTCCGTTTTCGGCTCAAAATATGAGTTTCACCGAACATTCGTTTTCGGCGAAAATTCTGCCAGACCGAAACGCGACCGAAACTATCTGTATTCCAAAAATCTCGGTGAACGTCCACTGTTACTCTTGTGACCACCAGAGCAAATTTCCATATATATTTCCAATTCTTTTATTACAAAATATACTTAAGATAAATTTGATGCAACTTCTTAAAAATACATGTACACTACTTTCATAAACCATATACAATTTGTAACAAAAAGCATTTTACTTGGCTAGATAATAAATGAAAATTTTGTTACTCTTGTAACCACAAAAACATGCAATTTTCAAAAATTGTGTTTGACGCAGAAATTCTGTGAATCATATGAGACTATAGAAATAAAGTTTACAGAATGTAGCAGAGTAACTATATCTTTTTAAAAAGCATTAATCATTGAACTCATCTGATAACACATGAATTAGTTACATTTGATTAGTGTTACTCTTGTGGCGTTACTCTCGTGACATTTTGTTCATAATGTAATTTTAGCAAAAATTCAGTTTAAATACTAAACAAAATAATTAAAATCAGTTTTAAAAAATTATTTTCCATACAGAACAACTTTTAATGATGGTTTAATTTTTAAAATAACATAAAATAATGCAAAAAATTCTAAAATTAACAAACACTATAACCACATAGCAACCTCTCAGTTTTTGCTACTGTCATTGGAATAAGTCATTGTCTTCATTATCAATAATATCACTTGCAACTTCTCCTGTATCATGATTTACTTAATGAAATACAAATTCTTTGTACGAATCATGTTACTGTAAGGTTTGTAGTAGATAGTGTCATTTTTCATGGTTTTAACAAATTGTATTTGTTGAATGCCCTTCGCTGTTGGTATTTTCTCGCAAAGTAATGAAACTTTATTGTTTTATTCCTTTTGACAAAATAAGCAGTATATCTTAGAATTGCTTTTTTAGCACGCACTTCATTCCATATATATCATTATACAACAACACAAAATAAATCTACAGCATCTATACTAGGAGTATTTAAAAAAAAAAATATGCCCAATTAAGTTAATTGAGAAAGGAGTCTGTTTCATTGCAGGCATATTTGCATAGCTATATTTTTGTTCAGATTGGAAAGCGCTACCGTCATATAAAAAAGTAAAACAGGTACATTTTAGGAAAATACAAATTCCCTTAAAGATGTAATGTTGAAATTTTACATACGAAAGCATTTACAAAAAAATGATTATGAGTTACAATGTCTAAAATAATAGCATAAGATTTTACCTTATTGGGATCATACTAAATAAAAAGCTGAAAATACAGTCGCTTGTGGATTTGGCCAGTAATGTAGTATTTCATACCAAAATTTCGTCTTGGCATGAAAATAAAACAGTTTCCAGAAAATCCACTGGCATAACTATTCTTTGAGAAATGGTTATTTATTTGGCATTACGAAAATAATCCCTTATACATGTTTTAATGAATGTGTGCCACAGAAAGGGATTTAGTTGCTTTCGAAAAATTTTAAACAATCAGAAATGGTTGCTTTAACTGTTACTTTTCCAAAACGTTGATAAACGTTTTGAAAAAGTAACAGTATTGAGAAGATGTTGATAAAAGTTTTGTCAAAAGCAAAATGTCTATCAACGTTTTGCTATTTACAATAACTTATAAGAAGTTCTGTATTATGGACTTCCGTTTCAAATAATTCTTCGATCTCCGCAAATTAGACATTCTGAATTCCTAAATTCTAATTATCATGTATCTCGGCAGACAAAGTCATTAAATCCATCACAGGAATGTTTAATGCAGGAAATGCACCAGTTACTACAATATGAATTGCTTGAATGTTTTCGTGACAGCAACAAATGGAGATATTCTGAGGAGTGATTTTCTATTGTTTTATGAAACTAGGCTTTAAAGATGCAAAGGAATCTCCATTTTTTTAATTTAGGAAAGCTTCTTTAAACAAAAAACGTATTCTCTTATTAAATGTCCCCTAGAATTGATGAAATTATGTAACCTTTTTCACGCTTAACTAACATAGATTTAGCTGAAGAATAACCTCTTCTTAAATCTTCATCGACATAAAATTCTCCAAAGCTGTGCAGTTAGATTTTTTTCCGTTACAATATCTGAGGTTAGCTAGTTCTCTACTTTTTCCTTTTCTTAATATTTCCCTTTTCTTGCTGAAGCTTTTGCTGGTTCTAAGACTTTTCTTCACCTTATCGTAATACATTTTGTTTTGTTTCTTTCTCACAACAACATATTCAATTTCATTCTTATTTTTTCTCTACAATTTTTGGCGCTTAGCAGAATTTTCCCTGCTCTTTAAAACAATGTCGTGTATAAGAAGCAATATTAAAATCTTTCCTTTAAAATATACTATCAGAATCCTTTCCATAAGCGTTACTATAAGAACCTCTATAGGTTATACAGCAGAATTTAGTAAACGAAACTTCACAAAGCCTATAAAATATCTAACCAAAGACCATGTGCTTCCAACCAAAAGAAAGCACACAAAAATAACACGAGTTGAGTTGTTTTATTATATCTTTAATTACTTATCATGATTATTTTTATAATCTTAAGTAATACCAAAAATGAATAAAAATAAATCCACCCATTAAAAAAACACTAATAAAGATAATTTATCTTCTTTAAAATTTACAAAATAACCTTAGTTATTGCTAAAACTATTTGAAGAAGTGCTCTAATAACAGTGAAAAAACAACAAAACTTTAAGCATTCTGTTTGTTTTGGTTGTAACGCAGTTTTATATCAAACTATCGACAAAAGTATTATGTGTTACATTTGTGACACAGACGTTTGTTACTCTTGTGACAACTCCCCAGAGCCTATTCCATGCATACCATAAACAAAATATTTAATGTAAAATATGTCTTATACCTCGAAATCAGAGAATTAGAAGTTTTGGGCAAAAATTTTAAGTAATTTCTTTTTAATTAAAACTTTTGTATGTTTTCCGTTACTCTTGTGACATTTAAGTAGTAACGTCTAAATACAACCAAAAATATATTAAAGACATTATCTAAAAGATTTTATCTATGTAGATCTTAAAGATATGATAATAGTTTGTTGATTTGAACGCATAGTAATTTTATTGAATTCTAAAAAGTAAAAAAATCATACATTTCAATAAGTTGTATTTTTAGCTTAAATGTAAATGTAGTTTTATACAGTTAGTATCCAGCTCATTTTCAGTAAACACTTACTCTTATGAAATTAAAACATACAAATTCATATACTTCAACTCTTTAGCTTTAAATTGATGTATCACACTTACATTTCCGTTTAAAAAAAAATTCAGCAAACATTTTTTTCTGCAGGGGACGTTCCCCTCGTTTTTTCTTTGGAAAATTTTCAATATACCTCATTGATTTAAGCTGCATCGACTCAAATGCGACACTCTTTACTTATTGCTATGAACTTCACTGTTTATAACTGTCAGTCATGACTAACTCAAGATCAGTGGCGTAGCGAGGATTTTATTTCGGGGGGGGGGGGAGGGAGGGACTTAAATTTCCATAATGTTCTAAATCTTACGAAACAAGTTGAATTGTGTTGTAAACAGAAATAATTTTTGACAATAAGGCCGTAGCCAGAGGGGGGGGGGGGGGATTTTGTTCCGTCTTTTACGAAAATTTAAGGCATGAGGTCCCGAAAATTAAAAAAATTCGATCATCAGTCCGAAAGTTCAGACTTAAAAAAATATCGCGATTTTTGACAAATGATCGCCGAAAAAATAAATTTCATTAAAGGATCGAGGAAAAAACCCGAATTTTGTCAAAGGGCCGAGAATAAAATGCGAATTTTGTCAAACGATCGAGAAAAATAAGTCAAATTTGGTCAAATGATCTCGGAGAAACCGCGAATTACGCCAAATGATCTTGGAGGAAACGCGAGTTTCGTCAAATTATCGCGGAGCAAAAGCGAATTTCATCAAATAATTCCTTAGGAAATGCAAATTTCGTCAAATGAGCGCAGAAAAAAATCCGAATTTCGTCAAAGAGCCGCAGAGTAAACGTGATTTTCATCAAAAGTCGCGGAAAAAACGCGAATTTCGAAAAGCGCGCACTCCGTTAAAGGGCAGCGAAAAAACGCGAATTTTGTTAAAGGATCGCAAAAAAACGCGAATTTCGTCAAAGGTAAACAGAAAAAACGTGAATTTCAACAAAAGACCGCAGAAAAAACGCGAATTTCGTCAAGGAAAACAGAAAAAACGTAAATTTCGTCAAAGGGCCGCAGAAAAAAGCGCGAATTTTATCAAAAAGCAGAGGAGACTCAGATTTCGACGAAGGATTGCGAAAAAAATGCAAATTTCGTCAAAGAATCGCTGAAAAAAAAACACGCATTCCGTCAAAGGGAAGCGGAAAAAACGCGAATTTCAACGAAAGATCGCAAAAAAATCTCCGAATTTCGTGAAAGAGCCATAGGAAAAAATGGGAGTTTCGACAAAAAGCTGCAAAAAAAAGCGAATTTCAACAGAAAGCCGCGAAAAAAGCGAATTTCGTCAAAAACCAGCGGAAAAAAGTAAATTTCGTCAAATGATTTAAAAGTGGCGAATTTCATCAGAGTCGCAGAAAAAAGTGAATTTCGTCAACAAGCCGCGGAAAAAATGCAAATTTTGTCAAAAAGCCGCAACAAAACTGAAATTTCGACAAGGTATAGAAAAAAAACGCATATTCCGTCAAAGAGCCGCGGAGAGACACGAATTTCGTCAAAGGATCATAAAAAACGCAACTATCGTGAAAAGGCCTCAGAAAAAACGCAAATTTTATCAAAGGGCCTCAGAGAAAGCGCAAATTTCGTCAATGATCCGCGGAAAAATGCGAATTTCGTCGAAAGCCCGCAGATAAAACGCGAATTTCTTAAAAGAGAAGCAGAAAAAACGCGAATTTCGTCAAAAAGGCGCAACAAAACTCAAATTTCGACAAAGGATAGCAAAAAACGCGTATTCCGTCAAATGGCCGCCGAAAAACGCGAATTTCGTCAAAGGGCCTCAGATAAAACGCAAATTTCGTCAAAGGACCACGCAAAAAAAGCGGATTTTGTCAAAAGATCACGGGAAAATGCGAATTTCGTCAAAGCGTCTTGATAAAAACCTGAATTTCATCAAAGGGGCGTGGAAAAAACGCATACAAACATCTAAGCTTATTATTGTAGGTATAGTTTTTAAACTGAAATAATATGCTGAACTAACTTTTAAAAAATCTAGTTAACCCGAACCCAACTTCCAGGACTCTACACTCAGCCTGATATTGACCTGGAAGGAAAACAGAGTTAACCCAACAGGCAACAAAAATAATTAGCGCTGGGAAGGGATTTCCTCCCTTTCCCCCTCTGCTGTAATCTTTCAGAAAATTTGCTGTGAATTTCAGAATATATATTTACTTATTTTTACTCAGAATCAACCAACCATGGGGGCGGAGAGGCACAGGTTCGATCCTGAGACCGTCCCGCGTCAAAATAAGTTGAAATTGTTACTGGGTTTTTTTATATACTTTCATTTAAAAGAAAGTCATTGTAGCTTAAAATCTATAAAATTGTCCTTCCCACACCTGAAACTAAATTCTGGCTACGGTTCTTGTTTAACAATAAATTAATATTGTAACAAACACAAAATATTTTTATACACATATATAAAATAACGACTGTTTATTATTTGTGCATTGCACAAATAATAATAATGACTTCCAGTAATAATAAACTGTTCCAAATGAAAATACTGGCTGAAAAATTAGGACGGAATAGGAAGGTAAGTGGGAGGGGGAACTTTTTCGCGGTCCTTTGACGAAATTTGCATTTTTTCCGCTATCACTTGACGAAATTTGCGTTTTTTTCGGAGCTCTTTCATGAAATTCTCGTCTTTCTCGCTACCTTTCTTTGAAATTCTCGTTTTTTTCGAGACCTTTTAACGAAATTTGCGCTTTTTTCGCGATCCTTTGACGAAATTCGCGTTTTGTCTGCGATTATTTGACGAAATTAGAAGTTTTTCTTTTACGAAATACGCGTTTTTTCGCGGCCTTTTGGTGAAATTCGCGTTTTTCTCGCGATCCTTTGACGAAATTTAAGTTTTTTCGCGGCCCTTTGAAGAAATTAGCGTTTTTTCAGCTATCCTTTGACAAAATTTGTGTTTTTCCGCGGCTTTTTGACAAAATTCGCGTTTTTTTTCGCGGCCCTTCGACGAAATTCGAGTTCTTTTCCGCATTTCTTTGACCAAATCCCCATTTTTTTCTGCGATACTTTGGCGAAATTGGAGATTTTTTCTGTGAACGAGTGACGAAATTGATTTTTTACGACGGCCATTTGTCAAAATTCGCGACTTTTTTACTATCGAATTTTTTGAATTTTCAGAACCGAATGCTTTAAATTTTCAAAAAATTCGAATCAGAATCACCCCTACTTTTAACTGTGCGCGAGAAGTAAATAAATCGCACATAAAATTGGGAATATTTTCAATTTTTTGGTATTTTAAAAAAAAAGTGTTACAAAAACAAAAATTATGTTTTGTTTTTTTTTCATTTTGAAAATAGATTTTGTGGTTTCAAGTAAATTTGGTCGCAGGACTGCGGAGGATATTGGATTAACGAAAAAGACAAATTCGCGGCATGCCAGAAAATAAAACAAATTTATCTCAAAAAGAATGAAACGATATCAGCCTTTTTGCTACTTTCACTGTGATCCCTTCGGAGGGGGAATGGAACTGTAACCTCATAACTCCTGTATCTACTAACTTCTTTGGTTATTGTATGCTTAGGCATCACTGCACACTAATGTATGGGCTAACGACAATAGCTGCATGGCAAATAAAAAATACAAATAAAAAATACAAATTTATCTTAAAAGAAAGATAAAAAAAAAACAAAAATTTATCTTAAAAGAAAGAAAAAAATCAGCAATATTTTTTTTCATTTCATTTTTGATTATTTCTAAAGGGGACCTGTAAGCCCATCAGCCCCCTTCCCCTCGTTGGGTATATTGTGGTGTTGTAACTGTGCGCTGATATGAGACTAACCAGAATGGCTAGTTCGTTGTATTGCAGAAAACAAAGTTTTATCTCAAACAAAAAGGGAAAAAATCAGCAATTTTGGGGGGCAATGGGGCTGTAACCCCATTACCTCCTTCCCACTTCTTTGAGTATAATATGGTGTCATTGTGCACTAATATGGAACTAAAGAGAAGAAAGCGGCTAGTCTGTTGATTGATAGGAGAAAAAATATACAAATTTATTTCAAAAAGAAAGAAAAAAAAAGCAATATTTTTCGACTATTTCGTGAGGAGGGGGCTGTAATCCCGTCAGCCGACCCCCCCCCCTTCTTTCGGTATGCTGTTATGTCAATGTGGACTAATATGGGGTTAACGAGAATAGCTATTTCGCTGTATGGCAGAAGAAAAATTAGAAATTTATCTAAAAAAAAAATAAGGATTGCCGAAAACAAAATTACAAATTTAGCTCAAACAAGACGAAAACAAGAAAAAAAAAAATCATGCGATAAGCATAGATTATAAAACCTTTCTAACACTTCCTGAATGCTCTAACAAAACTTCGTTATATAGGGAAATAAGGTAAATAAGATAACTAAGTAAACATTTTATAAAACGCATAAAACATTTGAAAAACTGATTTCAGTAGTTACCGTCCATAGCCAAATATGTATTCCAATTCTTTTGAACAGCCCTGTATTTGATGTGTAGGTTGATATATATACATAATATATACATATATATGTTTCAAAGCAAAATTTAAAAGTTTTCAAAACTTCTTATCTGAATAGTAATTTTTATAGAAGGATACATTAGAGCGAAAAAAATCATTAGAATATACCTCCAGAAGAAACAAGTCGGAAATTGGACATCAAACGTGGCAAATAAGGTGCGTTCGTACTATAACTAGTTTTATAAATATTTTTTGCACCGCATATTGTACTGAATGTATATTTTAGCCCACTTCATAAGCGCATATCAATTTCATTCTGTTCGAAAGACTGTAACATCATTAAAATGCACTTGAAATAATTTTTCCCCATTGGCCTTAATATAATGGAAAACTTTTGACTATCCCTGTAATTAAACTATGCATCCAATTTTCATAAAATTTGAAAAGACTCGACAAAATTTTGCAACAATTATATATTTAAAATTTCAGATCATTCGGTTGGTTAGTTTTTGCTCTGTTATATGCGGACGGACTGAACGACGACTATAGGTGCTACGTATTTATATAATTACGAACGAACCTAAAAAGGAAAATTTTGACTCCCGGTTATGTTGGCTGGAAGTCTTTTTTTTTTTTAATAAAGATATATAACTCCATTGACATGAATATAACACTAATCAGGATCACATTATAATATTTCTTTGCCAGCAGTTAAAGTTGTTGGGATGTAAAATACTTCAGATGATATTTTAATACAAGGATTACTTTTAAATGATAAACTAATATATAAACAAATTATTCAACACATTAAAGTTACAGAGCATTACAATTCATATTTAACATTTGAAAGAAAACACAGTCACAATCCCGTTGTAACTTTTTTTAAACGATAATTAAATTTATCGAAATGTAAAATACTTTAAATATTTTACTGCGGCGTTACTTTTAAAAATTGCACTATTACCACAAAAGATTATCTTAACGCATTACAATTCTAGTAAATTATAATTCGAATTGAATTACACTTTCGAACGCTTTCGATTGGTTTGAAGTACTTAACAAAAATAGTCAGTCAAGTCAACACCATGCTTACGGAGTGCCTACAGCGAGAGAAATCTTTACCGAAAATATAATCGAGTAATGATTATTAACACTGTACAACAAATTTAAACCTTTGCTCTGATAATGAACTGAAATTAGTTATTTCTTATTCAGTTTTTTGTGCTGATTCTGGATCTAATTTTAGATTTTCTCCATCACGTCCAGTTTTTCAGAAATTTTGTACTAGTTTTGGAATTTTCGTACAACTATATCCAAATTAAAGGCATAAAGCAATATCAGACTCGCTTTTTTGTTTTATGTTATTATTACTGTCCAGTTTACAAAAATGTTGTTTTCGAGATTATACTGACACGTGACCCTGAAATAGTGTGCCTAATTTGCACATTTTTCATGTTTTTATAATAACGTTTCTTGACGTCCAAATATTTCTGCCACATGAGTGCGCTAACATGTTTCTAAACTAATTTTTTGTGCTGATTTCAAATCTGGTATCCGTTTTCTTCTATCACGTCTAGTTTTTGATAATGAGGCACACACCTCAAAAACTAGACGTGATCACGTCGATACAAGGAAACGGATTGCAGATTTGAAATCGGCATGAAAATCTATGCCTTAGAAAAACATTACGCCTGTGGTAACTACTTTAAAGTTAAAACTAATTAAATATCATACCGTTTTAAAACATGCAAGTTACGCTTAATAACTCACAGATAAATGTTAAGAATATGCTGACTACGACATTTATCTGAAGCAAATAGTCAAAGTAGTCATAACATAAAACAAAACAGCCAGTCTGAAATTTATTGTATCTAAAATTTGCAAAAAATGTCACAAAAAAGCTTAAATTTTCATAAATCGAAACGTGCAAATATCTCAAAAACTAGATTCGGAATCAGCGCAAAAAACTAAATAACAAACAACTAATTTCAGTTTAACACTGGACAACAATGGTTCAGCTATTATCAATCAATCGATCGCTAATTAATGCAATCGACACTCAACCAGCGTCGACACGTAACCCTGTCTGGAATCCCACAATCGGCTAAAGTAAAAAATATGAAACTAATATATTAAAAGTAAGACTAAACAAATATTAAAAAAATATTTTTCACTTTTTTAATTATATTTTATATAGTTATAATTTTTGTATTCTTATTTCAGATGTTAGGCATTTTCAAAGAATGTTCCCAAACTCTAGTACAAAACTTCAAAAAAGCTGCTGAGAAGGGCGAGCCAATTGAAGTGAAGAGGTAACGCGAATTTTACATGTTTTCGAACTTTTTTCGTTCAAAAATGTTTTTTTAGATATTTGTAAGGAAATATTATTTAATAGCTTATTATGATTCTAGGTTTTTGTTTATTTATTGACAGATAAGGATGTATCTAAAATTGCCAAAATTTTAATCAGGGGTCTGCCCAGGCTTTTCTCACAGGATCCTGTTTTTGTGAAATCGTGAACAGCTTTTTGTATTTGTGAAAAATCTAGATTTTGTGAATTTGAAGCAATCATTATATTCAGGCTCTTGTTTATACATTTGTAAGAAGATATGAGGCATTCTCACAAAATTTTAACTTTCAAGAATAAAAATCTGGTGAAATTAAATAAAATAAAATAACATTTTAAACTGATAGACGAATGCCTCAATGATTCAAAATAAAGAAAAAATGGTCAGCAGCGACCGTGGAGTTCTTTTTGCTCAAATACCAAAGACCCCTTTGGGAAACTAAAAGAGACGGCATTTAGAGATTTTTACAGACAGGAAGTCTACGCTCTTTCTGATTCCACTACAGCAACCCACTCAAGACAATCTTTTTATGCAGAAATTGCCAATTCAATATTTGGTCCTTCGGTCTTGCAACCGCACCAAATTCATCCGCGCTCAACCCAGCCAGTTAATCCATTTATACTCCAAGAACTAAAAGCTGCCATCTTCTCGTCCAATCGGAATAAAGCACCAGGTCCTGATAATGTTGACCATCTGATTGTACGAAATATTTACCACTCACATTCATCTCTATTACTGAATCTTTACGATACTCTATTAAACTTAAATTACTTCCCAAAAAGTTGGAAAATTGGAGAACTAGTCTTTTTTCTAAAGGCAGGTAAGGACCCACAATCTGCTCAGTCATACAGACCAATAACTCTACTCCTAATTCTGGGGAAAATTTTTGAAAAATTATTATTAAAACGAATAAATTATCATTTTCGAAATTCTACAGTTCTACAGAGTTCTCAACACGGATTCTTAGAGGGTAAATCGGCTGAATCAGCGATACAAGAAGTTCTCTCAACAATTGACTTACTTCAACAAGAAAACAACTACATTTCATTAATATCATTAGACATCCAAAATGCTTTTGACAACTTACCTTGGGACGCAACAATCCAAGAACTGGAATTTTTGGGGTTGGGGGAGCCATATGTTAATATCCTGAAATCCTTTTTATCTCACAGAGGAGCGAAACCAAATTGGCTAGCACAAGAAATTCATTGGTTTAGGAAGGGGTGCCCATAAGGTTCATGCTTTGGGCCCTTCCTATGGAGAATCTTCCTAAACGCTCTCTTACGCCATTTAAAATCGTTAGGTTACATAATAATAGCTTATGCAGATGACATTTTAATTATATTAAATGGTAAAACAAGGCGAGAATTAGAAAAATTAGGAAAGGACATCTTAGATTATATTAGTAGGTGGATGTCAAATCACAACATGAAAATATCTTACAATAAATGTAAAGTTCTCCACCTTAGAAGACCAAAATTTTTGAAAAGAGCTCCAACACTCAAAATTGACAACCATTCATTAAAAAGTGAGCCAACTTTAGAATACTTAGGTATCGTTCTGGATAGTACGTTGTCGTTTCTCCCCCATTTACGAAAGAAAAGGCAGGAAATTACACAACTTTCGCAAGACCTATTGAAGTTTGCCTCAGCTTACGGAGGGGTAAACAAATTAATTCTGAAGATTTGGTACAATAGTATCTTGGAGAAGAAAATCACGTATGCTGCAGCAACTTGGTTTCACCGGATAAGCAAAGCCCATGGGCTTCGTCTGATCTCATCAATACAATACCAATGCCTGTTATTAGTTTCACGTGCCTACAGAAAAACTTCGGCGGATGCCCTTTGTGTTTTAACAGGTATTCCGCCCTTGGCACTTCAACTTGAATATATAGCAACAACAGGAAGAGTCTTACGTCTTGGAATCCCGACAGGAAATCAAGAACCAATATTTTACCAACCAAAAATGAAGTCAGATCAAGTTGAACCATTTAAAGAATATTTCTTTCAAATAGATCCAGAAAATACTCCACATGTAGAAATAAACATTTATACGGATAGTTCCAAGATGGAAGATGAAACGGCATATGCCTTCTGTGTGTATCAGAGAGGATAGTTAATCCACGAGGATCAAACTAAGTTAAGTAAAGAAAATACTGTTTTTCAGGCAGAACTCCTGGCCATAGAAGAGGCTGTGCTGTGGATTAGGAACTCCCCTCATAAAGAAGTATTAATACACTCGGACAGTCTCCCAAGTCTCTTAGCAATAGAAGATGTTTTTTCAAAAAATCTCATCGCAGTACAAATTATCAAAAAAAGCCCCAAGAAACAAGAAAAAAGATCTTCTTTAAATGGGTCCGTGGACATGTGGGTAATGTGGGGAATGAGCATGCAGATTCTTTGGCAAAAGAAGCAACCAAAGCCACATCACATGCCAAATACAAATTTTTTCCCAACCCTCCTTCTTACTTGAAGAAGCTTCTAAAATCATCTCTACACGAACAATGGCAGACTCGCTGGGACTATGGTACCACAGGACGGTACACATACGCTTTAGCCCCAAAAGTCTCGGAAAAGAGAATCCTGCTGCATAGAAATCTTTTTCTGTTTGCCACTAACCACGGCCCATTTTCATCATATCTTTATAAATTTGACAGGGTTCCTTCTCCATTATGTGTATGCGGTCAGCGAGCTACATCATTGCATTATATCTTTAACTGTACCCTTACATCGTATTACCATATAAGAAAATCTCCAAAAATTTCTTTGTCTCAGTGGTTCTCAGTGGTTTTGTCAAATCCATCATTTTCTCAAAAGATAATTGAATGTATGAAAGTTTTAGAAAACAACCATTATTTGTTTCAAAATGTTTTGCCATTTATAGATGATGATGAGAACGTATCTTAACAAATAGACAGATACCACCAATTCAAAATAAACTCTTAGCCACAAACAACACGATTGAACTATAATTGAACTGTTGCAAGAACAATAGACTTTTGAACTTTTGTGTGTGTATATAATTATATAATATTCATCATAATTATTCACTATTTTACCTATTTTTTATATTCTACATTATTTTTAAAATTATGAATCTCTTTCTACTTTAGTATACATATACGTAGCTTTTATTGTATTTTTGCAGAACGCCCAGCTTTGCAGAGTAATTGAGCTTTTGCCGCTCCAACAAGTTTAAAAATCCTATTATCTATTATCTCATGATCTTATTAATTACAAATATCTAAATTTCTCTCGTAAACGCCCAGTAAAAATTGGGCTTTCCATCGTGTATATATTGTATTTATATTGTATTTAATCTTAATATTCTCAATTGGCTTTCCTGTAGGTCCCTTCGGGCCTTTTATTTATTATTATTATTATTATTATTATTATTATTATTATTTTATTTTATTTTATTATTATTTTTTGTGTGTGTGTGTGTGTGGTGACGGCGGTAGTAGATGGAAACCGCTGGGTGGGGCTTGTGAGTGCTTAAGCCATTTGGTAGGCCTCCCCACCTAGCTGACCCTGCTTGAAAATACTTTAATTGATCTTCAACAACCAATGGTCGCCATTTTGTTTCCCATGCAAAACTAAAATTAATTAATTAAAATTTAATTAATTAATATTTGAAAAAACTGTATTAACATCAATTGTCATCCAGTACAAGTTAAAAAAAATTATTTCAACTTGATAGGATGAATAATGAGTATTTTATTAACGATTGAAAATTTGAACAAGATAAATATATAAATAAATAAATAAATATAGGGAGAGTGTGAGCTAATAATAGGAATTGAAAAAGGGACGGTAAAGAAAAAAAAGGGAAGGTAAGGAAAAAAAGGGACGATAAGGAAAAAAGGGACGGTAGGAAAATTACTACCTATTTTTAGGCAAATCATGTTAAGACTAAGTGATAGCCACAATGTTAATTGATTTTTAGTTACAGTTTTTTACATTGGATTAAATGACAAAAAAAGAGTTTAATTTACCTCGAAAAATGCAGCAATAAACCTTGGGGAGGTAAGACTACCAATAAAGCCACGGTGCTTGAAATTGATATTTAAATGCTGATTTAAATTCTGCAGTAAATTTCCTGCCAAAGACTTTTAGCCATTCTTTCTCTAGCATATTTCTGCATGAGAATAAAGTTGAAAAAAATTCTGTGGCTGCATCTGAAGTGATTTTCTGTACAATTTTAGCAAGAGAGACGGCAAGGAATCTAAAATCCAGGGACAGAGTTAAAAAAAATAATGACAACCGTAAAAATGTGTGCAGGCTAATTTTTTGCATTGTAACAATTTTATACAGACAGCTCCAAACTGAAAAATCAGCACGGGACGGTAAGGAATTTCGTGGGATATTTGGACCCCCAACACCGTCCAAAACTTTTTTATCTCGTTAATATTTTTATACAATCATGCAATGGAATGTTTTCCAATATAAAAAATGAAAAACCCCACAAGGATATGTACTAAAATAAAAATTATTATTCAGGAACTAAAAAGTCAAAATTATGTGAGAATGCCTCATATATGCATGTAAAATACATATGAGGACGGGAGTTTCAAAACTCGCCTTATCCAAAAAATCAAAGTTTGGAAAATCGTGAAATACCACTGACCGCATCCATTAGTTTTCATTATAAATCAAGATTTTGCAATGCCAGAAATACCGAATAAAACTAGTTTTTTTTTTTTCAATTTATAGTGTTTTCGCGATACAGGTTTAACAATAGAATAGATTGACAGAGAAAACACGATTTTTTAAATTTTGGATGATTCGAGTTTTGAAACTCATGTCCTCATATATTTTCTTTGTGTATGTAAAAGTGAGAGGTCGGATTTTACTTTTAAATGATTAAATTTTTAAAAAGTTCAGTTTGGAGATGGAAAAGTATTGTGAAAGATCTATTTTTAAGACGAAGAATTTTATGAAGGGTCCTGTTTGAAGGTGAAAAGTTTTGTGAAGGGTTCTGTTTTGAGGGGAAAAATTTTATATGAAGGGTCCTTTAAGGGACCCAGTTTCTTCCTAAACAGATACCTGCTTTAATGGATAGCAGAACACAACAAATGTTGCATGTTAATAACCGAGCTACAAAATTATCTTTATTTATAGCTAGCAAAATTTAGAAAAGGAATCCAAATTCCAAGCATGGCCGTATTTCATGGACGCTTTCGAACGATTTTGTAATTAACAAAAAATAACTTCTTAAAATGCTTAATTTTATTAAATTATGCTACTTTAAAAACACCTACTGTAAAAGGACGGTATTTTATTAATTATTTATTTTCATGCACTCAAGGTCTGATTAAGTCAATACGGAACATAGGACCTGCTGTTCATTCGATACCCCCTTTATATCATCCCTCAAAAAACATATAAATAAATAAATAAATAAATAATAAAAATCCTGATTTTTTTACAATTTATACGGAATATTTATCTGTCTGTGCACCTTAATTAGCATAGATACATCTAAATATTAACAATGACAAGGAGATGACAGATTCACATTTAGGTAAATGTAGCTTTTTTATTTGTCATTAACCTCATCCTACTCTAAAAGCAGGAAATATTGATTGCAAACAATACAGGGTCAAAAACTGATTAAAGAGTTCAACACACGAATCTCACTATGAATCCCATATGAAATAAAATACTGATAGCTAGCACAAAAAAAGTAGGTTTGCACAGGAGTTCCGGTGCCACAGCTTTTTCAGTCCTTGTTTTAACCAGGCTTTCCGTCTACTTTGTTGTGACACTGTATAATAATTGAAATAATATTATTTTGTTATCTAATATTTCCTGTTTTGTATTTATTTTCAATACGTTATGTGAAAAAAAAGTTATTCACATGATTTTGAAAAGTAAACAAGCCGTTTTCTTAAAAAATCAGTCAGCATCATCTAATGCCTAAACACTGGGGACAAAGCGACAATCCAAAATGTTAGAAATTTGTGTTATGTACCCTTTAAGTGTTATTATTTTTTTACATACCTGTATAATGTTTCGTAACAGGTTATGAAAAGTATGATTTTCTAGATTGGTATTGTATACCTTATATATTTTATTAGAAATGTAAAAATAACAACGTTAAAAGCACCAAAAATTTTAAATTTTAAGCATACCAGTTTCGGTAGCATATAGCATGCCTTTCTCAGTGCTAAGGATGGCGGAAATTTGCTCACGTATATAGGAAAGATGGGGATTCAAGTTAAAGGTTTATTAGCCAATAGGAAAGCAGAGGATTGCAGGTAACAGCCAATAGGAAAATAGATGGAAAATGGAAACGAAGTAGTGAAAAAATGATTTAAAAAAACTTACATATAATTACCTTACATATATATTTAGTTGGTATTTGGCACACATACTACATCAGACGTGTATGCTTGGTTTCAAATCCGCTTGTAATTCTTCGATACAATGAGAACATGACAGACACAAGGGAAATCGAAAATACTGCAGAATTGAAGGAGTAGAGCTTGGACCAGTGGTGGGAAGCGAATTCAGCTCTCCTACAGTCGCAAACTATTGCCCAAATCCCCCACATAACCAGTCAGCCACAGAGTGTTCTTTTATTTATTTTAGGCAGTAGAAAGATTCAACATAAGTTACAAAATTTTGCTACACGAAACTTTTAATTCATTAACAACATGACGGAAAATGACGGACCAAACACTCATATGATTATTTGCCGAGCCGTCTCAGCAGCGGTTCTTACCGCGGACCCTTTTTCGTATTTTCTCTGTCTACGTGAACCCCCAGGATTTAAAATTTAAATTTCCGTTTTTTTTAGAATAAAACTTGATACATAAACTGTTAGATATTACTTTCGACAGGATGAAATTACGCAGCCTTAGAAAATGTAATTGTATGATAATTCTTTCACCGAGACCAAGAATCGCATCCCTTTAAGGCAGGATTCCGTTATAGACAGGTTCCATTTTCACAGATTTTACTGTAAATAAGATAATCATACTACATTTTTGAACAGAATCCTTTTAAAAGATTTCCCTTTCATTTCATTAGCAAAATTTTTTTTAGTTTTTATATTAACCAAAACAAACAAACAAACAAATTCCATGCGACACTTTCATGGGCACTTTAGGGTCCGAGGATCACAGTTTATACACCGCTGCCTTAAAATTAAGACTGCCAATTCTGATATAATCTGTATAAAAACTTCAGTAATGGTTTAGTATCAGATTTTTCAAATCCCTATTTTCAAATCGTATCAATCAAGTAAGTGTTAATTATAATGGTCGTTAAAGAAATGTTGTGCTTATTACATTTTAAAAAAATTTCTATTTTGTCTTATTCATTCTCCAGAACTGAAGTTTTTTAAAAAAAATATTTCAAGATCATCTCAACAATGGCTTATTTACAAGTGAATTTTAAATTGCATTTATATATAAGTAAACCGCAGATGCATTTGTGTTTCCTTTTTAGATATTATGGCACTCTCACAATGGACGTCATAGCAAGTTCGGCTTTTTCGACGAAAATAGATTCCCACAATGATCCGGAAAATAAATTTGTCCAAACTGCACGAGAAGTATTCAGCAGGAACATTAATTGGAGATTCATTGTTTTCAGTAAGCATAGATAATAGCCATTTGTTTGTTCATTATTTGAGGTGAATCTAATTATTTAGATTATAACAAGGCAAGCCGATTAACCAATGCTTTATGATTGTGATCTCTTACATGATGCAACTTGGTTACACGTGAGACTTTGTACACGTCTTGTTACAAAAAGCTTCCTTGTAGGCAAAATGAGTTATGATTCTTTCATGAGCATTCCCCCTCCCCCCCCCCTTAATACACAGCTCAATCTATGTGTGGGTCATAATTCCAGAGCTCCGACTCAATCTTGGACCCCGGACCTGCAGAATCTAGATCATCGTTGTTTAATTTTTACATTTAAAATTAAAAACATATGTATTTTGAAATTCTGGGGAATCATACTAAAAATTAGTAGCACCTGACTTTCCTGTCGCATATTAACTCGCATAAGGCACCCGTTATCAAGCTCGCTATTATTGTTCACGTGATTAGTAGCGGGTGAAGGTTTGCCACAGATGACTATTTTATTATTATTATTATTATTATTCCTTCCATAAACAACAATCTCCATAGTAGATTTTTAATATACAAAAATGTAGATAGAGAAAATGAAAAATGAAGTCTCATATAACTTTTGTACGTGAGAGGTTAAGTTTATATATTTAGTCATACTTTTGCTTAAAGAAATAGGAGTCGTCAACAGATTTCATTCTAGAACCACAATATAGTTATTTCTTTTCATAATTGACTGGTATTAGAATATATATATATATATATATATATAACCATTAAATAAACATTACCGACCACTAACAAAAACTGTGAAATTATGAATAAAATAACATTAACAAATACAGTTCCCCCCAACACTCTTAACATAGATTCCAAAAACATAGTAAAAAACAACAGATATTAAATAACAGAAATGGAATGATGGAAATTTGTAGAACTTAGACAGAATCATTAGGTCCCAAATGCCTTAAGTTTCAGAAATAAAATGTGTGGTTTCCTCTTCATATTAGCCATGAATTAGCTAAAGAATATGAATTTGGGACTACCGCACACATAAAACCGAGAAATAAACCATTGAACACCAATTAAGTTCAAAATGAAACAAGATTAAAAAGGATAGAAAAAAAAATTACCAAATTAATATCCATACTGTCATAGCATTAGGTATAACAAATACACTCATTATGCATTTTATTCTCATTTAAGATAGTATACTATTAGAAATTAATATGATATTGTCCTGAGTAGGCTAAAATTTAAATACAAGTTAATCGTTAACTTTATTAAATATTAATGAATATGAATAAATTTAATATGAATTGATAAATATATAAATATAACTACACCATTATACATATAAAAGTATCGAATCAACATCCATTATAAAATGTGTATTAGCAACGTAGTTATAAATCAAATGCTCCTTTTTTTTTTTTTTTTTTTTTTTTTTTTTTTTTTTTTTTTTAAATAAATTAACCATTGCGTATTATTCAGACAACGCCAATATATATGTATATATATGTATATGGGATAAAAATATTGCAACATAACAGGGGTTGAATTAATAGATACACGAAAAGAAAACGCATAACACACGACGAGCGTGGAGAAATAGCAAGATGATTATGGAATGATCTTTTCGTGGAGGGTGAATTTAAAAAAGAAAATGAAAGAACTGCTCTGTTCCATAGCTTTTATCTAAACATGAAGGTTAAAGATGCAAAAGGTGAAAGGGCAAAAATAGATGATATTAAGAATAAGTTATGACTATATGCAGACTATATAACGTTCATATAACGATATGCAAATAATTAAATGTAACTTTATGTCGTATTTCTCATTGTTTGCTTAATTTTGTTCAATTATTTAAAACAATTAACATTCTAAATAACAAATTAAATTTATTTCTAAAAACAAGATGCATTTTAATACAAAGGTAAATGTTTTCTGCTAGAATATGGTTTTTGCCTTTGCATCAATTAATATTAGTTATATAATGTATTTTATAATTTCTGCATCAGTCCATTATGAAATTGTTTCAATCAAAGAAAGTAACTGTTTTTTCTATATATGGATAGTGTTCTTTGATATTACATTAACCCAGGGCTTGAAGCCTATAGGAGAAATTTTATTATTTCTACAAGCATCCCTAATGAATAAAAACTTCTGGGTAAATCTCTTTAGCACATGTTCTACTATGTCATGAATATAACTGATTGGAAATAGTGGTATGAACTATAAATTTTCTCCTATACACGTCAAGTCCTGCATTAACCCCATCGCGACGCGTGTCCTTTGCAAAATTTAAAATTTTTCATTACCGGTTTTTCAAAAACGAAAATTTTTGCCAAGTTTAACAGTAAAAATGTTTTTGGTTAAATAAAGCAAAATTTTCAATTAAAAATTACTGGTAGGAATAATTAAGCTAGGATTCTGAGCACTTTATGCGCCACTTGTACGCGACGGTCTTCGCGAAGGGGTTAATCATTTAGAGGGAAAATATTTAAATTCATTTTACGGATAACGATGCATTTCAATCATTTGGATATTTTTGTTGCAGTTCTCTTCCCCAGCCTGATAAAATTCTTTAAGATTCAGATCTTCTCTGCAAAAGCTCTCGACTTTTTTGCTAATGTTACGCTTGAAATCATTGAAGAACGAAAGAAAACTGGTCAGGTAATATTTAATTATAACTTGTGAGTGCAAGAGCTTATTTAGTTACAGTAACAAAAAACATTTCTTTACCTTTTTGTATTACCATTCACGAAAACTTGAATTATTATTTTATTATTGCATTCAGAGATATTTTTAACGTCCCTACAAGCGTAATTTCCCGTATTAAAAAGTAAAAACACATTTTAAAATTATTTTATTTTTAAGCTTTGTATAGAAACCAAGAATAAATATTTATTCTTCATAAAATTGTACATAATTATTAAGAATTATTGAAATATGCATTAATTTATAATTATGTCTGAATATGTTAGAAGTATCATTTAGAATAGTAAGCATTTCTTTTTTTCTACTACTCCGTGTATGAAAATTCAATTTCTTTTTAAAATTACCATTGTAGGTTTTACGGAAGAGATAAAAAGAGTCATTAATCTTTCCAAATCTTTTTAATTTTAAGTAATTTTTCTCATTTTGAATAAAAAAATAAATAAGCCATGCAAAATTATTCTCTTCAACGAAACAACCTATCACTACGGGCCTAACCTTTCTGGAGCCAACTTTGGACTGACCACTTTTATATGATTGCCTTTATTTTTGTATTTTTGTATTTTTTGTAACGCAAAACTCACTCCTCCAAAAGTAAGGTGAAAGAGTATCTTCATGCCTGGAAAATAAACAAATAAATAAATGAAAAAAAAATTCTATCAGTTTCTCTGATTACACTAGGTGACCTGTCAAATATGACGAATCAGAAACATTTAAAAATAAGATGTTTTGAAATGTTGTTCTTAGCAGATTTCATTTTTAAAAAAAAAATGTTCAGATGAGGACGAAATATATAGGGTAGGGACGACGAACCTTTTCACATCCACGTGCCAAATTTTCCCAAAAATGTGTTTTACGCGATCATGACGTGCCAATAATAATAATAATAAAAAAAATTAATGGATCAAATAATAATGAATCAAAATTGCTTAAAATTTCGTTTTTAGCATAAAAAAAAATATGGGTAACATTTGATGTTATACTT
Source organism: Maratus speciosus (assembly GCA_963932465.1). Lineage (NCBI taxonomy): Eukaryota > Metazoa > Arthropoda > Arachnida > Araneae > Salticidae > Maratus > Maratus speciosus. Next base: position 473,162,493 of record OZ010788.1, on the reverse strand, counting down.
TAGACATTTATTTTTTCTTTTGTCTCATCTTAGATGCCAAATAATTTATATCAGCTTCGTACTTAATTATTTTTAAAAGAATGCAAGTTGAATTGAACTCATTTGACAAGATTTTTTTACTTTAATTTTACATATTATTTGTTATCGAAAAGAAAGTCTCGCAGAAAAAATTGTCAAAACAGCAAGCGGCAGAACCTTAGAGCTTTTAGCGTCTGGAATTGAATTGCAAGTTATTATAATTTTACCATCGGCATTTTTGCTTATAATTCCTTTTCATCTTTCTGTTGCGAAAATCTCCTAATTCTCTCTTATTCTTAAAATTTTTTGAGCCAATATTCAGCTAGATTGGTATATATTAAGTTATATTTCAGTTTCTTCAATCTGTAGGACAATACAACCGAACTAATCGAGTTCAGATAAACAGAGACAACATCTAGATTAATGCATTTTGTGATCTGAATCTGAATCTATGCCGCGCCAAAAGTAATCTGCAGCGTGCCGCATATGGCACGCGTGCCACAGGTCCGCCGTCCCTGATATAGAGTGTGTATGAACCGATGGTCAGGACTATTATAGGGTGATAATACAATCAAGCCAAGCAATTTTTGTATGTAGTCCGCGTGCCGGCGACATCAAAAGCCCCGTGATCGCGGAATTGAATTTTTTTAAAAATGTAAATCGATAGTAAAATGTCATACGAACAAAATGAGCTAGGTATGACTAGGTTTGACAAGCCGAAAATATGTTTAATTATTATTAAAAAGCTATAATGTGTTACCGTTATCGCGGATATTGATCACACTTAGAGAATTTTATCGAAAATTTTGTGCTCTTTCAGAAAAACTTAGTCTGACAAACTTTATTTGAACACGGCTGGAATTCGGGGAGCAGTTGGCCGCGCATCCGTCAAACGTTTCCATACGCCTTTGCCAATACTGGACCAGCGTCCAGACGTGAAATAAAGACGCCACCGGCAAAATCCAAAACAAAATAACGGTGAAATTCTATCACAGGCCACCTTTTTAAAACAGATGGCAGACTTTTCCGGCAGAATAAAATTTGTCATACCAAGTTTTTCTGAAAGAGCGCAAATTTTTCTATAAAATGCTCTAAGAGTGATCAATATCCGCCATAACGCTACAACATTATAGCTTTAATATTAATTAATTTAATTAAAAATATTTTCGGTTTGTCAAACCTTAGTCAAACATAGGTCATTTTGTTCGTATGCTTTTTTAATATCGATTTACATAAGTTTTTCAATTCCACGGTCACGGGGCTTTCAATGTCACCGGCTCCCTACCTAATAGGAAACCATTGTCGCAATCCACTTATTCAATCAAAGATACAGGGTTAAAGTACCCATTTTTTTTGAGTTGTTGTTGTTCATAAACTGCAATAATAATAAAAATAAATGTTCAACAGGTTACTTTGATTTAGGTGAAATTTAATGAAATATCAAGAACTGGCTAGAAATGGCTGTCATTCACTCCGAGCCAAATGTTCCAAAATCCGAAAAGTAGCTGGCAGTGCAAAGGGTACCGCTGGCCGAATTACAGTGCAATTCTAGTCAGGGCTTAATTTCTAACAAAAGAAGTACTGGTGCCCTAATATCTGCTACTAACAAACGTAGTGTGCATCCGTCCTCTCCCGTTACTCCAGTCTGCATATTTAGGGCATTCTCGCAATCTTTTGACTTTTGGGGAAAAAAATCTGACAAAATTAAACTTGCTAAAATAACATTTTAATCTGATAGACGAATACCTTAATGATTCAAAATAAAGAAAAAATGATCAGCAGCGAATTTTTTTTTTATTTAACTGAGGTTTAAGTTAAACTTGCGAGTTTAATTTTCCTTACAATTTTACCCCTATAACTTTTTATTTTCTTCTAAATTTTCACTTATAATGAATTTGCATAGTACCCACAGGACATTCAAATAAGAAATAATAACAATGTAGTACTTTTAATACAGAATTTTTGTATAACATTGTCTTAAAGGGGTGTTAAAGAAGGGACGGTAAGGTAAAAAAGGGGATGGTACTGGAAAAAAGGGACGAACGGTAAAAAAAGTGACGGTAAGGATGGAACGGTAAGGAAAATTACCACCTATTTTTAGGAAAATCATGTTAAGACTAAGTGATAGCCACAATGTTCATTGATTTTTAGAAACAGTTGTTAACATTGGATTAAATTATTATTTTTTTTAAATTTACCTCGAAAAGTGCAGGAATAAACCTTGGGGACGGTAAGACTTTACCAATAAAGCCACGATGCTTGAAATTGATATTTAAATGCTGATTTAAATTCTACAGTAAATTTCCTGCCAAAGAATTTTAGCAATTATTTCTCTAGCATACTTCTGCATGAGAAAAAACTTGAAAAAAATTCTGTGGCTGCATCTGAAATGATTTTCTGTATAATTTTTGAAGAGGGATGGTAAGCAATCTAAAACCCAGGGACAGAGTTTAAAAAATAATAATAACCCTAAAAATGTGTGCTGGTTAATTTTTAGCTACATATTTATATAAAGCAATAGTTCCAGTTTCATAGAAAAAAATTACATCGAATTATTTTTATTGAAACAATTTTATCCAGACAGCTCCAAACTTAAAAATCAGCATCAGGGACACGGGACGGTATAGGAGTTTTCCAGGTGTTTGGACCCCCAACATCGTCCAAAACTTATTTATCTCATTAATATTGTTGTTCAATCATGCAATGGGATGTTCCTCAGTATATGAAATAAAAAAAAACACAAAAAAGTGTATTAAAATAAAATTATTATTCAGGGACATGAAAGTCAAAAGATTGTGAGAATGCCTCATTTATATTTCATACATTATTTCCAAAATGTAAATTTTTTTTTTTTTTCTTTAGCAAAATAAAAATTTTAAATATATCTGTCTGCATATACTTAGCTGTCAACTATTCTACTTTTCAGTTATCACTCCTTCCGAATAGAAATCTTCGCTTAATTTTAATGTTAATGCCTAATTTTAATTGCAAAATTCTGCAATTAAATGTGGTAAGGATTATGATTCGGAAATAGTGTTCACACAAAATAGGAATAGTTCGCAGCTATTCATTTTTTATGAAAAAAAAAGAGTGAAATTTACAGAAATGAAAATTTATGTATATGCTGAAGAATGTAATAATGTTTTTCAATTTCCTATAAAAAGTGCACATCTTAAATTATAATCGATTCCTTCCGCATGACAATCTTTTGTGATTGAGTCCCTGAAAATCAGATTAAATAATAACAAAAAAAATAGACACCGTTATCGGAAAGATTCGATGCTTTTATAGGAAAGGGGGAAACACTGCTCGATTGCTTTCTAATCAGAATAATAATACATAACAATTATATCTACTTACAAATAAAAGTGACTTCGTAAATGTGCAGAGCAGAGTCTTAGCATGGGCAGCGCTCATGATAGAAAATATGAAATGAGTAGAAACTTAACTCGTGACTAATGAATAGAAAATTATACTCGTACACAATTAGAAGACTAAAAAACTCAAACAAACAAAACCTCAAGCTGATGCTCATTGATTGAAAGCAGAAAATATTATTTTCAGGTTAGATATCTAAATAAAAAATAAAATGAACTAGCCAATTAAACATTATCCTACTGTCACAAAAGAAAATCGAACTGAAAGCAAATTCATTGTTCAGTCTCTTTAGTGGCGCCGTATCAGCCCGTCGCCGCGATCAATGCCAGGCATCAATTTGCAAATATACTCACTAGACTCTGAAAACAATATTTCTGTTTGCCTTTAATTCTGATCAAAATAGCATTAAAATGATTTAAAAGAGAATAGAATGCGTAATTTTTAAGGGGGAAAAGTTTTTTTTTCTATACATGAATAAATAAAATTTGAATGCAAGACAGATTGAGCTCGAGCCAGCCCAGGAGCAAAAACTGATACAAAAATCGAGTCCGTTTCATCTCCATCTCCTACGTGTACGACACATTACGTCGATATAAATATTTTGATAAGATAGAATGCAAAAGCTTGGAGATGGGAAGTAAAAGAAAGGGTAATTTAGGCTTCGGTTTTTTGGAAGCTCTATTGCACTAGGCTCTGGAGCCCTGTATTTATGAGCTCCGGTGAATTCCGACCAATATTTAAATATTTACCAAAAACGGAGAAGCACTGGAGATGAGCTCCGGCGCAAATTAAGCCCTTTCTAGCATTTCTCTTGATGTCTTGACAGTAAGCAAGAAATACAGAAAAGTTATACTGTTGACATTTCGCTGTAATATCTTCATTATTGTGATAGTTATGAACGGAAATTTCGTTTGGCGTGAGAAACCCTGTATTTTTGATAGAATAAGTGGATTCCGACCGTGATTTCCCCGTACAAAAATTGTTTGTCTTGACACGTATTATTACCCCTTACGGTTCTAACTAGTGTTGCCACGTCCCCTGCCAAAAAAAGAAACAAGGAATAAAGAAAAAGCGGGACAGTGACTTTTACATCGGGACATAAAAATATGATAAATAGCATGAAAACGGAACCTGATTATAACGGAATACTGTCTTAAGGCTCCTCGTCAGTCAGGCTGGAAATTTCCTTCTCTAATGTTAAACCTATGGGCTTGGAGTGCATCCCTATTTTTAAAAATTCTCCTCGGGAATTAATTTTTTTTTCTTCTATGTTTTCCGTATGCTTTTCTCGAAGAATGTTTTTTCTTTTTCAATGGATAAAATATTTGTTAAATACATTGCTACTTTTATTTAAAGTGTTAAAATCTTACTTATATCTCGCCTGCTTCACTTAGATTTTAACAATTAAAATATAAAATTAAATATAGATTTTAGAAAACATTTTGGCAAGTAAAAAAGAAAGAAACATTCTTCAAGAACAGCATGCAGGAAACAGAAGGTAAAAATTTTAATTTTTCAAGGAGAAATTTGAAAAATAGGGATGCATTCCAAGCCCATGGTTTAACATTAGAGAAGGGAATTTACTTCCTGACTGATAACAAGACTTAAACGTAAGAAGTCCATGGTCCCGACGGAAAGACTACTAGACGAATCTCCTGCTAAGACGGAAAGATGTCTAAAACTGAATCTTTCTGTGGTTATTTGAGATTTCGTCTTAGTAGGTTTTACCGTATTAAATAAACAACGCAATCTAGGAAAGCGGAGTCGTTATTGACTGAAACAAAATTCCGTATTGGAGAGGTTTTCGATTGAGTACTAGTTATATTGTATGGAATTCTTTCCGTAGCGACAAGAAATGTTTTACTTATAAGACTGGATTTGTTATAGGCAGCTTCCGTTTTTACCGGTTTTATGGAACTTAGTTCAGTGGCAACTGTAAACTAGTCAGATGTGGCAATCCCGAAACTTTCTTCTATCGCATACATGTCAATACTTTCTGAAATTGCAGCATATCAGCACCACCTGTTAGATGATTTACACTAAAATCTAATTATCAACAACTTTGATAACTTCTAACTGAATCTGAAATTTGATGAAAATCCGTGCATTAGTTTTTTAGATAGAGCTATTGCGGAAATTGTAAAAAATTCTGCATAGCAGCGCCACCTGTTGGGCGATTTACACGAAAAACTAATTAGTACCAATTTATCATGAAATAACTGAATCTGAAGCTTGATGAAAATTCATGCATTAGTTCTTGAGATATAGCTATTGCGGAAATCGTGAAAAATGCAGCACAGCAGCGCCACCTGTTGGGCTATTTACACCCAAAACTAATTTATATCAGGGACTAACTGAATCTGAAGTTTGATGAAAATTCGTGCATTTTTTCTTGAGTTAGAGCTATTGTGATAATCATGAATAATGCGGCATAGCAGCGCCACCTGTTGGGCGATTTTCACCAAATTGTAATCAGCACCTAACTATATCCTGGACTAACTGAATCTGAAGTCTTATGAAAATCTGTGCAGCAGTTCCTGAGCTATAGCTATTGCAGAAATCGTGAAAAGAGCCGCATAACAGCGCCACCTATTGGGTGATTTTCACCAAAAACTAATCAGGTCCAGTTTATATCAAGGTCTAACTAAATATAAAGTTTTGTGAAATTTCGTGCATTAGTTCTTGAGATAGAGCGCCCACAAAATTTTTGTCACATACAGAGTGACAGAGTGACAGACAGACTCACAGACAGACATTTTCTAAAAACCATCAAATCGTGTTCAGGACATTCTAAAACGTATAAATCCGTCGAAAACCGGAAGTGGAAAATTTTCACGAATCCAATACTTTCTTCTTGTAAAGATAGAAGAAAGACAAAAGGGATCGCCAGGAAACGGAAAAATATTCTGTTTTACGCACAGTTTCTCTCTGAGTAGGTAGATTTTCTCAAAAGAAGGTTCCTGCGACCAGAGATTTCGCATTCACTTCGATGGGTTGATATTCGCCACATCCGCAAATCGCGGTTAATTGTGGCGCATAATTTTTGTTAGTAAAATTATTCCTGTAAAAATTTTCCGCTTTAGACAGGCTGTGTTTTAACGGGTTTTCTGAATAAAGTTCCACTCTCAGCAGATTAACGAATAGCATGGTACTAAACCAAATTTAAAAGAATTTGTTACATCATGAAAAATTGGAACAGTTGGCGTCCCGCACGTTGGTTTCGGGGGACAGGTCATACAAGCCCCGGAAATTGGAACTTAACGTGTAAACCTGGAAACTTGCAACACTAGTTCTAACTACCAATTTAGATACACTCTGTATATTTTTATGCGTAAAAAATTCTTTTGAATAAATTTTACAACTGTAAAGTATTTTTATTGCCTTTTACGATGTTTTCCATCACTGAACAAGCAAAAATTAAATTTAAAAAATCAAAATCCGGACTGCGTAAAAAGCGTACTAATTAATTATTTCTCATCAATGTGAAACTATTTTTTATATTACTCACCTATATATTTTTTTATTTACTTGTATTGATGATTTTTAAGTTGTGTTTAATTGTTAGTTCCTACCTATAAACACTGTTTTGATGAGGCTTTTAGCGTTACAGTAAAGCTAGAGATCCTACCTACACAACTTCCAGGTTGTGTAATATTTAAACGGAGCTTCAGACAGTAAAACAGTCAATTAAACGTCGTCTTCATTTTGAAAGACCTATCCAATGATATGCCACTCAATAGGGTGCGTAGAAAAAATGTTCGTCTCTACCGCCATTTTGTATTTTACGGCCGCCATTTTGAATTTATAAAAACAACAACTAGCCTATAACCATCGGTTGGTTAAGACAAATCGATAGAGACCTCACTTATTAAAATCCATCCAGCCGTTGGGATGTTTCGAGGGTATAAAGAAATCCACATACCTAGATACGCGTGAAACACATAACCCTTCTTGGCAGCCGGGTAAAAAGATGAAGTACTCAAAAGTGAGTAAATCGATGTACTCATACCGAATTGAGTATGTTTGGATAAAAAATGAACATATTTTTTCTCAATTTTGAAACATCACATGTTATCAAACCCAAACAAATTTTGTACCCTGTAATGATTTATTTCATTTCTGGTGGCATAAAAGATGTTCACGATGATTCAAATATTAAATTATGTACAGTATTTTAAAATAATTTAAAAATGCTTACAAATAAAGCTCTTGTTATAAAAATATTCGATTTGGGTGTCTTGCTAATAATTTCGCTAATTTTCTTAATAAACAATCAATTAAGCGTTTCTTGTTAATAATTTAGAATGGGAAATAAATGTTAGTACATTTTTACTTTAATTTGTAAGATTCATGTGGGCAATACATAATGATTCATATTTGAACGCAACCATGGGACCAAAAATGAGTACGTGTGTTTCTCAATTTTGAGCACATTTGAATCATAGTTATTTTGAGTATGTCACGTATTTAAAATTGAGTACTTTTTACTCAATTTTGAGTACCCATTTTTTTCAGTGATCGATGAAGCGATATGTGTACAATATGCGGATGTTTTGCCATTTCAGACAAGAAATGACTTTCTGCAGCTGCTGATGGACACAGCCAAAGAGTTATCCCAAGATAAAGTAGAGGTAAACGAGAAAGATGACATAATTGAAAATTATGGAAAAGAAGAAAACGATCAAATATTTAAACAGAATATTTACACAAAGAAAAGTAAGTTAATAAAATGCAATTATTTTATTGTAACTCAAATATATTACAATATATATTACAATATACAAAGATATTATTATAATTATGCCGATGAAACAAGATTCAAAATCATTTTGAAATTGAAAAGTAGTTTTTACTTTTCAAAATATAAAAAAAAGAAAAATAAAATAAGTAAGCAAATAATAAAAAAGTCCTTCCGGCCAGTGCCGGGAGGAAGAGGTAGCTTTCATAATCCTTATTTAAAAAAAGCCAACTTATATCATGCAAACACACGAAGCTCAATTTAGTGGAAACCGAATATAGGAGATTCAATACTAATTTTTATCAATATAATGAATGAGAATTTCGCGAAATTAGTCAGCTTTATCCAAGCTGCTTTTCTTTAAAGTAACTTATATTTGGCTGCCAAATTCGGCAATTTCTTAAAGTGCCTGTCATTTTAAGACAACATGGTGGATGAGGCTAAGCAGTGAACTTGGTCGAGACCTTAGTAATTGCTGTGCACATGCTCACTCACATCGGAATCGGTTAATATATAGGAGTGCTGTCGCATGCAAAAAATCAGATTTTTCAAAATGTTACCCACAATAGAAATTGAAACTGCTGTATCTGAGCCATTTTTTAAGGTAAAGAGAAACAAAAAATGCTCCTGAATCCTTATATCAAGATCAAATACTTAAGAAAGAAACATTTTTCAACTTCTAATTTTTTTGCACCTCACTTTAAATATATATATATATTTTTAATTTAATGGCCACCATTTTGAAACAAGATGGTTGATGAATCTGGCCAGCGAACTTGGTCGAGGTGTTGATGTATACTATCCACATGCCTTCTTACATCGAAATAGGCGAATACGTGTGTTATCGCGTGACAAATACAAGATCGTTTCAAAATGTTAGCCATGCTAGAAATTCAAAGTGCTATAAATCAACCATTTTTTAAGATATCAACAAAAGAACAAATTTTCAGAAACAAAAACTGTTCTGGAATCTTTGTATCAAGGCCAAACACATAAAAAAAATCTTTTTCATTTTCCAATTTTTTATACCTCATTTTGAATTCTAAATTTAATTTTTTTTAAATGGCAACCCTTTTGAAACAAGATGGCAAATGAAGCTGGCCAACGAACTCGGTCGAGACATTGGTATGTACTATGTACAGACCAAGTTACATCCAAATAGGTTCATAAATACGCCTGTTATCGCGTGACAAAAATCAGGTCGTTTTAAAATGTCAGCCACAAGAGAAATTCAAAATGCTATTACTCAGCCATTTTTTTTTTTTTTTGATATAGACGAAAGAAAAACTGTTCCGGAATCTTTGTAAAGGTCAAACACATACAAAAAAAAATCTTTTTCCTTTTCCAATTTTTTGGTATCTCATTTAAATTTTTTTATTTTTTAATTTTTTTAAATGGCCGCCATTTTGAAACAAGATGGCGGATGAAGCTGGCCAACGAACTCGGTCGAGATATTTGTATGTACTATGTACACACCAAGGTACATCCAAGTCGGTTCATAAATACGCCTGTTATTAAGCGAGAAAAATCAGGACGTTTCAAAATGTCAGCCACGCTAGAAATTCAAAATGCTATAACTCAGCCATTTCTTAAAATATAGACGAAACAAAAACTGCTCCCGAATCTTTTTATCAAGGTCAAACACATAAGAAGAAAATATTTTTTCAATTTTCAATTTTTGGTACCACATTTCAAATTTAAATTTTTCTTAAAAATTTAAATGGCCACCATTTTTAAACAAGATGGCGGGTGAAGCTGGCCAACGAACCCAGTCGAGACATTGGTATGTACTATGTATAAACGAAGTTACATCCAAATCGGTTCATAAATACGCCTTTTATCGCGTGACAAAATTCAGGACGTTTCAAAATGTCAGCCACGCTAGAAATTCAAAATGCTATAACTCAGCCATTTCTTAAAATATAGACGAAACAAAAACTGCTCCCGAATCTTTTTATCAAGGTCAAACACATAAGAAGAAAATATTTTTTTCAATTTTCAATTTTTGGTACCACATTTCAAATTTAAATTTTTCTTAAAAATTTAAATGGCCGCCATTTTGAAACAAAATGGCGGATGAAGCTGGCCAACGAACTCGGTCGAGAGATTGGTATGTACTATGTACACACCGAATTACATCCAAATCGGTTCATAAATACGCCTTTTATCGTGTGACAAAATTCAGGACGTTTCAAAATGTCAGCCACGCTAGAAATTCAAAATGCTATAACTCAGCCATTTTTTAAGATATAGACGAAACAAAAACTGATCCGGAATCTTTGTATAAAGGTCAAATACATAAGAAAAAAATATTTTTCCATTTTTAATTTTTTGGTACCCAATTTCAAGTTTTAAATTTTTTTAAAAATTTTAAATGGCCGCCATTTTGAAACAAACCGGCGGATGAAGCTGGCCAACGAACTCGGTCGAGACATTGGTATGAACTATATACACACCGAATTACATCGAAATCGGTTCATAATTACGGGAGTTACAGTGTGACATAGGTCAGATATATATATATATATATATCAATTTTGAACGGAGGGTGGTTTCGGGGTCTGGGGGTCATGATCGATGAAAATATACCAAAATTTTTTGAAATCGCTTTCCTCCGAACGGCTGCAATAGGTAGCTTTTTTGTAAAGAAAGCTACCTAATATGGCTACCTTTTTGTTTTGGGAAATCAAGTTTTTAGACACAAAATAGCTTTTGGGAATAAATTTATATAATTTTTGAAATAAAATGAGGCGTGCAACAAAATGGCGATATCATTTTCTAATATATATATTTTTTACAATATGTACAATAATAGTAATCAGAACTATATCATAATATAGTGACGTAAGATAGGGTTTGAGAATCAATTGAAAATATTTTGTTTCGTCCTCAGTGGCTTTTATGGGTTTTTTTTATGCAACATTTTTCTGGAGCTCCTAGAAATGTACCACCCGAGTCAATTGACTCATTTAGTAGACCAACGTTCAAGGGGCTGTACATATACACCATTATCACTTTAGGGGGAGGGGGGGGGTCTGGCACTTAATATCGTTGGATATCCCTGGGGGGAAGGGGGTTTGTCTTTCGATGTCGTTATCATTTTTGATCCAACCAAAATTTTTTTTTCTTTGGTAACTTTCTTTTTTACATCAATATAGACCAGGAACGGCGAACCTTTTCACATGCACGTGCGAAATTGTTCCAAAAATATACTTTACGTGATCATGACGTGCCGACAATAAAAAGATTTAATGGATCAAATAACAATGAATCAAAATTACTTAAAATTTTGTTTTTAGCATTAAAAAAATATGAGAATATTTGATGTTATACATTAGAAATTTATTTTACAAATATTATTTTAAATCTCATCTTAGATGCCAAATAATTTATATCAGTTTCGTACTTGGTTATTTATAAGACAATTTAAGTTGAAGTGAACTCATTTGACAAGATGTTTTTACTTTAATTTTTCATATTTTTTAATTCTGTAAAGAATGTCTCGCAGAAAAAATTGTCAAAATAGCAAGCACCAAAACCTACAGCTTTTAGTGCCTGGAATTGAATTCCAAGTTGTTATAATTTTACCATCGGCATTTTTGCTTATAGGGCCTTTTAATCTTTTTTTTTTTGTGATAATCTCCTAATTCTCTCTTATTCATAAAATTTTGTGAGCCAATTTTGAGATAGCTATACATTAAATTATATTTCAGTTTCTTCAATCTGTACGACAAAGACAACCAACCGAACTAATCGAATTCAGATAAACAGAAACAACGTCTAGATTAATTAATGCATTTTGTGAAATTCCATTATATTTTGATGTAGAATATTAATTTATGCCGTGCCAAAAATAATCTGCAGCATGCCACTTTTGGCACGAGTGGCATAGGTTCGCCATCCCTGATATAGACTGTTGATTTTTTAAGGTTTCGTTCATCTGACGAAACCCTATTCGTCTCGCTCCTCTGTCTGTTTGTCCGTCACAGTGCCCGTTCTCAGAAACTATATATGTTGGAAACTTAAACTTTTGCATACTTATAGCTGAACACCTCACATCAAACGACAAATCATAAAATTTTGAAAAAGGTCTTTTGTTTAACACTCTGGGCTCTAACTTGTGTATTTTAAACTTTTTCTCCTAACTCAGCCCCTAATTAAGTTGAAGACTTGAAATTTTGTAAAAGTATTAGCTAAACACTTGTGATCAAACGACAAATCATAAAATTTCGAAAAAGTCTTATATTTAACCCTCTAGGCTCTAACTTGTGTATTTCAAGTTTTTTTTTCTAACTCAGCCCTTAATTAAGTTAAAGACGTGAAATTTTGCGTAATTATAGCTAAACACTTGTGATCACACGACTAATCGCAAACATTTCAAAAAGTCTTATATTTACTCCTCCGGTCTATAACTTGTGTATTTTAAGCAATTTTTCTAACTCAACCCCCTAATTAAGTTGGAGGTTTGGAAATTTTCATACTTATAGCTGAACACTTGCGATCACATGACAAATCATGGAACCCCTCCGGTCTCTAACTTGTGTATTTTAAGCAATTTTTCTAACTCAGGCCCTAATTAAGTTGGAGACATGCAATTTTGCATACTGATAGCAGAATACTTTCGATCACACGAAAAATCATAAAATTTTCAAAAAGTTTTACATTACTTACCCCTCCGGGCTCTAACTTTTGTATTTTAAGCAATTTTTCTAACTCAGCCCCTAATTAAGTTGGAGACTTGAAATTTTGCAGACCTATAGCAAAACACTTGCGATCACACGAAAAATCATAAAATTTTCAAAAAGTCTTATATTAATTACCCTCCAGGCTCTAACTTGTGTATTTTAAGCAATTTTTTATACTCCCTACTTTTCACCCGGGGAAGGGGGGCACTTTTCTAACTTTTGCCGACACCCCTTTGACCGCTCATTCATACTATGCACCATAGACTTACATATTTTAGTTCTACTTTTACCGCCAGGGGGCGCCTACCTATCTCTGGTGCTATGAGCCCGACTCCCTCGACTAATATATCTACGGATAGGTTGTAAAACAGAGTTTCGTAGAACAGAGGTTTGTTTAGAATAGAGTGCGTCCCCTGGTTGCGAAATGTGGAACTAACAGATTTTGCAAAAGAATAAAGTGTTTTGAAAAGAATATTAAACGAAATCCTCTGTGCGATCTGTGATCCCACTTACTCACTTGTTTTTAGTCTGTTATCTATTTTTTATGAAAATATAAAGGTAGTATTAAAACCATTAAATGATTAAAAAATGATTTTTTTCCGAAATATTTAATATCCGGACGTTCGTCATTCCTATTCTTCTGCTATATGCGCATATAATTCGTTGTTAGAGAAACCAGCTTCGAAATGATGCTTGCCATGCTTACTAGTAAAAAATAGAGAAGAATGCTGCCCATCTGTTTTGTTTATAAGAAGTTCTGCTTACCCCCCCCCCCCCCGTTCAGGGGGGCAAGTGCAAGAAGACAATTTTATTGTTAAAAGTATTATGACACAAAAAGCTATTACTAAATACTTTTAAATAGTAAGTGTTTCTCTAAAGTGTTATTTGATGTAAAGTTATTTCATATATTATAGTGATATTTTATTAACTTCTTTTCTTCGTTTTGCCCCACCAATGACTGAGAGGGTCTGCTCTCGAAACTGGTAGACGGGAGGTGCTGGGTTCTATCCTAACCGCTGCCCGTCGGCGTAATCGTTCGGAGTTTTCGTGGTTTTCTTCGAACCTTGGTTTTCCAAGCGTAAATACGGGTTAGGTTCCCTTAGAAAGATCCCCACGGAGGGCCCCCCCCACCCTTTGGGCCTATATCCCTCGTGATGATAATTGGCCGTCATAAACACAACCAACCTTTTCTTCGTTTAAATCAGTAAAGTATGCGAATAATAAATGTATAACTATAGCTGTATATTATTGCAAATAACGTATTAAAAGAAAAAAATGTATAATAAAAAGAACTTTTAGACACTGATAACGATATCATTACTGGAGGGGGTGGAAGTTCTAGGAATGATAATGTATAACATCGTAAGGGGGGGGGGGGAGGTGCCAAATTGCCACAAAGTTGATAACGTTATATAAGTAAAGCTACCAATATGCCACTGAATGAATATTTCTTCACTCACATTTTTAACCTTCTAATCGATCAGTTGCACCATAAAGAAAGCTAAAATAATTAAAAACAATTCTACCTGAATGAATCTATACGGAGTGAAAGAGAAAAGTGATATCGTCTGCCGTAGAACTTTTTTACCACAATAAATAACATTTTAAACTTTTCTTCCGAGAAAAGAGCCATTCATATTTTAAATATGCTTGTATGATTTCTCTGGCAATAATGGTAGAATCGTATAGACCCGATAATCAGGAAAATTCCTTACGGAACCAAGCGGTCTATTTCTGAGAAGTTTTTGTATTTTTTTTCGAAGACAATCTATTATTAATTACATTTATGCTAAGCACTTTGTCTAGACAAATATTATATTACAATTATCTGAATGAACGAATATATATATTTTTAATGTTAAAACAATTTAATAGATACAGAAATGCTTTATACCATTATTTCAAATGTTATTTATTTAATAAATTCAAACAAATTAATAAGGAACAGATCGTCTCATGATCTGTTTTTAATTTATTAATTGAATCGGAAACGACAAAAAAGTTATATGAATTAATAAATTCTTTTTAGAGAAGAATACATAAAAAATATGGTACTTGTTAGTTATCCCGTCGACCAATTTCGCCAAATTATATAAATTGCCAAACCACTCGCCAAATTATGCAAGTTGGCATAAGTTTTATTTTAAATACCGAAAGATCAAGTAAATTTGTATAACATTAATAAAAATACAAATAAAATGTCGAAATAAAAATCAATTGATGACGTAAACACGTGTAAGTCGAGTGAATGTGACATTTACGATCAACCATTATTGGCATTCAATCTTACAGTTTGGCAACAGTAATTTGGTCGACGGGATAACTAACAAGTACCAAAAATATATATTTTATATTTTTAATGCGAGATAGAAATACACTGTAAAAAAAAATATATATATTACCAGATTTCCTGTAGGAATCGGAAAAATAGTTGCCCTTATCGTACCGGAAAAATTTCCGACCCAGCTTGGAATAAAATCAGTAAAATCGGAAGAAAATCCGTAAAATTGAATTAAATCCGTAAAGTACCGTTTTAATGAATGTTTCCTTTTTTTACGGATTTTATTCCGAGCTGGGTCGGAAAATTTTCCGGTACGATAAGGGCAACTATTTTTTCGATTCCTACCGGAATACTGTTCGGATTATTTACAGTGTAGAAAAGTTACTTCTATATCTATTTTTAAATAAAAATTACTTTTATTTTCAAACTCAGAATATTTAAACTTCTTCAAGTTCATTCGGTGAAACTTATTGTAGTACTTGAAACAAGTATACTAATGAGTAAGATATACCCGTGTGGTTCATTACGACTTGTTCCTTTTAAATTATTTAACGCGACACCATCCAGTGGTGGTTCGTGGTTAGAAAAGCAGGTGAAGAGAAACAATATCTGTACACTGTTAAAAATATGCAGCAAACTATCCAGTCATTCGACCGTTTTTATTAGAAAACGGTTACATAATAATAATTTAACCCTATTGTGACCATAATATGTGCAATAATATGGTCAGAATACAGTTTAACTGCGATTATGTAACCGTTTTCTGTAAAAACGGTCGAATGACTGGACAGTTTGCTGCAAATTTTTAACAGTGTACACTGTTAAAAATTTGCAGTATTCTGGCAGGTCATTTGACCGTTTCCTCCGAAAACGGTTACACAACCGTAATTTTAACACTATTCTGACCATATTATTGGCCATTTTATGGTCAGAGTATAGTTAAATTATGGTTATGAAACCGTTTTTTCAAAAAACGGTCGAATGACCTGCCAGAATGCTGAAAATTTTTTAACAGTGTAGAAAAAAGGTTTTATGAATTAAACGTGTTATTTCTACTCAAATGTTGCAGCAAACTGTCCAGTCATTCGACCGTTTAAATAAAAAAAGGTTACATAATCATAATTTAACTCTATTGTGGCCATAATATGGGCAATAATATGGTCAAAATACAGTTTAATTGCGGTTATGTAACCTTTTTTTGTAAAAACGGTCGAATGACTGGACAGTTTGCTGCAAATTTTTAACAGTGTAGGAAAAGGTCTTATGAATTAAACGTGCCATTTTTACTCGAATGTTGCTGCAAACTGCCCAGTCATTCGACCGTTTTTATAAAAAAAGGTTACATAATCATAATTTAACTATATTGTGGCCATAATATGGGCAATAATATGGTCAAAATACAGTTTAACTGCGGTTATGTAACCGTTTTCTGTAAAAACAGTCGAATGACCGGAGAGTTTGCTGCAAATTTTTAACAGTGTAGGAAAAGGTCTTATGAATTAAACGTGTCATTTTTACTCGAATGTTGCAGCAAACTGCCCAGTCATTCGACTGTTTTTATAAAAAAAGGTTACATAATCATAATTTAACTCTATTGTGGCCATAATATGGGCAATAATATGGTCAAAATACAGTTTAACTGCGGTTATGTAACCTTTTTCTGTAAAAACGGTCGAGTGACTGGACAGTTTGCTGAAAATTTTTAACAGTGTAGGAAAAGGTCTTATGATTTAAACGTGCCATTTTTACTCGAATGTTGCTGCAAACTGCCCAGTCATTCCACCGTTTTTATAAAAAACGGTTACATAATCATAATTTAACTCTATTGTGGCCATAATAGGGGCAATAATTTGGTCAAAATACAGTTTAACTGCGGTTATGTAACCGTTTTCTGTAAAAACGGTCGAATGACTGGACAGTTTGCTGCAAAATTTTAACAGTGTAGGAAAAGGTCTTATGAATTAAGTGTGTCATTTTTACTCGAATGTTGCAGCAAACTGTCCAGTCTTTCGACTGTTTTTATAAAAAACGGTTACATAATCATAATTTAACTCTATTGTGGCCATAATATGGGCAATAATATGGACAAAATACAGTTTAACTGCGGTTATGTAACAGGGTTGCCGGCTTTTAGCCAGGCCAAAAAAAACCGGCCGGCTTTTTTTGGTTTTAACCACTTAAAAAAAGCCGGCTTTTATTTTTCAAAAAAGTGGTTTATAGATAATTCATATAAAATTTGGATTAATTTACTTTTAATACACTTATAAATATTTTCTAGTAAAAAATGATAAACTTCTATCAAATTTTGTCAAATAAATGTGTCCTTATAACTGCTAGAATGCAACTGTGAAGGCATTATGTCAGAAAAAAAAAACTATAAATAAATATTCAGAAGAATACATTAAATTAGACTCTATAGTATTGGTTTGGAATTATTTATTATAACTCTACACATACCACACATTTTAAAGATTATTTATATGATAGAATAAGACAATGTCACACATCAAAATAGAAACATTCTTCCATACTGATATTTACTTTTAAAATTGATTAAAACTAAATAGCATATATGTATTTAATAACTGAAATTATCTTATATAATACTTGAGAACACCCAGTAATAAGCAATTGATATTCTAACTTATCAAATTGATATATGTAAAAAGTTTTTTCTGCTACTAAGTTGTTATGTAACTCATTCCAGATATGTCCATTCGGACAGATTAAAATCGTAGAATGAACAATGTTGCAAGAGAAATTAGGAAGGATATAACATTTAAGGAAATTTTAGTACATAAAATAAAGAGAACAATTAAGAAAAAAAAATTCTCCAAATAAAACTTGTTGAAGTAGAATTTTGAAAAGCTAGTTGCTATTTAAAATAATGCGTATTCATGCATAAATTAATGCATATCTTATTCATAATATTGTTTTAATAGAGAGAAATGATGTTTTTGTTAAATGACTTTATGTGTGATTTTAAATAAATGTTTATGAGAAATAAAATAAGACTTGTATATCAATATAGTGTAAAATTAGTTAATAAAATACATAACTAAGCAACCATTATCCTTTTTAATTATATAAAGCTGTAAAAATGAAAAAAAGGGGGTATTAAGGTCAGTGTAAACCAGAGAAAGCAATAATTATGGCCTTTTATTGCAATATTAATGTATTCATTATTGAAAGATTGGGTTGTATTGATTTCTACCTCAATTAAATGTCTTTAAAACTAATTAAAAAACACATAAAAATGCTTCACTATATAAAAGCCAATTTTGGCCAATAAAGGCCTATTTTGGCCAAAAAAAGCCGGTTAAAACCAAAAAGCCACCGGCCTGGCTTTTTTGCAACCCTGTTATGTAACAGTTTTCTGTAAAAACGGTCGAATGACTGGACAGTTTGCTGCAAATTTTTAACAGTGTAGGAAAAGGTCTCATGAATTAAACGTGTCATTTTTACTCGAATGTTGCAGCAAACCGCTCAGTCATTCGACTGTTTTTATAACAGATGGTTACATAATCATAATTTAACTGTATTTTGGCCATAGTATGGGCAATAATTTCGTCAAAATGCAGTTTAACTGCGGTTATGTAACCGTTTTCTGTAAAAACGGTCGAATGACTGGACAGTTCGCTGCAAATTTTTAACAGTGTACACTGTTAAAATTTTGCAGTATTCTGGCGGGTCATTTGACAGTTTTTTCCGAAAACGGTTACACAACCGTAATTTTAACACTATTCTGACCATATTATTGGCCATTTTATTGTCAGAATATAGTTAAATTATGGTTATGAAACCGTTTTTTCAAAAAACGGTCGAATGATCTGCCAGAATGCTGCAAAATTTTTAACAGTGTATGGTCAAAATACAGTTTAACTGCGGTTAATTAACCGTTTTCTGTAAAAACGGTCGAATGACCGGACAGTTTGCTGCAAATTTTTAACAGTGTGAAAAGTTCTTATGAATTAAACGTGTCATTTTTACTCGAATGTTGCAGCAAACTGTCTAGTCATTCGACTGTTTTTATAAAAAACGGTTACATAAATCATAATTTAACTCTATTGTGGCCTTAATATGGGCAATAATATGGTCAAAATACAGTTTAACTGCGGTTATAACCGTTTTCTGTAAGAACGGTCGAATGACTGGACAGTTTGCTGCAAATTTTAACAGTGTACGAAAAGGTCTTTTGAATTAAACGTGCCATTTTTTCTTGAGTGTTGCTGCAAACTGTCCAGTCATTTGACCGTTTTTATAAAAAACGGTTACATAATCATAATTTAACTCTATTGTGGCCATAATAGGGGCAATAATATGGTCAAAATACAGTTTAACTGTGGTTATGTAACCGTTTTCTGTAAAAACGGTCGAATGACCGGACAGTTTGCTGCAAATTTTTAACAGTGTAGGAAAAAGTCTTATGAATTAAACTTGTCATTTTTACTCGAATGCTGCAGCAAACTGTCCAGTCATTCGACTGTTTTTATAAAAAACGGTTACATAATCATAATTTAACTCTATTGTGGCCATAATATGGGCAATAATTTCGTCAAAATACTGTTTAACTGCGGTTATGTAACCGTTTTCTGTAAAAACGGTCGAATGACTGGACAGTTTGGTGCAAATTTTTAACAGTGTGAAAAGGTCTTATCTATTAAACGTGTCATTTTTACTCGAATGTTGCAGCAAACTATCCAGTCATTCGACTGTTTTTATAAAAAACGGTTACATAATAATAATTTAACTCTATTGTGGCCATAATATGGGCAATAATATGGTCAAAATACAGTTTAACTGCAGTTATGTAACAGGATTGCCGGCTTTTAGCCAGGCCAAAAAAAGCCGGCCGGATTTATTTGGTTTAAACCACTTAAAAAAAGCCGGCTTTTATTTTTCAAAAAAGTGGTTTATAGATAATTCATATAAAATTTGGATTAATTTACTTTTAATACACTTATAAATATTTTCTAGTAAAAAATTATAAACTTCTATTAAATTTTGTCAAATAAATGTGTCCTTATAACTGCTAGAATGCAACTGTGAAGGCATTATGTCAGAAAAAAAACTATAATTAAATATTCAGAAGAATACATTAAATTAGACTCTATAGTATTGGTTTGGAATTCTTTATTATAACTCTACACATACCACACATTTTAAAGATTATTTATATGAAAGAATAAGACAATGTCACACATCAAAATAGAAACATTCTTACATACTGATATTTACTTTTAAAATTGATTAAAACTAAATAGCATATATGTATTTAATAACTGAAATTATCTTATATAATACTTGAGAACACCGAGTAATAAGCAATTGATATTCTAACTTATAAAAATGATATATGTAAAAAGTTTTTTCTGCTACTAAGTTGTTATGTAACTTATTCCAGATATGTCCATACGGACAGATTAAAATCGTAGAATGAACAATGTTGCAAGAGAAATTAGGAAGGATATAACATTTAAGGAAATTTTAGTACATAAAATAAAGAGAACAATTAAGAAAAAAAATTCTCCAAATAAAACTTGTTGGATTAGAATTTTGAAAAGCTAGTTGCTATTTAAAATAGTGCGTATTCATGCATAAATTAATGCATATTTTATTCATAATACTATTTTAATAGAGAGAAATGATGTTTTTGTTAAATGACTTTATGTGTGCTTTTAAATAAATGTTTATGAGAAATAAAATAAGACTTGTATATCAATATACTGTAAAATTAGTTAATAAAATACATAACTAAGCAACCATTATCCTTTTTAATTATATAAAGCTGTAAAAATGAAAAAAAAGGGGTATTAAGGTCAGTGTAAACCAGAGAAAGCAATAATTATGGCCTTTTATTGGAATATTAATGTATTCATTATTGAAAGATTGGGTTGTATTGATTTCTACCTCAATTAAATGTCTTTAAAACTAATTAAAAAACACATAAAAATGCTTCACTATATAAAAGCCAATTTTGGCCAATAAAGGCCTATTTTGGCCAAAAAAAGCCGGTTAAAACCAATAAAAGACACCGGCCTGGCTTTTTTTAATTGTAGCCGGATTTTTTGCAACCCTGTTATGTAACCGTTTTCTGTAAAAACGGTCGAATGACTGGACAGTTTGCTGCAAATTTTTAACAGTGTAGGAAAAGGTCTCATGAATTAAACGTGTCATTTTTACTCGAATGTTGCAGCAAACCGCTCAGTCATTCGACTGTTTTTATAACAGACGGTTACATAATCATAATTTAACTGTATTTTGGCCATAGTATGGGCAATAATTTCGTCAAAATGCAGTTTAACTGCGGTTATGTAACCGTTTTCTATAAAAATGGTCGAATGACTGGACAGTTTGGTGCAAATTTTTAACAGTGTGAAAAGGTCTTATCTATTAAACGTGTCATTTTTACTCGAATGTTGCAGCAAACTGTCCAGTCATTCGACTGTTTTTATAAAAAACGTTTACATAATAATAATTTAACTCTATTGTGGCCATAATATGGGCAATAATATGGTCAAAATACAGTTTAACTGCAGTTATGTAACAGGATTGCGCTTTTAGCCAGGCCAAAAAAAGCCGGCCGGATTTATTTGGTTTTAACCACTTAAAAAAAGCCGGCTTTTATTTTTCAAAAAAGTGGTTTATAGATAATTCATATAAAATTTGGATTAATTTACTTTTAATACACTTATAAATATTTTCTAGTAAAAAATTATAAACTTCTATTAAATTTTGTCAAATAAATGTGTCCTTATAACTGCTAGAATGCAACTGTGAAGGCATTATGTCAGAAAAAAAACTATAATTAAATATTCAGAAGAATACATTAAATTAGACTCTATAGTATTAGTTTGAAATTCTTTATTATAACTCTACACATACCACACATTTTAAAGATTATTTATATGAAAGAATAAGACAATGTCACACATCAAAATAGAAACATTCTTACATACTGATATTTACTTTTAAAATTGATTAAAACTAAATAGCATATATGTATTTAATAACTGAAATTATCTTATATAATACTTGAGAACATCGAGTAATAAGCAATTGATATTCTAACTTATAAAAATGATATATGTAAAAAGTTTTTTCTGCTACTAAGTTGTTATGTAACTTATTCCAGATATGTCCATACGGACAGATTAAAATCGTAGAATGAACAATTTTGCAAGAGAAATTAGGAAGGATATAACATTTAAGGAGATTTTAGTACATAAAATAAAGAGAACAATTAAGAAAAAAAAATTCTCCAAATAAAACTTGTTGGATTAGAATTTTGAAAAGCTAGTTGCTATTTAAAATAGTGCGTATTCATGCATCAATTAATGCATATCTTATTCATAATACTGTTTTAATAGAGAGAAATGATGTTTTTGTTAAATGACTTTATGTGTGCTTTTAAATAAATGTTTATGAGAAATAAAATAAGACTTGTATATCAATATACTGTAAAATTAGTTAATAAAATACATAATTAAGCAACCATTATCCTTTTTAATTATATAAAGCTGTAAAAATGAAAAAAAGGGGGTATTAAGGTCAGTGTAAACCAGAGAAAGCAATCATTATGACCTTTTATTGCAATATAAATGTATTCATTATTGAAAGATTGGGTTGTATTTATTTCTACCTCAATTAAATGTCTTTAAAACTAATTAAAAAACACATAAAAATGTGTCATTTAATAATTAAAATGCTTCACTATATAAAAGCCAATTTTGGCCAAAAAAAGCCTGTTAAAACCAATAAAAGCCACCGGCCAGGCTTTTTTAAATTTTAGCCGGCTTTTTTGCAACCCTGTTATGTAACCGTTTTCTGTAAAAACGGTCGAATGACTGGACAGTTTGCTGCAAATTTTTAACAATGCAGGAAAAGGTCTTATGAATTAAACGTGTAATTTTTACTCGAATGTTGCAGCAAACTGTCCAGTTATTCGACAGTTTTTATAAAAAACGGTTACATAATCATAATGTAACTCTATTGTGGCCATAATATGGGCAATAATTTGGTCAAAATACAGTTTAACTGCGGTTTATGTAACCCTTTTCTGTAAAAACGGTTAAATGACTGGACAGTTTGCTGCAAATGTTTAACAGTGTGAAAAGGTCTTATGAATTAAACGTGTCATTTTTACTCGAATGTTGCAGCAAACCGTCCAGTCATTCGACTGTTTTTATAAAAAACGGTTACATAATCGTAATTTAACTCTATCGTGGCCATAATATGGGCAATAATATGGTCAAATTACAGTTTAACTGCAGTTATGTAACAGGGTTGCCGGCTTTTAGCCAGTCCAAAAAAAGCCGGCCGGCTTTTTTTGGTTTTAACCACTTAAAAAAAGTCGGCTTTTATTTTTCAAAAAAGTGGTTTATAGATAATTCATATAAAATTCGGATTAATTTATTTTTAATACACTTATAAATATTTTCTAGTAAAAAATTATAAGCTTCTATTAAATTTTGTCAAATAAATGTGTCCTTATAACTGCTAGAATGCAACTCTGATGGCATTATGTCAGAAAAAAAAACTATATATAAATATTCAGAAGAATACATTAAATTAGACTCTATAGTATTGGTTTGGAGTTCTTTATTATAACTCTACATATACCACACATTTTAAAGATTATTTATATGATAGAATAAGACAATATCACACATCAAAATAGAAACATTCTTACATACTGATATTTACTTTTAAAATTGATTAAAACTAAATAGCATATATGTGTTTAATAACTGAAATTATCTTATATAATACTTGAGAACACCCAGTATAAGCAATTGATATTCTAACTTATCAAAATGATATATGTAAAAAGTTTTTTCTGCTACTAAGTTGTTATGTAACTCATTTCAGATATGTCCATACGGACAGATTAAAATCGTAGAATGAACAATGTTGCAAGAGAAATTAGGAAGGATATAACATTTAAGGAAATTTTAGTACATCAAAGAAAGAGAACAATTAAGAAAACAAAAATTCTCCAAATAAAACTTGTTGAATTAGAATTTTGAAAAGCTAGTTGCTATTTAAAATAGTGCGTATTCATGCATAAATTAATGCATATCTTATTCATAATACTGTTTTAATAGAGAGAAATGATGTTTTTGTTAAATGACTTTATGTGTGATTTTAAAGAAATGTTTATGAGAAATAAAATAAGACTTGTATATGAATATCCTGTAAAATTAGTTAATAAAATACATAATTAAGCAACCATTATCCTTTTTAATTATATAAAGCAGTAAAAATGAAAAAAAGGGGGTATTAAGGTCAGTGTAAACCAGAGAAAGCAATCATTATGACCTTTTATTGCAATATTAATGTATTCATTATTGAAAGATTGGGTTGTATTGATTTCTACCTCAATTAAATGTCTTTAAAACTAATTAAAAAACACATAAAAATGTGTCATTTAATAATTAAAATGCTTCACTATATAAAAGCGAATTTTGGCCAATAAAGGCCAATTTTGGCCAAAAAAAAGCCAGTTAAAACCAATAAAAGCCACCGACCTGGCTTTTTTAAATTTTAGCCGGCTTTTTTGCAACCCTGTTATGTAACCGTTTTCTGTAATAATGGTCGAAAGACTGGACAGTTTGCTGCAAATTTTTAACAGTGTGGGAAAAGGTCTTATGAATTAAACGTGTCATTTTTACTCGAATGTTGCAGCAAACTGTCCAGTCATTCGACTGTTTTTGTAAAAAACGGTTACACAATCATAATTTAACTCTATTGTGGCCAAAATATGGGCAATAATTTGGTCAAAATACAATTTAATTGAGGTTATGTAACCGTTTTCTGTAAGATCGGTCGAATGACTGGACAGTTTGCTGCAAATTTTTAACAGTGTGAAAAGCTCTTATGAATTAAACGTGTCATTTTTACACGAATGTTTACAGAAATCACATTTAAAATTATGCAAACAAAATAACAATAAGTAAATTTTTACAGATAGATAAGATGTTGAAAAATAATATTAATAAAATACCCGTATAACAAAAATTCCATTGAATAAATTAGTATGAAATCTCAAGTTATCAGTAATTCAATCTTATAAATGTACAAAAGTGTGGATTATGCCGTCATAAAATAAATGTTCTTTTATCAGCAGAAATAAAAAATAACTTCCACGACTGAAATATTTGCCAAAGAAAGTCCTTTCTGCGATATTACCTTTCTGCAAAATATGTATATATATTTTTAAGACAAGATAAATTTCTTTGCACGGATACGCTTGAAGATGGATGCTGGAAGTAATATCATATAACTGATATAAACACCCTTGATATCACTTCAGCAGGTTTTTGTTATTTTTTTAATGCCATAAAAATATTATTATTTATATATTTTGATTATTATTATTATTATTATTATTTTATAAAGTGTGTATGTATATATAGAGTGTGTTCTTATATGTATTTATTTTGATTATTATTATTGTTATTTGATATAAATATGCTCATATATGTATTTACGTTGTAAAGCCTTAGTAAGAGAACGAGTACACAGTTGGATTGTATCTTTGAAGGGGATCTTTTCAGATAGACACGAAGTCTCCAAGCTTAACAAAAGGTTGACATAAAATGCCAAGCAGAATTTACAACTGGACGTAAGAATATTTATTGGACCTCATAAAGAAGTCGTAAAAGATGGACCACACGGGCGAGGAATAGAGCCCGGGGTTTCCAGATCCCACGATCACTGACGCTTAGTGGGCGGAGTGCTTTATACCCCGAAAAAGTGGAATATCAAATCAGATGTCTGCGAGATGACGGAAGAAGAGGGGGTCGGGAAGACGAACCGATCATTTGACGAAGGGGGCAAAGGACCATTCTTCATATTGTTAATACGAGGTGATTTCGTAAGTAAAGAATTATGTTATAGTCAGATTAGAAATAATTCTCAACAGAGATGGTTTAAATAGAATTAGAAAGATGTCTCAACTATGATGGTTTAATAAAGAGTCGACTAAGTTTCCCAACAGTAATTTTCATAGACGGTTAAAAGGCGATTTTCAGAGTTCTGATGGATTATTCACAGAGATGAAATGACTACAAGAGATTCGTTAGAGTTTCTCAAAAGTGATGGTTTAATAAAGATTTGATTAGTCTCTAAAAAGTGATGGTTTAATAGAGATTCGTGAGATTTCTCAACTGTGATGGTTTAATAAAGAGACGACTAAGTTTCCCAACAATAATTTTTGGAGATGACTAAGAGTCTTTCGGGTCGTGTTTTCCCGTTAAGGGACGACCCTAAGATCGGCAGCTGTTGGACTTTGATATCATCACCTGTTTAAATAAATTAGTGAACTTTACCTGGAGTGTGAAAAACCTCAATGAGCAACGGATATATGTGTGACTAACGGCTATGAGTAAGCTTCTACTATATTGTGCTGAAGGTATGTGTTATTCAATATTTTTGTATTCCCATTGTTTTAATAATCTATGTTGTGCTAGGGATGTACAATTTATGGTAACCAAGCAATTAATTAACCTTTGTAATAATAATCTAAAAGGTAAACTTAATTCAAATGCTAATTCAATTTCGTTCTTTGGAACGCTGGTGTCTTGTGACACAATTCTATTTTGTTTTTGTAAATATGTAAACTAACTGTAAATAAACTCTTTTTGTTAATTGTTAAATTTTGGCCTATGTTTTTAATACAACATGAGTCCATTGTTTTACTTTAATGTAAGTTTTATTTCAGATTATAAACTTCTTTAGTATGTTATTTATGCGTAGTTTTGATAGGTTTTGTTTAGATTTAACTGCGCGGTCTACAAGCTATTTCTTCACTAAAATTACACAACGCAGTTTGGGGCAGTTTTGGAAATGTGTTTCCTCCCTCCTCAATTTAAGATAATTATGGTTTGTCTAATTATCAGAAGTAGCCAGAACCATTATTCAATTATTACGATCACAAATGTTTGATTATAAATTGTAATGTTTTTAAATACCCACTATAATATTTCAGATACAGTAATTTAGGAGTAGTTAACCTACAATTACTAGGGTAATTAATGCACAATTACCCATTATCTTTTCCCCCATTTTCAAGATTGGGGTTTACCCTTGCCCCAATCCGGTGTATGTCTGGGTAGTTAAGTTGGTGTCGGTATATGGACCCAGATCTGCCCAACAATGGAAGTATCATAAAATCTCCATTTCCACGAATGTCTCTCGCATAAGCCTTTCTCAAATTACCGTTATAGAAAACAATAAGCACTGCGATTTTAAAATGAATGTTATACGTTTTGTTACTCTTCTTTTCTATTTTTTTTCTTATAACCACTATTATATAACGGTCCTACTTTTTTACGCTGTTTATTTTCATATTTCCGGAAATTCAATAGTGTTTATAATAAATTAAACACGATGTCATTAACAGAATGCATATAAAAAAATTCTAATTTATAAAATACATATGACAATAAATGCCACTGAAACCATCTAGGTCATTCTCCCAGAAACGCACAAAATTTGCCACAGAGCTTTTATTAACAAGGATGAAAAAATCATGCGTCAAGCATAGATTATGAAACACTTTCCAACACATTCAGATAATGATACAAAACTGTATCGCTTAATAAGTTAAAATATTATGGTCTAATTCAACCACATGGAAACGCATAACACATTTGAAAACCCAATTTCAGCTGTCAACATCTACAATAGGGAAATTATTCGAATTCTTTGATGAGCTCTGTATATTTGTATTGCCCTATTGTATAGTAATCATCTTGTAGTGAAATTTAGGGATTTATATCAATTTCATTTGAAATAGCGTAGTGTCATTAAAATACACTGCAAACGATTTTTCCACATTGACTATAATATAACGCAATTCATTTCAGTTCCCCTGGAAACGAACTATTAATCCCACATACTTCATATACAATACCAAACAAGCCTTGGCGACCCTATATAACGTTTATCAATTGCATGAAAATCCGAGTATATTTACCTGAGGTAGAGCGTGGACAAACGGACAGACAAACCGAACGTGCATAAACACTTTTTAACTTTGTTGGAAAGTGCTAAAAATGCAGTTCCAACAATCATCGCTAATATACAGTACTTCGGATGCAATATAGTATCTGAAATCTTTTGTGTGTCCCTGTAAATGCTATGCACTTTGTATTATACATGAAATAACTTATAGTAAACCTCAGCGACCTATATCAATTTCATTATATATGAAATAGTTTAACATAATTAAAATATGCCGCAAACAATTCCCCCTATACTATTATGTAACGTAATTCTTTTGCGTGACCCTGTGAATGAATAATTATTTTTTACACCGCATATTCTACAGGATGATATTTTAGTGCACTTCATAAATGCATATCAATTTTATTATGTTTGAAAGGGTGTAACATCATTAAAAATGATTTGAAACGATTTTTCCCATTGGCCGTAATGTAACTGAATACTTTTGACTGTCCCTGTAAATGAACTAAACGTGCTATAAACTTCATTTGAAATAGGGATCGTGCTATGGTAAACGTCAATAACATCCGAAAATTTCAGGGTAATCCGAGTATATTTACGTGAGTTAGAGCGCGGACAGTCGACAGAACAAACCGGAGTCATAAACACTTTTCAACTTTCTTGAAAAGTGTTAAAAAAGTAATTGGAATTGAAAATATGTTATAATAGCAATGTGGTATAGTATGGCCATACAATATAAATAAATAAATTATGATACAGGACATTAATGTTTCATAAAATATATTATGTCTGCATATCCTGTCAGATCATGTCCGTTCACTATCTCTGCCTTAGTTTGAATTACTTTATTGGGTTTATAAAGCAGAAGATTCAGAAGTGTTTACTCATGATGCATTATTATTTTTTTTAATTAAGTGGATTTTAAAACTAATCCCAGATTCAGTTTTAAAGGATAATCTTGTTTATTTATAGCATCATTTGATAAATAACTAGTGTTACAAGAAATTGAGTGATATCCATGGACAAAGATTTGATAGCTGCTAAGTTACAGATGGCGGCAAAAGTACCTTAGTGTGACAGAGAAACTTGTTAGATAGCAATATGTTGCAAGTGTTATTTGTGTAAAATATTTATTTTTAATAACTGCGAAAAAATATTAATATAAAGATCCAACAATAAAAAAACTATTTAGTAACTCTTAATAATAATTTTTTAGCATTAATAAATGTTATATCAGAGTCGTCTTATTAATAAATTTAAGATTTTTAGAAAAAAAAAAAGAATTTTTTAAAAAAATTGCCAATTTAAAATTAAAGAATTTTTTTTAAAAAATTCTTTATTCTTAATAATTTATTTTAAAACGGTTTTAAATGCAAAATATGTTTTTCATCCAACATTCATGCTTGATACGGATCAGCAATTCATTCTTCAGAAATATTTTCAATTTTAATGCCATACTTGATCTTTTAAAAGCAAATTAATATAATATTAATATATTTATCAATATGCCAGTTGATTTAAGGGAGGAATAGTCTATAGTGATTTTCTTTATTTCTCCTTTTTTAGCTTTGTCAAGCGATGAACTAATAGCCCAGTGCGTAATTTTCTTTTTGGCTGGTTACGACACGACAGCTTCGACAATGTCTTTTGTCTCCTACAACCTGGCGCGTAACCCCGACGTTCAAGAAAAACTTATTAAAGAAATAGACGATGCTCTTAAGGAAAATAACGTAAGTGGTTGATGTTTTACATATCGCCTGATTACTTCTTTTGCGTGTTGTAGCCCTCTGATTTTTACCAGCTTATGAAAATATTTAGAAAAGAATTGTTAAAAATAAAACATTTTTATAAAAAATCTCAAAATTTATATTACTATATCATTGTAGTTATATTTTTAAAAACTGAAATGTTGATCGAACTGTATGCAGTATAACCTCAAAAATCCGGCATCGTTGAGACCGAGACTGAGCCGGATT
Organism: Maratus speciosus; assembly: GCA_963932465.1. Taxonomy (NCBI): domain Eukaryota; kingdom Metazoa; phylum Arthropoda; class Arachnida; order Araneae; family Salticidae; genus Maratus; species Maratus speciosus. Next base: position 473,132,445 of record OZ010788.1, on the reverse strand, counting down.
CCTGCTATCTGAAGGAATATCAAAATAATTTCCGACATTCCTAATGGCACCTTTATTCATAATTTAATTCTTAACCAAGTGATAATTGTGTGACAAAAAAAGAGAGAGAAAAATAAATATTTAAAAAAAATCGTACTTTATTTGATATTTTCTGTGTTACAAATAATAATTAAAAAATAAAATCTAATAAACAGTAAAGTCATTTCTTCCTCGTCTAACATTTAATGTTATTTGCTTCAATTTTTTGGCCGTTCTTTAACAAGTTTTTCTTGTATTTTATATACAAGTAAGAATACCTATTTCGGAAATACAGTCTTGTTACTCTAAAGGGGACATTAATTGTCCTGTCAAATTTATGCATTTTTTTAGTGATACCTTTTCTTCTGTCGGTTCCTCGAACTCGTCCCTTGAGCTCCTATTAATGTTATTGGCGGTTCTATTGCGGCCATATATTCCCAGCATCGAGTTTTCTTGTACTTTCAGTTGTTCAAGGAACTAATCGGGTCTGACATATGAAGAAAACACGCATTCTTCTTTGCCAATTATTTATTTTTCGCACTTTTACTTTCGTACTCGAAGTTTTTAATTTGTAAATAATTGCTATTTTTCTTTCTCCCGTAAGTTCGAAGTGTAAGAGAAAGGGAGGGAGCTAAGGATTTTGATGCCGGATTTTTGAAGTTACCGGATTTCTGAATGCCGGATTTTTGAGGTCAAACTGTATTTAGTTAGGCTTTGACATAAATTGGCGTTGATTACGATTTGGTGTGTATCTCCCACTAGGTCGCGCTGCTATGCTATGTTTTTCAAGATTTGCTCCAAATTTAATACACAAGATGCTTTTTCTGAAAAACTATGCTTATTTAAATTTGTCTTTGATCGATCAACAGAGGGTGCTGCGCTGCTATCATATGTTTTGGAAAAATTACAGAATCGAGTTCAGAGCCAATAGATTACTAGAGATTGACCGAAAATTCGGTTTCGTTTTTGGCCCAAAATCAGAGTTTCGCCGAAAATTCGTTTTTGGCGAAAATGCGGTCGAAAATTCGGCCGCACCGAAACTATATGTATTCTAAAAATCTCGTTTCTGTTTTCGGAAATTTTCAACATTACTCATTGATTTGAGCTGTATCGGTTCAAATGAAACACTCTCTATTTATTGCTATGAACGTCACTGTTAATAATTATCAGTCATGACTGACTAAAGAAGTGAATGCAAATTATAAAGCAAGTAATGCATACATGACTAAGCATCGAAGACGCTTTTCACTGCTCTTTAAAAGCTGCAGACTTAAAGTAATAAAAAATTTTAGTTTGAAGTCGCAGAAGTGTTTCGAATACTTTTTGAGGAAGTTCTACTTTAACAGTTGATAATTTACAAAAATCACTATAAAAGATAAATCGAGGTATGTATATCTAAAAGATTTTTTAATTAGACGTAATTCGTATAATTGGAAAATCATTCTGTGTCGTTGATCAATTAATTATATTTTATTTTATATGAAAATAAAAAGTTTTGGTCAGAGGCTTAGTCAACTTGGGCAACATATATAATTAATTAGTAATTCTGTGTATTTAATAAACATGTGTAATTAATTAATGATTATGTATATTTATGTAGGTATTAATTATTTTTAAAAAAATGGCCGTTTTCGTTTTCGTTCTCGGCTGAAAATAGGAAAATTACCGAAATTCGGTTTTGGTTTTAAAAACCAGCTTCGGTCGATCCTCATAGATTACGCATCAGTGATCAGCCAGACAGAGAACAAGGGCTAATCATAAGATTAAACAACAAAGCAGACAGAGGAGTAATCCTCTCTATCTGATTTGCTAATGCCTCCTGCTTTGCTTTTGGCTGCTTTCTCCTATCTCTTTCATTTCCTTTATACAAGTTTTCCTTCCCTGATGAAGAGATACGTTGTTTTTTCGAAACTGTTAGTGCTTTATTTATTTTGTTGGTGTCTCAAGAGGTTTTCAATTTGTGCAGTGCATTACACCAGTTTTTATAACATCTTATTGTATGCAAAATAGTAATGCCGCCTTTTATTTATTTTTTTTTGGGGGGGGGGATGGAAATTACAAGAAAACATTCCCATTTAACGCAATGGTTTTTGCTCACTGAACTTATTATGATAAGCACATCCAACGCGAAAAATAGTATTTTGGCAACAATTACAAGGAAATTTTCCCGTAGTAGTTGAAAAATATATATGTTCAAGCTTTTTTTTCCCCTCTCTTAAATATTTTAATTTAATTTCTCTTTCACTACAGGGAAATCTAACATATGAAGCAATTCAAAATATGAAATATTTGGATAATGTCATTTCTGAAACTCTTAGACTTTTCCCACCAGCTGTAAGGTGAGTGAAATGAATCATTAATAAACTTAATTTCTAGGAATAGTATCATTTTTCTTGAATCTGTTTTATTATTATTATTATTATTATTATTTAGCACCAGTTAAAAAATTTTAATTAAAAGTTTGTGATACAAAATTAGAAACCAATAAAACACTTGTAAAAAATTCTAATAGCTTCTTTTTTGTAAAAATTAAAAAAAAAAATAACTTTACGACAACAACTTTATTGCAGACGATTATTTAATAAATACCGTCGAACCCGGTTAAGACGCTCACGGTTAATACGCGATTCCGCTTAATACGCGGATTTTTTCCGATCCCTTGAACATCGCCTGTAAGGCTAATGTAAAAAGATCACGTTTAATACGCGAACGGTTATGACGCGATCCCGCTTAATACTCGATAAATTTTCGGTTCTTTGAGAGAAAAAATCAGGCTTAAGACGCGAATTCATTAATCAAGATGCGAATTCCTTCTCTCTTCTCGAGTGTTACCAATTTAGCGGATTTTTATTATTCAGATAAAAAAAACACTGTTTCCGAATAGTATTTAATTTATTTAACAGCAGATTAAATAAGGCGAAAATTACTAATCGGTAATAGTGGTAGATATTTGAATAATAATAATAAAAAAAAACCCGCTAAATTAGCAAAACTGCAACTCTTCTTTGAACCCACCTCCTAGGATTCTTTGTCTCTCGCTTCGTGTATGTTTTTACTGTAGTAGAGAGATATAGACGAGTTCAACTTACTCAGATACGGCATACAAATTATTACGATTAGATATGTTCATACCTGTTGTTAGAGAGGTTTTAAATGTACTTTATATCGCTACTATGTTTTATAATGCATATTATAAACAACAAAAAATGAAACTCGTAAAGATTAAATACGACTGCGATTGGATAATTTCTTTTATGTATACTTTACTTTTTGCTATAACAATATTTTATAAGGACAGTTTTTCTTATGATATTAATACTGAAAAACAGATTATAATTGTACTCATTATTACAAGTACTAAATATGATTTTAAAAACTGGGTTGTGCTTCAAAGATTTAAATTTTTCTTTCTGTTAAAAAAAAAAAAAATTAGTCTAGTGGGAAAATTATTTTTGGTTGCAACATATTAATATGTTGCAACCAAAAATAATTTTATAAGACAATAAAGTCATGTTGGAATCTATATTTATTTTCCGTTATTATTACAATTTAATTTATAAAAATAAACAATGAGTTAAAGTGGAATACAATTAAATTTCAATCTGAATATATGTAAAAGACTCAATTTTCGACCGTAAACGTATAAATGAAAGCTCTGAAGTTCATTTAGACGACTAAATGTGTAAATATCCCCATTTCCTGCAACATTATACGAATTACGTTTAATACGCGATCCCGCTTAATACGCGACTTTTGCCCACTCCCTTGAAACGCGTCTTAACCGGGCCACTGTATTACCGTCTGCCTTTCTTCTGTTTCCTTATTTATTTTAACTCGTCTCTTTGCTTAGAATGTTGTTGGTTTTAATTTGCAAAAAGTACCGGGTGATTCAAAAATCACGAAAAATAAAAAAATAAATTTAATAATTCTAAACATGTAGACTGCAGCCTGATGCGGTTTTCACCGAAATGTACAGAAAGACATTGTATATATATATATATATATATATATATTTAGTAATAAAAAATTTGCGTGCGAGAGTAATTATATTCGACTACAACAAGTGGCGTTTCAGTTGTGTCAGCAATGGCGCAGTGCAGTTCAAAATTCAACTGAGTTTACAAATATTTAATTTGACGGATTTAATTAGTGAAAATATCTGTCAGACGTGGAACGATTCTACGGAACAAGGGATTTTTGCTGTAACTCCTGTCGCATAATGGCTTGAATAGCAGCAGGCAGCAACTTTTTGGCCACTAGACAGTGCTAACTTTCGGTTAAAATTGCAGCTATTTTGACAATTTTTTAACACTTTCCAGCACAGTTGAAAAGGATTTATAAATTGGCTTTGTCTGGTCGTCTGTCCACGCACTAACTCGCGTAAATATCGCTCACGAAAAGTGACATTTCTCGCAAACATTTATTTTGCGTTTTATTCCATTGTAGGTAATAGGTCAGTCTTAGGTGCATCTTGCTACACAAAAAGTTTCATAAGTGTATTTATATGGAAAATCACTTTATTACGCTTTATGTCCATTTGTGACCAAAGAAGAGGGGTCGATTGTATTGGGATGTAAAATTAACCCAACTTTCCAAATCTCATCCTATATCTTCATTTTTAAGGGTCTTATGATTTTTATGCACGTCTTTTTTCCTGCATGCAGAGCTAACAAGGAAGGTCTCCATACGGGCATACTCAGAAAAATCTGAAAAAATTACAGAATGTTCTTCTCATATGGATATATATATATTTATAAACATTTTTTTGGCGGAACCCCGATACAGCGTCCGTAAAAAAATAACGAAATTTTCGTTTATTTGGCGATTTATCACCGGTTGGCGAAGAAAAAAAAATACGGTTTTATGTAGGAAAAACTTTTTATGTTGAATTTGTTTATACAAGTTTAATTTAAATAACTTTAGTTTTGTCATTTTTAATTTGTTTTAGCAATAGTTTTGTCTTTTTTAGTTTGTTTTAACTATTGTTTGTGATATATATTTATAATAAAATTTAAATATCATATTTTACGATTTAAAACAAAATTTAAATTGATTTAAATTATTTCAAGCTCAAAAATAAGGCAGATAGAACACTGTCGACTTGATTTTATTGCTATCGAAACGACTTCGTCTTCGATATGGAAATGTTAAATCAAATGTCAGCTGACTATAACTTAAAATAGATATTTTCAACTTGCAAAGCATAGAAAATATTTTTACAGTGATGAAATTAAATAACTACAGCAATAAGCAACATATATATGCAATATTAAAAAAATATATAATAGCCTCTTTAATTGATTAAGTTTGAATTCATTAACAACCGTGCATTCTAAAAAACAATTAATAAATTTTCGGATGCATTAAAATCGTTTGCTTTTGGCTAGGAAAAATCCTGCTCGCCAAATCGCGTGTCACTTTCGTATTTTCGTGCAAAATATTCGAAAGTACTTTATTTTTTTACAGACTTTCTACTGAAATTCCGCCGTTAAATTTGACTGATCCCTTATTACATACATGAGTAGTTTCACTAGCATTTTTTCAACATATTCTGAGTATGCCCTGTATGGAGACCTTCCTTGTAAGTGCTATAATTTCATGCATAGTAAGTGTTGAAAATTTTCTTTTACCTCGCCTGTGAAATTTACTTTTGTCGAGATGTGTCACTTTTCTTGGGGGTGAGCGATATATACTTGGATTGCCTTTTGTCATTGATATGTGTTATTGAGGTTTACCGCGGCTTGTTCCGTATTGAAAATGATGCATGTAGGATTTATACTTCATTTACATGGATACTTAAAAGAATTCTGTTAAATTATGTTCTATGGGGAAAAATTGTTTGCAGAGTATTTTTTAATATATATTATACTATTTCAAACATATTAGAATTAATATACATCGCTTAGATGGGCTACAAGATCCTTACTATCAAATATGACGTGTATAGCATTTATCATTCCTTTTGTGCTGTGCATGTATAAGAGAGGGAGGGGAGGGGATCTGGCATTTGATATCATAAGATATCTCTGGGGAGGAGGGGTGGTTTGCTTTTTCATATGGTTATCATTTTTGATCCAACCAAACTTTTTATTTCAGAAAATTTTTCTTTACATCCAAATAGTCTGTTACATTTATTATTATTATTATCTTTATAAAAATACAAAGGTATTATTAAAGTCATTAAATGTTTATAAAATCATTTCATTCTAAAATTTGGAATACCCCAATGTTTGGTTCCTGTTCTTCTGCCATATGCGTATATAATTCGCTGTTAGAGAAATCAGGAGCATAATATGTAGGAAATTATACTTGCGTTTACATGTAAAGAAAGATAAAGAATGTTGTCCACTTTTTTGTTAATGAGTTCTGTTTTTAACCTCCCGGCAGGAATCAAGTGAAAGAAGACAATATCACTTTTGAATGAATTATGTAACAATATACGGTTATGAAATACTTTTAAATAGTAACTAACTCATTTAGATGTTATATGATAAAAAACTATTTCATGTATTGATATTTTATTGACTTCTTGAATCTGTAAAAGCATGCGACTAATAAATGTATATTTATATGCGTATATCACTGAAGGTGCATAAAAAGAAAGAAAAATAATCTAAAAATAAAATAATTTTTAAACATTGATAACGATAGCATCGGGTGGGGGGTCGACGAATGATAACGTATGATTTCGTAAGGGGGGAGGGGTCCAAAATTAGCAAAATGTTGATATCGTTATATACGCATAGCCCCTTTATAAGAACACACAAAAAAATTCGATTACAGTATTGTCTAAGATCGTTAATAATTGCTGTAAGGGCGAATTCAATCGTGGTACGCGTTTTAAAATGCAACTATTTTTTTTACATATTTACTTGGTGCGTATAAATTCTATAGATCATATACAGAGCTGCACAATAATGTCGAGTACATTTCTTTTTATTGACGGAAATTGCTGAAGGGGAATTTTCAGCTGTTTTATGTGTTTTCTAATGAATTAAATTTTTGCATACTATCTAAGTATATATACAAATCTATAGATCTTATACACGACTGCTCAAAAGAATTCGAATACAGTCTCAACTATGAATGATACTCGTTGAAATTGGAGTTTCAAATGTATTATGCGTTTTCCGAATTGTTTACTTAGACATCATTTTTCAATTTATTAAAGGGCGAAACTTTGTTACAGTATTCTGAACGTGTTGAAAAGTATTTTATAACCTATGTTTGACACACGATTTTTCTTTTTTGTTTCTATTTTTTAAAAAATCCCATGCCTTTCTATGTATATAAGGAAAAGCGGCTCCCGTTGTTGGTCCTCTTTCGCGGTTACGATCGATGCCGGACCGATGGAGGCAGGGGCGCGGACCGAAGACGAGTCCTTGCCTACGTCGGATCGCTCCCTCTGAATTTCTAGCATATTTCTGGAGTCGTGGGCCGTGACCGTTATTCGGGATTCAATTAAAGTCCGAGAGAGTATGCATGTCGGATAAAGGAAGACACCTTCTGTCATGGAACCTGGTTTATTTCTTTTGGTTACATAAGTCCTTTTAAACCAGGCCCAAACTGGCATGAGAGCTGCTACTTTAATCCTTTTCGGACATCGGGAGTTGTATCGCAAGGCGGCCCATGGAGAGCAGAGTGGCGTGAAGTTAGTGCATTATTTAGATAGTAAAAGCCTTCTCCTGCGACCCTTGCAGCGGTATAAGTATGAGGTATTTTGCATTATTTCTGCTAGAGGTCGTCGAAGTCAAAAGAGGCGTATTTAAACTTTAATTGGTCGCTAACTGAATGATTGATTGCCCAGGGCAAGGCGTTGGCTCAAATTCGGCCGCCGGGAGGCAGCAAGAAATTAATATTGCACTTACCTCAGCAAAAGTATTCTTATGAAATGTGACAAAATGATCTTTGAAAGTTATAAGATGCGATGCGGAAAAACTAACTTAACAGGGGTAACGGCAGTTTCAATCAATTGAGACACAATTACTAAAGCATTTAAAGTTTTAATTTTAATTTCTAAATTTAAATTTCTATTTTTTAAAACGGGGATTTCAAATTTTAAAAGGGGCAAAAAGGGGATTTTAAGTTTTAAAAAGGGGCTTAGCTTTTATCGTTTCATGTATTTATGTGTAAACGGTATCGGAAACGTATTGTACTGCGTAAACTTTTCGAATTATTGAATTTATATTTATTTTGCGACTTTAGGATCATCCTATAGTTGTAGCACTTTAACATAAAAAGTTCGTTAAAAGTGTACAGCTTCTTTGAGTGTAATTTTAGACTTTTCTTTTGAAAATTATTCACGTGCTTTTTTTGTATTAACAGATTAGAGAGAATGGCAGATGAAGACTACGAAATAAAAGAACTAGGATTAACTGTTCCCAAGAACATGATTATTTCAATTCCAGTGTATTCCATACACAGAGATTCCAAGTATTATCCAGATCCTGAAAAATTCGACCCTGACAGGTAAGTATCAACACAATTACTTGTTCATTTATTGTTGATGTTTGCTTCGTAATAAAATACAACTGAGTTCGCTTACAAGTTAAAAGAACATCCCGTTTAATGCGATATACAGGGTGCGTCATAAATCCGTGAAAACTTTAAAAAAATCATAATAAAAGGAGTAAGCTTGAAGAAAATTTCAGTTTGCGCGAATATGATCAGACAGACATTGGATTTTTTTCCATCTATAAACTAGTATGTTGTGGCCATCACAAAACTTTCTTCTATCTCATACTTGTCAATACTTCAAAATTCATTATCACAGTGTATCTATGCTCATCATGAGGATTCTAAAAAGATGAAATTTCGTGCATTAGTTCTTGACATATTATTGTCCCTGAAATCGTGTAAATCCATAAAAATGCAGCATAGAAGCGCCACCTATTGGGTGATTTACACCAGAACCTAATTATCATCAACTTATGTCAATGTCTAACTGAATATGAAGTTTGGGGAAAATCCGTGCATTAGTTCTTGAGATAGAGCTATTGCGCAAATCATGACAAATGCAGCATAACAGCGCCACCTGTTGAGCAATTTACACAACCACATAATCAGCATAAACATTTATCAAGGTGTACTTGAATCTGAAGTTTGATGAAAATTCGTGCATTAGTTCTTGAGATAGAGCTATTGAGGAAATAGTGCAAAATGCAGCACAGCAGCGCCACCTATTGGGCGATATTCACCAACACGTAGTCAGCATCATTTCATATCAAAGAGTAACTGAATCTGAAGTTTGATGAAAATGTATCCATTAGTTCTTGAGAGAGAGCTATTGCAGAAATCATGAAAAATGCTGTATAGCAGCGCCACCTGTTGAGCTATTTACACCAAAATGTATAAAATGTCAATTCATATCAAGGATTAACTGATTCTGAAGTTTGCTGAAAATTGTTGCATTGGTTCTTGAGATACAGCTATAATGGAAATTCTGAAAAGTGCAGCATAGCAGCGCCACCTGTTGAGCGATTTACACCGAAATGTACAAAACATCAATTCATGTCAAGGACTAACTGAATCTGAAGTTTGATGAAAATACGTGCATTAGTTCTGGAGATTGAGCTACTGCGGAAATCGTGAAAAGGCTGCATAGCAGCGTCACCTGTTGAGCGATTTACACCAAAAACTAATCAGCACCAATTTATATCAGGGACTAACTGAATATCAATTTTTATTAAATTCCGTGCATTAGTTCTTGAGGTAGAGCGCCCACAAAATTTGTGTCACATACAGACAGACAGACTCACAGACAGACATTTTGTAAAAACATGTTTTTCGGGTTCTCTGACCCTTAAAACGTGTAAATCCGTCGAAAACCGAAAGTCGAAAATTTTCACGAATCCAATACTTTCTTCTTGTAAAGATAGAAGAAAGTAAAAATGATTCCAAGTAACCGAAAGAGGGTTCTCACATGTCATACTGATCTCTAATACTGAGATGCTTATGCAAATCAGGTAAACAAAAACAAACAATGAAACAAATCACAATAATATGACACTGCGCATTTATTTTAATATAAAGGATGTTCAACATGACCACCACCACTATGCATTAAAGCAAGTGAGACGTTTTTGCGTGACCACCAGGGCTGAGGAGTCGGTGGGAAAAAGTGGGCGATTCCGACTTCGGGAATTTTAACAGATCAGACTCAGACTCTTTCGCTCAAAAACGGGCCTGACTCCGACTCCGAATCCGCAGCCCTGGTGATCACGTTGTTCCTGCATTGCTGGAAAGACATGCGTTGTCACCCCCTTCAAGCAGGATGGTGCCCCGCTCCACTTTGCACTTGAAGTCAAGACGTTCCTGTTGGACACTTTTACTGAAGAGCTAGTGATAAGTCGAGGTTGTAAGTTTCAGTGGCCCTCACGATCTCCAGACTTGACTCCGGCAGATTTTTGGCTGCGAGGATACTTAAAGTGTCGTGTGTAGCGAAGTTCCCCAGCCACTTTGGTGGAACAGAAAGATGCCATTCGACGTTCCGTAGATGCCGACATGCTATACTCAGCTGCAATAGGCGTGTTGACGCGCCTCACATGCCTAATACCTGGTAGTGGTGGTCATGTTGAACATCTTTTACTTCAAAATAATGCACAGTATCATGTTATTGTGATTTGTTTCATTGCCTGTTTGTGTTTGCCTGATTTGCATAAAATGTCTCAGTGTGACGTGTGAACGCCCACTTTCTGTTACTTTTGTCATCATTTTTTCTTTGCATGGAAAAGAAAAATTCAATGTCCCTCTGATCATATTCGCGCAAACGGAAATTTTTTCCGAACATTACTTCTTTTATTGTGAATTTTTTAAGTTTATACAAATCTACGACGCATCTTGTATTTTTATTGCCCTGAATCGCACTAGCTTCTTCTATGATTACAACTCCAGTTGGGGCAAGGAAATATCGTTCAAGCTGAAATATAGGAATACATTTAACGATTTTGGAATTTGCTTCCTTGTCAACACTCAATTTCGGGAAGTTTTGAATGTATGTTTCTGAAGTCATTAATTAATTTATTATTTCAAACTGAGCTACTTTTAACGATTTTACAAACGAACTTGATGCATTAAAAATCGAAAATACTTTTTAAAAATATATTCATGCGTATTTTCACGTTTTGCATTTGAAATGAAATTTAACATATTTTAATATTTTATTCTTTAAACCGTACCGCTCGTCAACAAAAATATTTATTAGATTTTTTTTTTTTTTTTTTTTTTTTTTAACCACAAAGGAAGTGATTCTTACATCTTATAAAATATTATTGGCGTAAGATGCGTGATATTTTTGTGCATATTTTGAAGTTATGATTTTATACTTCAAAAATTATATTTAAATTAACAATGTTATTTTTGCGAATATGACGTTCTCATACGCATTATACTACAAAAATTACACTGGAAGTAATGAAGCTATTCAAACTGACAATTTTCCCTATCACAGTTTATATTTAATATAACATTTTACGGCTGAATTATGTTAAGAAGTAATATTTCGAATAGTATCAGTTTTTTTCCTCTCTCTTGAATAAACATTCTCTGTGCCTTAGAATACAGATATGAATACCTAAATACATATTACAGGAATATATTTTTGTTTTGATCTTATCCTACTCTAAAATCATAAAACATTGATTAAAGTAAATAGAAGCATAAGGTGAAATAGATTTAAAATATCACCTTTACTTACATTGCATATTCAAATTTGACGATGGGAGGTGGGGGAGCGGTCCCAGGGGTACGGCTCAATGCTTTAAACAAGCCCTAGTGCGCGTTATAACTTATGTATCTGCTCTTAGCGCTCCTAAGAGGGAAAAAAATAGTGGATGCAAATTCAGCTGTCCATGAGATATTTAGGCAATGTAAATTTCAAAAATTTTCAAACTTAAGGTATGAAATAAGGCTATGTTAATGAAATAGTCCTGCCAATATTTTTCAAAAAGTTACTCTTTATAAATTTTTACACGACCCCCTTTCTACATTAGCAAAATTGGTAAGTTAGAAGTTCGCCGTCCGTTTAATGTAATAAAAATATATTTCATTTATATTTCACAATTTTATTCATATTTCATATTTACAATGCAGATTCACCCCCGAAGAGCGAGCCAAAAGAGATCAGTATGCTTACTTGCCTTTCGGGCATGGTCCAAGAAACTGTGTTGGAATGAGATTTGCCTTGATGGAAATTAAAGTATGCTTAGCACTCGTGCTAAGCAACTTCAGATTCAAGACATGTTCTAAAACTAAGGTAAGTGTTGACTTAACCATCAAATGCTCCACTTTCTAATGTTAATGATCCTTTGGCAGATTCTTATTTAAGGGGCTACTTCAGTCACGCGAAAAGACCCGTTCGCTAATGCTAATCCTGTGGAAGAAATTTATAAAGATATCTCGGTTGCATTTCAATATTTTTAAATAAATATATATATATTTAATAGGATAGTTGACATCTATCTCTACAAAGGCAGTTTTTTATTTTATTTTATTTTGATTGCAGATTTTTTTTTATGAGGATGTTTTAACTTTCGAAACTGAAAATGTCCTCATTAAAAACACCTGTAAACAAAATCGAAAAAGTACAAAACGCCCTTTGCACAGATCGATCTCAGCTATCCAATGCAAAAAAAAAAAAAAAAAAAAAAAAAAAAAAAAAAAAAAAACATTTACAAATATTGAAATGCAACCGAGATATCTTTATAAATTTCTTCCATAGGATTAGCATTAACGAATGGATCTTTTCGCTTGACTGAAATATAGCCTCTTAAGGTATCATCTGCCTATGTTCGGAACGCTTTTTTTTTAATCATACAATATTGAACAAATGCACACATTTTTAGTTCAATTGTAACACAGAACGAGGAAAAAACATAAAATCCTAACAATAGCTTCATAACATTTTTAAAAATTGGGGTTTTTTGCATTTTTTTTAGCAAAATTTCAGGCTTACGCCGGACAGAGTACGCTCAATTCAACTAAATATGTTTCAGATTCCTTTGTACCACATACATACTATTACACTTATCTGTGCACTGGACTAGGAGTTTTACAATATCTTCAAAATTAACTGAAATATTAAAAATAATACATATTTTTACCTATAAAATTATTACATTATCACATAGAGATTAGATTCTAGTTCAGAACACACTATAAAAAATTTGCAGCAAAATAACAGGACTATGGGCCGTTTTTTTAGAAAACGGGTACATAATAATAAATTAACTGTATTCTGACCATAATATGGACAAAAATATGGTCAGAATACAGCTTAATTTCGGTTATATAACCATTTTCTATAAAAACAGTCGACAGACCTGTTACTTTGCTGCAGATGTTTTACGGTGCTTCGTGAGTAACACGAAAAGCATTCTGAGAAAATTTCACTGAAGTATGTTTAAAATATTTTATGTAATGGAGTTTATCAAATATGGAAGTAACGGAAAAATTGATTTTCCAGAAATCGCATTTAAAGATTTCTTATCTGTATTGTTTTTTATCTATAAAATTAATTTAGACGTGTTAATAAAGGTTTATTAGTGTTTTTATGTAAAAAAAACGCAATAAAATCATGCATAGAAACATTATTTACATTTCTCCTGGCCTTCCTGCGCCCGCTTCCAGTATTTGACTCATTACTTCCTGTTTATTAAATTGGCCATAACTCCTGTTGTAGTAATCGTAGGAATAAAATTAAAACAGATTTGTAATAGTGAAAGACTGCCATCTCAAATGCAACAATAACAAAAGTTTTGAAAAATTTCACCAAAACAGCCATTTTAATGTAGGCTGTTAAGAATTTATTGAATCACATGACTGCAGGAGGAGTTTTGACTGTCACTCAGGCTACGTCGTTACGTAATAATCTCGAACTGGCGAGAAAACTATTGTTTTTTTCTTAGTATGAAATAAATTTTATCTCGAAAATGGAGCTGTTCTTGCTCCCCTGGAATTAATCATAATATTAATATGTCTTATTTAATTGTTAAATAATTTTAATTGTTGCGTGTTTACGGTTTGTTAATGAAATTTGAAAAAAGGCATCAAGACTTATATTGAATAATTTAAACATGGTACTTGAATCTTGAAATATTATTTGTCTATTACTTTCGAATTCATGTAATTTTTCTATTTTTATTTTATTATAGGCAGATACATAAAAAAAAAAATAAGGAAATAAGAATAAGAGATCTTAATACTAGAGAATATTAAAACATAAAAGCAACAAAAAATAAAAACCACGCTTCAAGCGTCGATTAGGAAAACTTTCCAACTTCCAACACTTACTGAATACTTCAATGGAACTTCATTGCTAAAAGGTTGAACCATATTTCAGCATCTACCATCTGTAGCCATAAAGGCACCAACATTCTTTTGTGAATCCATTTATTATGATCTATAAATCTGTATATACATACACTACATAGTGTGCTATAATTTAACTTAGTTACAAAACGCAAAACATAGTCGAAAATTCACCTTCAGCACTTTCCTCCCATCGAAAGAGATGCACTCGAATAATTTTGCACAGCCCTGCATATTATCTATAGCTTTTTATACTCTCTCCATATCAAACTAAAATTTAATTCAGAAAAAAGTACAACATAACTGTAAACATACTTTCAGAAATATTTCTTTTCGTAACCCTGTATATGAGTTTATTTATATTCTATAAAAATCTCTTAATATACTGAATTTAGCTGAGCTGGAAAATTCATAACTCAAAAAACACCCTTAAGCAATTTATTCTCATACACAATAATGTTTGCGAATTATTTTGTGTAGCCCTGTATACCATCTATAGGATTTATATACACCGCGTAGTATGCAAAAATTTAATTAACATAGAAACGCATACTACATCTGAAAACGCATTTCTAGATTTTATCGCTCATAGACCATACAGTAACCGAAATATTTTGTGTTCTTGTAACAATACTTGTTAGCATGTCATATTCTACAGTAAAAATCTTGTAATGCACTTCAATATTGTGTATAAATTTCATTATGTTTGAAATAGTGCAACATTATTAAAGTATGCTGCAAACAATTTTTCCTAGTAGACCATCATGTACCAGAACTTTTTTGAGTGACTCTGTAAATGAATGTTAAATGATTAATACCCCAAAGTATGTTTTAGTGCACTTCCATAAATGCAAACCAATTTCATTGCGTTTGAAATAGTGTAAACATCATTAAAATACACCGCAAACGATTTCCCCCCATTGGCTACAATGCAACGGGATTATTCTGGGTGTTCTTCTAAAACAAGTATAAATAGTATAACTCCATTTTCAATAGCAAAAATTCCATAACAGCGGTTCCCCTACTGGGGTATGCGTAACCTTGGGGGTACGTGAAAATAATATCGGTAATGGCGGAAATCACGAAAATCAATATCAATGTTTATCAATTAATGTTATTAAGAGATATCGTAATAGCTAAAATTTCTTTAATGCTACATTGATTTTTCTTACTGATTGGCTAATATTATAAAAAATAACATTAACTGTAAAAATTAGTAAAAAAAAAGTGTATCATATCTCCCCTACATCTCCCCTTATTGACGGAAATTGCTTGAGGAGAATTTTTAATTGTGTTATGCGTTTTATAACTAAGCTAAGTGTTAGGATACTCTGTAGTATATATACAGATCTATAGATCACATACAAGGATGAACAAAAGAATTCGGATACTTTTCCGAATGATAGATTGTAATTACTGAAATTGGGTTTCAAATGTATTATATGTTTTAAAAATTGTTTATTTACACATCGTCTTTTATTTCTTAAGCGGTGAAGTTTTGTTGTACTATTCTGAATGTGTTGGAAAGTGTTTCACAATCTATGCTTCACGCATGATTTTTCTTTCTTGTTTCAATTATGTTGGAAAATGTTAAAAGGGCTAGTTAAAAAAATAATGTTATAGCTATAAAATATTATTTTCAACGAGATATCGTGGATGATTATGATAAACGTAATAGTAGTGATAATAAATAATATGAACTTGTAATAATAAGGTACTTGATATCAATTAAAACCGGTTCAAACCGGATTGAACCGGCAGAGTATGGTGTTCTCTGACTTTTTAAAATTACTAATGATGACTGATAAACTTTTGTAGCAATCTGATTGATATGGTACACCATAGAACTATAGACATTTTTATATATACAAAAGGAAAGATACGTGTAAAACTTATGGCATTTCTTTACAAAATAAATACTATAAAGAAATATCAAACAGAAGAAAAACATGTCCAATAATAAAGAAAATAATAAAATGCAAGAAAATATTATTTATAAATCATTTAACAATGTTATAATTCAGTGGGTAAAATATTTGGGATTGATAAAATACTGTTTTTGCTTTGTTATTATTATTATTTTTAATAAATATATCAGCTATAATTAATACTTTCATTATTCGTTTAGGACCCGCTGGACTATTACGTTGGACAAGGTCTACTTCAGCCCAAAGCAATATTTCTGCAACTCGAATCTAGAGAAGATGCTGTACAAACAATATAGAAATTATTTGTACATATACAAAAACTGTGAAATTTGTATATGCTTCTATAATCATATTCATTCGCTATTTATCCACATGATTTTTTCATTTGCTAAGAACCTATGATCTATAAACATTTTATAAACTTTTTTTAAAATGAAAATAAAAGTACTATAGCTGTGTACATACATATGCTTTTTAAATAAATAAAATTCCTTTAAGTAAGTCTATTTCGAAAAAAGTTATTTATATACTTTAATCCAACAAGGATTTTCAGCGTTCTTTTACATGCAGATTTTTCCAGAGAGCTCATAAATAAAACGCACGAATTTTTTGGAATCATAAAAGTGCGACAGCACCTATCACCCCCCCCCCCCCCCCCCCCATCAAAAAAAAATCTAAACGTAAATAACAATGCTGTTTGCATCGACGTTACTTGTCTTTAATTTTCTACACTGCAATTCTAGTTAAATTTTCATGAGATATCATACACATATTTATTTTCATACGAACATTGAAAATATTAATGCATTTTTTTTTTCTATCATTCGATATGTCATACCACATTTAATCTAGAAATAAATTTTCATTGCTCTATATTGAAAAACAAACACGCTAAATAATGAATAAAAATCTATACGGGTGTTACATTTTAACGCGAATCCGTATATGTTTCTTTCTTTACATTCTTTATAAATTTTCAGCACTGTATTTTGAAAGAAAAAAAAAAAACTATGAGTAAATATCGCTCACCCGCAAGAAAAGTGACACATCTCGACAAAAGTAAATTTTACAGGAGAGACAAAAAAAGAAGTTTCCATAATTTTACTATAAAATGAAATTTCAACACTTAGCTTTGCATGCAGGAATAAAAAAGTGCATAAAAGGATAAAACCTTTAAGAATGAAGGCGTAGGATGATGTTTGGAGAGTTGGGTAATTTTACCTCCTCACAAAATCCACCCCTCTTGTGTGTTCACAAATGGACATATAGCGTAATAAAGGGAGTTTTAGTATAACTACAGTTATGAAACTGTTTGTGTAGCAAGACACACCTATGAAAAAACCTATTAGTGGAATAAAACGCAAAATCATTTTTTGCGAGATAGAAGAAATATCTTTAGAATTAGTATTAGTTCTTATTGATTTAAGTCTCATTTCTGATTAGTGCAGTGTAATAATGAAGTTTAGTCAAACTGTGGCTTAATTAATAATTTTTTTAATTCTTTCTAAAAGTATATGTTTCTCTCTATTAGAGACTAGCAAAACCCGCGGCTTTGCTCGCGTAATATTTGAAATATGCTAAGTGATATTTTTATGTCTAATTTTTATTAGAAGAAATATCTCTTTTCTTATTAGAAGAAATTACTTCTCTTGCGGGTGAGCGATATTTCAATATTGAATAATGCATTTTGAAGATTGAATGATATTGCGACTAAAAATATTAACCCCTTGAGGGGCAAGCAAAAATGACTCTAAATATTGAATTCTCACCGGAATAATCGAAAAACTTTATTTTTAAATAAGGAAAAGCAATTTTTCAACGATTTTACTCCAAAGTTAAAAATGTAAAATTTAATCAAAATTCTCTGGTGAGAATCTTGCTTAAATTAGGTGGGATATATTTTATCCCACCGCCCCTCAAGGGGTTAAAATAATGACAAAACAGTTATTTGTTAACAGGATTAACTACACTTGTCTGGAAAAATGAGCATAGACATCGCCTCTGTTTAGCAATAAGGGAGTAAGGCACAAATGGTTAATTGTTCAGGAGAGTCAAAACAAAGAATTCTTTACCCTGTAATTGCTTACTGTGTAAGCACCCTTGGGAGTAAAGTTTTAATATTTAGGTATGTTTCACATCCAGTTTTTTCCTACAACAACTTATAATTGGTAATTAGGGCTCAAGTGTCTCTTTAAGCCCTTAATTTCTTACATATACGGATAGTACCTGTGATTTAGTCCTACTCAACTTTCTTATTAATAGAGATACACGTACGCCCTTATTATATAATATTGCTTCCTAACTCTATATATGCACTGAGTACAATTTTGAAAAAAATTGTCCTTACGCCCTTATCGCAAAACAGGGGCGATATGCTTGTGCCTTGCAAGTATTCCATACATGAAATGAAATAGAATGGATATTAAACTTTAAACTAAATGATGATACCTTAAAGTTTCCAATTTTGCATATTTGGTGATAATTTATTAAATAATGATATCGGATGTACAAAAATTTATTTTGAGCTATTTTAGATCATAAGGGCTCTAATATGGGCGATAAAAGTATATGTTTATCTCTATTAGAGACTAGCAAAACCCGCGGCTTTGCTCGCGTAATATTTGAAATATACTAAGTGATATTTTTATGTCTAATTTTTATTAGAAGAAATTATACTTTTAGAAAGAATTAAAAAAATTATTAATTAAGCCACAGTTTGACTAAACTTCATTATTGCACTGCACTAATCAGAAATGAGACTTAAATCAATAAGAACTAATACTAATTCTAAAATAAACGGTCAAGTGCGAGTATTAGTCGCGCTCAGAGGGTTCCGTACTATAAATATATGAATTATTAATTGTATTATTAAAAAATCGTTGCTAAAAGAATAATAAAATTTCGTAAAAAAACTATACAATGTAGGATTGGATATAGACTATAGCTGTATATACTAGAAAAGGGGCTGTGCATATATAATGTTATCACTTTAGGGGGAGGGGGATCTGGCACTTGTTTTCGTAAGATATCTCTAGGGAGAAGGGGTTTGCTTTTTGATATCGCTATCATTTTTGATCCAACCAAACTTTTCTTTTTCAGAAACTTTTTCTTTACATCCAAATAGTCTGTTACCTTTATTATTATTTTTATATGTTTTTATGAAAATACAAAGCTATTATTAAAGCCATTAAATGTTTATAAAATCATTTCATTCCAAAATTTGGAATACGCCAACGTTTGGCATTCCTGTTCTTCTCCATATGCGCATATAATTCGTTGTTAGAGAAATCAGGAACATAATATGTAGGAAATGATACTTGCGTTTACCAGTAAAGAAAGACAAATAACGTTGTCCACTGTTTTATTGACAGGGCTGCCATAGGCGACTATTTTTCTATATTGTTCGCACCTCTATTAAAAAAAGATTTTCTATAGTATATTTCTCTTGTAAATGTTCTCGAACAGTATGTCAATAATTTTTGTTTTGAGAAAGTGGTATGAGGTAGAATTAAAAAATTAGTCGCCTGTGGCAGTCTTGTATTGATGCTTTTAACATCCCCAGACAGGGGGCTAGTGAAAGAAGTCAATATTACTTTTGAATACATTATGTAACAATGTGCTATTATTAAATACTTTTAAATAGTAACTCTTTTAGATGTTATTTGATATAAATTTATTTCATTTTATTGACGTCTTGAATCCGTAAAGTATGGAACTAATAAATGTATAATCATATGTGTAGATTACTGTAAGCGTATAAAAAGAAAGCAATAGAATCTAAAAATAAATAATTTTCAGACATTGATAATGACATGATCGGATGGCAGGAGGGGGAGGGACGAGTGATAACGTATGATATCGTAAAGGGGTGGAGGGGGTCCAAAATTAGCAAAATGTTCATAACATTATATATGTAACAAACCCAAAGTATGAATGGGTATACCTTAACAGTTCAAAAAATAATATCAAATATTGCTTTTCTGTATAACTGTTTTTTTTAATCTTATCCTAATCTCTCTCTCTCTTTTTTTTTTTTTATGAACTTAAATCGGTATTGACAATAAAATTAGTGCATATTTAAACTTCATTTGGCATTTCATAAAGCTAAACTCAGCGTGGTAATAATCTTTTCTTTTTACAGTGTAGTAAAACAAAATTCTCGTTCAAATTTTAAACTTCGCATTATGCTAAGCGCGCTTCGAAAGGAGGTCGCAAAGTTGCAACGCCGCCATGGTCCATGCCGTGTTTTTCCAGATGGCATTTTAATTAACTTTTAAAGACACAGGAGGCGTATTGAGAGATCCACTTAATGGAAAGTAGTCGCATAGTATTTATATGATTAATTCTTATTAAAGTAGTCTGTTTTTAACAATTTTATGTTTATTGCTTTTATACTGCTACTGGGCATTGCATGACACAAATACATCATTAAAAGTTATCTAGGCTTTAAAAGCTGACGGTACATAGAGTACGCCACCCCTGACATTATATATGTCTTAACCGTCCGTAACTTTAAGGGTTAATATCTCGACTAATTTCCGAGGATTTTTTTCAAAAATCATTATCAACAATGCTTTTATACTTCTGCTACGATAGGTACCTCCACGCTCCTCAACACGTTTGCTGAATGCCAACAAATTGAAATTTGTGTGGAACAAAAAAATGCTCTTTTCTCAAAAGGTATGTTACCTAAGGGTTAATTGCTATAATTTTCCTCCAAGTTTTAGATTACCGCCTACTCCATCTAATTTTTTCATAATTTTAGCTTCAGTAGATTCGGAAATAGATGGGGGGGGGGGGGACATTTTTGCACTACATTTTCGACGACATCTCTGAAAATTTGATACCTAAAATTAAATTAAATGTATTTTTGAGTTCAGCATTACGAAATCTTTTACACGATACCCCACACGATATACAAAGAAAAGAATTTACTTTTCAAGTCACTTAATTAGCCTCTCTGCATTTTTCCTAAATATATTTGTGAACGTTTAATAATCTGTAAATATGTGGGCCATATAATTACCATGCCAAATTTCAAGTTGCTAGCCCTTGCAGTATCACAAAAATTACAATTTAGGACGTTTTTTTCTCCTGCAAACCCCAGGTGGTAGTGACACCGACATAAAATAAAGCCTATCAGAGCAGGGCTGTCACCATCATTTTCCAACCATTACTTTTGAAATCAGTTTGATACTTCTGGAGACTGCGTAGAAATTGCAATTTAGAACGCTTTTCGTGCATTTTCACCCCTTTTGGATTTCGATATTTTTAGAAAATGTTCTTGGAGATCATTTATACCTTGTAAGAAACTACCACACCAAATTTCATGTTTCTAGGCCCTTCGGTAACACAAAAATCGCAATTTAGAACATTTTTTGCTCCTGCAATTCCCAGGCGGTAGTGACACCGACATGAAATAGAGCCTATGTTAGTGTAAGGGCTGTCACAATCAATTTCCAACCATTCCAGGGTTGCCACGCTTCAGGGAATTTTCCAGTCGAAATATCAGTATTCTTTTATAGAAAAATATATCTAGATCAACCGCACGAAATTTCTCCTTACTTAAAGATAGATTCTGTGTAAGAAAATACTGGTGGCGAAGAATTTCCTGGTCTGGAAATTCCCTGTAGCGTGGCAACCCTGCATTCCTTTTGAAATCGGTTTGATACTTCCCGAGATTGCGTAGAACTCGCCATTTAGAACGTTTTTTAGAACACATTTCGCGAATTTTCACCTCTTTTAAATTTCGAATTTGTTAAGAAATGTTCTTAGAGATAATGTATATCTAATAAGTAATTACCACTCAAATTTCATATTTCTAGACCCTTCAGTAACAGAAAAATCACATTTTTAGAACGTTTTTTGCTCCTGTACCCCCTCTCAGTTAGTGACATCGACATAAGATATAGCCTATGTTTGAGTAAGAGCTGTCACCATCATTTTGATACCATTATTTCTGAAATCAGTTCAGTACTTACTGAGATTACGTAAAAAACGCCATTCAGAACGTTTTAAAGAACACTTTTCGAGCATTTTCACGCCTTTTAAATTTCGAATTTTTTAAGAAATGTTCTTAGAGATCATTTGTAGTATTTAATAAATAATTATCATGCCAAATTTCATGTTTCTAGGTCTTTCAGTAACACAAAAATCGCATTTTTAGAACGTTTTTTGCTCCTGCACCCCCTTTGTGTTAATGGCATCAACATAACTTATAGCCTATGTTGGAACAGGGACTAACACCATCGTTTTGATATACTTTTGAAATCAGTTCGGTAGTTCCAGAAATTACCTTCCACAAACAAACAAACTTTACTTCCTTATAATATTAGTATAGATGAAAATCTTTCGTGGATTCGCAATTTTCCACTTTTGTTATTTTCATAAAATCATTATTTTTATCCTGATTTTTAAAAAATATATATGTTTTTATTTCTAGGTTTAAACATTCGTCAAACATATAGGAGAACGAATGTATTGCCGTTGTTTATTGTGTCACTTTAATAAAATATTAATAAATAAAATACACATATGTATATTTTCTTCATTAATAAAATATTAATAAATATAATACACATATGTATATTTTCTTCTTTTTCAGTTTCTATTTTTTATTTTAGAGTCTTTTCCTCTTTTTTGGATGCTTTTTGTTTTGCTTTCATCCCTGATGGATTTTTTAATGATCGCATTATAATTTAATAATTACTATTTCAGAAACAGTTTAAACCAAAATGTGCATCTGAGATGTATTTGCCTTTTTACAAAGTATTATATAAATCTAAAAGTAATGAAATAAATTATTGTCCGTGTTAGGTGTGTAAATAGCAAACATTCTCTTTACAATGATTGTTTTCACACCTGCAAAATTATCGAAAATTTGTACTTCGTGTTTTCTGTCTTCTTGAAATTAAATATATGAGGCATTCTCACAATCCTTTGACTTTCAGGGATAAAAATCTGGTGGAATTAAGCTTGCTAAAATAACATTCTAAACTTATAGACGAATGCCTTAATGATTCAAGAGAAAGAAAAAATGGTCAGAAGCGAAATTTGTTTAAGCTGAGGTTTAAGTTAAACTTGCGAGTTTAATTTTCCTTACCATTTTACCACTATAACTTTATTTTCTTCTAAATTTTTTACTTATAATGAATTTGCATAGTACCCACAGGATATTCAAATAAGAAATAATAACAAAGCAGTATTTTTAGTACAAAATTTTGGTACACCATTGTCTTAAAGGGATGTTTAGAAAGGCACGGTAAGGGAAAAAAGTGGACGGTAAGGAAAAAAAGGGATGGTAAGGAAAATAACTACCTATTTTTAGGAAGATCATGTTAATACTAAGTGATAGCCACAATGTTCATTGATTTTTAGAAGCAGTTATTTGCATTGGATAAAATAAAAAAAAAAAAAATTATTTCCCTCGAAAATTGCAGGAATAAACCTTGGGGGCGGTAAGACTACCAATAAAAACACGATGTTTGAAATTGATATTAAAATGCTGATTTAAATTCTGCAGTAAATTTCCTGTCAAAGAATTTTAGCCATTCTTTCTCTAGCATGAGAAAAAAGCTAAAAAAAAAAAAAATTCTGTGGCTGCATCTGAAGTGATTTTCTGTATAATTTTAGAAAGAGGGACGGTAAGGAATCTAAAACTCAGGGACAGAGTTAAAAAAAAAAATAATAATAACAACCGTAAAGATGCATGCAGGTTAATGTTTTGCTACATATTTATAAAATAGTCCCAGCTTCGGAAAAAAATTACATCGTATTGCTTTTATTGAAACAATTTTATACAGACAGCTCCAAACTTAAAAATCAGCATCAGGGACACGGGACGATATAGGAATTCCCTGGTATATTGGAATCCCCAACATTGTCCAAAACTTATTTATCGCGTTAATATTGTTATACAGTCATGAAGTGGGATGTTCCCCAGTATATGAAACAAACAAACAAACAAAAAACAAGAATATGTACTAAAATAAAAATTATTATTCAGGGACTTAAAAGTCAAAAGATTGTGGGAATGCCCTATATAATAAAATTAAGATGTGGTCATTGAACTTTTTAAAGTTGGGTTCAAGTTTAATATGCAGATGAACCCAATTGAAACAATACGTACAATTATGAAGGATTACCGAAATGAACCATTATGGAGATCTTTTTCCCTCTATAATTTAAAACCGAAGCCTTTAGTTTTTAATAGAATTTTTTTTTCAGTCGTTTTTAAAGTTATTATAGTTATAAATTTTTTTTCACAATTTTGTTTTGTTTAAGTCTTTTTACTTTATATGTTACTTCTAAAATCATTTTAAATTGGTTTAAAGCGATTGATAGCGTCTTCTTCTGAGAAAATTTTAATTGCAGGCCTGCTCCTGGCGACTTTTTTTTGTCTACCACAATTACAAAATAATAATCTCGTGGTAGATTTCTGTTAATCTTCAGAGTAGATTATTTTTGTTTAGAAATAGTGGCAGAGAAAATAATAATAATGAAAAATAGTGATTTGCCAGATGTAAATCGGGATGATTTAATTAATTCTAAAAAAAAAAAAAAAAAAAAAAAAAAAAAACCTTTAAAATATTGTGTGATCTTACAATTGCATACATAGTTTAATTTTTTTAGTCTCTGCGTCAGAGGGAAGAAAAACTAACATAAGAAAGAAAATACTAGTTATTTGGTATTTTTTTCTAAGTTACTTTCCTATGTCATGCTGTTGGCGGAATATAAAGTAAAATCCAAGATATTTTATTAAATAAATGAGAATGGGTGAACAATGGCAGATACAAAGGACGTGAGCGATCAAGTCCTTTGTATTTGCCATTGTTCACCAGTTTAAGTCGCTTTAGTTAACAGTTGTTATACTGAGCGTCTACTGTATATTTATTGTGGAGTTGTTCTTTTATCAGGGGGATTATAAATCTACTATTAAGTGGAAGTTTCCAGCTTGTAATATAACTTCTTCCCCACTTGAAGACTCTCTACCCCTATGAGCAAACCTAAATTAAAAACAAGTAAAGAAAAAAAAAATTTAAGAAAAATTTTAAACTTTAAATTTTGAATCTCTTTTGCATAGCTGTCAATTTCTATGCTTTTAAAAACCATATAAACAAGTTTTCAACAGTAACAAAAATTAATAAAGTGTGTGACGGGTTTGTTTAATAAAATGTAGTACATATTTAATTTTATTTATTAACTAAGATTTCTGGTTTTAAAATGTTTATTTTACTACAAAAAAAAAAAAAAAAAAAGCACAGAATTTGACAGTCATGATTTTGCTTCCCGGATTGAATATATTTATCTTCCGGTTCAGATTTTATTCCCAGTTCATTTAACCTTGTATCAGCTGTTTGGAGAGATAACACATTTTATAAAAGATATCAATAAAAAAAAAATAACGCAAAACTGCAATGTCTTCCTATTCACAGAATTTTTTTTTTTGTTTTGTTCATTTATTTTCTTTTAAAAAGATAACGTTGTAAGATATTTCCATGCGAAGGTGGGAGTGTATATAAAATATATCTTGACAAATCTAGTATACCGTTAAATACAAAGTGTCCTCAAAATATGTATACACACTACTCGAAATATTGTTTTCTACGGTCCGGATCATCTTCATTGATAGCAAGTACAATCGTAGGGATCAGGGCTTAATTTGCGCCGGAGCCCACCGGAGCTCAGCTCCGGTACTTATCTGTTTTTAGTAAATATTTAAATATTGGTTGGAATTCACCGGAGCTCATAAATACAGGGCTCCGGAGCCCAGTGTAACAGCGCTTCCGAAAAAACGAAGCCTAAATTGCTTTTTCGTTTCCTTCCCATCTCCAAGCTTTTGCATTTTTTTTTTTTATCAAAACACTTATATGTGACGTAATGCATCGCCCATGTAGGGGATGGACATGAAACGGACTCAATTTTTATATCAGTTTTTAGGTTTGGGCGGGCTTGAGTTCAATCTGTCTTACATCCAAAATTTTATTTATTCATGTATAGGGGGAAAAAATCTTTTCCTCCTTAAAAATTGCGTATTATCTTTCAAATTATTTTGATGCTATTTTGATCAGAATGTAGGAAAAACAAAAATCGTATTTTTTCTATTCTAGTGATATTTGCAAATTTATATCTGGCATTGATGGCGATAACATTAAAAAAAAACCTTGTTCCATTCTTCAGCATTTAAATATTAATTTCTGCAAATTTCATTCATTTTTTCATAAAAATTCGTAGATGCGAACTATTCCTTTTTTGAGTTAACACTATTTCCGAATCATAATCCTTACCGTATTTCATCGCAGAATTTTGCAATTAATTAGCATTAAAATTAGGCAAAGACTTCAATTCGGAAGGAGTGATAACTAAAAAGTGGAATAGTTGACAGCTAAGTATACGCAGATAGATATATTTAAAATTTATATTTTGCTACAGAAAAAAAAAAATGCTTTAAAATTTGCAAATAATGTATGAAATATAAATATGCGGATTGGAGTGATGACCGATGGGGGGGGGGGGGGGGCACGCCGCGGTTGTTAGTACTGCAGAATATTAGGGCTCCGGTACTTTTTTTGTTAGAAATTAAGCCCTGGTGGGGATAAAAAAACAAAACAAAAAACACCCCCTACTAACTCTGCAACAAATTATTGTAGAAGAAAGTTACTGGTACCAAACGATTGGAAATAAAATCTACTTTTATATAATGTATGTAAAATTTGCTTAGGAGGCTACCTACATATAATAAAGAACCGAAACTTTTTTATTTATTTATTTTTTTTCAATAGCAATACCCAGGTTTGACACCATAAATAAATTTTTGCACTCTTCATAGCCTAATACAAATTTTCATGAAATTCGTACAATTAGTTTCAGAGAAATTAATTATTTTTAAATCAGCAGATTTTAGGGACTGTATACAAATTGAAGTTCGGTACTCTGTTGTTGAAATGCCATAGAGACTATGTCACTTCTATAAATGTGTTATTTATTGCCAATATGACTATTTCACTCGCTTAATATGTTTCGACTATTGCCAGCCTACATGTTTCCATAAAATTATTAAAATATTTTTTTTTCAAATTATGCTTTACTGTACACCTTAGATGGCCCTTTAAACCATCATTTTGACCTTTTTAAATCATAATCAGAAAACTACTTGGAAGAACAATTTAAAAAACTTATTACCCAAATGCCTTGAAATTTCGTTTCTAGGCATAGTTTGAAACGAAGGTTTAAAATATATTGTCGAAATCGGGTGTTGCCATCGAAAAAAAGGAATTTTGGTCTGGTTTTGATTTGTAGATTATCCCCAAGTAAATTTTATAAACATCATTTAAAAGTAGACTATTTCCAATCATTTGGTAATAGTAGCTTTCTTCTATTATAATTAGTTGCGAAATTAGTAGGGGTATTTACTTTTCCCCCACGACTGTACTATTGTTAGAATGTTTACTTTTCTATTTACAACGTCTTTTAAAATGCATAGACACTTGATTTGCTGATGGCGGTATTTTTCCGTGTTCCGAGTCGATTTTTTGACATTCATAAAAAACGGTTTCAATCGCTTAGCCCAATTTAATAAATTTTGGCCCCTTTTCAATAAAGTTTATTCGAAATTCGTAGAACATGACAAATTTTTGTACATTTGTAAAAGGAATCTAGTCTCTTCATCATATATAAAACTTTGTCCTCTGCAATTTTTTCAATTTGTAAAAGGAATTCGGCTTCGGTCTTTTAGCCCAATATTTTAAAATTTGTCCTCTTTAATAAATCTTATTCGGAATTCATACAGCGATTTTTGAATTTTTCGCAATTCTTTTAATGCGACATTTAGAGTTTTTTCGCGTTTCGCGACGATTTTTTTTTTTTTGCATTCGTAAAAGGAATTCAGTTTCAATCATTTGCCCATTATAGAAAATTTCGTCCTCTGCGATCTTTGAATTTTGAGATATTTTGTCTTTTTTCGCGTTTCGGTAAGAATTTTCCATATTTCAATCTTTTAGCCCTGGTAACACCGGGCGATCAGCTAGTAAAGTATATATAAAAAAAAAGCCCAGAAAATGCGAGTTGGGATAACTGATATGTTTTTCATTCTGTTAAATCCTATAATACGTAATTAAATGATATCCCATGTTAGGTAATGATTCTAGGTTGCCATGGTGATTACGTGATTTTTAAAATGGAGTCATTATTTCCGTATTGCTGAATTTAACATATATAATCGAACAAATTTTGTATTCCTACATTTTTGCATAAGAGTATAACAGCTATTGCACCAAAGTCAGAATGTTTATAAAACTAGTTATAGTATGAACGCACCTCATTTGCCACATTTGACGCACAGTTAGATGTTTTATATCTGGAAAAGGCTTTTTGTTGCATCCATTTTCTTTTAAATTTATCAAAGTTGAGATCTTACAACAGATTTTTTTTTTCTCCTTTAGTAAAATCTCAATGCTAAAACTTCAACACATACTTTTCAATTAAGTCGATTTTTTTTTTCTTTCTTTTTGGACAATCCTTAAGGTGCATTTCATAAAATTGAAATTGTTGGAATTAGAATTGTATTTTTTCTTGATCAAATTATTTTTATCATAAAACTATTTAATAATAAGTTAAAAAGATATTAAAAAACACTGAAAAAAAAAGTTCAAAGTGTAGTGTAAGTTAAGGCCCGTAAGTTTGGAAATCAAGAGTTAGAGAACATGTCTGTTTATTAAAATGACATTCCAACTTAATACTTTTATTTTTCCCTTTTAGTAAAAGTATGAGTACAAAGGGATTTATTAGTATTATTACTAAAGATAATCAATATTTGTATATTTTCTTATTTTAACCCTTTCAATGGCAGTGCTGTTTACATGGCATGAACACAATTTTAATCCTAAACTGCCAAATGGCGTTTGGAACTTCTTAATAAAAATTTTTGGTCATAATATGTGAAGAAAGCCTTTTATTTTCAAATATTTTTTTTCATAAATTCTGGTGTCATTCAATTATTTCGATAGCAGAAGTACTTTGCCCCTGAAAGTGTTAAAACAAGTACACATATATAATTTTATGGAGAATTAAGTTCAAAATTATTTTTATGGTCTATTATAATGCATAAGTTCCTGAACTAATAAAGACAATATTTCACCTCCACTAGAGCAAATTTATCAGTTACAAACGGTTGAATGCTCTCTTTCCAGAAATAAAATGTTTATATATATATATATATATATATATATATATATATAAAATATTATTAAGTTTTAGATTTATTAAAAAAAAGGAAAAAAAAATGTTATAAAATAACAGAATCCCAAAGCTCTCAAATAACTGGTAAAAGTAGGAAACTCTAGATGTATATTTCCTTTATAGGTGTTATGTATTCTTATGAGAAACTAAACCACAAGAAAATATTAAAACTTTTTAATAAAAGAAATACTGTATAAAATACAAAATAATTTATATAACATGCTATTTTATACATACTACATAGGAAGGCATGTTTCACAGGAAATATTTCACTAAAAGCATCATTAGGAACACAAAAAGAAAACTTAAGAATTTTAAATATGTACATGTTCATATCAAGTCCTCCAAGGATTATAAAAATATTGTAGAAAACTATCTTATTTTTACAATGAGCTTTTTTTTTACCGGTGGTTCATTTTAATGAAAAGCCAAATCGTAAGTACTTTAGATTCAGCTGTTTTCATTTCTCTCAATCTACAACTGAAGAATGAAACTTTAACATAAACATCATCATGATGGCAGACTTATAATGTTACAAGTGAAAGAACGGGGCACAACATAGTCTAACCATGAATCCTAAAAAAAGAAATACAGAAATGGTATTAAATAAGCATAAATATTAAAACAGATTACCGTAATTTCCCACGTATACGCCGCGGCTTATTTAAGTCTTTTCCATACCGGAAATTTTATTTTAAAAATGAAGTCAAATATATGCTAAGCAAAAGCAAGTCACATTTTATTTAAAACAAATTCTGGTAGGAAATCGAGTTATCTGAGCTGCGGCGTATACGCGGGAAATTACGGTAGTAAAAAACAAATACCATAATTGTTTGAGTATGTTGCCCCTTAGTGTGGCACACACACCCTGGTTTTTAATACAGTAGAAGATCTATACAATGCAGTTCTATATAATGCGATTCTTTATATGACACACGATTTCACAGATGTTTTTGCAGTTATGAAGTGACGGTATTCTACCTTGTAGAAATATTGTTATCCTCTAGTCTAGAAGATAGAATTTCAGATAATATATTTCCTTAATTCAGAGCTTTTTAATGAAAGAAAAAATGCTATTATTGCATCGAATTTTTTTTTTTAGAAATGAATAATAGAATAATTTGGCCAATGTTTACAACGTAAATTTAACAATTCATGAAATGAACTATATTATGTAAAAAGTTATATCTTCAAAACTTCTTGTTCCAAAAAATGCAATATAAAGATCTACTGTATATTCATATTGGTATTATATATATATATATATATATATATATATACATACATACAAGGTGCGTCTAAAAAGTTGGGTGAATGGATGGATATCTCATAAACAACGCGAGTTAAAAATGCGTCCCTGCGTGTGGTCAGGTAGAAACCAATGGAGAGACGGAACGTAGCAAGAAGCACAAGAAACCAAGGCAGAATAGTCTGCTATGGGCTGTCGAACGGTGTATGTTTGAAAACTCGCGTCATATTGGAATGGAGCAACGGATAAACATCAAGTTTTGCTACAAATTGCGAAAAACCGTCACAGAAACGCATGCAATGTTAGTCAAGGTGTATGGAACAGACGCAGTGAGCAAAAAATGCGTGTACGACTGGTTTAAACGTTTTCGGGAGAGAAATGAAACCGTGGATGACGAACCACGTTCCGGTGGATCCTCAACAAGGGTGCTGACAGACAACATCAAGCAGGTGCGACAGATGCTGTTAAATAATCGCCGACTGTCTTTACTATGGACAGTGTTGATTTGAGTAGGTGACCCAGGAGGGGCATCCCCCCCCGGAGCAATAACATGTACCCCCGGAAGATTTGATATTTTGGGTTTTCAATGGTCAAAAAGTGCAATCCCCCCCCTCCCCCCGGAACCACAGAAATCCCTCCCGGAGAAAAGTGTCTGAATTCAACACTGGCTATGGATATCGGAGGAATTGGGAATCAGCAAGGACAGTGTTAGGGCCATCATTCACCAAGACGTATGGTATCTGTGCTTCGGTCTATCCCAAAAGAGGCCTTCGCTCACTCATTCCAGCAGTTTTATCAACAATGTCATAAGTGTATTGTGGCCAACATGTGTTACTTTGAGGGTGATTAAAGGTATTTTGTTTCCATGTTTTCTTTTATGCTTCCATTCACCGAACTTTTTAGACGCACCTTGTATAGATATATTTGGACGTATTTACTAGGCAAGTTTAATGGTGTCTGAAATGCGATTTATATGAACCAAAATTCTATAACATGCACAACCTCTCATTACAAGGTGTGTGTTATAAAAATCTTCTACTGTACCTTGTTTAACGAAGAAAATTTTAGATAAATACAAGAAAAACATTTAAAACAGATTTTATTCCGTTAAAATCTAGAAATCATTAAAACTGCACAGTATTCCCAGTATATTGCTTCAAGGTTTTGTAAGTTTAAACACAAAATTCCTTTCACCAATTTTGGGCACTGAACATACATGTAGACGTAGAGGTTATTCAGAACCAAAACACTCATGCAAAGATGCACATCGCAATTTAAAAATAAATTTTAAAGTGAAAAAAATGTGCAGTATACAAGGAAACAGAGTAACATAATATAATAAAGATTCTTCAAGAAATGTTTTTTATATAATTTCCCTATTTCACGAACTTGCCGTATTAAATTTTTTATATCTTATTTTTTAATAACTATAAACTTTATAAAAAATAGCAAATAAAGCCTTTGTGCAAGAATATTAAAAGCAGAAAACCAACGTTTAAAAATGCACAAATAATGCATAAAAACCAGCAAACAACTGTTTCGAATCTACGAGCCAGATTCTTCTTCAGTGCAAGATAGAGCAAGGCACAGTGTGCTAGAAAAGAACCAGTCTTGCTTTTTATAGCACGCTGTGACTTGCTCTATCTTGCAGTGAAGAAGAATCTCACTAGTAGATTCGAAACTGTTGTTTGCTGCTTTTTATGTACTATTTGTGCATTTTTAAACATTGGTTTTCTGCTTTTTAATATAAACTTTATATAAAATGCGCTATGTAGATAGAAGTAATATTATAGAGAAATAAGACGAAACATGTCATTATTTTTATGAAATGTATTGAAATATTGATGTTAAATAAGCGAAAGTCTGCTTGTATATTTTTTTCATATCCATTATGACTGAGTAATCAATTAAAGTCAGAAAGAAAAAAATGTTATGGAGCTAAAGCTAAACATTCCCACTGAACTCAAAAGAAAACACAGAGCAGTTTTTGTGTCCAACAACGTTATTTTCAACAGTCAATATCATACAGAACAAAGGCAACCAGTGGGCCAAATAAGAGTGGAGGCTAAGATCATTGGCAAAACAACTCTTTACCAGAACATTATTTTAGTGTTCAATATTTGCAATTTACTTTTAAGGTGCACAAGATTCCAATAACAAATCAGTGATAATTTATATTGTCAATTATAATCTTACTTCAATGTGTTTTGTATTTGTACAATATATTTCTTGGTAAAACGTTTTAGGAAATTCTGCTTTAATCTTTTGCATTCTATGATCTTAGAAATAACTATTGTAAATAATAATGCGATCGTTAAAAACACACAACCTTGCTCATTGGTACACAAAAAACAAGAACTTTAATATGAACTTCTACAATTAAAAATAAAATATAAAATCTACGTTTCGATCTGCTTCTGCAGTCATCCTCAGGATAAAATATGATGGTGAAATGACTAATGATGGTGAAATGACTATTAGACATTTCACCCTCATATTTTATCCTGAGGACGACTGCAGAAGCAGATCGAAACGTAGATTTTATATTTTATTTTTAATTGTACAAGTTAGTTCTTGTTTTTTGTGCACCAATGAGAAAGCTTGTGTGTTTTTAACGAATACATTCTTATTTATTATATTTTATGGTGCAATTGTTCAGTATATGTTAATAATAACTATTGACTATATATAAATATATAAAATATTAAGGTAACTTAAAATTTGAAAAACAATAAAAAAAAATGCAAAAGAAAGAAACTAAATTGCTTATTTTAAAATTTATCCACATACTACGAAAAAGTTTTAACAGAGTTAAAGTTTTAGAATGGAATAAGTGTTACTTTTTTTTTATTACAAACTACAATACAAAATGTTGACTGAGAAAATAAACTTTTACATTTGATTCTAATAAAATCATTAAATGAGTTTTTTTTACAAAAAATTACCAATGTTCTAGGGCAGTTGATTCTTGCATACCACTCAAGACTGTAAAATACTGTTAGAATTCCCCAACCTTGAAACATTGAAACCCACAAGAATACATTCCAGAAACTTGAAGTCTGCCTTCGTGTGATGAAAACTAAAATCACTATAAGGAAAAAGAATGAGCTTTAATTTGAATTAAAGAGAATACGGATAAAGACAAAAAAGTAAACACCTTAATGAAAGCAGGTGATAAACATTTAACTTTTACAATGGGTATTTTTATATTGTTTTTCAAAACTATTATATAAATATGACATACAAAAAAATTGTGTCTTAAATTTTTATGTAATCTTCTGCGCATGTTTCATATCTTCAAGATGTCAGTCATGTTTTTATTAACCCTTTATGCCCCAAATTATAAATTCATGAAAATTTCATCTTCTAAATCATTTTTTGTGAATTTTTGAAATAAATTTTAGAAGGATTTTGCCAATTTAAATGAATTTTGAATTTATAGGGATTTTTTTGCAATATTTATAACTCCACTCAAATCTTTTATCTAAAATATTTTTTTAGTATTTTGTAGAACTAGAAAATGTGCAAATATAACGTTCTTACAATAGAAATACAGAAATAGTTCCAAACTGAAACTCTCCCACCCCCTCCCCCAAATTTTCAACGTCAAGAAAGCTGAAAAGATGCATAGGCAAGAGAAATACTCCATTTAAAAATATTTGTTTTGTGCAACTAATAATGCTTTTGAAACAAGATAAAGTAAAGCATCTATAACTCACACTAAACTGTATTACTACTAATCGATGTATTAAAATTTTCAACGTCAAGAAATCTGAAAAGATGCAAAGGCAAAAGAAATCATCCTTTTAAAAATATTTGTTTTGTGCAACTAATAATGCTTTTGAAAGAAGATAAAGTAAAGTATCTATAATTCACCCTAAACTGTATTACTACTAATCGATGTATTAAATTTTTTTTTTTTTTTATAACAAGTTATTTTAATGGTATTTTAAAGTACCGTTGGTGCATAAAGGGTTAAGGGCATAGATGGCATATTTGAGAATTATCCTTTGAGAATGTTCCTTTATTATATTTGAGAGTTCTTTCTGACTTCTTCCGAGGGTTGGTTGAACACAGTTTAACTGATATAACATAATCATAAAAATATTTCTTTTTCTCTGCTCAACATTGACAACATTGAATTTAGATCTTCTGCAACTGAATTTCTGCACTTCTGAAAAGGATTATTTCTCTCCTGGAATATTAATAAACGAGAAATCTGAACTCATCTGCTAGGAATACTGTGATGAACCAATAGAGAAGAGAACGGAGAATTTCATCCTCGGACTATTCTTTGAATTATTTACTGAACTCCCTAGATACAACTAAAAGGCACTAGGTACAACTAAAAGGTACTCTAATTATTTTACTGAACAGTGAGTATTTTTTTTACTGTTTTCATTTCGTTTTAAAATTCAGATTTCAATAAAACATCAAGATTTACAATTAAGCAAATATAAGATAACCATGCCTAAATTGTCTTTTTTTTCTGCTCCAGATTTTCCACAGTTTCAGATCATTTATTTTAATATAGGAGGTTAAACTTTCATATTTAATTAACTGCCTTCTTAATATTAATGACAATCCTGTGTCTTGTCTTAAAAACGTATCTGATTTTGGAATTATAAAGGGGTAAAAAATATCAGTATTAGATATCTTTTGGGGTTGATACTTTGGGCACATGCATTAAGTTGGTGCTGTTTATTTATATCTTTATTAATAAATATTCCTATTTTTACCCATTTAATCAGTTTTAGTATTGATAATTTCTTATTTAACTTTTGGCATGCCTTTTATCAAAAGTCAGAGTGTCAATGGTGTATTTTATCTTTTAATGGGATAGAAATGTTTCACGTTTTAGTTTTGGAGCAAAAAAATAATTTTTCTAGGGTTTTTTTTTTTGCGATTTTTTGTTGAGTTTTGGTATAACAACAACAAAAAAAACTTTCATCTGATCAAGCAACAAACTGAATATTCGCAGCAGGAAAAAAACTATACACACAGTGAAACCCCGATTTAACGTTATTCAAGGGACCGTAAAGAAATAATGCTAAATGCGGATAAACGTTAAATCGGGGTAAGACGAAAACAAAACACTGACCATAAAATAAAGACTAATTTACGTAAGATACGTTTCATTTCTTGATTTACAGTGATTTAGACATCAGATTTCTAAATTATGTTTTAAAGAAATATTTTATTTTATTTTGCGCTCTGTTTTTAGCAGCTACATCACAAATCGCTTTCTCAACGTATATGAGTTTGTGTAAGCTTTTCTATTGGGCTTCAGTATTTCAAAAGAATGCTTTCAGTGTTATGAAAGTTCTAATGGCTTCCAATTTTCAAATTCCTTAAACGGTGACGATTTCACGTTTCTTTTTTTAGCCTGTTTTTCCACTTTTTTACAATTTTGCTCTATTAAATGTACTTACTGTAAAATTGTTTACAAATTTGGATACGGAATTCAAATTAAACATATTAATTGTAGTTTGGGGATTTCACGATAACTTCCAATTTTTCAAGTAAAGAAAACCGCTTTATTTTTGGCGCCATACAATCTAAAGCTAATGAAAAATCGCCAAGGAATGCCATCAGCTCCGTTGTAGGTAACCTTGCGTTGTAGTATAGAAAGCACTATCGAATGAAATAAAAAGGTGCGGGTGGAAAAGAGGAGAGCTCTTGAATATTGCACCTGCAGTTGGTAAGAAAGGATTGGAAAAAAAAAAACAAGAAAAAATCATGCGTCAAGCATAGATTATGAAACACTCTCCAACACATTCAGAATAATGTAACAAAACTGCACCGTTTAAAAAATTAAAATATTACGTCTAATTCAACTATATGGACACGCATAATACATTTCAAAACCCAATTTCAGCTGTTACCATCCACAGTCGGAAAATTATGCGAATTTTTTCAGCAGCCCTGTATATGATTTATAGATTTGAATCTATTAACTACATGCAAGCCAAAATTTAGTTCACTTAAGATATACATATACTTCAGTTGAAAATTTACCTTCAGCAATTTCCTCTAATAAGGAGAATGGTACGTGAATACTTTTGTGCAGCCCTGTATTTGAGGTATAGAATTTATATATAACGAGTAAGATGCAAAAAATTAATTAAATTTAAAAGCGCATACCGAATTTTAAACCGTACACTCCAGCAATTATTACTCAAAGACAGTACTGTACTGTAACCGATTTCTTTTGTGTCTCCCTGTAAATGAATAAAAAATGCTATGAATGTCTTATTATAACGTGATCGTAGTGAAATTCAGCGATTTATATCAGTTTCAGTACATTTGAAATAGCATAATGTCATTAAAATACTCTGCAAACGATTTATCCCCATATACCATAGTGTAATGGAATACTTTTGAGTGCCCCTGTAAATGAACGATTAATCCTACATACTACATATACAATACCAAACATGCTTTGGTGACCCTAAATAACCTTTATCAATTTCATGAAAATCGGGGTATATTTACGGGAGTTAGAGCGTAGACAGACGGCCAGATAAACCGAATGCATAAACACTTTTCAACTTTGTTGGAAAGTGTTAAAAAGCGAGAGAGAATTTCGACGTTTTGATAAGAATTTGTTTTAAAATCACAAATTCTATTTTACAAAAATTTCATTGAGACTTTACCGCTCAAAAAAACGTTAAATGCGAGAAATAATTCAAAATGCTAACGTTAAATCCGAGATTTTTTAA
Source organism: Maratus speciosus (assembly GCA_963932465.1). NCBI lineage: Eukaryota > Metazoa > Arthropoda > Arachnida > Araneae > Salticidae > Maratus > Maratus speciosus. Next base: position 473,094,985 of record OZ010788.1, on the reverse strand, counting down.
CATTAAAATATAAGAAATTAATTGGGACTAGCTAAAAATGATGCTATATGCGGGAAATCGTGAAATAAGGTTTCGTTAAATTGTGGTTTTACTGTATATACATTTAACTATAAACAATTAAATGAAAAGAAAGATTTTTCTTTACCTCCAAAAGTTGAAAATAAGATAAATAATAGAGGGAAGACAAATTTGAAACACACAGCTAAAATATATTCATGGATAATAGCTGATACCAAGAAAACAAATAGCATAGCAGCAACTCTGCTCTGATTAAACACCTAAAACAAATAGATAAAAACTTATGCATGTGTGAAATAAACATACAATCATTAATAATTCAAATTTCAATCCAAATAATATTAACGAAAAAGAAAAATGCACTTACTAAGCATTTTATCGTTTAAGCATTATAGTAAATCCATTCGAGGGAAACATTATAATGAAAAAATATTAAAACTGGTTTTCAAATAAAACGTTGAAGATTTCAATTTTATTAAAAGTACAGTAGAGCGCCGATTATCGGAACTCCAACAGAATTCGCGATTTTTCCGCGCCCAGCCAACGAAATTCGCGATTGCTAACTGACTAACGAAATTTTCAAAATTTTCCCGTGGCGAATTGTCGAAATTCACACTTTTTTCGCGATAAACTACCAAAACTCGCGATTTTACCGTAGCCGATCGACGAAATTTGCAATTTTTCCGCACTTAATCGACAAAATTCACGATTTTTTTCGCGTTCGATAGACAAAATTCGCGATTTTTCCGAACCCGATCGATAGAACTCACAATTTTTTCGTGCCCAGTCGACGATATTCGCGGTTTTTCCGCTACCAGTCAACGAAATTTGCAACTCTTAACTGACTGAAACCTTGGCAAAATTCGCGACTTTTTTGTGATAGTGACGGAACTCACGATTTTTTCGTGTCCGATCGACGAAAATCGCGTTTCTTAACTGACTGACGAAAATTTAAATTTTTCTCTCGGTAAGTTGCCGAAATCCACGATTTTTTTCTCGCGACAAGCTGACGAAACTCGCGATTTTTCCGTACCCGATCGATGAACTTGTGTTTTTTCCGCGCCCGATCGGCGAAATTCACATATCTTAAATTGACTGACAAAATGTGCAATTTTTCCGCGTCAAATTGACGAATTCGCGGCTTTTCTTGCGATAAACTGACGAAACTCGCGACATTTCCGCGCGCAGTCGACGAAACTTTTCTACACGCGACCGACAAAACGCGCAATTTTTCCGCGCCCGATCGATGAAACTCACGATTTTTTTCGTGCCTGATCGACGAAACTCTTGATTTTTCCGCACCCGATCGACGAAACTCGCGCTTTTTCTGCGCCAGATCGACGAAACTCGATATTTCCACGTTCAGTCAACGAAATTCGCAATTCTTAATTGTCTGACGAAATTTGCAATTTTGCCGCGGCAAATTGACGAAATTCACGACTTTTTCTCCCAATAAACTGACGAAACTCGCGATTTTTCTTTACTCGATCAACAAAATTCGCGACTTCTTCGCGCGCGATTGACGAAACACGCGATTTTTCCGCGCCCGATCGATGAAATTCGAGGTATATTTCGACTAACGACTGGCGAAATTGGCAACTCTGGAATTTCCTATATTGATACAAATGGTATCGCTTGGGCTATTAATGAAATTCGCGATTTTTAACTGACTGATGAAATCTGCAATTGTTTTCCGCGCCTAATTGACGAAATTCACGATTTTTTCCAGCAACCTATGGTCAAAAATTGCAATTTTCGCCAATTATAAATTTGCGAAATTCATTGGCAACTTCTTAACCCATCGCGGGCCACAGGTTGTGCAAACCTTCTTTAAACAATATCCCGTCCCCCCACCCCTCACCCCTAAAAAAAATGAGTATAATAAGAAGGAAGTTATAGTTTATATTGATCTAGAAAATTTTAAAGGAAATTATTTAATATTCAAAAACATTTATAAGACCATTAAGCTTACATACGAAATATGAACATTAAACTAAGAAATTTTTAAAAAAGTAGTCATTATTTTCACTGGAAAAAAAGTGACCAAACATTTGATACATGAAAAAATATATAAAACAAATATAAAAAATTCTCTTCCATTCCAGACATTTAAATTTAAGAAGTATGTCATACACTTATAGTAATAATTTAAAAAATGCTTACTGTATACATATCTCTATAAATGTAAGAGTATAGCCAGTCATAAACAACCATGTTCCATGAACGATAATATTTAGCAAAAGATGTACAGTTCCACCAATCCTAAAATAGATAGAAAATTACTGAAGCATTTATATGTATCTCTACAAATACATAGATATCCTAACATAAACTCAAAGGCAACAGCTATAAAAACTAGTTACAGTATACCTGTGTATTGACTGTGTATTGCAACAACAGAGTGATCATAAACATGATTGCAACAATCTTAACTTATTTGTACATTTCCACGTGTTTGCCTTAAAATAACACTGAAAACTATTTTATTTTTAAGGAGTATATATGGTATTCTTAAAACCATTAACAAAATTTAAGTATTTTTTTTTCTCTTAAAAAATGAAATGTAAAAAATAATCAGAGGGGACTTTATCTTCACAGAATTTTCATATAAACCATATTTAACAAAAGAACTCAAGTCTCTCATGTATGAATTATTTTTTAATGACAGAATCCTTTTACACTTAAAATAGATTATTAAGAACAAATAACGGAGGATTTTTTAAAAATCTTATATTAGAAAAATACTTCACATAAGTTTTAAAAGCACTAAAAAATTAAGAGTTGTTATACATACATATATATAATACCATTATAAAACGAAACAAAATATCACTCACATATGTGAATTAAAAATCGAAAATGAAGTTTTATCTTAAAAGAAAATATTCCAAAATATACAAGCGAGATAAGGAATTGAAAAAGCCTTAAATCACTGAATATCATAGAAATATTGCAAGAAATTGAATATTTGTGGAACCAAAGCAGAATCCATAGGTCCAAATTACCTTAAATTCCACAAAAAAATGTACGATTTCATTATCGCATGAGCCATTACAAGCTAAAATATACACCACCGGTACAATTGTACATAGTAAAGAAAGAAAAGATGCCAAAAATAACAAGATATCAAAATAAAATGATGATATACAGGGTGAACCAAAGCTTGCCCTGATTATAATAATTCATTACAAATTAACCGTTTGGATAATAATGTAACTCGTTGTATCATTGGATAGGTCAGTTTTTGTAGTTTTTTTGTGCCATAGAACGCAACATTTCCGAATAGGTGTACTGGAATTGATGGACCAATACCCCGGCCTCCGCGCTCTGCAGATATTAATCCTCTGGATTTTTTCTTTTGGGGCTATATCAAGGGCTGTTTGCCATACCAATTGCTGACATCGAAGAACTGAAGACTAGGATACAAGCTGCTGTGTGTACTGTGACAGAAGACATGTTAAAGAATACTTGGCGGGAACTAGAATACCGCTTAGACAGTCTCCAAGCTACCAAGGGGGCACACGTTGAAATTAACTGAGGTACGTGGTCTGATAAAAAAATTTATAATAGTACTTACAATGTATCCAAATAAACATATGTCTAATTATAATAGTTTGAGCACAATAAATATTTATAATCAGGGTAAGACTTTTGGTTCACCCTATATATTTGTGACAGTTTAAACTATAGACAACTTACCAAAAATCAAAATATAAAAAATAATATTGGGGCATGTTTTTGTTTAGATCTAAGAGCAAACATTCTTTGAGAAAACCTCATGCAGACAGAAACAAATTTTACAAATGCAGATTTTCCAGCTCAGGGAGGGGGAGGTTCTGCTATCTATAACTGCATTTCACAAACGTTATTGAATTTCACATGAGGTTTACATGCGGTAAAGTGGTAAAAACGAAATATGCACAGTTCACTGATGGTTGCTTCACAATATAACTAAGTAAGATTCTCATACATAAGCAGGGCCTATTTACCGAATAGGCCCGTAAAGCCTATTACACACTGCAATACAAAGGGACCACCAAATTTACTTTTTAAAACTAATTTTTAGGGTTTTTTTTTAATTAGGGTAAAAAATACATTTTTTTTTTTTTTTTTTTTTTTTTTGCGAAACTTTTTTTCCCTTACTATGTTGCAATTTGTTAATCGCAAAAGATATTTTGAAGTTCAAATATTTTCAACTGTAGTCAGGGCTTGAAATGGAAAAATCCACGAACCGGAACGCTATTTTAAAATTGTTTATTAATCTTTTTTTTAAGTATGTACAAAAATATATTTAACCATGCAAAAACAATTTAAAAAATGCATTCAAGATTCTAAATAATAATATAAGAAAATTACAGAGAGCACAATAAGTTATATACTGTGCATAAGTTATAATTGTAATAATATGTTTTAATGATTTCACGAACTGGAACGATATTTATCACAATTTCATGAACCGAAACAGCGTCATAATTTCACGAACCGGAGTATTGTTCCGGCGCATTTGCCTTCGGTACATTTGTATACGTACTGTCTCCGGTACATTTCGAGCCCTGACTGTAGTTTTATATTTGCCATTTACAAAATTAATTGGTTACGTATAATTATGTATATAATAAAATATTTTTTCATAATATGTATGTAGGTATGTTTTAGTTTAATATTAAAAGTATTATTTACTTGAAATTTTGATGGTAAAATTTCAAATTATTTAATCATACGAAAAATGGATTAAATAAAAAAACAATTGGTAAAGTAATAGGGCGCCTGCTATGTGACGTCGGGCTTCCACTATTTCTAAGACTTAAGCAGGCCCTGTACATAAGACGATAGTAAAAAAATTAAAATGCATTTAGAAAGTTACAAACAATGACTTATTAGTAAATAAAATCCAATAAAAACTTACATCATAAAACATCCTGTCTCCAAACTGGAGCATTTCAGAAAATGCATTGAGCCAGCAATGAAACATGCCATAAAACACAAGGAACATTAGAAGACCACCGGCAAAAAGGGACATGGCAAGAATGCCTACGAAGTTAACGAGAGGTATCGGCTCAATACCAGTTCGGTCAAATACATCGACAATGAAGTGGGTAACAGGAATGTAAGCTCCTAGTATACAAGCGATCACTTGAAGGAAGTTCCAAGCAACATAGCTCCATCGAATGAAGGGTGTCCTGAAATTGAAGGAAAATATACATGTTTTAGATTAAAAAAAATTTAAAGATATGTACACATTTGGGGGGGGGGGGGGGGAGTGCCTAGTTAAACTGATGGCATTGAGTTCACAGACTATTTCATACTAACTGTATATTATACTCTTATTTCAAAGAATAATGCCCCTCGAAATATAAAGAAATCGACAAAAGAACCCATTTATCTAAATTAAAGAGGGGAGGTATTACCTCCCCATTTCCCCCCTTTATAGCCCTTTAGCAACACAACTCCATCGAATAAAGGGTGTTCTCAAATTGAAGGAAAATATACACATTTTAGATAAGTACACATTGAAATAAGAAAAAGAAAAGTGTTCGGTTAAACTGATGCCATTAAGCTCACAGGCTATTCACACTAATTGTATATTATAACTCTTATTTCGAAGAATAATGCCCCTCAAAAATTAAAGAAATCGACAAAAACCATTTAGCTAAATTAAGGGGGGGGGGAGGCTCGCTCCTTCATTTCCTCCCCTTTAGTTTCAATGAACTTACAAATCTAATTAGGGAAGTGCCTTATCAGAATAAACCGGTATGCCAAATTTGAAGCAAACCGGATAATTCTGCAAGAAAAACCTATTTATCTAAATTAAGGGGGCGGTGTTCCGCCCCTTTATACTTAATGAACTACCAAAACTAATCAGGAAAGCGTCTTATCAGAATGAACATATATCCAAAATTAGAAGCAAAAAGTTATCAAGTAACCAAAATTAGAAACAATTTCTATCAAGAATTATCGTTTTACGAACATGCATGCGTACGTACATACATACAGAAAATGCGGGCACATTAGCTCTCAGCCTTTGATAGCCTGCGAGCTAAAAACGAAGCAAAAGTGAAATAGAAGGAAAATAAAATATATTTGGAAGTTTACAAAAGATAACTAGGTATGAAGCAACAAAAACTGATAGACAAAATAAAAATTATTGACATCCCCCCCTCCCCCCCCCAATCTAGAAACAAAAAATCTAAATCATGCATAGATTATGAAACACTTTCTATCACTAACAAAATATTTTTAAAATTTTTCCTTTTTTGCAAGAATGAAATTATATATCCGAATAAATGACTTCAAAAAACACATAATTCAGTGAAAAACTAGTTTCATCAAGTGCTGTCCATAATCGGTAACATTTCCGAATTATTTTGTGTAGCCCTGTATGTTATCTATAGAATTTATAGGGAATCCCTAATACGCTCAGAATTAGATAAGTTTAAAAAGGCATACCACTGTGAAAAACGCATAACCAGGAATTATCCATCTTAGTCAGTCCTATGACCGAATTCTTTTGCGGTAAATGCTATGCACTCCATAAACTATAGAAAACATGTTGTAGTGCACTTCAGTGATTTCATTATGTTTGAAGTATCATGACATCATTGAAATGCTCCACAAACAATTTTTTCCCCATGATCACAATGTGATGAAATTTTTTGTGCTTCCCTGTAAACGAACTATAAATGCTACTTATTCTATGTTCGTGAGAAAGCATGCTGTAGTCCATCGAAGTGATGCATACCAATCTCTTGTTTGAGATTTCGTAACATCAATAAAATGCACCACAAACACTTTTTCTCGCACAGATCATAATATATCGAAATTCTTTTTCTATTTTCCAACTATAAATGCTACACACTTCATTTTCATTATAGAACATAACTACAGTAAACTTCAATAACATGTAAAAATTTCGAATTCATAAACACTTTTCAATGATGTTGGAAAGTGCTAAAGAAAAAAAAAAAGTGTGGGGAGTTCAAATGTTGAAACAAATTTGGAATTTGAACTAATAGTTTCCAAAAACATTTTCTCTAAATTTTCTGCTTAGTAACCCATATTGGACCGCTGTCCTATAAATAGGGCAGCTAATAAAACATTTTTTAAAATAAAATTGGTAAGGATTTTTTGGATGCATTTTGTTATGACGTCTTTAAAATACATAAAAGTATAACATATAAACAAGAAAACAAGTAACCAACTGAAATTTAATTGAAAAAAATCTATTTAAAAAATTCTTTAAGAATTATGATCTTATAATCTAGAATTTTACCGTTATTATTATCTTTTTAATTGGAGAAATCAGAGTATTTTTGTACAACATAAACAGTATTTTAAAAGTAAAATAAAATATTTGCTCATAAAATTAATTTATGTCTGCATTTTATATGTCCTTACTATGTTTCCTATCAATATGTCCTGTTTATAGGACAACTAGTTACTTAAAAAATTAAAAACTTTTTTTTTCAAAATTTTGCTAGTATCTACTTAATTACACCATATTAATAATATAATTGAAGTTTTAAAAATTTTCAAAAATATTTAATCGGTGTGGTCCAATATGGGTTAATGCTAAAAATATATCCATAAAGCCAAAAATTTCATTAAATCCCCCCCCCCCCCAAAAATAAAGAGTGAAGTTTGTCGAAAGTAGCGATGTGGAATTTCTTTTCTTTTAATGATTCCCTTTAAATAAACTTATTTGTTTAATCAAAAATTGAATTTGCTAAAACAGGACAATTTAGATATTTTATGAAAAAAACGGGACATTTAAGAAAAGTGTTGGGATGGCGGAGCATTAAGTAGAAAAATGAGATGTGTGGATTACTTTACAAACAATTACGATGCAAACTCTTTATAAATAAAATTACACATTTGTATATATATGTATGCATATACATGTACACAAACAGCAATGTTGCCAGATTGGGAGATTTTATTTTCAATGAAAAATATCTTCCACTTTTTCGGATTAGTAACGCAGATGCAAACCTTCTATTTTTTTTTTTTTGGGGTAAGTAAAAAAAAAAAAATCATATCCGATACCATACAATTTATTTAATAAAGTGACTTATTGCTATGCCATGTTTATTTTGTTCCATCTTTTTAGGAAAATGTTCAAAATGTGTTTGACATAAAAAATGTCAGCAGCTATGTAGTAATATTTGAAAAGTATCATTGAAGTTAAGTAACATTTCTGAAAATAAAACGTTAAAGTATATTTTATAACAAGTAACTCTGCATTACAAACATTATGGGTGAATTAAATTAAAAATATTTTTCTATGACTGATAACAAGTGATCACATTAAAAACTTCAGAGAAAGATAATGGAACACACACCTGGGATAATTATCTCTGTATACAAGAGTAGGAGCAAAAAGGAAATAGATGAGTTTTCCAACTTCAGGACATGGTTTAGAATCTTCTTTATCTCCATCTGTAAATATATATGCAAGATTAATAGTTAAATATTATTATAGAAATTAAAATACCATACTTTTCTTGAAAGAATTTTAGAATTTTCCTTAAGAATTAATTTTATGTTTTACATTACAATAGTAACACAGCCAAATACTTAAAAATTTCAGGAAAAGCAAGTGAATTTACTTGTAAGCTACATTTATTTATTCTCATCGGTGAAATATTTAGAAGAAAATCTTTGCAACAAGAAGGAATTAAAATAATAATAATTTTGCAAAATATATTTAAAAAAAAATGAATTGTAACCTATGATTTTTTAAACAGAAATTAATTTCTAGAGGCTTCAAAATATGCGAATCCAAAATTTCCTTTAATTCTCCGAACTAGTTCTTGAGTTATGCTTAATAAACTATCCTCATTGCAATCTATTTTGCATCAATTACAAATGAATTTAACAGGAGGAGTTCCAAATTTTAAACCTTCATAATTCCTAAACTACTTATTGCTTCATCGGATCCTTGTTTGATATCCTTAGATAAAATTTACCAACAACGACAAATATGATGTCAAAAATAGGTGTTTTGAAAATTTCAGAGTTTGATACAATTTCAGTATGAAGCTTACTTTTTTCAGCACAAATTTAAACTAGACAATTTTTAGTTAAATAGCTATTTACATTTTTTTTAGGTCCAAGATAATTTAGTGATTAAAATGTATGGGGTATCTTTTGCTTTTGGTGATTGTGTTCTGCCTAGATCCTTAATTTTTATTCAGCTTATAAATGAGTTAGAAGAAACTTTCTAAGAGTTTCTAATAGTAGACATTAAGGGCACACTCTAATAAACAATTAAATTAAAAAAAAATCAAAAAACCCGACTGCGTAAAAAGTGAACTAATTAATTATTTCTCATCAATGTGAAACTATTTTTTTTTTTTTTCAATTCCTACTATTAGCTCACACTCTCGCTAAATATATCTTGTTCAAATTTTCAATCATTAATAAATTACTTATTATTCATCCAATCAAGTTTAAATAATTTTTTTAAACTTGTAGTGGATGACACTTGATGTTAATCCAGTTTTTCAAATATTAATTCATTAATTAAATTAAATTAATTAATTTTCAATAATCGAGAGAGCCCTCTTCTTGATCAAGGTATTTTAAGACCGAGAGAGCCTTTTTCTTGATCAAGGCATTTTAAGCGCCACTCCAGAGGAAAGAAGAATGGGAGAAAAAAAAATTCTCTTATTGACCTAAGTAGGAATTGACTTAAAATTTTTTATATTACTTACCTTTTTTTTTTTTTTTTTTTTTATTTACTTATATTGATGACTTTTAAGTTGTGTTTAATTGTTAGTTCCTATCTATAAACACTGTTTTGATGAGGTCTATAGATGTCTATGATGGTTAGAATTGCAGTCAAGCTAGAGATTCTACCTACACAACTTCCAGGTTGTATAATATTTTAACGTAGCTTCTGACTGTAAAAAAGTCAATGAAACATCGTCTTCATTTTGAAAGACCTATCCAATGATATGCCACTCAATAGGGTGCGTAATTTTTTTTTTTGTCTCTACCGCCATTTTGTATTTTACAGCCGCTATTTTGAATTTATAAAAACAAAACCTAGCCTATAACCATCGGGCCGTTAAGACGAACTGATAGACACCTCATTCATTAAAATCCATCCAGCCGTTGGGATTTTTCGAGGGTACAAAGAAATCCACATACCCAGATACGCGTGAAACACATAACCCTTCTTTCCAGTCGGGTAAAAAAAAATCATCTCTTCATTGAAAACAAAGAAAAAATGTTTTTTGATCTAACAAAAGCAAGACGCTTTACAAAAATATAATACAACTTCTTGCAAGTTCCCAACAATTTTGAAAAGCATTCTTTTGCCATCCAGCCGTTGGGATGTTTCGAGGGTATAAAGAAATCCACATATACAGATACGCGTGAAACACATAACCCTTCTTTCCAGTTGGGTAAAAAAACCTTCTCTTCATTGAAAACAAAGAAAAAATGTTTTTTGATCTAACAAAAGCAAGACGCTTTACAAAAATATAATACAACTTCTTGCAAGTTCCCAACAATTTTGAAAAGCATTCTTTTGCCATCCAGCCGTTGGGATGTTTCGAGGGTATAAAGAAATCCACATACACAGATACGCGTGAAACATATAACCCTTCTTTCCAGTCTGGTAAAAAAAACCTTCTCTTCATTGAAAACAAAGAAAAAATGTTTTTTGATCTAACAAAAGCAAGACGCTTTACAAAAATATAATACAACTTCTTGCAAGTTCCCAACAATTTTGAAAAGCATTCTTTTGCCATCCAGCCGTTGGGATGTTTCGAGGGTATAAAGAAATCCACATACACAGATACGCGTGAAACACATAACCCTTCTTTCCAGTTGGGTAAAAAAACCTTCTCTTCATTGAAAACAAAGAAAAAATGTTTTTTGATCTAACAAAAGCAAGACGCTTTACAAAAATATAATACAACTTCTTGCAAGTTCCCAACAATTTTGAAAAGCATTCTTTTGCCATCCAGCCGTTGGGATGTTTCGAGGGTATAAAGAAATCCACATACACAGATACGCGTGAAACATATAACCCTTCTTTCCAGTCTGGTAAAAAAAACCTTCTCTTCATTGAAAACAAAGAAAAAATGTTTTTTGATCTAACAAAAGCAAGACGCTTTACAAAAATATAATACAACTTCTTGCAAGTTCCCAACAATTTTGAAAAGCATTCTTTTGCCATCCAGCCGTTGGGATGTTTCGAGGGTATAAAGAAATCCACATACACAGATACGCGTGAAACATATAACCCTTCTTTCCAGTCTGGTAAAAAAAACCTTCTCTTCATTGAAAACAAAGAAAAAATGTTTTTTGATCTAACAAAAGCAAGACGCTTTACAAAAATATAATACAACTTCTTGCAAGTTCCCAACAATTTTGAAAAGCATTCTTTTGCCCCCAGAAATCTTAAAAACCAATAAATTTTCAAGATTTAACGAAGAACATATGAAACAAAAACCTCTTTTGCTGCCCGTAATATTATGAAACATTAAAAGTAGTTTTTACAATGTATTGAATAAGTTTTGTCACCCTGTATCAATGATAAATCAGTTTTTCGAATGCTATTAATTCTCAATTAAACATTTCCATGTTCAACAGACAAACGTGCTAAATTAACAACGTAAAAATGAAAATTACAGTAAACTCTATCCATGCAAGGCTTAATTTGCGCCGGAGGCCATCGGAGCTCAGCTCCGGTATTTCTGTTTTTAGGAAACATTTAAATGTTGGTCGGAATTCCCCGGAGCACATAAATACAGGGCTCCGGAGCCCAGTGCAACAGCACTTTCGAAAAACCGAAGCCTACCCTTTTCTCTCCTTCTCTTCCCATCTCCAGGCTTTTGCATTATTTTTTTTATCAAAACATATGTGACGTAATGTGTCGCACACGTAAGAGATGGAAATGAAACGGACTCAATTTTTAAATGAATTTTTGGGCTTGGGATGGCTCAAGCTCAATCTGTCTTACATTCGAAATTTTATTTATTCATGTATAGAAAAAATAAAACTTTTTCTCCTTAAAAATTACGTATTTTTATTCTATTTCAAATCATTTTAATGCTACTTTGATCAGAATGACAAAGAAACCAGGATTTCAGATGGAAAACAGAAACCGTGTTTTACTATTATAGCGATATTTGCAAATTTATGCCTGGCATTGATGACGGCGACGCGAAGTGTTGATACGGCGCCACTCAAGAGACTGAACAATGAATTTTTCAGTTCGATTTTCTTTTTTGACATTAGGATATATTTTAATTGGCTGGTTTATTTATTTTTTTTAGATATCTAACCTGAAAAGAATATTTTCGGTTTTTAGTCAACGAGCGTCAGCTTGAGGTTTTGTTTGTTTGAAGTTTTTAGTCTTTTATTGTGTACGAGTATAAAACTCCCGTTAATGATTTTTCTATTTATTTTATATCATGAGCGCTGCCCATGCTAAGGCTCTGCTCTGCACATTTACGAAGTCACCACAAAAGATTCCTATGCGAAAGGAATCGATAATAGTTTAAGATATGCACCTTTTATAGGAAATTAAAAAACGTTGTTCCATTCTTCAGCCTGTACAAATATTAATTTCTGTAAATTTCTTTCATTTTTTTATAAAAATGCATAACTGCAAACTATTCCTTTTTTGTGTTAACACTATTTCCGAATCGTAATCCGTACCATATTTAATCGCAGAATTCTGAAATTAACATTAAAATTATGCAAAGATTTCTATTCAGAAGGAGTGATAACTAAAAAGTGGAATAGTTGACAGCTAAGTATGCTGATAGATATAGATAAAATTTTTATTTTGCTAACGAAAAATAAATTCTTTAAATTTTGCAATTAATGTACGAAATATAAGTATGCAGATTGGAGTGACGGGGGGAGGGGAGGTGGGCACGATTGTTACTACTGCAGAATATTAGGGTTCCGGTACTTTTTTTGTTAGAAATAAAGCCCTGATCCATGGTGAAATCTATCGGTACTAAGAAAAGTTTCCATCGTAGACAGTATTCCACATTAGACAAAGTTTACTTTATGTCTATGGATTCACAGAGACTTTAAAACTTTTCCACATTAGTACATATAAGTAAGAAGAGAAGTTTTTTTTTTTTAATTCCATGGTTTGGCAGGCCACATACATTGAGACGACTAGCGAAACAATACGCGATTCAGAAGAAACAGGTTGGAACAAAAAAGAAACATGAATTTCAGAATCTGTCTCCTAAGTCGCGCGTTGTGTCACTTGTTCCCTATGTGCGGCCTACCTAGACGGATTTCAGTCTTTCATAGGGTCCGCCTAAGACAGAAATAACGGTATTTTGTTACTCTTGCATGTATGAATTCTGTTATGCAGCTGTAAATGTTTACTTGACTACTGATAGCATCCAAAATATCGATATTTCATATTGACATCCGGTTAAAGAAATTTATACACTGCAGTAACTACTCTGAAATGTTTCGAAAAATTATGGTAAGAAAAAGACTTGTTTCAGAAATACTCCTTTAAATACCAGAAATCTATTTCTTACTGGAGATAAAAGGACGCTTTTCGCAATTGTCGTAACTCAAAAGAGGTTATATTTGTACAAACCTTCTTGCAAGATCAAGAAACATATCTATATTCCTTCCCTTACTAACTGAAAAAAAAATTAAGCTCATGAAAATATTGATTATCTACACCCTGTAAGTTTTTCATGAAGATAAAAGCTTTATTTGTATGAAAGTTTTTTAGCTTTAGCGTTGTATATTGTTATTGTAAGTTTTATTTTGCAGAAACTTTACCTTGATGAGGTTTATATCGCATGGCACGAGCTGCATTTTCTCTTACAAAGGCATGTGTCTTCATAATGAGTCTAGCCTAGAAAAGAAAGAAAGGGAGAAAATGACTAAATCTAATATATAAAAATGAAAATTTGTCTGTCTGTCTGTAATTCTATACAAATCCCCAGTTTGGGAGCCAGAATTGTGAAATGGTACGTACATGTGTATTAAAACACGGCCGAGGCAACCCTTAAGATTCCATAATGTTAGTCAGATAAGTTCTACAGTTTTTGAGTTGAATGGTTGGTTGATTGATTATCCATTTTTTTTTCTTTTCTAGTTCTGTTAATACTATCAGTGTAGCATCCCGTTGTGTTGCATTTGTATTTTTGGAGTTTTTCGTTAAAAAATACTTATAAATCCATTTTTTAAATTAAAATATATAATTCACAAGCTAAAAATATAATTAATGTTATTTATAAATCTAAATAAGACCTTTTAATCGCCGTAAATTCCTTAAAATTTATCAATTAGTTCACGAGTTTTTGAAAGATTAGTCGATTGATTCTTTTGGGTTTTTTTTTTCCATTTTTCTCAAAAACTACTTTAGACATCAGAATGCGAAAAACTTCACATCGTAGACAGGAACATTCTCTATCAGCCCCTGTAAGTTTAGAGTTTGTTATGCAACAGTTTCTGAGGCTATTTCAGACAAACAGGCAGACAGACAAAATATTCCTAAAATATTTTTATCTATACGTTGTCTAAATAGTCGATACATTTAGAAATAGGTGTTTTTCTGAAAATCACACACAGATACAATAAATTTTATTTATTAGTATAGATTCAGAAAGATAAACACTTACTTGTTCAGCTAATACTGTAAATGAAGATACTGGAGGCAAATTATACATCACTACCATTTTAGCAGGAAAGAGCAATAATCCTAACTGATAGACAATAAATAATGTGCAAAATAAGAGGTCATAGTATCCTAAAGAAAAGGGGGAAAAGAAAAAGAATCTTTACAGATTTTTGACAAGCATTAAAAGTTTTAGAAATAATAAGCAAAAATAATTACTTAATCTAGTTTTTTTAATCTCTGACCGCGTTGTTGCCCAAAAGCGGAATGAAGGATAAAGAATGAAGACAATGGAAAAATTCATGGCAAACCAAACTGCAGTGACAATATGAAATTGGCTGAAAGCCCATATTACAACAGAAATGTCCTTTTTTAACCTGAAACAGAAATATTTTATTAATAAGTAAGATTGTGCAGCAATATAAAGAGATTTTAAATAAAATAAATCATTTTAATACGTAAATTATTGACTGTAAAAATCTGTTGAGATAAAAAATAGTTTCAAAGTTAGAGATGTTTTCGAATCCAAACTGGATACTTTGGCGCTTTTTTAATTAATCTTTGTTTGAATTAAAAAAAAAAAATAACTTTAACTTTGTTTGTAATAGATGGAATTGGTTGGTGGTCTTATTCAGAGACTATGGAATCGAATTTCCATTTTCAGTATCAGCAGCAGATCTTTAAAGAAATCTATCAAACTGAGCATTTTGGATCTAAATTTCCGACGCGACAGCGCGGGAAATTAAAAAAAAAAAAAAACTGCCGTCATCAAATAATAACCCATCACTTATAACTCAAGATGGAATTCATTTATCGAAAGAGGGAAAACACATTCGACAACAAATCACTTCAATAATCCTGCTGCAAGCATCATGGTTTTATGTTTAAAACAGAGCCAGAAAATATGTGTTGTTGATCGGGGAAAAACAATATTTTTTCAAGAGCCGCCTTAAGTAGAATGTGAAGTTAACTTTGACATGATATTGAAAGGTTTTCTGATTACTTTATGTTTAAGAAGTGCTACTCACCAACTTACTCTATATAAGAAAAAAAAAAAAACTTTTTTCTTCTTCTGATTTGATACTTTGACATGGGTTGGTTGTGTTTGTGACGGCCAATCATCAACATGAGGGATAGAGGACCTAAGGGGGGGGGGTGCCCTCCGTGGGGGTCTTTCTAAGGGAACCTAACCCGTGTTTACGCATGGAAAATCCAAGGTTCGAAGGAAACCACGAAAACTCCGAACGATTAGGCCGATAGGCGCGATTGTGTACGAACCCAGCACCTCCCGCACTTTGACATGGGAGATAATTATAAAAAATATTCAAATAATTTTTAAAAACTTCATAAGATAAATTTAATCGCATTTTTTGAGAAAACCAAGACATAGTTGTGTAACGAATTTATATTCATACTGGAGGTTTGGACCTTTTGTATTTAAATAAAAGACCGGAAAGCATCAAATGGGAAAAAAGTATTGCCTTATAGTTTATAAACTGCAAATAACGGCTTTAACATTTTAAAATTATTGAAATGCTACATTTTTAACCAAATTAATCTTAAAATGAATTTGGGATATTTACAAACAAAATTGATAATAAAAATTTTATCACACTTAATTTACAATTATTTACTGAGAACTATCCAATATTTTTGTACAGTTGGTTGAACTAAATTATCAACACAAGACAAGAGATAATTTTAAATAACAAAAAGAATAATTTTTAAATAAATAATTAAATATCTAAAACAATATTTCTTATAAAGCATGTTTACTCCATCTCTGACATTTCATTGAAATGCTTAACCTTATTTTTTAAATAGAAATTATATCTGAAAAATTTAAAATATTTAAAAGAAGTATCAAAGAGAAGAAAATTCAAAACATTTTTTTCTACAAAAATAAAGAGGCGCACAAAGTATGAATTTAAAATTTACTTACTTTTGAGAATCTATAGAATAGAAGATGCTAATATTAAGATACAGTAAGACAAACAAAGCTAGACAGATATTATAAACAGATCTCAAGTGCGTGACTTCCCATAGATTTCTGAAAAGATACAATTAAATTTTGTCAATAAACTTACAAGACTTTCTAAAAATCATCTGGGCCATTCCATGTCAGGTGTGGGACCAGCTTTTCTACATATTACGGTATTTTAACACGGTTTATATCCTCAAATTAAGGTATCCACACACCTTCGGAAGTGATTTTTTTAAAATTTTCTCTTGTTATCCATTTTTTATAATGATTTTAAAACTTTGAAAAAAAAATATAAAAAGTTTAAAAAAATTATTTCTGGGTAATTGCTAAAGAGAAAAATAGTCAAAATTATGTCAAAAATTGACATTTCCGCAAAACGTGATAACTGAAAAATGAAATAATGTATTGACATTTTGTAAATTGCATAATAAACAGAAGAACTTTCTCTTGGACTTAGAGGTGCGATTATAATGTGTGTAGTCCATCTCAAATGATATGGCAGGTTAAAGTACTAATGTAATGAAAAATTCGCAAAATTTGTATCAAGTTTGTCATTTATACCAGTATAAATATAAAACTAATATATTATAATAAGTGTGTCTATTCCCTCAAAAGACATTTGTAAAAGAAGTACAGACATTTTCGTGGCGTTTCATGCATAATTTTTTGTTTTACGATGTTTTGCGCATAGGAAAAATCTGAAAAACTTCATTTTGAAAAAAGCTAAAAATAACTTTTAAACACAATTCAAAAGCTGTAATAGCTGTAACTTTAAACGGCTGTAACTCGGGTTCTATTTTAGATACAAGCAAAATTTAATCAGATTTCGACAGATAAAAGATTCAATTTTAATACAGTCAAACCCCGATATAGTGAACCGTCAAGGGATCGAAATTTAGGTTCACTATAACCGGGAGTTCACTATATCAGTTCCGCAAACAATTTTAACTAAATGGTTCCGAACTCCTCTCTCGAAATACACACTATTTAAATAAATGACCAATAAAATGAAATACAAAATGACTGAAAAATAATAACAAAAACCATGTTAAGTTACTTTTATTTTTTACTCTACGTCTTGCTTACAAAAAAAAAAAAAAATAATAAAAAAAAAAAAGTGATATTTAGCCGACGAGAGACTGATTGAAGAAAAAAATTATCCATACTTCTATCGAAGGGGGGGGGGGGGGCGAAGTGTTTCCATCACTCTCGGCTCTATATTTTGTGTACACAAAAACTTGTTCAGTACTTGAATTGCAGTTTTGGCTTATAATGAGTACCTATTCCTACGCGTCACCCCTGAATATCCGAGAATGGATATTGCACTTACTGACCTCTTACAGGTGCAACATCTGCCGGGGATGGCCTTTGTTTAGGAAGGGAGAAGGGAGATAAAAGAGGCAAACAAGATCGCTACATTCTTATCACTACATTATAGTCTATGGATGGTTTTAAAAATCGGTATATTTATTTATTTTGAAGCAGCAATTTCAAAATTATTACCCCTCCCCCCCACCACAAAAAAATTAGTCAAAGACGGAAAAAAAAAGTTTATTATATCCAACCTCCTTATTTTTTTTTAGGTTCATTATAACCACAAAAAATAACATATGTGTATTGCACGGCACGGGACCAAACATTTCGTTCATTATATCCGGGGGTTCATTATAAGCCGTGTTCACTATAGCGGGGTTTGACTGTATTATTGTAAAAATGAAAAATCAATACTTTGATCGAAAATTGCGTTTTAAAGGTTACCTTAAAACAACTATGCTAATATGAAAATATAGGGGTTTTTCTTATTTTTAAAGTATAGTTTATATTTTAACACTTTGAGGGCTGAGTTATTTCAACCGCATATCTCTCCCTTTGGACTGAGGATATTTCGCACTCTTCATGATTTTTGAAAAAATAAGACTTGGAAGATATGTATTTTAATATTTTTTTTTATTATAAACTTCAAACTGCTCTTATTCATAATCGAGGAACTATTTAAATGTATTAAAAATTAATTATTTAATGACAAATTATTGAAAAAAGCATGTTTTATATATTTTTAAAAAGTTCCGCATAAGAAAACATTTTTTAACATAAAATTTTACATAGACTTGAATAAGAAGTTACCCAAATGTTGTAAAAATAGCTGAAAATAGGTTTGATTAGTTTATAAACATTATTTAGTAAAATTTGCTTTTGTGTTGTACATTTCAAAACACAAAGAGCAACACCACAAGGTTCACATCACAATAAGTTTGAATTAAGCTTTGATTCTATATACTTTCATATACAGGATACTCTCTCAAATCCGCAACCCTAAAATCCGCACATCATCGCAGATGTAAACAATGGAACTTTCAGTTCAGATGTAGAGGCAAAATTACAGAAATTTTTATTTTTATATCATTTCGTATGTATTTTAATATGCAATTCTCAATAATATGACTGAACTTGTAGTTTTTCATGAAGGAAGTATGAATTTATTTCTGAAAAAAATCAAGATATTGATGATATCACTGGTAATTGTAAGCTTTTTATCAAATATATTTATGTATTAATCAAGCGTTTTTGGTTATTAAGACTGGCTAAACCTGAAATAAAACTTCCTTACTTTATGATTTTGATATGAATAAATAGGGTACCTTTATGGGGAAAGTTTCATTGAATAATTCACGGAAAATGTATCTTATCTTTATTATGCATACTTAATTATACGTTATTATTTACTTGACCTTTACTTTTAATAATTTAATCATTTTTTAAATTATCCTAATTTTTATTACTTTAGTTTATTATTTTACTTAATTCTTTTAATATTTTACTATATTACAAACATTTATTATAATTTCGATTGCATTATTATATTCAAATTACTGTTTAAAAAATGTACACAACGCACTGACCAGAAATCCGCAAAATTCTAAAATCCGCACAACGTCTGGTCCCAAGCTGTGCGTATTTGTGAGAGTCTACTGTACTTACTTCTGTTTAGTGCTACCACGTATTTTTTTTTCAAAATAAAACGTTCGTAGATAATATGTGAAAAGACAGCAAACATATATAGTAGGTATTTTTATAGCTCTGAGAGTTAAAAGTTGACCCGAGCACGGCCAAACTCGATTCCTTTAATATAAGGCAGGCGATCGAGTTTGGCCGTGCCCCGAGAGACACTCAGGCTTAATTCACTTCACCGAAAACGGCAACCCGAGTGACACTCGGGCTTAGATCTCAAAATGTTAACAACTTATAAGTTAATAGGTATAGGCATTTATGTAAGTGTCACATGACATTTTATCTGTTTTTCATTGAATGGTCCTAAAAACGGGTAGATAACTTAGGTCTAGGGCAGGGACGGCAAACCTATGGCACGCGTGCCAAACTTGGCACGCGATAGAATATTTTCGGCATGCGTTGATTGAAATCCTAAAACAAAATAGAATTAAATTAAACAAAACACGCAAACTTATGTAAGCCGTATTGGAAAGCAACTAATTGAATTTCTAAATTATTTCGATGTAGGCTCAATAAGTTATCAAATTAAGAGAAGGTTAGAAAAATATCAGGCATTATAAGTAAAACTCCTAGTGATGAAACTAAAGGGACTTAGTATAAATAATGTAATTTTCATAATTGCTTGCCCTATTTATTCTTGTGGGTTATTATTTTCGGAAATGATACAAAAATCTTAAATATTAGGAACCCAAACCACTTGTTAGATAAGACGAATTCAGCTTGCATTCTATTAAAAGTAAGTAGGTTGAACACCATATTAATATTTGGCATAACCCACATAGCATTCACCATTTTATTACTTTATAATATATGTTAGTTTAATTATTAGATGTATATTGTCCGATTTTTTTAAATTCCAATGAAGAAAAATCCAGAAATTTTGATCCATTAATATATTTTTTGGTGCTTGGCACGTCATGGTCACGTAAAATCTTTTTTGAAAAAAATTGGGCACGCGGGTGTAAAAACGTTCGCCGACCCTGGTCTAGCGTTTAAAATGTGGAGATTTTTAAACCTATATAAAGGGCCATTCCATATCACACGTGGCACAGCTTTTCTACATATTACTGCTGTGTTAACAGTGTTATATCCTCAAATTAAAACAACAATCCTAACATGAAAATATAGGTTTCTTTGTTATTTTTAATGTATAGTTTATATTCTAACAACTCATAAGTTGATAGATACATGTAAAAAAAAAAAAAAAAACCACGTGCAGGACATTGTCCGTTTTTCATGGAATGGCTCATCTATTGAATTAGAACTAGTATACAACAGACCATTAATTATTAAAAAATAATTAAAAATAAAAAATAAACATTTTTCAGAAATAACAGTAATCTGTGTTAAATTAACTTAGAAAATAAAATTTATTTACTTACGTCAATGTTGAATTTCTCAAAACAAATTCCTTAGGTGGTAATTCCTTTAATTTTCCTACTGGTCTGAAAAAACATAAAAAATTAAATGTTTTAAAATTTGTATATAAAAATTTAAATGTTTTAAAATTTAACATCGTTATTATATATATATATTTTTTTATGTGTGTGTGTGCATACATATGTATTGAACAATTTCTGATACTTTACCTCAGAGCCGTCCCTAGCGAAAGCGAGGCCGGGTGCAAGAACTTTTGCGAGGCCCTTCACTTCTAAACTAGTTAATACCCTTCCATTCCCAAACTAGTTAATACCAGTTTAGCTGGATTCTTTTATTCATCTACCAGAAATTTCAAATAATAATTTTTGCTTTATTTAATGGCAGACATTCCGTGATTAAATAAAGTGAAGGTAACTATTCGGAAATTTTGGTAGAAATCCACTAAATTGGCAAACACCGCTTCCTACAACGCAATCGCCTTTTGAAAAAGCTCGAACGGCATAAACAGTGGCACACCAAGGATTACTCTTTTTAGGTGCGTTCGTAATTATATAAATACGTAGCACTTATAGTCGTCGTTCAGTCCGTCAGTCCGCATATAACAGAGCAAAAACAACCCAACCGAATGGTCTGAAAATTTAAATATATAATTGTTGCAAAATTTTGTCCAGCCATTTCAGTTATTATGAAAATCGGATGTATAGTTTAATTACAGGGACAGTCAAAAGTTTTTCTTTACATTACGGCCAATGGGAAAAATTATTGCAAGTGCATTTTAATGATGTTACAGTATTCCGAATGGTCTGAAATTTTAAATATATAATTGTTGCAAAATTTTGTCCAGCCATTTCAGTTATTATGAAAGTTGGATGTATAGTTTAATGACAGGGACAGTCAAAAGTTTTCCGTTACATTACGGGTAATCGGAAAATAATTACTGCAAGTGCATTTTAATGATGTTACAGACTATGCACTTATGAAGTGCAAAAAAATATACATTCAGTACAATATGGGCTGCAAAAAATATTTATAAAACTAGTTATAGTACGAACGCACCTCATTTGCCACGTTTGACGAGCAATTTCCTACTTGTTTGTGTGGGGAGGAGGGTAGTATGTTTTAGTAGAGGTTTATACAGACTCTGGCTAATTTCCTTTCATAATACTCTTAGTCAAAGGATTAATCGATTAAATTACTCGGTCAGCCCACTTCATATTATGGCAGTAAAGAATGTGATAAAGATGAAACTTTTGATCTTAAACTCTTATTCTTTATTTAATTGTAACCTGATAATTTTTTTTGATTTAATTAGTAAATATTAATCATGTTAATATTTTTAAATTATTAAAAGAATTTAAAAATAGAAAAAAATTGAGTAAAAATCAAAGTTTCCCTAAAATTTTCTTTTAGAACCTTTAAAAAAATTAATTTTTCATAATTTTTGGACATTTTAAATCTTTAGTTTAGTCTCAAGGTCTGGGAGAACGGAGATTCAGCTCCTGGCTTCTCCGTCGTGTTTACGTGATAGGACATACGTTATACGAGAGTTGAAGGTCTGCACTGGCTGGAATTTCCAGGCCCCGCCCAGTGAAAAAAATTAAAGTGTGGCCCGGACCGTGTCCGATTATATTTTCAGTGTTCACGGCCCGGCTCGTACAAAAATCAGTAAAAACAGGCCCGGTCCGTGAAAAGATCAAATAAATCAGGCTCGATCTGACCTGGATCAATTTCTACAAAAATACCAATTTTTCTTAACACACAATTAAGCTTTTTATAAAGTACGTATTTAGGGAAAATTTTTACAGTATATTTTAGACTACTATGCGTTCGCAAACCAGAAAATGCACAATAGCAACGTTAGTGATTACTTAGACGCTTAGACTTTTCAACATTCAAATAAAGAATAAAAAAAAACAAAAAAAAACAAAAAACAAAAAAAAAAAAAAACAATATGTAGTTCAGAATAGAAAAAAAAAAAAAAGGATTGAAATATCATATCTTTTGAAGCTGCATAACAAATAGATTTTTGAAAATATTTCTCTATAATTTATTAAAGCTGTTCTCAAATCCAAAGGAGCTACTTTCTGACACATTTCTGAATACATTTTTCTTCGGAAACGCATAAAATTGGTAGGGGTCTTATGTAGAAACTATGAATTCGAATGACAATTTTCATTTTTTAGTATAGGCAAAAGTCCTTTCAGAAATTTTTTCAAAGGTGGCCTTATGAATCGAATTTCCGGACGCGACAGCACGGGAAATATGAAAACCTGTCGTGACATGACAAGAATCAAGTATAACTCGTTAGGTAATTTATAAAAAAAAATGGAAAATGCTATTCGATTCCTAATCGCTTCAATAGTCAGGCCTGTCAATTTGCCTTTACAGTTAAAAATTAGTCAGAAAATGTGTCGGAAATTTCCGCTTTGTTGAGCAGGGAATTTGAGAACAACCTGAAGGTATTTCCAATGATTCCGTTAACAGAAGTTTGTTATCGATATTACTATTTTTACAAAACATATAGCCTACCTGACACACCCTGGGAACAACTAAATCCAGTTCTGGCCGGTCTGGACTATGTACAGAAAAAATGTAAGCCTGATCCCCCCCCCCCCCCGGCTGAAGTCTGCTAAAAAAATTAAGACCTGTCTCAGACACGATGTAACTGTCCGATGCCGATCTCTGCGCTGGGCATGTTATATTTCTGTATTGATGTTGTAAAGCCAGCATCGGCTCATGCAGCACATTTATATTTATTCCCGCGAAAGTCATCACATCCCTTGAAAATGGTTCATATTTTATCGGCTTCCTTTAAATTGGTATACCGCGCCGATAGGCCCGCTTAATTTTTTATCGGGTCGACGGACGCATTTAATTCTTTTGTCTCAAATGTCTTAATTATGCCGTTTCGGTCCGGTCCGTTTGAAAGTTTGCCTTCATATTGCCGGCCGTGTACGGACCTCTGGCCAAGCCCGAGCCCGCGAAAACTTCTAGCGTCCGGACAGGAACGTTGATATTTGTATAATTAAAGAAGAAACTTGATTACTCAAGAATCTGGATCGTTACATTCCAAATTCCAAATAGTCATTAAAATAATCGTGAGCAGTTTGTCAAAATCATCAGCAGCACTGACCTCTTAATAAGTAACATTCAATTCATGCGCCTGCCCAGACTGATGCTGCTGTCTATGCTAAAATATAACAATAGCTATAGATTGAATATACAGTAGCGCTCAAAAGTATTTTGACAAAGCTAATATTTCACTTAATTGAAAAGAATAATAAAATACAAAAATCAATCATTTATTTTATTTAACCATATTCAATGTTTTAATTTTAATAAATTAACAATAAATATTAATAATATTAATAAAATTATATATATACTATATATATATAGATATTTATAGAGATTATATCCATATATATGTATATATTTATATCTGAATTTTGTCATGCTGTAATTCTCGAATTTTTGAACCGATTAGGATGAAATTTTTCTTATGCATAGTACATACTAATGTCTCGACCAAGTTCGTTGGCCAGCTTCATCCGCCATCTTATTTCAAAATGGCGCCCATTGGAATTTTTGAAAAATTTTTATGTTTTCTAACACTGTATACTTATAGAAAATGTTACGTTTCACAAAATGCAAACTCTTATATATCATTTTAAACAGAATGTTAGAAACATTAAAAGATATTTTAAAAAGTCACACAGTGAAAGTTAACAACATAGGTCATTTTAAAGAGAAAGTTACGAAACCTAAAAATTTCCAAACGTGTTCACAAAATTCAAGTGGCCGCCATTTTGAAACAAGAAGGCGGATGAAGCTGACCAACGATCTCGGTCGAGGGATTAGTGTGTACTATGCATATGAAAAATTTCATCCAAATCGGTTCAAAAATTCGAGAGTTACGGCATGACAAATTTCAGATATAAATATATATATATATATGGATATCTATATCTTATCTATATCTGTATAGTATATAATATTATTAATATTTATTGCTAATTTATTAAAATTAAAACATTGAATTTGGTTAAATAAAATAAATGATTGATTTTTGTATTTTATTATTCTTTTCAATTAAGTGAATTATTATCTTTGTCAAAATACTTTTGAGCGCTACTATGCTACAAACAATCTATTCTCTTGTCGAGCGTCCACAACTTGCACAGAACATTTTATTGACAAAACATTTTACCTTTTATAAATAAACATTTTTACACATAAATTTTATTATGAAAATTTTTATGTTTTTGCGTTACTCACAACAAAGTGAATAATAAATGTTTAGGTGTTTTTTTTTTCGGGTGCGAGCCTCCCTAGGCGCGAGGCCCTGTGCGGTCGCACCTGTCGCACACCCTTAAGGACGGCTCTACTTTACCTGGTTGGTCTAATGAAAAATATTAAAAAGTTAAACACGACAGAGTTTTGCAAAATTATCACTGTCTCAAGTAATGTATAGTGCCGCAATGTGTTTTTATATTTTATTATATTGTACTACACAGTGTATTGTTTGAATCAGGTAAATACAGGGAGTATTTTGAGATGTGAAAACCATTTAACCATATTTTCATTATTCCTTATAGTTAACTTTGATCCGGTTCTCGAATAATTCTTTAGAACGTTTTATGTTCGAGAATTGAGGTACCATTGTATTTGGCAATTTTAATGACGATAGATGGAGATGATGTTTTTGGTAGTACGTAGGATGATGAAGGGAAAGGGCTAACTGAGCAAAAACTACCCAACTGAATCGTCTGAAATTTTAAATATATAATTGTTGCAAAATTTTGTCGAGTCATTTCAAATTTTACGAAAATCGGATGTATAGTTTAATGACAGGGACAGTCAAAAGTTTTCCGTTACATTACTGCCAATGGGAAAAAATTATTTCAAGCGCATTTTAATGATGTTAAGCCTTTCGAACAGAGTGAAATTGATATGCACTTATGAAGTGCACTAAAATATACATTCAGGGCATTATACGGTGAAAAAAATATTTATAAAACTAGTTATAGCACGAACGCACCTCATTTGCAACGTTTGACGTGCAATTTCAAACTTTTTTTTTTTTTTTTTTTTTTTTTTTTTTTTACGACAAGTTCTTAGTTTCTCTTTCTGTTAGTGTTTAATTATTCTAAATCGATTTGGGAAGAATTTTTAAGTATCTTTTGGAAAGTATTATACACTAGCGTGCAAAACTTAAGCAACAGTCACAAAATGCTAATTTCTGAACACACGAGTACTCAAAAGAAAATTCTACAAACATCAAGTGTAGAAAATAGATACTACCCTAAGAGCACAGCCTGTCCACGAGAACTCACCTTGGCGTCACAAATGGTCACAAGCGTCACAGTCACTACAACGAATTGAAATGTGATATCTTTTATTCATATCATTCTTACTCTCAATTGGTCACTCCACTGAGAAGTCACTATGGCTGCTATTTTATGACGAATCAACAAGTGACTTTACAATGAAGTCACCTAGTGACTCATGCGACCGTCATTTTGATTCCATTGTAAAGTCATCATGACAGCTGTTTTGTGACGAGTTCCCAAGTGACAGAAAATGAAATTATCTGGTGACTTTTCACAAAGGAGCGCAATGGTGACTTCACAGAAGAATCTCGCTCACCTGAAAGTCACCACGTGACTTCACTGTGACATTATATGGTAACTCATTATAATGCAATGCTCCCGATTACTTCAAAATTGAGTCTTCAAATGTTAGTCACATGAGAATCACAAGGTGACTTCATTGTAATTTTATCAGGCGACTCATCAAAAAACAACAGTCACAGTGACTTCTTAGCGGAGTCATCATATGGCGATTATTTGAGGGTAATAATGAGACTGATGAAAGCTCCCACATTTCGTTTCACCGTAGTGACTGCAACACTTGTGACCATGTGTGACGTGAAGGAAATGTCACATCGACTAGCTGTGCTGTAGGAATAGCACATATTTGAATTATATTATTTTCTTTTGAGTATTCGCTCTCTCGAAAATTAGCATTTTATGATGGTTGCTTAAGTTGTGCACACCAGTGTATTATACAACCAGAAATAAAGAAAATTTTATTAATTAAATTTCAAAATCTAGGAAGAGGACATGGTCCTCCCCTACCTTTGCTGCGCGCCTAATGCTTTGTGACTGTATCTATTAGGTATCACTGCCCCCCCCCCTCCCCCAACGAAAATATTGGGTATACCCATGGTTTGACACACAAACTAACAACAGTACATCACAAAACTAGCTGGAAACCAAAAGGATTAAATAATTTCATTTTAAATTTATATATTTAAACTTTCATTATAGCTTTATATATGTATAAACAATAGTATATTTACTTCAATATTTTAATAACCAAAAATGATACATACTTTGTACTTGGAGGCTTAGCAATCGTGCCGTTTTGACCTTTTCTTTGTTTTATTTCAAGATCCATGACAAGGCTATCAATGGCTTTGAAAAGTTTAGAATCGACGTCTTTTAAAATATCACACCGTAAAGCCTAAAGGATAACAATTGCTATAAATTAATAATGATAATTCTAAAACGAAACACAAAATTCGAATACATATATTTAAGTAGTTTTAAGTACCAGATAGCTGGAAAAAAATTGAATACTTTATTTTAGAAAAAGCACGTCACTTTTTTTTTTTTTTTTTTTTTTAAATCGACGTTTTGGTAAAAATATATTCTATTGGGGTAGCCGCATTATGTTTTAACACGGCACAGTTCTAACTCGGCTCCATTCATTGTTATGGATGTTAAAAAAACAAGTTTATTTAGGAGTACATAATCTGGATATGTTTTTTATGTCTGGTGTAAGATTTGAAAAATAATTTGTGCCCTTTCTAAAATAAACGATTCAGGGTAATGTTTTTGCCTGTAGACAATGTAAGATTCTTTTATTCTCTGTTAAAATGGGAACGGGTGAATGGATATTAATTGGATTCCATAAGTTTGTCCTCGCTACCCGAGTATCATACGCTATAGCATTTTCGGGAATAACCGGTTATCACGAAAATGCTTTTAAATGAAAATGTCCATTAAAAACAGTATAAATTGCAACTATGAAAATTTATTATAAAATAAAAAGACGAGAAAATGGATAAGAGAAACATACCACCTTTAGATCCTGATGAAATTTATAATGGGGACCTCCCTTAAAACGAGCCATTCCACCTCCCCCGCCCCCCCCCCCCAAAAAAAAAGGTGGGTTGGAGAGATTGAAGATCGCCCAGAGGGTTGCGTTTAATATCTCTTTCGAAACACTTTATCCTTTAATAAATCTAAATCTTTAATTTTTAATTGTTAAATTTTTAATCTTTTTCAATAATAGCATAGATGGTAGCACCATTAAATTTAATTTAAACTGCTTTTCAGCCAATTGTAGCAGCACATGTTTGTTTATCTTAAAAGCATATTTAATTACATGATTTAATTTTAGCTAGGTAAAAAGACAACCTTAAAATGGCCAAAAAGTTATTTTAATTAAATCCATCACATAATGAAATGTAGACACTAAGACTTCCTAAATTAAAATTTGACTTAAAAAAACTGATAAAATATTTTACAATGACTTTTGGCGGTAAAATGGCAAAAATTACAAAAGAGACAAATTAAGGTTATGTTTTAAAATCTTAATCTCAAAAATGGTCGGATGTCATTAAATTCATTCATTTAATTAAAATAAAGTTTCCAACTTATACAGTTTTTGAGAATGAACTCTGTGACAGACAGAGGATTGAGATGAATAGGGTTTCGTCAGATGAACAAAACCCTAAAAAAATTAAAATAATAAATAGTGCGTCCGTTCATAAGTTATGCATGGACATACAATAAATATATCTACGATAAAGATGGCATATGACTGATCATATAGAAATGGGGGGGGGGGTGAGAGATTAAACTCATACCTGTTATGATTACAGTTGTAAATTTTCGGGAAATGTCTAAGTGGCGGAAAAAAATCCCATTTTTTTCCCAGTTGAAAGAACAAAATAAACTTTTTAACGCTTATGCACACTAAAATAATTGTTTTCAAAAACAATGTTACGAAATAAATGATTTTTACAGTTAAAAATTTAGTCTTTTAGTCTCAGAGTTTCTAGAGAAATTTTTCTTGCTTAATTAAAAGACATTTTTTGTAATATATGATTTAATTCTTAAAATAATCGATTCAGTTGCATTTACAAGTTTAAATTGTGATTAAAACTAATTTTAAAATTTAAAGGAAAAAAAAAAACTTTTGACTTTCGTCTGCTATAATTACAGTTTGAAAGAAATATTAACTCTGTTGTACATCCCATCTACACAGCACAGAAAAACCTACATAACAGATACTCTTGAATAGCAGACATCTTTACTCAGCGAACATTATTTCCTTTCCCAACACTTACAAAAATTGTACGTCCGAAAACACCCGTTCGCTAATGTTAATCCTATGGAAGAATTTTTTTAAGATAGCTCGCTTGCATTCCAAAATATTATTATTATTATTTTGCCTTGAGTAGCTGATGTTGATCTGCACAAAGGCCGTTATTTATTTTTTATTTTTATTTTCTTCCATACGTATTCGCCCATATGTATATATATTAAAAACAACAAGTCTAAGGACCTATACCTAAGGTAAAAGCAGACGAAAATAATTCCAGCTGCATTTCATTAAAATCATTTTTGTCAAGAACTGTGGGTTATAATTTTTAAATTTGTCTGGCGATTACTATATGTGTTCGATTATTAATGTCTAACGGAAAAAAAATTGTTTTTCGAACCACCTAGAACTATACACAAAGGTGGTTCCCAGGAGCAAAATTTAAAACTTTCAAGAGAGAAGGTACTGTTTCAATCATTACCGATAGTAAAAAGCAGAAAAACCCAACGTTTAAAATGCACAAATAATACATGAAAAGCAGCAAACAGCTGTTTCGAATCTACTAGCGAGATTCTTCTTCAGTGCAAGATAGGGAAAAAGGAACAGCGTGCTAGAAAAGGCAAGGCTGAGCTTTTCATGTATTATTTGTGCATTTTAAACGTTGGTTTTTCTGCTTTTTAATATTGTTGCACAAAGGTTTTATTTGCTATTTTTACATTACCGATAGGTTCAAATGTATTATTAAGGGATAAAAAAGGTAATAGTATACAGTGTCCGTAAAGTCATGGTGCACTTTTGACCGGTCACAGGAAATCAACGAAACAAGATGGAAATGTGAAATCTTCACCAAATAAATAAAAAGCACTCTCCAAGTTTCATACCTGTTCAGTGCAGTTCGATGTGGCCTCCATTTGAAACAGAGAATCACAAACGTTATTCACTCTGTTACACCAGACGTCCTTAACTGTGTGTGGAAAGAACTTTAATATCGTTTAAATGTGTTAGATGTGTGTAGGGCAACAAATGGAGGCCACATCGAACTGCACTGAACAGGTATGAAACTTGGAGAGTTTTCTTTTATTTGGTGAAGATTTCACATTACCATCTTGTTTCGTTGATTACCTGTGACTGGTCACAAGTGCACCATGACTTTACGGACACACTGTAGTATAGGGTTTCCCAAACTATGGTACGTGTAGAGTTTTGGGTACATAAACTGTCGAATACTCGAATACTGGGCACATAAAGTTTATACAGGAAATTATTATACAACTTAAAACTGATTTTATTTAGAGACCCCCCCCCCCCCCCCCCCAATCCATCAGGCAAGTATGTCAATGGTAAAAAATCATGAATAATAAGGGATTGCCTTTCAAAAAATATCTTTAATAAATCTTCATAAAATATTTTACACAACTCTACCGGATTTTGTATTTAAGTTTTTACATATAAAATTTCAAAAATGAAATTTAAAATTTTCCAATTGGAAATAAAGCCCTTCTAAATAATAATAAATCAGAAAAAAAACAAAAAAAAAACATGTTTCCGGTTTTTTTTTCCGAGCCATTCCCATCTTAACAGTTAAAATAAATTATCCAAAAATGAAATTATTTTAAAATTGTGAAATCTATAGTAGAATTATCAAGCAAAAATTTAGTAGATTCCACAAAACACACACGATTCCATTCTTACACGAGCTATAAGCTAAAAAGTAGTAATTTGGGTTTTCTTATAATTATAAAAAATGGAGGAAAAAATAGGAACACCCAAAATGAGCCATATTTAAGTATATTTACGAATATAAATAAACGACTTGTATTACCTTCTTTGTT
The DNA here is from genome assembly GCA_963932465.1 of Maratus speciosus. Lineage (NCBI taxonomy): Eukaryota > Metazoa > Arthropoda > Arachnida > Araneae > Salticidae > Maratus > Maratus speciosus. The sequence goes on along the minus strand of OZ010788.1, from coordinate 473,063,742 downwards.
GGAAAGTGTTACGGAATAAACAGTAATTTTACTATTATTGAATTTTATTATACGATAAAATGCTCATAGTATCCATTTCTAAGTTCACTTACCTTTACAAAAAATATATCCGAAACGGGAATTTAAGAATGCTTTTTGGCCTACATGAAAACGAGAAAAGAATGCAGTTACAACTGACTGACGCAAAAGCGATAATTACACTGATATGATTATCTCTAAGAATCGATTGATACTCTATAACAAAAATACTTTTTTTTTGTGGGTGGAGAGGGAGGGGGAGGACCGCAGACGAAAAGAATTTAATGACGTATAAAACACTACAATGATGATATGTCAGCGAGATGGGTGTGTTTCGAAATTCCTATAGTATAAAAAAGTGATGACACATACTGAGAATAAATGAAAAGTGCCCAGTTAGACTGATGGCATTGAGCTCAGAGGCTTTTTACACTAATTGTACATTATACTCTTATTTATGTCTATTATTCATAAAATAGAACTCGCTCTTTTTGAGCAAAACGGTAAATAAATTAAGGCAGGATTAGCCCCCGTTTCTCTCCTTTATACTTAACCAATGAACCTATAAATCTAATCAGAGAAGCACCTTATCAGAATAAACCGGTATACCAAATTTGAAGCAAATCGGATAATTCTGCATGAAAAACCCATTTATCTAAATTAAGAGGGGAGGGGGTAGCCTCGCCCCCCTTTATACTTAACTAATGAACTCCCAAAACTTATCAGGGAATCGCCTTATCAGAATGAACCTATCTACAAAATTTGAAGCAAATCAGATATTTCTATCAAGAGTACGTTACATACATATAGAACCTGCGGGCACATTAGCTCTCAAGCTTTGATAGCCTGTGTAGCCATACTTGTATATACAAGACATAGGCGTACACAAGCTAAATGATATGGTCGATTAAGTTTTTAGATTGCAAATATTAAAATCTAATGGCATAATAATGATTTTTAAATCATTCTGCTATTAGATTTGAATATTTTATTTTAAACTGTATTTTTTAAACAAATCAACAGCGTTAAAAAATATTTATGGAAAAAAAAGCACGGTGAAATGTATCATGATGTATGAAATGGGAAGTGTTAATTCTAAAAATTTCATATTACGACACAATGATACGACTATGTTCTTCTAAAGAGGCCTCAGCTTTGAAATTTAATTTTAACAATCCTTTATGTATAATCGTTCATATTCATTTATTTGGCTATTTTTGAATTGTTTATTTCTACGTGAATCATTTTACGAACATGTAAATCCGACCCGAACCCGGGTAGCATAAAAAAAAAAAAAAAAAAATAGAAATAAACCTGACCCGATTCAGATCACTAATAAAACTTTTTCGAAAAAATTCCAATATTTAATTTAAAAACTATTTTTTCATTTGTTTTTACATTTTTCAATGAAGTAAAGTCAATTCAGTCAACTTGAAGTTTTTTTGAAAATGACAAAAAAATAGTACATTACAAAATACAGAGACATCTTTAAAATGAACAAATTACACAACGAATTATTTATGTTTCACATCTGAAGTCAAGTATGAAGTATTGTTTCAGGCGAGCTGATAATTACTAGATAAGAGGAAGAATGCTGTTCTGTCAATAATAGAATCAAACAGTCTAGTTAGAGCAATTTAAAATCCATTATCTTATCTATCTTAACAACATAACGAGCGTTACAGAATTTATTACTCAAGCAAAATTACGAGTTGGACGCATCAACTGTATGACAATTGAACGGGTGTCTCGATGAAGGCCTATGTCACAAATTTTGGAAAATTGGAATTTTTGTTGGAAAGGGGCTTATGTGGATTGATTGACGATTAAAAATTGCAATTTCATAATATAAAAGTTTGTTTACTTTAAATAAAAAATTAAAACAATAAAAATAATATTATTACTTTCCTTACTCACCTAACTAGTTTTTTTATTACTCGTCAATACTCAGCATGGAGACAAAAGTATACTAAATAGAAAATAAGACCGAAAGAAGGCATATGTTTCACTCGGTGCTCAAGACATCGTTTATTTTTTTCAGTAATTGAATTATGCTACAAAGTGGCGTATTTTATTTTATATTAACCTTTAACTGCTGTCACAGAAATTGTCACGTAATTAGTGTGAAGCGGTCTGTGAGACCGCTGCAACGAAAGATGAATAAAAGGCACGATTAACTCATATGATGGTGTTTTTGTACTAAACTTTTTGCACAGGACTGTTATAATTAAAATTCACCCATTCAAAAGTCTCTGGTGATAGTACTAAAGTTCCAAACGGAACAAAATTTCGGTAGTGTTTGTAGTTAAACTGAAATTTTCAAGTTAAACTACAAAAATTGAAAAAAGTCGCGGGCTGAGAGACCGGTAACATCAGTTAAAGGTTAAGACAAAATTGGAGGGAAAATAAGATTGAAAGACGGGTATGTTTCACTAGGTGCTCCGAACTTTAATTTTTTTCAGTAATTGAATTATGCTACAAAGTGGCGTATTTTATATTAAGACAAAAGTGGAGGGGAAAAATAAGATCGAAAGAAGGGCTATGTTTCACTAGGTGCTCCGGAGATCGTTTAATTTTTTTCAGTAATTGGATTATGCTACAAAGTGGCGTATTTTATATTATATTAAGACAAAAGAGGATGGAAAATAAGATCGAAAGAAGCAGTACGTTTCACTAGGTGCTCAAGACTGTTTAATTTTTTTCAGTAATTGAATTATGCCGCATAGTGGCGTATTTCCCGAAATCTTGGCCGAATTTCTAATCGTTTTTTGCGTTTATTAGTTTTTTTTCGAGATACAAGCTAATAGCCAAAATAGTGAATTGCTTTACTACATAAATGGAGGAGTCTGTATTTTATGATAAGTACAGTTACTATAGGGTGAACCCCCCCCCCCCCCCTTCCAAGTAACTGACAACTTAGGGATCCTTTCTTGCTCAAATCACTATTACAAAATTTTAAATGTATTTTGTACTCTTCTTTCTTTTCGAAAGTGGTAGAGATGCATTAAAAAAAATATTGTTGACAAAATTTTGAAAATTTATACACATTGTATTAATTTTTTTTCATAAATATAGTACTCAATTTTTCAAAAGAAAAGACCAGAATATTCCTTTCAGATGAAAACGGCTAAATTTGAATGTTATTAATTTGCTTCATAAAAGATCAAATTAATATTAGAGACAACTGTGTAAGACAATTTTTCATAACTGCATTCATTTCGGGTTTCGGATCAGGTTCGAATATTTAAGGTGATTTCCCAAAGCCCCTGCTCAACAACGCGAAACTTTCTGCCACATTTTCTTACTCATTTTTAAATGTAAAGGCACCAAAATTGGCGGGCTTGAGTATTGAAGAGATTCGGAATCAAAATGCGTTTTCCTTTTTTTGATTAAAAAAAATTATTTATCGAGTTATAAAGTGGTCACGTGATGACCTGTTTTTCTCTTTTCTCACGGCCTAGAGTGCGGAAATTAGGTTCAAAACGCTTACTTTGACAGCATTTTCTGAAAGATCTTAACTAAAAAATGCTACTCGTCATTCGATTGGATAGTTTTAACAAGAACATCTGCCAATTGCATGCGTTTCCGAACAAAAATGAATTTATAAAATGTATCAGGAAAGTAGCTCCTTTGGACTTGAGAACAGCTTTAAGACTTAGACACAAATTCAACTGGAAATTTGGGGTTTCTTGTTCGGTAGAAACCGAATCCTACGAAAACTAAATTTGAAAGATAAATTTTATCCTAATATATTATAGTATAGAATATGTCGTGTTGAATTATAATTTTATTACTTGTAGAAAAGTTTTCAGTCTCTCAGGATGGGCAGTGAGGAACAACTTGTTATTCGGCATCCCGTTCGCCATACCTTTGCTCATTTATTCCGAACAAAAATGAATTAAACAATGTGACAGAAAGTAGCTTCTTTGGATTCGATAACAGCCTTAAGATTTAGACACAAATTCAACTGGAAATTTTGTTTTCTCGCTGGGTACAACTCGGATCATATGGAAACTAAATTTAGAAATCCTAATATATAGAATATGTCGTATTGAATTACAATTTTATTACCTGTAGGAAAGTCTTCAGTTTCCCAGGCTGGACAATGAGGAGCTGCTTGCCATCTGGCATCCCGTTAACTATACCTTCGCTCATTTATTCCGAACAAAAATGAATTACACAATGTGTCAGAAAGTAACTCCAATAGATTTAAGAACAGCCTTAAGATTTAGACACAAATTCAACCGGAAATTTTGGGTTCTTCCCGGGTACAACTCGGATCGTAAGAAAACTAAATTTAGAAGATAAATTTTATCCTAATATATAGAATATGTCGTGTTGAATTATAATTTTATTACCTGTAGGAATGTCCTCAGTTCCCCAGGCTGGACAGTGAGGGGCTGAATGCCATCTGGCATCCCGTTACCTAAACCTTCGCTCATTTATTCCGACAACACCTGAAAAAAAAGTCACAATTTTATAAAAATGTTAATTTCAACAGTTGTAACATATACAAATAAATAAAATTTTTATATACGCTTTAAGAGAAAAGATAAAGCCTTAAAGAGACAAAAAAAAATATCGACATATATAATTTTTTTCCAAAATTTCTGAAAAATCTCCATTAAATACAACAAGACGAATTTTTATTTTATAATTTTACCCAGATTCACACTTTAATCGTACTTTTTGCATCAAACGGAAAAGTAAAATTATTAGCATTGATTTTCTTTTTGAATGTATTAAATGAAATTGTTTCAATAATATATCATGTAATATATCATGTAACGAAAAAACAAAATCACGAATTCATAATTCAGTGGCAAGGTAAAATGCATGAGATACATAGAACACTGTTATTGTAGTGGCCAGGAGAAATGCGCATATATGCGCTAAAGACCGACGTAGTGAGTTTTTCAAAAATATCTCCTTAAATTTAAAGCATATATTATATAAACTCTGTAAACTTTAAAATTTCTACTTGTGGAAAAGTTTAAAACTAACTTTTCCAAAAAATTAAGAAGACAATTTTTAAAAACTCATTACGGCGGCATCCGACGTATTCTTTCTGCTGGTGGAAACGCATATGGTTCCATAATTATATTAGGTAATGAGTTATCTAATTAAATTTCCCCATAAATTAACAAGAATTTCGCGATCGGAGGGAAATAGTGAAGTGTCTCTTTTAAGCAAATGGATTGAACTATTTTGGTCTAAATTAAAAACCCATGAAAGTGCAGGTTAATATTTCCCAGTTTTAAATTTTTACTTGCATTTAATAATACATTTCTCATCTTAACATTCGTGAGCGTAACTGCTACTTTTGTATAATTTTGCACAATTTTGTTTTAATACAGAACTAACCTTCAAACCTGAAAGGTAAAGTTGAAGATTCCACAGAAAAAAGGGTTTATAACACCATCAAAATGTCAGATATTTTGACAGAATATTTATTAGTAATAGTTAGGAAATAAAAACATCTCTTTTTATAACAGAAATAGCTGCATATTAACTATCTTTACACGAATATAGACAGTAGAACCTTTTCCAGAGAATTCAGTTTTGATATATATATATATATATATAAAAAGAACAACTCCAAGTTTTATTTTAAAAAAAATTACAAATAAAGAAATTTTTTTAAGTTAAAATTTAGTTTTTTTCTTCCGTTTTTTTTTTCTTTTTACGTAAAATAATCACTTATTTTTCTTAGCATATACACCTTATCGATCAATTGAAAAAAAAAATTGTAGAATATTTTAATTTATTTAATCAATAATTACGTGCCAAAGATTTTAATTTAAAATTTAAAATACAAAACCATTAATAATATTTTTTTTAAATGCTGTGAATGGTAAACTTTGCTTAATAATAATAAAGAAAAAACACTTTATATAACTTTTCCCCATGAAATAAAATATAATTTACAGTATTGTACTATTTTTAGTGTTCTGATAACTCAGTAACTGAAAAACATCTTAACCCTTTGAGCTCCGGGTTATTAAAATTTTAAAAATACGCTAGAAAAACACTTAAAATGTGATTAAGGGACTGTCTGAAATTGAACTATGTGATTAAAAAAATGTTAAAATACCTCCTTTAGGCTGGGGGACGTGGAAAGTTTTTCCACCATCAGAGCTCTAGGGCATTCATTTCAACACGCAAATACAAGAAATGACATCTCAAAGTTATTCTAAAATTACTATAATTGCTAAAATTTCAACATATTTTAAGCAGTTACATACAAATTCTAAGACTATTAAAATATTCAAAAATTAATAATGAGAAAATTCAAAATTTTAAAAATTTAAAATCATAATATAAGAATAGAAACTAATCAAAAATATATCAAATTTCTAGATGAAACAGATGTTAAAATATATTAAATTTTTGTTTAGAAATATTTAAAACATAATAAACTCGTCAATCTGCTGAATTAAACACAAATTTAGAGTACTTGGAATTAAATTATAAGCATCTAGATTTGGGTTCTGAAACACTATCTAGTATGTAATTTGTAGTGCTGTCATCTAGTGACAAATCACATTTTTCTAGTCCTTAGAGCTCTGATGGTAGAAAATTCTACCTTTACTTATTTCTATCCCCTGTAATTATTTAAATTTTCAGTTTAGTAATTTGCATGTAATTATTATTAAATGTTTGATGTGTCCAAGAGAAAAAAAAGTTATCTCCTTTGAAAAATATTTCTTTATAATGCTTGAAAAATACAAAATTTCTAAACCTTCAAAAATCGGAGTGTTTTTAAGATAGCATTAAAAACCAACTAGATATTTGCAAAAAGTAGTGCTGCCATCTAGATTTGAAGAAGACAAGTAAAATCTGCAAAATTCAGTTTTTCCTTTTAAAATTGAGCCATTTTGAAGGACATTAAAAGATTTTGATTTTATGTGGGTGAAAATTCACCCGGCAGAGCTCAAAGGGTTAAGACAGCAGAGGTGTTCGAACCCACTCTCCCTTTAGAGAGCGAGATTTCCTCTATCTGGCGCCTTAGATCACTCAGCCATTTCGACTTCGCTCGTTGCTCCTCTGAAATGAAATAAGTTCATAAATGGTTTCACATTCATTTTGTGACAGAAAAGCAACGTAAAATGCTTATTACGCATGCTCAGGTCAGCCGAATTCGGCTTTGAGTTTTAAATATGTATAAATGCACTCCAACATCACACTATTAACAGAAACATTGCACTGTAAACACAGTTTCAAAATGAAATAAATCTGTTACTCATATAAATTTATTTTATCATATTCAGAAATTTGAATACATGCCAATAAAATGAGAAAAAAAAGGTGATGCTTTTATCTGTAGGAAAATAACACAAGTGGCTGATTATCATTATTCATAAATAAAACATGAGTAATTAATTACAATCGGGTCGGGTAACGCGCTTATATCAGAACCCGACCTACTATTCAGGTGGAGTAGGCGCTATTTTTTTTTTATCAGACACCTATTTAGCGAACTCTTTTTGAATTCCTAAGACACATATTTTGGATGCTTTTACCTTTGAATAATGGACAGCTCGAACTCTACACACACGTAATATGGAGTGTGCGCGTATAAACTATCACAAATATGATGGATGCGATTTTTTGTGTATCAAAAGCGAAATGTTGGTAATTTTTTTTATTCGGAGTGAAGAAAAAAGGGGCTCTTAACTGTACCACAAAGAAAGAATAATCTATGATCACATTTCATTATATACATTTTATTTCTCGTGCAGTAAATCGCACATTTACTCATTCATATTCAAACATGTATTTATTTTAATCTGAAACATAGTTCAGTTAAATCTTTTGAAAATGCGAACAACCCGACCTGCAAAAACGCAAATCTAATTCGCAAGAAACATTCTAGATTAAATCCGACTCGCAGAAAGAAATTTAGATTCTGCCCCGACCCGAAAAAAGAAAATTAGTGACAACCTGACTCGATTCAGTACTCTTCTCAACGACCTAGAGAGTTTAGCTATTCATAGGTTTTACACTATTTGAATATTAAAGAATATCGATACTTCAATTTTTCTATACAAAAGATAAAAATTATACAGGGTGTCCGGTCTCAACGGTGTCCAATGGCTAATTCCTAAACCGTCAGTCATAGACATATAGTTCCAATTACAAAAATGTTTTAAATAAGGTAAAGAAATATTTTAAAAGCGATTTGGGTGAATAAAAACATTTCTTTAAAAATTACGAAATTTAAATTTTTATACGGTCCCCCGGTCCTATCTATACTTCCTATTATAAAGAGGAAAAAATTGTTTATTTGTAGGAGGTAAGCTCAGGAACTACCGAACCGATTCCAAAAGTAATGGTATCAAAATGATGGTGTTAGTCCAACTTAGAACATAGGCTATATCTTATGTCGGTGTCACTACCCCAAAGGGGGTGCAGGAGCAAAAAACGTTCTAAAAATGCGATTTTTGCGTTACTGAAGGGCCTAGAAATATGAAATGTGGAATATTAGTTACTTATAAGATATAAATGATGTCTAAGAACAGTTCTTAAACAATTCGAAATTTAAAAGGGGTTGAAAATGAACAAAAAGCGTTCTAAAAACGTTCTAAATGGTAGTTTCTACATAATCTCAGGAAATACCAAACCGATTTCAAAAGTAATGGTATCAAAATGATGGTGTTAGTCCAACTTAGAACATAGGCTATATTTTATGTCGGTCTACTACCCCAAAGGGGGTGCAGGAGCAAAAAACGTTCTAAAAATGCGAATTTGCGTTTCTGAAGGGCCTAGAAATATGAAATTTGGAATATTAGTTACTTATAAGATATAAATGATGTCTAAGTACAGTTCTTAAACAATTCGAAATTTAAAAGGGGTGAAAATGCACAAAAAGCGTTCTAAAAAACGTTCTAAATGGTAGTTTCTACATAATCTCAGGAAATACCAAACCGATTTAAAAAATATTGGTGTCAAAATGACAGTGACAACGTTTGCTCCAAGATAGGCTATGTTTTATGTCGGTGCCACTACCCCAGAGGGGGTGTAGGAGCAAAAAACGTTCTAAAAATGCGATTTATGTGTTACTGAAGGGCCTAGAAATAGGAAATTTGAAGTATCAGCTACTTATTAGATATAAAGGATTTCTAAGAACAGTTTCTTAAACAATTCGAAATTTAAAAGGGGTGAAAATGCGCGAAAAGCGTTCTAAAAAACGTTCGAAATGGTGATTTCTACACAATCTTAGGAAATACCAAACCGATTAAAAATATAATGGCGTCAAAATGATGGTGAAAACCCTTGCTCCAACATAGGCTATGTTTTATGTCGATGCCACTACCCCAAAGGGGGTGCAGGAGAAAAACGTTCTAGATTGCGATTTTTGAGTGACGGAAGGGCCTTGAATCGTGAAATTTAGAATGGTAGTTAGTTATAAGATATCAATGATCTCTAAGGACATTTCCTAAAAAAGTCGAAATTTAAAAGGGGGGGGGGTCAAAATTCGCAAAAAGCGTTGTAAAAACGTTCTAAATTGCGATTTCTATCAATCTCAGGAAATACTGAACCGATTTCAAATATAATGGTGTAAAAATGATGGGGACAGATCTTGCTCCAAGATAGGCTATATTTTATATCTGTTTCCACTACCCCAGAGGAGATGCAGGAGCAAAATGAGCGAAAAGCGTTCTAAAAACGTTCTAAATGCCGATTTGTCACCAATATCTCAGGAAGAATCAAACTGATTTAAAAAATAATGGTAAGAAATTGATGCTGACAGCATCTGCTCTGACATAGACGCTATTTTAAGTCGGTATCACTATCACCTAGATGTTGCAGGAGCAAAAAAGCGTTAAAAATTTCGATTTTTGTGATCGGTAGGGGATAGCAACTTAAAATTAGGCAAGGTACTTATTTATTACATATAAATGATCTTTAAGAACAGTTTCTAAAAAATAGGAAATTTTAAAAGGGGTGAAAATGCGCGAAAAGCGTTCTAAAAACGTTCTAAATTGCGGTTTCTACTCAATCTCAGGAAATTCCAAAGCTGTTTCAAAAATAATGTTTGCAAATCAATGGTGACAGTCCCTGCTATAACATAGGTTATATTTTAAGTTGCTGTCACTACCATCTGAGGGTTGCAAAAGCAAAACATGTTCTAATTTGCGTTTTTTGCATAACTGAAGGGTCTAACACTTTGAAGTATGGCATGGTATTTACTTACAAGATGCAACTGCTTTCTAAGAACTGTCGAAAGAAAATTTCAAATTTAAAAAGATGAAGCGTTATAAATTACAATTTTTATGTAATCTTATCAAATACCAAACCGATTAAAAAAATAATGATGACAAATTGTTGGTGATAGAACCTGCTCAAACATAAGCTATATTTTATGTCTGTGCCACTACCACCAGAGGGTTGCAGTAGCTAAAAATTTTCTAAATTGCGATTTCTGTGATACTCAAAAGGCTAGAAACTTTAAATATGGCATGGTAGTTACTTATAAAATATAAATGCCCTCGAAGGACTGTCGAAAATAAATTCGAAATAAAAAGGGGTGAAGTGAAGGGGAGGTGCGAAAAGCATTCTAAAAAAGTCCTAAATTACGATTTCTACGCAATTTCAGGGAATATAAACCAAATATAAAAGCAATAGTTGCGAATCAATGGTAACAGTCTCTGATTCTACACAGGCTATATTTTATGCCGATGATTCTACCACCTATGGTTCACAGGAACAACAAACGCTCTAAAAAAGGCGTTTAAAAGCTTTCTAAATTACGTTTCTGTGGAATATTAGGAAATAACAAACCAATTTCAAAATTAATGTTGGCAAATTAATGGTGACAGTTCCTATTTCAACATAGCCCTTTATGTTGAGAGAGGTGGTAGGACTTGGAATTGGACATGATGGTTAATTTTAAGATGCAAGAAGATGGTTTCTAAAAAATTCAAAACTTCAAATGAATACTGAAATGAGCGTATTAATTGAGCATAAAAATTTCAAAATATTTTCTAAATTATTATTTATTTAGTTTTATTTCGTTTTATTAATTTAAGTCTCATTTCTGCCTTATGCAGTGTAACAATGATGTTTAATCAAACTGTGTTTTAAATAGTAATTTTTTTAATTATTCCTAAAAGTAATAAGTACCTTTTAATAAAATAAAAATTCAGTTAGCACCTTTTAATAAAAATTAGACATATAAATATCACTTGGCATATTTCAAATATTACGCGAGCAAAGCCGCGGGGTTTGCTAGTAAGTTATATTTAGTAAAATTTTCCTTTTACACTGACAAGTAATACAAAAAAAGTCCCGTTGTTCTACGATTAAAATTGACCGAGTAATACCTTTGGAGCATATTTTTTGCTGCAAATTTGGGATTATTCACAAATTTAGTCGAAATATAATTTCGTCAGATATATTAAAAAATGGTTGAGAGTAAAATTAACATTGCAATATAAATTTGAAATCAATAGTCATTCTGACATATTAATGCAAAATATACAATTTGTAATAAACATTTAAGAAGAAAGGAAAAACAGAATTTTTGTTAAATAAAGTTATGCTAAATTAACAGCCTCAAATCTTTACAAAGTGATACGTATTTTAAAATATTATTAGATTACACTAGCCTGCAAAAGTTGGGTTATTTCATGTTTTTTAGCTTTTGATAATTGATTCTTATGTATTCTGTACCGCTGAATCCGAAATTGACCTTCATTTTTAGCCATCACATCAGGATTTTTCGCAAATTGTAAATTTCAAAGTTAAAATTTAATCTTCTCCCCCATCCCATCACACCACCCAGCTGTAAGAATCCCAAGATAAGCAAAAATATCGAATAAATTATTGAATAAAATAAAATAAAATAAGTTTTAAATATGTATTATAGTATGAGATTTTCGCTATATTTTAACTTACACATTTGCAAAAAAATTCTAACGTGATGGTTAAAAATGAAAGTCATTTTCAGATTTAGTGCTAAAAAGTACGTAAAAATAAATTATCAAAAGTTAAAAAATACAACCATCACCTCTACTTTATAGTATCCGATTTTTGTCATTCTTTTAATTCGACAATTTATGATTTGCGAAATATCCTGACATGATGGTTAAAAATTAAGGCAATTTTCGGATTCAGTGCTAACAAGGAAGGTCTCCATACTGGGCATACTCAGAATATTTTGAAAAAAATACCAATTAAACTACTTATGTATGTAATAAAGGATCAGTCAAATTTAGCGGCGGAATTACAGTAGAAAGTCTGTAAAAAAATAAAATACTTTCGAGTATTTGGCGCGAAAAGACGAAAGCGTCACGCGATTTGGCGAGCAGTACTTTTCCTCGCCAAAAGCAAACGATTTTAATGCATCTGAAAATTGCTTGTTAATTGATTTTTAGAATGCGTGTAAAAAGTTTTTAATAAATTTAAACATAAACAATGAGAGAGTTTAATAAATACATTTTTTCGTATTACATATTTATGTTGCTTGTTATTTAATTTTATTACTTTAAAAACAATTTCATCTATAAAAAAACTTTCATATATTTAAGCGTATTCCAAAATAAAGGCAAGATTCATTTAGCAATTATTCATTTCAAACCAAGGAATTCGTCGTTTCCATAGCAACAAAATTGAACCGACAGCGCTCAAATGGACTTAATTTTGAGATATTGAAACAATTTTAATTTTGTTTTAATTCATAAAATTTGATATTTAACTTTTATTATAAATACATATATGACAAAACTATAGCTAAATCAAACTAAAATTGACAAAACTACAGTTATTTAAGTTAAATTTATTTAAACAAGTTCAATATGAAATATTTTTATCTTAAAGAGTATTCGACATGAAAAAGTATTTTTCGAAATTTCATTTCATCGCCAACCGATAATAAATCGACAAATAAACGAAAATTTCATTATTTTTTTACGAACGTTCTATCGGGGTTCCGCCCAAAATTTTTTTATAAACTTATATATCCACATCAGACGAACTGAATATGCCCGTATGGAGACCTTCCTTGTAAGAAATGCATAAAAGTTAAAAAGCCCAACAATCTCCGTCTTGCATTATCTAATCTAAAACTTTTTCTTAAACTTCTTGGCGGTAATCTATCCGAATTTTTTTGTGTTATCCTGTAAAATAAGTATAAATGTTATCCACCGAAAATAATAATAATATTAGATTATTATCGGATTTGCGTCAATATATAAAATGTAATCTCGATCGGATATTTGTAAGTGGGTTAAAGTTCGAATACAAATTTTGAACTGGAAAAACATACATAAGATCTTTGAAGTAACATAAAAACTTATAAAAATAACATAATTTTATTAAAAGAAATCATAAAAGAAACAGTCTCAAATCCTGACAAAATAAAACATATGTTATTTCAGCCAATCTGAAACGTAATAAAAGTTAACTTAATCGTAATACTTGTACGATTTTTTTCAAAGCGCAGATACACATGAAATGAGATCTTCGAATACTTTAAGCACTTTGAATGTGACCCCTCAAAGCCAAGCCGAACTCATTTGCTTTCAGAGCAGAAAAGTGGCATAAGTCATGCATTTTTAAAGTTTCATAACTCGCACAATTTTAGTGTTATATGAATGGGACTTTTTTTTGTCTTACTTGTCATTGTAATAGGAAAATTTTATTAAATATAACTTATAGGACCTGGGGACCGTATAAAAATTTAAATTTCGTAACTTTTTAAGAAATGTTTTTATTGACTCAAATCGCCTTTAAAATATTTCTTTACCTGATTTAAAGCATTTTTCTAATTGGAACTATACGTCTATGACTAACGGTTTAGGAATTAGCCATTGGACACCGTTGAGACCGGACACCCTGTATTAGAGATATAATTGAAGATTACTTGCCATAATTGCATTAAAAAATTAATTTCCTTTTATTTCGGGTTGAAATGTGTCGGATTCGAGTCGGGTTACGAGTCGACACAAATTATTTTGTTGAGTTACGGTCGAGTTGCGGGTCGACAAAAATCATTTTGTTGGGCTCGGGTCGGGTTGCAGGTCGATGAAAGTTTTGGCAAATTCGGGTCAAATTGACTTTAAATGGAATTTTCGGGTTCAAGTTGGGTTCAATTCGACACGCACAGGACTCATACTCTGAAGCATTGTGTCTATTTGACCTAAGTTAAACACGTTTTGAATTGGAATTTAATAAGTACCACAAAGAGGCAAAACAAATTTTTTTAAATAATTTTTCTATGGTCTAACATGTGCCTATTTGACTTTGGTGAAATAGACATAGTGCTACGGAAAATATAGGTATATTGGGAGCTATGCCATCGGATTTTTGCCAACGTACTTTTATTTAAATAGCTTATTTTCTAGCAACTAAACGCGTGATCCTTTACGTCAATAAAGCATTTCATTTTATATAATCACAAGGTTAATCAAATATCGTGAATAAAATAGACCATGTTTAAGAATAAATAACGTAAAAACTGATTGCTATTCAAATCAGTGAACGGGAAAGTCAATTAAAACCTATCTTATCAAAAAGTACATATCTATAAATAATCGTGTATCCACATTTTTCCCCATTTCGGAAAACTGATAGAATCAAAACAATTACTACACCAGTGAAAACGAATGTCCCAAAACAACAGCTGCGTTCTTAATTATCTGTCTTTCAAACTGTTCGATTTTGATTCGTGAAGACATAAGAATAGACTTTTCAAGGGATCAGCGTCTCATACAATAGCTTATTATATAAAATGCAGCAACAATTCAAGTTTTTTACATGCTGACAACTCAGCGTTTAAGCCAAGAAATGTTCCATTTTATATAAGAAAAGAATCCAGTTAAATTAAGTATCGCGATTAAATTAATAGAATGTACACCATGTTTAGCCCGGGAGAACTCGCTAGTGAGAATGCCCAATTGCTTTTCTTTTACTTTACATTCATATAATATCAACTTTTTTTGGTTGGCTTAGTACTTTTATTCACAAAATAGGTAAAATAATTGTAAAACATTTTGAAATTTTAATTAAAATGAAAAATGATTTAAATAAGAGTCTTAAAAAAGTACGACTGTGAGAGAAAATCTCATGCAGCGAGTTCTCCCGGGTTAAGAATAAACATTACTATAAAAAACTAAACTCATTGCTATTCAAACCAACAGTCTTAATACATCAATCGTCTTTACAAATTCGTTAAGACGTCTTTACACGTTTTATTTGAAAACAGACTCGATTACCAATTTATTCTTATTGTAAACAGAAAGAATCAGCGAATTGGAAAAGTAATTAAAAATCCTTATCCATCAAAAAAACAGATCTGAATAAGAAACAGTAGCCCATAAAAATTTACATTACGGAAAACGAACAGAATTGGGACGATAGTAACCATACTATATAATAAAAAAGGTATGTCCGAAAACAACACCTGTGTTCTTAATTACCTGTGCTGAACGTGATGGATTTAGATTAAACAAATGCTTTCGGAAAATATTAAAGTTTATGCAACGTGAATAACAAATAAAAGCTAACCAACGAAAATGTAGAGAAGCTGGCCAAGGCGGCTTAAAATCTATACTCATAAAATAATATAGCGAATGGAAAGCGTGACTGTTGTTGAAACAGACAACATTAAACTGAAATATGGATAATGGAATATCAAAAAGAAGATATAGAATCTAAATTAAGGCTCCTGTCCCGTCAGGCGAAGACAGTCGCAAGCTAATGCTAAACCTATGGGGAGGATTTTTGCCAATATCTCGTTTGCATTTCGACATTTTAGAATATATATTTTTTTCATTGGACTGCTGAGGTCGATCCCTACAGACGTCCTTTGACTTTGGTTGCAGGGTTTTTTTTTTTTAATGATGACACTTTTACTTTCGGAACCGGTTCCGAAAATGAAAGTAATTTTATAAAATATATCTGCAGCCGAAATCGAAAAAGTAAAAAAAGGCGTCTGTGTCGAATATATGTTTGAAAATAGTTTAAAACAATGTGATTAATTATACAACATGATCACAATCCTAGTTTTAACAGATTTTATATAAAGTGCATCTAAATATGTAAAAAAGCATTCTATGAAAACCTTAAAAATTGTAAATATATGCTCAAATACTTTTTACACGGATGAACTATTTAGTTGTTCTACAGAAAAGATAGAAATTATATATATATATATATATATATATATATATATAACCATTATAGAATATTACAAATCATCATAATTTTTAAATAAAATTTATAAATTGAGTATCAAGACACGATATAGACATTATACATATTAAATTGTATCAACAATTATTAAATTAACTAATCACTAATGAATTTTATAATAACTAGATCCAATCACTTATAAATGAAGTAATAAAAAAATCATAACATTTAAAATATGCGAAAGGTAAATGTTATCAGGAAGGTGCATGTATAAAAAAGATAAATAAATAACAATAAATAACGATAGATAACAAGTAGGAAATCCTAAATATTTGAAATATTTTGTCAAGCTTTATGTAACACTAACAATTTAAGGAATGATAAAAGACCAGAGAAAAAATGAATCATTGTCAGCACCAATAAATTCATTGTACGAAATGTAGGATATCAAATTGAATATACATTAATTCAATAAGAAGAACTACACAATGAATGTAAAAAGGGAGAAGTATCATGAATAAAAATGGATAAAATTGGAACTAATGATTCGTAACTCGTTTTCAAGGGCAATATTAAGATATCATTAGTAAAATACGGTTAATTTCTGAAGCAGAAATAATAATAAGCACCGCTTAAGGGTGTATTCGAAAAAATATTTTTCCACCCTCAACAGCTCGAAATTTTCTGAGACATTTTCAGACTCATTTTTAAAAGTAAAAACATGAAACTTGCTGGGGTGATTTCTGAAGACATGTTTAACATGCCGTGTGATTTCATTTTCAGCTCAATTAATCAGAATTTGATTTTTAAACAATTATTTTCTCAGTATGACCATTTTTTTCATTCCCAGATTGCCCGCTTCGGAAAATTCGGTTCAAAACGCCAACTTTGACAGCGTTTTTTACAGTATTTTCTGCATTTATCAAAAAATTAAGAAGCACCGCACATTATATAGTTTCTAAATAAGAGAGTTTCCAAGTTTGATGCGTTTGAGAGCAAAAATGAATTTTAAAATGAATCAGAAAATAAGCAGTTCGGATCGGAATACACCCTTAAATGCATATTTCTATTATTGCTCGATTAATTGCAACCAGAAAATATATGAAAGAAATATATTAATAAATAAATCCATAAAATTTGGACCATCAAGCCATGAACAATGAATCACGTGAGTTAAAAACTTACTCATTAATATAAACAGTTAGTAATTTAAATCTCAGAATTTAAATAAATTCATGCATCCATACCCACGCAGCTAATACATTTACTGGTGTATTTACACGAGTTGCAGTTAATGGCGAATACTGACAGTTTAAAAAGAGCATATTAAGGGTATGTATTCCGATTCCCCTTACATGTTTTAAGCACAAGTCCGTAAAATCGTATTTGTGTTTAAAAATGCCATCATCGCAATTGTTTAAAAGACAATACGGTCATTGAAAAAATCATTTCATAAAAACTACTAATAAATGCATAGAAAATGCTTATTATTTGAAGCGTTCAGAGCTAAGTTGGGTCAAGTTTATAAATTACACTTATGAGATAATCGAGGTTAAAGTTTATTAACACTAGTTGAATCCTAAAGTCATTTGGAGGATAATTTTCTATTTATTGTTGCAGAATGAAGACTAATGTAAATATGGGTCATTATTTGAAAATTCAAAAACAATAATTAAGTTGGCAATTCAATTTTAAACCAGAATTTACTGGACTTGATCCATTTTGGTGCTGAAATGTTTTGCATCTGTTAGAAAATAGCAATAGCAGGGACATTGTTCACTATGGCTCTGAAAATATACACCGTTAACAAGCATTAATCCACAACAATTTTTTTATACTTTTGGACTTGATTCACTTTAGCTCAGAAAGCTCCATTTATTACATTTTTCTCTATCTTTAATGGCATTTTTTATTGATCGATATTAATAAAATTGGAATTATATCCTCTTTAAAATCCTTCTTTTTAACACTTTCCAACAAAAGTTGAAAAGTGCTTATGCATTCGGTTTGTCTGGCCGTCTGTCTGCGCTCTAAGTCCCGTAAATATACTCGGATTTTCATGCAATTGATAAAGGTTATTTAGGGTTACCAAAGCATGTTTGGTATTGTATATGAAGTATGTAGGATTAATAGTTCATTTATAGGGCACTCAAAAGTATTCCATTACATTATGGCATGTGGGGGAAAATCGTTTGCTGAGTATTTTAATGACATTACGCCATTTCAAATGTATATGCCATTCAAACTGATATAAATCACTGAATTTCACTATAATCACGTTAGAACAGGGCATTCACAGCATTTTTTATTCGTTTACAGGGACACACAAAAGCCATCGGTTATAGCACTGTGAGTAATAATTGCTAGAGTGTACGGTTTAAAATTCGGTATGCACTTTTAAATTTAATTAATTTTTTACATGTTACTCGTTATATATAAATTTTACACCTCATATGCAGAGCGGCACAAAAGTTTTGACGCACCATTCTCCTTATTAAAAGGAAATTGCTCAAGGGGAATTTTCAGCTGAAGTATATGTATTTCTTAAGTGAACTAAATTTCGGCATGCATGTAGTTAATAGATACAAATCTATACATCATATACAGGGCTGTTCAAAGAATTCGGATAATTTTCCGATTATAGATGGGAACAGCTGAAATTGGGCTTTGAAATGTTTTATCCGTTTTCATATGGTTGAATTAGACATTTTAATTTTTTAAACGGTACAGTTTTGCTACATTATTCTGAATGAGTTGGAAAGTGTTTCATAATCTATGCTTGACGCATGATTTTTTCTTTCTTGATAACTTCTTTTTGAAAAAAAAGTTCAATTTGAAGATAAAATCAAAAACAGGAAGTTGAATATACTTATAAATGAGTATATTTTTCTCCTCAATTTACCTTCCTTTTATGAGTATTTCTTCCTCCAAATATCAAAAGTTATTTCACGGCGTTGCTACGCTTGTTGCGGGAAAACTTGTTTTACAGGCAAAGTTGCTAATAGGCGCTGCTGCAGTCATATTTCGGTACATGTCGACAATGGGGCTGAATCGGACTCGGGTCAGTTTTCTTTCATTACACTAGGGATGCGCATTGATTAATTTTTTTTTTCGCTTACACGGGTCGGCAACTTAAAAAAGGTGATTATATATTTATTAACGGAATCTTTGGAAATTTAATTTGGTTTTAAAAAATTAGAAACATTTTTAGTAATTACTTTTTTGTATATACAGTAGGACCTCGATTCTCTGAAGTAATTGGGACCGACCATCTTTCGGAAAATCGAAATTTTCGGATAATCGAAAAAGCTTCCATTTTAAGTTTAAGGAGAAATATACGCGATACTTCTTATTATGGTAACAACTGCTTAATAAAGCAATAGCAAAATAAGAACAAGAATAAATTACCGGAATTTTAATTTTGAAATTAAGTACCTTTTATATATATCACAAGGGTTTGAAAAAATGTTTTGTTTGTTGCAGTTTCGATTGCCTTTGCTTTGAAGCTCTATCACAGAGTTTTTAAATATTATTAGTTTACCAGTATCACAGTGTTTCAGCTGCTCCAGTCATGCTAAACCTTTTGTAAAACATTCGAAAGATTCCAGAATTGCTAATTTGTTAGTTTTCTTCGTTCCACTCAGCAGGTTACGGGAGCTACAGTTAAATCCAAAGGAACTCTAAGAAAGGGGATCGAAAATATTTATATGTACTCGTAGTTCAGAAAGGACCGCTTGCGCACAAGGAATATGATAGTAAAAAAAAGCTTTCAAAAAGAATTTTGCACACAAAGAATTTGATAGTTAAAAAAGCTTTAAAAATGGATTTCAGTTAACCGAGAGTTTCGGTTGAAAGAGCTTCGGATAAAAGAGGTCTTACTGTATTACAGGGCTTCAAAATTATGATTTTTTAAATTTATTATCTTTTATTTTAAACTAAATTAATTGTATCACAATATTAAAATATTTATTTGTTTAACCCGGGAGAACTCGCTAGTGAGATTTCTCTCACGGCGCCAGTTGCTTTTCTTTTAACATTAACTTAATAACAACTTTTTTTGTTTGGCTTAGTACTTTTATTCACTAAAGAGGTAAAATAATTGAAATAACATTTTGAAATTTTAATTAAATGAAAAATCGTTTAAATAAGAGTTAAAAGAAGTACGACGGTGAGAGAAAATCTCAGCAGCGAGTTCTCCCGCGTTAAAAGACGTTATAAAAACATTACTTTATTTTTAATGTGTTTTTATAACGTCTTTTAAGCAAATAAACATTTTAATATTGTGATATGGTTAGTAGTGGACGTAACCTTGACTTATTACTCGCACTTATTTACATTTGTAAATTGTTTCAATGAATCTTTATTTAAAAAATGTAATATAAATATGTATGCAGCATCCTAAAAAAGAAAAAAATGTAGATTAAGAAAGGTTGGAATATTTTGTAGACAATGAATCTGGCAGGCCAGGGCGATTTGATAATTTTTTGCACGAGACGGACCGCGAATTGGGAAAATATAAACGAGCCGGCCCAAGGACTGAATAGGTTCCGAATATTCTGCACTGGGTGTTTTGGCCTAACAATGGCATCCATTAGCCAATTATGCTTCTAAAAAGTTTTCTTGGAGCAACTTGGTCTTACTGTAACACAGAGAAGAAATTTTTGACATACGGTAACGACAACTATAACTTTGATTTGAATTATTGATGAGCTACCGTGCTCATCAACAAGACATGATTATTCTCATGATTATATCATGATTTATAGTTAATTCTAACATTTAATCTAGCAAGGTGTGGGCGATGAAAAGCTAAAACATATTAGGCAATATTATGTTAGGCATACGTTCATATTAGGCAAACAAACAGCAGTGAGACCCAAAAGAATAATTAGATTAAGAATTTTGTCTTCTACAATATTTTCTGAATAAAATTAATTTATAGACCTGTCTATATTTAAACAAAGTTTAAAAATTTCAATAGACACACCCAAATTCGACATAAAATTTGGGTTAATGAGAAATTTTGTTCAGATACCAATTTCCAAGCTATTCTGTGAAGTATTTTAGGGATTATATTTATATAAAATGTCAAGTTTCTAATGTAAAATTAGTTTTCATATTTTCATTCGTATTTTCTGTGATAATTATTTTTTTCATGCTGACTTTTTTCTAAATGATAATAAAATCTCGAACTTAATTATGTGATTTTCATGCATTTTTTACAGTTTATATGCGTGAACTATATATTATGAATTATGAAATGTTAAAAAAAAATAAATAGAAATATTTGTACAAGATTCGATTTATAAAAGTTTTTAATATGTGTATTTCAAAATTTTAACTCATTCTTTCAGTTCTGAGTGCTGCTTAAAAAATCAGCAAAGCTTGGGGGCCATACACTCACTACAAATTGATTAATTTGATAAAAACAATGTAACAGCTATATAAATTATTTGACGAAATTTTTAAATTACTCGGCGTTTTTTAAAATCATTAATTATACTTTCTTTTTTATTGATCGGTATTAATAAATTGGCATCAAAATCGAGAATAACCGTGACTGATTTTAGTTCCGAGATCACCCACGGAGTCGGCTCAATTTTAAACAATAAATAGCTTCGAAATTATTGGTAGAAATTTTATGAACATTTATATTAAAGCTAAATCAAGAATTTTTAAATGTTTTCTAGTGGCAAAATTTGGCATTAGCAATAAAAAATTTAAAGCTTGTTCTTAAATATAAAGAGTGTTTCCAAAACGTATTTACATATATTTAAAAATAGGATTCCCTGGATTAATTTGGAGATTATATATTATAATTATTATTAGTAGGGGGGAGGGAGACTGTATATAAAAGTAGTGAACAGTTAATTCTTGGAAATTATGCATGAATTCTGAAATAAGCCCAAAATCTACAAAATTTTCTTGGATCCCTAATTCGACCGTAACCTGTAAAAAAAAAATTACATCGAAATGGAAAATGAAATAAAACATTTAAATACAGATGAAATATTTAAATAGAGTTATGCAAAAATAGCCTATAGAACCCTATTCATTAGGGACCTTCAAATTTTCACACTAGAGGGCCACATCAGTAAATTCTTAAAGTTCCGCAGGCCAATTCAATTAAGTAGCGTAGGGAAGAAATGTAAGCATAAGTTTTAAGACCAGGGTCGAGTTGTCTATAAGCGCCGCCGGACTACAGAATTAGCATTTTCTGCTTAGTTCGTAAAAGCAAGAAGTTTTTTTATATATTTATATAATAATTTTAACACCAAAAATTCTATACATTTACTTCATTTAGTAATACTAGTAATAGTTCATAAAGATCATCTGTGGAGTAGAATTCAAGAAAGCAAAACACATTGCGGTGTTTACTACAGAACCATAATGATAAACGAGGAGCATACATTCCATGGGAAGCTATTAGCATATAGTAGCATTGTGTCTCATACAGGCATAAAAGTGGCCCAAAGGAAAAAAGGTGGACAAATTTTCAGGCTATACAGTGATAAATTCTTATAATTTAATCAGGTTTTAACGGATATTAAAAAAATAATAACGTAAGATTATCTTGGTTTTCTTCTGTATTTAGAAAATACTAAAAATAAAAATCAACTTTAAAATAGCACTGAATGTAGATTATTAAGCTAAAGATAATGGAAAACAGTTTGTTACAGATAATGCCCAGATATAGTTGATGAACTTATGTAAAGTAAAGTGTGGTAATAAATCTTTCCTGTCAAATTCTATTCTGGATTGTTTTGTTTTCAGATTTTCTCTTCCTGTTAAGGGAAAAAAAGGTTATTTAACAATCCTAGGTCCTTCCATGTCAATTTTGCCTTTGTCAGAGAAATACATCTTTAATAAACTTAAGCTATCCAAAAATATTTAGATAGGGATGGGCCAAAATATGTTCCAAAAAAAGAATTTTATGCAAGCTTTATTTCTTTTAAACTCAGATATTTCACATGTCATTTATATAATGTTCATACTATAAGCTGATCTTTCAAGAAAAAACAGAAACTAACTCTAAAATTTCTCAGCCGCCCCTCTGCAGGTAAAATGTTACAAATGAACCTTTAATTAATTATTTACTTTTAATGTTTTTAAGCATTTTACTTATTTTTATTAATAATAATCTTAAGTTTTAGTAATAAATAATAAAGAACTAAACATAATATAAAGTTGGAAAAAGATCCAATGGAAGAAAAAAAATCTGCAAAAGGGAAAGGAAAATCTGCGACGCACGTCACCCGTCAGGAACTTTCTGCTACCGGGAGAATATCCAACATTGTTTTTTAAAAAAAGGTGGATTTCCTCCTTCAGGAGGAATTTTTTCATGTCTGCTCAAAATATTTCCAGCTTTTTTACGGTATAAAAGGAGCAAATTGACTTTTCAGCATTTGAGTGGATGTGGGGAAAAATTATGTACCCAGTGGCTAGAGGTCTGCACGGGACGGAATTTCCAAGCCGTGTCCCCGATGAAAAACTAAAAGTTCGGCCCGGGCGCTAGCCCGTTTACATTTTCGCTGTTCACGGCCCGGGCACGTACAAAAGTGTCCTACCGGCTCGGACAGGCCAAAAATCAATTAAATCAGTCTGGCCCAAATCAATTTCTAGAAAAAAAAATCGATTTTCCTTAACGTACAATTAAGATTCTTATAAAGAATACTGCATATGTATTTATGTGAAACTTTTACGGTATATTTTAGATTACTATGTGCTCGCAAAGCAGAAAATAGTACACATAATAGCAACATTAATGACTTACTCATACTTTTCAAATTTCAAAAAAAGATTCACTGATGTAGTTTAGAATTAAGGAAAAAAGAAGTTTTAAAACATAACTTTTGAAACTAATAATAAAAAATAAAATTTTGAAAATATTTCTCAGTTATTAAGATATGTTTTCCAATTATTACGTTAACATAAGTTCATTATCGCTATTACTATGTTTACAAGACACATTGCCAGTCCAACACGCCCTGGAAACACATCCAGTTCCGGCCCAGATCAACTAAAAAATGTAAGCATGAACCCAGCCCGACCAGTGTCTGGCCGGGTCCGGACACAGAGGAAAAGATTAATCCTGGGCTCAGACACAATGTAACTATCCGATGCCGATCTCTATGCTGGACATGTATTTCTGTATTGATGTTGCCAAACTACCATCGGCTAGTGCAGTGCATTTTTTATACCTACTTATGCTCGAGAAAATCATATCATATCCATTGAAAATGGTTCACATTTTATCGGCTTCGTTTAAGTTTCTATACCAGGCCGGCCGGCCTGCTTAATTTTTTTATTGGCCTAGTTGGCACGTTTAATTTTTTTTGCCAGCCCGGCCCGTTAAAACGATTGTCCTTATTATGACGACCCGAACCATTTAAAAGTTTGCCTTCATTTTCCCGGCCCGGGTACGAGTCAAGTACGGGATCGTGCAGACCTCTACCAGTGGCTCTTTCCCTGTTTCTTTTTTCTTTTAATCTAAGAAGAAAATTGTAATAACTGCCAAATTTCGCGTTTTTTTAAACAGTTAAATATTTTGAACCAGAAATTTTACTTAATAAATGTGTAATAACCAAATGAGTAACATCTATACTAATATGATATTTTACAAAATAATTTTTCTAGTTCAAATCAAATTCTTTTGTATTATTTGGTAGCTATGGATTTACTCTAATAAGGTGGCTTTAGAAATATTTTGATGTCATAGAAAAATTTTCGTTTTAATATTTGGAATAATACGGCGAGTCAACCGTAGACTCCTACAATTAATTATGCCAAGGTGCCGTATTCCGCATGATTTACAAATGTGAGCATAATTTACAATCATTTTTACTCCCGCATATTCTCTTCGTCTTTAATTCTTAAAATTACTTTCATTATCAGCAAGTTACATTTAGAAAAACATTGCCTCATGCTCTAATAGGTAAAACAATGCAAATTTTGTTGGTACAGGAATGGAATGTTTAGAGTTATGATACTTTGAATTTTATGATTTATAAGCGTTTTCTGGCACTATACCTTTCTTTAGCACTCGATTACTATCCTTGTATCTGTCAGATACAGCTTTTTTTTTCTGACTGGAAAGACGTCTTTGGATTTCAGGGTTGTAGTGGGTAGCTGCCCGGGAACCCGCCCAGCTACCCACCCGGGCAGTTAACATTTTTTTTTTTTTTTTTACAACCATAAGGGTTGTAGTCGGTAACTGTCCGGGTATACCCGCCCGGGCTGTGTTTAAAAAAAAAAACGGTTTTTTTATAACTGTGCTGGTTTTTGGGAATGCTCCCCCACGTACCTCCCGAACACACAGTGGGCTGAGCTGAACATTAGTCTAGCGTTGGTCCTTGTGACAGTCATATCGCTGTCTCAAGTGTATAAAAATGGAAATTACGACATGCATCTCACGTATTAAACGACAGCAATAACTTAGTTTTTAGAGGAGAGTAATCGAGTGACAAACAACACATCAGAAATTATGTAAAATACATCAAAAACATGCAAATGTTAGAGAGTTCTCTATAAAGTTTTCGCTTCACTGGGTTTCCCACTCTTTTTTACCTTCCTGTAATATGTGATTACATATCCGGAAGATTTGATGTTTTGGTGAGGGAAACAAATTTGCTAAAGATTATTTTCAAATAATCAAGGAAAAAGATTAAAACTGATTATATAACTTTCGAAAATATCACTTTCACTGCGAACTGTGTTTTGGAGTCATTTGAAATACAGTCGCATGCCACTCTACATGAATCAAATAGAAATTGCTAGGAAACAATTTCTAAATATGATATTTATCCGAATTCTAACTGTCAAAAGTACAATTATACCACTTACTACAGTATTATTTGAACACGATTTGTTATGAAGAAAATGAAAAATGACATTTCATCGTAAATTCGCTTCCACAAATTGCTACGCACGTGGAGTTGGAGTTAGTTGTTTAAGAAACCGTATCCATATTAAATAGGACGTTGCTTGGGACCTGAAATCGCGTTTGATTTTAGAATACCATTCGATTTCGAATATCACAATATTAAAATATTTATTTGCTTCAAAGACTTTATAAAAACACATTAAAAGTAAATTAAAAATCTATATTTACATGTTTCAACTCTTTTACTGAGTCGTCATCAGAATGTATAACAGAAAAATTACAAATGCATATGAAAACTGGAAAAAAATCATCGAATATAAACAAGTAATCATGTAACACGCCCTACATTTTCGCGATTGCTCGAGTTCCCTCTATGTCGCAACGCCGTAAGTTGTCCAACCATTCAACCCATAACTTCGGGATACGAAAAGATAATATATCGTTACAAACTCCTGAACCGCTTAAATAAATTTCAATGGGCTCTCTTATACATAATTGTAAATAAAAATTAGACCTGTAGAGTATTTTACTCTCGTTAAAAAGTATGTTAATGTTCGCTATTTGATTCAGCCGGGTTAAAGCAGTATCGATTTCGAATAGTCAATTTGGTTATCTTCTTCTGTAAGGCATCAACCGATGCCATATGCTTAAAAAAATATTGTACTTATAACATTGGTTTACGAAGGCTCGGACTGGCCCGCCGACCCATCGGCCGGTGCGCCCTCGTTCAGGCTCATTCAGGCCTCGTTCTGCTTCACGCCCCTTGGCAGATCCAATATTTTTTTTCTTGGTCTTACACATATATTTTGATTCTTGTAGTAAATTTCGAGGATTAATTTATTAACCGTCGTCAATAAACAGACAAATAACACAAGAAAGAAATTATTATCACAAAGAAATTGAAGATATGTAAAAGGATTTTGCAGGAACAGAGATCAAAGCTTTGTATGTTTGCAAAAGATTGAGGGGGAAAAGCAGCATTTACAACTGAAACCATACTTTTGGTTGGTTGGTTGGTTGGTTGTATTTTGACGGCCGATTATCTACACTAGGGATATAGGCCCGAGGGGGAGTGCCCTTCGTGGGGGTCTTTCTCAGGGAACCTAACCCGTATTTACGCATGGAAATCCATGGCTCGAAGAAAACCACGAAAACTCCGAACGATTAGGCTGACGGGCGCGATTGGGTTCGAACACAGCACCTCTCGTCTACCAGCTTCGAGAGCAGAACCTCTCAGCCACTGGTGGGGCCCCCATACTTTTGGAAAAACAACTTAAAAAAAATGAAAGAAAGAAAGGACGGCGAAAAAAGTGCATTTTTTGTTATTGATGTGATCTTGTTTTTCGAAGAAAGAGCAAAAGGTGTATAAAGTCTTGATGATCCTTCTCTGAATTATGAAAACTTAAATATTTCTCTTGTTTTTGTAATTATAAAAATTTTGAAAATCTGCGAGGAGTGTAACTGAAAATTTTAAATGTACTCAATTATTTTAGGCTACTAAAGAGACTTTTTTTCTCGTTTTTCTGTAGAAATCTACTTTAGTACAATATCAATTCAGCATTTTAAGAATCTATAAAATCATCCCCTTAAGGAGAGAAAAAACCTCTTTTTCTTCTTACTTTCCTTATGCTTCAAGTCTTTTTCACATGAATTTTGAATAATATGTGCTACATTTGTGAAAAGCAACACAAGAATGAACTTTAGTGTTTAAAATTAACATTTGAATGCGGAAAAATAATTTTGTTTTAGATATGAATGCTTTTGAATGGTTTTTCCATACTGAATTTTGTGTGTGCGTGTGTGTACTGAGAGGGATATCTACTAAAAAATGATGTTTTTTACCCGACTGAAAAGAATGGTTATGTGTCACGCTTACCTGTGTATGTGAATTTCTTTATACCCTCGAAACATCCCAACGGCTGGATGGATTTTAATGAATGAGGTCTCTATCGATTCGTCTTAACGGTCCGATGGTTATAGGCTAGATTTTGTTTTTATAAATTCAAAATGGCGGCCGTAAAATACAAAATGGCGGTAGAGACGAAAAAAAAATTACGCACCCTATTGAGTGGCATATCATTGGATAGGTCTTTCAAAATGAAGACGATCTTTTATTGACTATTTTACAGTTAGAAGCTCCGTTAAAATATTATACAACCTGGAAGTTGTGTAGGTAGGATCTCTAGCTTTACTGCTACTCGAACCATCACAGACATCTATAGACCTCATCAAAACGGTGTTTATAGATAGGAACTAACAATTAAACACAACTTAAAAGTCATCAATACAAAAAAAGAAAAAAATAGGTAAGTAATATAAACAAGTAATATAATAAAAAAAAAATTAAGTCAATTCTTACTTAGGTCCATAAGAGAATTTTTTTTCTCCCATTCTTCTTTTCTCTTGAGTTGCGCTTAAGATGCCTTGATCGAGAAGAGGGCTCTCTCGATTATTGAAAGTTAATTAATTTAATTTAATTAATGAATTGATATTTGAAAAAAAACTGGATTAACACAAGTGTCATCCACTACAAGTTTAAAAAAAATTGAGTTTGATTGGATGAATAATAAGTATTTTATTAACGATTGAAAATTTGAACAAGATATATATAGCGAAAGTGTGAGGTAATAGTAGGAATTGAAAAAATAGTTTCACATTGATGAGAAATAATTAGTTCGCTTTTTACGCAGTCGGGTTTTTTGATTTTTTAAATTTAATTTCTCAGATGTTAAAAAGAAATTGCCTATATGAAGTTTATGATTAACTTGAAAAATTAATTCTTATTAAAAAGAAACGCATTTTTTCATTAAAAAAGGTTAAAACTCTTAGCACTTATATTCTTGCATGCTAGACATAAAAGTAAATTTTATTAACGCAGAAGTTTTAGAAGTATTTGTTAAATACAACTAATCATAAAAAGGTTTTTTAATTAAAGAAGCCAAATCATAAGCAATTCCAATCGGTAATTATAGAAATATCTATAATTCTAAAATTTTTGATGAGAAGTGTACTGGGTTTGTGTACTGAGAATTATGTATATTTTCCAAATATGAATTCAATTTTTAACACTTTCCAACAAAGTTGAAAAGTGTTTATGCATTCGGTTTGTCTGGCCGTCAGTCCGTCTGTCCACGCTCTAACTCCCGTAAATATACTTGGATTTTCATGAAATTGATAAAGGTTATTTAGGGTCACCAAAGCATGTTTGGTATTGTATATGAAGTATGTAGGATTATTCGTTCATTTACAGGGGCACTCAAAAGTATTCCATTACATTATGGTATATGTGGAATAACTCCAGTAAATATACTCGGATTTTCATGAAATTTATAAACGTTATTTACGGTCACTAAAGCATTTTTGGTATTGTATATGAAGTATGTAGGATTAATCGTTCATTTACAGGGGTACTCAAAAGTATTCCATTACATTATGGTATATGCGAAATAACTCCCGTAAATAAACTCTGATTTTCATGAAATTGATAAAGGTTATTTAGTACCAAAGCATGTTTGGTATTGTATATGAAATATGTAGGATTATTCGTTCATTTACAGGGGTACTCAAAAGTATTCCATTGCATTATGGTACATGTGGAATAACTCCCATAAATATACTCGGAATTTCATGAAATTGATAAGGGTTATTTAGGGTCAGCAAAGCATATTTGGTATTGTATATAAAATACGTAGGATTAATCGTTCAGTTACAGGGGCACTCAAAAGTATTCCATTACATTATGGTATATGGGGATAAATCGTTTGCAGAGTATTTTAATGACATTATGCTATTTCAAATATATTGAAACTGCTATAAATCACTGAATTTTACTACGATCACGTTATAACAGGACATTCATAGCATTTTTTATTCATTTACAGTGACACGCAAAAGAAATCGGTTACAGTACAGTACTGTCATTGAGTAATAATTGCTAGAGTGCACGGTTTAAAATTCGGTATGAGCTTTTAAATTAAATTAATTTTTTGCATCTTACCCGTTATATATATAAATTGTATACCTGAACTACAGGGCTGCACAAAAGTATTGACGTACCGTTCTCCTTAGAGGAAATTTCTGAAGATAAATTTTCAACTGAAGTATATGTAGCTCTTAAGTGAACTAAATTTTGGCTTGCATGTAGCTAATAGATTGAAATCTATAAATCATATACAGGGCTGCAATTCGCATAATTTTTCGATTGTGGATTTGAACAGCTGAAATTGGGTTTTGAAATCTATTATGCGTTTTCATATGGTTGAATTAGACGTAATATTTTAATTTTTTAAACAGTGCAGTTTTGTTTCATTATTCTGGATGTGTTAGAAAGTGTTTCATAATCTATGTTTGACGCATGATTTTTTCTTACTTGTTAAAATAGGAGTCGTCTGCATATTAAAAATTATACAAACATTGAATTTCAAATGGTAACAGCCACTTTTTTTACACCATATTTGAGAGTTGCTTGAATCAAGGCAGCTTATGAAGTATGTATAGTTTATATATTTTTTAAAAAATCTGCGTACTATTAGAAGAGGTTAAAATTTGAGGATGCTAATGTCAAATTCACGTGACAAACTTTATTTTATATATTTCCAAAAAATTATCCGATTGATTTTTTTCCCCATGAGATATAACGAATTGACTCAAACATACTCCAGGCATTTTTTCGATGCAAAAACAAATTTTTAATTATGAAAGTTATAAATAAACTACTATTCAAAAATAGTTATGAGTTATGACCAACATTAATATTTACATAAAACGAACCAGAATCGTCAAAACATTGGGTGTGTAAGTTTACAGTAAATTACTCATTCCATTGATTAGTTTACAAAATATAGATAAATTTTAGTTTTCGGCGTTCTAAAGGGGAGTGTCTCTTGTTATCAAAACACCCACGGGAAGAAAATAAATCAGAAAAATTTCATAAAATTTTCCCTCATATAGTGAATTTATTTTATATTTAGAAATTCCGTATAATTTTTCTGGTAACTAATTGCGTTCCAAGAAATTTTATTTTAAAATCTAATTAAAAATATATAGGGATAAACCGCAAACACATTTTCTTTTTTTAATTTTATGAAGATTTAAGAAAAAGTACTTGTATGCACTTTTCCGGGTTGCTGTGATCCAAAGAACACAAAATGTCGAAGAGGGCTCTTACCAATGGAAAAATGAAAGTTGGTGTACTGTTTTATAAGCAAAGCAGACTATACTCATTTAGAAATTTGTATTTTTTTTTCAGACATAATGCCTTCTAAGTTGCCTTCTAGCGGTTATAAAGACTTATTTATTTGACAAATTTAATAGAAATTTATAACTTTTTTAGTAGAAAATATTTATAAGTATTAAAAAAAAATTCAACCAAATTTAATATGAATTACCTGTAAACTAACTTAAAAAATATATAAACCAGCTTTTTTTTTTAAGTGGTTAAAACTAAAAAAAAAAGCCAGCCGGTTTTCTTTTTACCTGGCTACAAGCCTGCAACCCAGCAATAGGGGGCGGGTCGGTTCGGGTCGTACTTTTATTTAAAAGAAAGGCACTGTAGCTGGAAACCTAAAATCTCTGCCTCCCCACCCCCCACTCCCTCCAACCCAACAACAACAAAAAATAATGACTAATAGATTGAATTTGGTAACTCTTTATTTATACACACACATAATGATATATATATATATATATATATATATATATATATAACTCAAAAGACTAAAAGGCAGTAGAAAACCGAAATGAAAAAACATTCAGTGGTTATGGTAAGCAGAATTAGTGAATGAAAAGGACAAAACTAAAATAAAATTATCGTTTACAGTTTTGTAATGAAAGAGAATGTTGAAGACAATAAAAATATTTTTAAAAGGATGATTTTTTTAATTTGCATCATCAACTTTCTCGGCGTTGAAAGATTGTGGACGAAAAGTTTCAGTTCAGACTTATTCCAATATTTCTACTGTAAGAGCATTATAATTGTACATTTCCTAATTCTAAAAAATACTAAAAAATATTTTAAAAACAAAATTTGAGTGAAGTCATAGATATTGCACAAAATCCCTATAAATACAAATTTAATTAATTTTAATCGGCAAAATCCCTCTAAAATTTATTAAATGATTGCATAAATCTTCTAATGCAGTTTCGAAAATTCACGAAAAATGCTTTAGAAGATTAAATTTTCCTGAATTCATAATGTGGGACATAAAGGGTTAAACTCTTACTTTTTTTCAAAGATTTGGTTTGTGTGTGTAGGGACATCCTGGCCGCCCCCTTCACCTATGTAGAAAATATTTTTAGTTTCTCTGAAAAAATACGCATAAAAAGATCAAATAATATTTAAAAAATGAACCCTTTTGACTGTTCTGAAGACGTTATTTTTGTCCATCTAAATTAGCACTTTCCAGCTGCGTGTGGCCCTGGTCATTACGCCCTGGTTCGAGTAAGCGTGCGTGAGATATCCGAATTTAATAAAAACTTTTAGTAGTAGCAGACTATCCGAATCCTTGTGATGTCAACTTAAACACATAAGCAAAACTAAACTTTTACCTATTCGCATTATTTTACATTGAGTAATAAATGGCGCCAATTCCCACAAATATCACTAAAATAAACTATTTGATTAAAAATATTCGGACCGTAATTTCGATTTGTGACTTTTGTCGAAAATCCAGAGAAATACTTGTTCTGAAATTTCGGTGATATAAAGAAGTAGTATATAATCTGATATTTTAGTGATGATTTTCTCACGTGGGTAATTATGGAACCAATAACAGATTGAATAAGAATATTTGATCACTTTTTATCATAAAAAGTACGAAATTATCTGCAGCTGTGCTGTAATAAGCAGTCTGTTACGACTCGTGTATTCATTTGTGTAATAACAGCACGAATATCTATGAAGATAGTTTCTTTTTAAAAGATTTAAAAAATTCGCATGTTTTTAACACTGTTCAACATAGTTGAAAAGTGTTTATGAATTTGGTTTGTCTGGCCGTCTGTCTCTCTGTTCGTCCGTTCATGCTCTAGCTCGCGTAAATATACTCGAATTGCCACGTAAATGATATGTTATTGAGGTTTACCATGACATGTTCAGGAGTGAAAATAAAGTGTGTGAGCATTTGAAGTTTCATTTACAGGGACACTCAGAAATATTCCATCACATTATGGTCTATGGAGACAAATCATTTACTGTATATTACATTTTAATGATGCTATACTATTTCAAACATACCGAAATTGATATACCTCACAGAGCTGGTTACAACTTTAAGAGATGATAGAATTAACCTTTTTTCCTTATAGGAATATAAGCGCTCGTTGAAGTGTAAATACAGGTCTTACTGGCATTTTTTACTATTTTTCGTAATATCATAGAATTTTCTACTGCAGTATAAAATTTAATCTTTGTATTGCAACCACATACATTTGGGCGATTCCATAAATTTTAATCATTGGTTTTATGATGATGTAGTTGATGCTTTTAGGGGGGAAGGGGGAGGGTAGCACAGAAGCAGAAGAGAGTGAGGATAAATCCACCTCCGCTAAATCTTTGGAAAAGAATAAGAATTTGTTACTTTTGGCCAATTTCTACCTTTTGGCTGCCCTGTAACGAAAATTCTGCATACACCTGTTTTAGGGGGAGGGGCAGCTGCCCCTCATGCAACTGCATTAGTCAGGCCCTGGGGTTAATTTACAAAATTCATATGGAAATCAAATAGTTTGATTTTTTTTTCATTAAGATGTTTTTTAGTAAGTTTTTCAATAACAGATGATTAACACTAGAACGCCCGGAAGTTTTACTCAAACTTCATAAAAGTATTTCGCACCAGAATATTTATTTAAAATTATTTCACTGATTTATTCAACGAATTTCTGTGTGTTTTAAATTTAATTTATTTTATGAAAAAAATTCTGGCTCTAGTTGACATTTAATCATTTTGTCGGAGTCGAACCGACTCCTTCCGGGCGTTCTAGTGTTAAGAAAAAACTTTTGGAGTCTTGAAATGTGTGGCTGCTGGACAATCGCCCCGCGTGTCCTACCAGTAAAGGCACTGAAGGTGGTTTCATCAAGGTAGTAAATAATAGATTTTATAATGCAACTGATAAAATTTTTCCTATCTACTTTAATGTATAAAAAATACCCTTTTTTCTTTCCTCTGTGGAATATTTCGCAAACCCTTTGAGCGGGCCTCCTTCAGCAGACGGGAGGCGCCAGAGATCACGTGACCTTCCAGAGAATTAATATTAAAAACCTTTTTCTTGTTCTTTTAGTTTAGTAGTAATGTAAAAAATTGAACGCAATAAGTAAACTGCATTTCTTCTCTTGGTTTTTTAAAAAAGGAAATTTATTTGGAGAATGAAACCGAATATGAAATCATGCTATTGTTTCTTGGCTTCTTTATAGAAGAAAATAATTGCTGAAATTTTAATAAGATATTATCTTGGATTCCCAGTGAGGAATATATATATATATATATAACACGCATTAACCAAATGTTTCGCTATAAATAGTCTGTAAATATTTAAAAGTGTAAAAATAGAAGTGTCAAAGTTTTTAATCATCCTGTCTTATTTATATTGAACAACACCAGCGTAAAACTTTCAGTCGTGAAATATGCTGACTTTAAAATGATATAAGGGGCATTCTCACAATCTTTTGACTTTCATGTCCCTGAATAATAATTTATTATTTAATACACTTTTTTGTGTTTATTTTTTTAATTTCATGTACTGGGGAACATCCCATTGCATGTTTGCATAACAATATTAACGAGATAAATAAGTTTTGGACGATGTTGGGGGTCCAAATACCAGGAAAATTCATCTACCGCCCCGCGTCCCTGATGCTGATTTTTAAGTTTGGAGCTGTCTGGATAAAATTGTTTCAATAAAAATAATTCAATGTAATTTTTTTCTGAAACTGGAACTATTGTTTTATATAAATATGCAGCTAAAAATTAACCTGCACACATTTTTAGGGTTGTTATTTTTTAAACTCTGTCCCTGGGTTTTAGATTCCTTACCATCCCTCTTCTAAAATTATACAGAAAATCATTTCAGAGGCAGCCACAGAATATTTTTCAAGTTTTTTCTCATGCAGAAGTATGCTTGAGAAATAATGCCTAAAATTCTTTGGCAGGAAATTTATTGTAGAATTTAAATCAGCATTTAAATATCTCAAGCATCGTGGCTTTATTGGTCGTCTCACCGTCCCCAAAATTTATTCCTGCACATTTCGAGGTAAATTAAAAAAAAATAATAATAATATAATCCAATGTTAACAACTGTTTCTAAAAATCAATGAAGATTGTGGCTATCACTTAGTCTTAACATGATTTTCCTAAAAATAGGTGGTAATTTTCCTTACGGTTCCATCCTTACCGTCCCTTTATTCCAATACCATCCCCTTTTTTTTACCTTACCGCCCCTTCTTTAACACACCTTTAAGACAATGTTATACAAAAATTCTGTATTAAAAGTACTGCATTTTTATTATTTCTTATTTGAATGTCCTGTGGGTACTATGCAAATTCATTATAAGTAAAAGTTTAGAAGAAAATAAAAAGTTATAGGGGTAAAATGGTAAGGAAAATTAAACTCGCAAGTTTAACTTAAACGTCAGTTAAATAAAAATTTTTTCGCTAATGACCATTTTTTCTTTATTTTTAATCATTAAGGCATTCGTCTATCAGATTAAAATGTTATCTTAGCAAGTTTAATTTTGTCAGATTTTTTTCCCCAAAAGTCAAAAGATTGTGAGACTGCCCCATAAATTCAAAATCTTGAACTTTGCTCTCCCAACTGTTATTTAATGCATAATAACGTGAATCTCATGGAAAACATGAAGATTATTCATTATCTTCATTGGGATTTCTTGAAATAAACCACATTGGATGTTAAATCATCGTAAAAACATTTGATTTTTTTCAGTCGTTTCCTCATCAGGCGCAGACAGTTTTAGCGGATTTAAAATTTACTTGCATATTCATATCTTGAGATCCCAAATTAGAAGCGCAATCAGTCGTAGAGAACTCTTCAAGCGGAAAAGCTCTCAACGTTGTTATGAATCATAATATGATGTTCTTGAAGGATTCCACATACAAGAAAAAGTAAATAGCACGCTTGATCAAACAAATATGTTTCGAAATAGTTAAACATGCTAACGCGTATCAAAGGTGATCTCTCCCCCCCCCCCCCTGCCCCTCACACACACACACACATTTCTTTTTCCAGACTGCAAAGTTACATTGTATAAGATTAGATAAATTACAGGAATTTTCAGATTAGGTCTGTTTATTTTATTATTATTACTATTATTTGCAGTTCATGGGCCGGCCCCAGTAAAAATCAGGAAAAAAATCCACTCCCGGCCCAGCCTTGTCCGATTCAATTTCTACAAAAAAGGCCGATATTCCTTAACCAACATTATCCTGCAATTAAAATTCTTTTAAAGGTATCTTGAATATATATTCAAGTAAAAATGTTAAAATACTGGATTTTTTTTTAATGTAGTTTAGAAGGAAAGAAAAAGATTGTTTAAAAAAATGATCTTGAAGTTTTATAAAGAAATAAACAGATTTATTAAACCAAAATAAATTTATATCCCTTAACAAATGTACAATATCGTTATTGTTAGAGTAATATCACGCCATGGCCTGGAAAGAATGAAGTCCAGATACGAATCTATAAGGCCTAGGCTGGTGTAGACCTATATGTCGGTTCAAAATAATACCAATATTACAATCGTGAAGACACTACTGAGTGTCAGAACATGCATATTTTTATATTATTCTGTAACTGTTTACCTATGTAACAACTTCCTAAATTGTTACAGTTGGTAATTTCATTTTTATTTATGTTCATTTAAGAAAAAGTATTTGCTTAAAATATCTCTTGAAACATTTTTCTCATTACACATTGCTTTGGTATAAAATAGTCCAGAAAAAATGTAAAATTTGTGAGAATTCCTTTCGAAAATTTATACCAAACTATGAGAGGTTAAATCAATTTGAAGGTTGGGTTAAGTTTAACAGAATTAAGGTGGTACTCCGTCCGACCCCCCCCCCCCCCAACACACACAAATAAGTAAAAATAAAAAATAAAATAAATATAATTTTAACTTCTTTAGCTTACAAAATACTCTAACATTTTTTAGAATAAAATAAGGTAAACCGCATGAAAGTACAATAATCAGATCAAAAGAAATGTTATATAGCCTTTATTATGTTGTACTCTTTGGTTGTCTGAGGAATACTTAAATCTATCTCGGAATGTATTTTACGAAGATTTGACATACTTAAATCGATGTATCTAAATTTCTATTATAAAGCTATAAAACTTTCGTAGAATTATTTTCAGTTATATCTTGATGAAAAGATTTTTTTTTTTTTTTTTTTCTGCTTTGCTTTGAGAGAACCTTTACATAATATGATTCTCGTAGTAAAAAGTCGCATTAAAAAATAAAACAAATTTCTTTAAAAAACTTTTGATAATATTTTTTATAATACTTTTCGGCCATGAATATGGATGAAATTGATATTTAAAAAAATTAAATTCATAAAAAATTAAAGAATTTACGTTTGAAAAAGAACTTCACGGATGAAAAACAAGCCAAAAAAAAGGTGTCTCTAATCACGTTATGAACTGCACTCGTTCAAGATATGTATATATATATATATATATATATATATATTTTAGGGGGGGGGGAATCTTCAACATACCACAATACATATATAAGTCAGTTAAATTTTCCAAGTTGGAAGCTCTCTAAGGTGGACACTTTTTCTGGAAACTGAATGTAGCCATAGGATTAAGATTATGCTCAATCTCTCTAACACGAACACCTTTCCAACTGGGAAGTTGGAAATTCAATAACTGCCTAAGTTGAACACTTCCCCATTGCTTAAAAGAAAAACCCGGGAAATTATCTCACGCTCTTCAAGAAATATTAAATTTCATTCCACTTGGAAATAACTAAATTGATCTAACATATAGTTACCTAAAAACCAATATTTCTAGTACTATCACTATATTTACCACATCCTATCTTAGAAAATATTTTTCTTTTTCCAACTGAAAGATTTCCAGTGGAATCATATTGATGTTTTAAATACCTTATCCAACTAACAGCATATACCTATAACAGAAATACAGATGTTTTATCAAACATTTAAATTGGAAACAGTTAACAAATAACGAGGTAAAATGGAAACAATTGTAATTTAAAATTGCCAAATATTTTACGTTACTTTTGATGTGTAATAGTAATTAATAAACAGGCATTCCTCTTTGGTATTATCACAGTTTTTGATTTTCAAAAAAAGGATGATATTTTATGTATTAAAACAACGCATATTTAATTATTCTTTATTTAGAAGTAATCTATTAATATAATAAAGAGAGAGCATGTTTAAGAATCATTTATTGTATACTTGAAATTAGGTTAAAAATCTTTAGGGGAAAGTAGGATAATGACGCTCAGAAGGGTAATCCCGCTCACCCAATATCTCTAAACAGAATAGTATTGAAAACGTGCGATCGTTACCGGCACCTAGCGAACTTCATTGTAAGTTCCTAGTAAGGATATAGTGACCGTCGGAAGGAAAGTATTTTTGTGCTCTCACGTTATTAGTTTGCAGTTGTTTTATTATAAAATTCTACAACATCTAACTTGAAGGTAAGTGTACACTGTTATTTTCAAATATTAATTTACTCATTATGTCTACAAAATCTATACATTTAGCTATACTTTCATGCTTTTATTTATTTTTCTAGTGCGTTGTTACGTCAATTATAATGCATTAAAATCCAACATAGCGATAACGGGTAATGGCACTCTCGTGGAATTCCAGAAGTGTTAACACCACTTTTTTGAAATTGTAAAATTCCCTTGTTTTCGCCTTAATTAAAATGTCATTAAACAAGGCGAATTTTACGATTTCAAAAAGTGGTGAAAATCAAAAAACCTACTTATTAAAAAAGTAGCCCACTATATGTGTATCACAATATGTGTAAAGTGGTCTCAAAAAGTCAACAGTGGTGTGAACAGCCCACACAACTACATATGCGACTTTTGTCTTACTTAAATGTTGTATTCAAACTCTGAGCGCAATTACCCTACCATGTCGGGCATTACCGCTCAATCGATAATAATTTAAATAAAACGATAAAAAAATTCCTTAAAATTTTAAGCAAATTAGTGGATTGTAAACTGTTCCTTATGCTTTGGAGTTATACTTCGTTAATAAAATGTTGACTTTTTTGTCTAAATTTGTCGAGCTTCATGTTTTTCCTTAAGTTCCTTAATTCATGTTTTTCCTTAAGTGAGCGCCATTCCCCTACTTCCCCTATAAGTTGAACAGTCCAGTATGTTGAAGGCAAGTGTTAGTAATATGAAGAGACCATTGGGATGTTGGAGGTTTTCTGGAACCGTATAGGTGTTCAACTTGGAGATTTCACTGTATATACTTTATTAATTTTTTTTTCATTAAAACATTAATTTAAATTTGTTTTTGTCTCGAGTAAAAATTTTAAACTGTTTTTTACCCTTAATTTTATAAAAACTGATCAACATCTATAAATTTAGGGTTAATAACATATTGAAATTTGCTCACTTTCATTTATATCCTTAGAATGTTATTTTTATAAAACCTACGATTGTAAATTATTTGTTCATCAAACAACGACATAAAGCGTCATTATTTATTGGTATAATGGTTATTCTGATTTGAATATCCCCCAAGTATATGGAATTGAAAAGTGTAATTTCGAGCTGGTCGTATCTCCCCCCCCCCTTCCCCCATATCTGACTTCGGCTGTTCCCAATAAAAATATTTTTCACCGCGAAACTTTGACACATTTTCAGACTCATTTTTAAACATAAAAGCATCATGCTTGCAGATATGATTATTAAAGTGATTTGTAATAGAACAGTTTTTAAAAACGTTGATTTTTCAATAAATGAATTAAACCTTGAGTTAAAAGCGATTGTCTCAGGTCGGCAGTTTTTTCGTTACCTGCGCTGTCCAACCGGAAATTTAAAGTGCCAAATTTGACACAATTTTCTGAAAGATCTTCACCCTTTACCAAAAAATGGAAAAACAGTTCGATTGCATAGATCCTAAATAAGAGCACCTGCCACTTTGATTGGTTTGCGAACAAAAATTAATTTAAAAAAAAATGTGTCAGAAAGTAGCCAGTTTAGATTTGAAAAGCAGCCTTTGGGAATCGCATGACATTTTAAGGGATCTCAGGACTCTTAAAGCTTCAAAATTTTCGAAATTTTATTATTTTTTAGATGTCAAACTCCAATCTTTTCTGAACATTTCGATATAATTGTTTCTTTGAAATTCCCATTAGATCAGAAGTTATGGCTTTTATATACACTCTCAATAGCTGAAGCGGCGTTTCCGAAACTTTGAAGTCATTTTTCTCCAAATGACGTTTTAGGTAGCTTTTATTACTAAAAGCTACCTGCAGCCGTTTGGAGGAACGCTATTAAAAAAAAAAGTTGGTATATTTTCACCGATCATGACCCACCGACCTCGAAACTACTTTCCGTTCAAATGTTGATATATATATTGCGGTTTTTGATGATGGTCGGTAATGTTTAATTAATGGTTATATATATATATATATATATATATATATATATTGTTGATTCGATAATTTCATATGTATAATGGTGTAGTTATATTTATATATTTATCAATTCATTTTAAATTTTT
This sequence comes from Maratus speciosus, assembly GCA_963932465.1. Lineage (NCBI taxonomy): Eukaryota > Metazoa > Arthropoda > Arachnida > Araneae > Salticidae > Maratus > Maratus speciosus. Next base: position 473,022,978 of record OZ010788.1, on the reverse strand, counting down.
TCATATTCATTAATATTTAATAATGTTAACGATTAACTTGTATTTAAATTTTAGCGTACTCGGGACAATATCATATTAATTTCTAATACAAAGTATACTTACTATCTTAAATGAGAATAATATGCATGTTTTAATAAATTGATTATTTATTCTTTCCTCTCCCCTTAAATTATGTGTATTTAATTTTTAAGAAAGTTTATAGACACATTGAATGTAACTTATTAATTTCAAAATTTAATTATTAATATAAATTTCTTAGCATCTTAATTTTAATTTTTATATTCAATTATAAATTAATTTAAGTGATGATGCAATGTTATCACAGGAATTTAAATTGTGATATGTTATAGCGAGGTATACATATTTATGTGAAACATTAATAATCAGCATTTTCAGCATTTTACATATAATTTTGATTTAACATATCAATTACTAATTTTTTAATACAATTGTATATATGTATTAACATATTTTTAATTATAATTTAATTATCATACATCTATCTCTGAACAGTATTTGCTTTAAAACTTGATCCATTAATAGTTATTAATAGTTCTTATTATATAATAGTTTTTATTTTACTAATAAGTTAATAGATGGCAGCACCACACCGATTCATTTGAATACAGAACAGTTCATTCTCAATTTTAAATTAGCTATAGAGGGCGCTGGTTATATATAATAGGAGTTCGCTTGGCTATGCTGTGTATTGTTGATCCTTGGTCCACCATCATATAAAAAACTTTCTTGGCAACATGTGCTGGTGATCTCCAATGAGTGTATTTGTTATGCCTACTGCTAAGACAGTATGGATTTTAATTTGGTAATTTGTTTTTTTCCTCCTCTATCCTTTTTTATCTTGTTTTATTTTGAACTTAATTAGTATTCAATGGTTTATTTCTCTGTTTCATGCGTGTGATAGTCCTAAATTCATATTCTTTAGCTGATTTATGGCAAATATGAAGATGAAACCACATATTTTATTTATGGATCTTGAGGCATTTGGGACCCGATTATTCTGTCTAAGTTCTACAAATTTCCATTATTCCATTTCAGTTATTCAATTCCTGTTGTTATTTACTATGTTTTTGGAATCTATGTTAAGTGTGTTGAGGGGAACTGTATTTTTGCCAATTTGTTAATCTCATTTTATTCATTCTGTTTTTGTTGGTGGTCGGTAATGTTTATTTAATGGTTATATATATAGATATATATATCTGATCTTTGTCACACTGTCTCGTATTTATGAACCGATTTGGTTGTAACTTGGTGTATACATTCTGGGTTTCAAATTTCACGTAGTTAAACTACGTGACATTTGAAAGTAAGACGCTATGTATATAGTTGAAAGTACTAAGAATTATTAAAGTAATTTAACATCTTTTTAAATATTTTACCATTTTTTAAGTAATTTGCACGTAGTGTAATTTTATGTGTAAATCCTCTACGTCTTTTTCGTTATAAAATAAAATTATTTTCGTTCAAGTTCTGCAAAAAATAAATTAATGAATAACACAAAATAAAAAAATTGCCACTATAATTGTAATAGTTACCTAAATTTTTTAACTGCCTAAAAAACATGAATTTTACTGCCAGCAAATGGAAATTTAAAACACATTTCATTTAGAAAATCTAAAATTAAAAAAATTAATTATGATCTATGTATTTTAAAATAATTTTTACTCTCAATTTAGAGCAAGACGTTCATTACACATAAATGAATAACTCATTTGAGAATAGAAAACTAATGTAACCTTTTTTTAAGGGAATTTATTGTTCATTGTGAACCCCTGAACTCAATTCGATACTTAAGATATAGATAATTTACTAAATCTTACTAAAGAAATTTTAACGATAGGGTAAAAATCATGAGACACAAAGGAATAATGTGTAATATGTTACGTAATGATACAACACTCTATAATTAAGTTCATAACAACGAAAGTTCAAAAACAACTCGTTTCATGGCAGAGATAATTATGACTAACTAGGTTAATGGACATTTTAAAACAAGGTTTTATTTCACAAGTTTTTGTCTATAATAATTCGACCAAAAAAAAAAAAAAAGGATAGAAAATTTTCCAGTAGAAAATTAGGGTACATTAATTAAGGGTCATTTTCCGAAAAGTGTACATTTTCAATACAAAATGTTCTTGTAAAAAATTTTTGTTTTTCAAGACAAATATTATTATTTTTAAAAACTCGCCACTTACTGCATGTAAAAATTAGCATTGGCCCAACTACATTATATTTATTTTTTCACAGAAACAGAATTTTTTATTAACACCATTCACGGAGGTGAGCTTTATGCTATGGTTATGTTTGTGTAGTGAGATAAAGCTTAAAAAACTATTCTTTTAGAAATATAACTAAAGAGCAATTCTACATAAGAATTAAGAATGCACATTGAATTTATTTGGAGCGAATATAAGCCCCCCCCCCACACACACACAAAATAATAATAACTCCTTCCCCATCTGGAGCTCCTTTTCACCAACCATCTTTTATATATTATCAATTCTTCTCTTTCAAAGTTTAGAAATTGTATCTTTTTTTTTTATTTACAGTCATTGCAAATTCTTGCAAAACATTTTTCTTTCAAATATACACTTTCAAAATTGGGAGATTCGCGAAGGTGAGGAACATGCTCCAAATATTAACCATATGTATATTTTGATAAAAAATATTTTTCTTCTTTAAATCAACATCTCTTGATATAACTACATAAGCAATATATAAGGATATATCTTAGTGCTAATTTAGTCACTTTGAATTACAATTCACGGAACCTCCAATAACCATGGTTGCTTTTTTATAACAAAATCTAACACCTGAATATAAAAGCAAGTTTCTTACTTATATATTAACACCAGCAAACATTATGGCTAACTTTAGCATCATGGGAAACAAAATGTGGTGATAATTTTTCAATTCATTAACCAAAAAATGCAACTTAATGTTTGGACCATGGAGATGAGAATTTATTGTGGGACACTGCTTTCCATACTCAGAGAAAAAAAAACACACACACACACAGAAAGTAATTAACTATCCTAAGTTACTTAGCTCTTGAGATAGTAGTAGCTAGAACAATAACTATTTAACTACTTTTTTTTCAATTAAACTAGGGGGCTCCGTCCCCCTGCTCGCTATGCTCACCAACCCCCCGCGTAATTGCTTCGTGATTCCATTCGGTTTCGCGAAGTAATCCCTATTTTCTGTCCAACCCCAGACGTAATTGTTTAGCGTTTCCATTCTGGATCGCTTCGCGATCCCTTATTTTCTATGCATTCAATTTTTAGATTCCACTTGTTAAAAACGCGCTCCTCCCCAATTCCTGACAATTTTATTTTCTTATCTCCAAGCACATAGTCATAGAGCTCACAGAGTTTCATAATTATGAGAATTATTAAATATAAAATTATATATATAGTGTTACGAATATTGTAAATAGTCAGTGTTTATTCTTAAAAATAATGTAAATAGTTCATTTAAGCGCTATTCATAAGCTAATATTGGTTTTTGTTGCATTGAAATATTTCAATTTGTTGATTTTCCGTGAGCAAGTAAACCCTATTGGATTTCAAAGGGAGTCTATGGAAATTTGGCAAAATACTGGAAATAGCGCCAAGTTGGCGACAAACTTAGCAACGTTTGGCAACAGAGCCGGGTACCGCCCTCTTTAGTAACGTCCCTTATAACGTCAGAAAGCTCTGACCAATCAGATGTGTTTCGCGGTATCTACGCAGATTTTCATTGGTCCATTTCCAAAGCGTTACTTTTTTTATATATAGAAGGAAAGCTGTTCATTTATAGATGTGATCGCACTAGCTGTTTTTTTTTGTTTTTTTTTAACTAGGGGGCTCTGCCCCCTACGAGCTACGCTTGTCAACCTCCGTTCAGACACCGCAGACTCTAACAGCACGCTAATTTGATCGGCTTTAAAAAAATTTCGGAAGATTGAATTATAATTTGAATCTGACAATTATAATCTGACGTAATTTTCACCAAACTTTTCTTTCTCTTTTTAATATTCACGTAAAAATACTTTTGTTAGAAATGAAATATTATGATCATCTTAAAATATAAAATAAATGTCTCGTGTAATTTTTAAATTTAAACTGTTTTGCAATATTATTTTTTGTTTATTTTACGTAATAAGTGTAATGTGACATAAATTCTCCTATTTAAGACTTCTAACGCATGTTAATGAATTTATTATTTTACAATATTCTTTTTCTTTTAAAATTCACGTGTAAATATAGTTTTTATGACGTAATTTTCAATAAGTTCCTGCTTTTTATATTTCCTGTTTATAATAGTCCGTGTAAAATAAATTTTTAATTTGAAGCAAACATTGTTTGCGCTGTTTATACAGTTGGCAACAGTTTAAATTAATACAACCTCTCTGTTCTAAAAAAAAGTAGCTACCGCTGTCACCGCCGCCGGTTTTGAATTTTTTGTGACCGGAGATCTTTCTTCGCTAATATTAAGAAAAATAATGCATACGAAAATATGAAAAACAGTAGTATTATACAGAAGTGTTTGATAAACACGCTGATACAGACAGTTTTCAAATCGAAGAATTATTTTAAGAGATTTTTAATGCTAAAGTTGGACAAAATCGTTCCACTAAAAAAGTTTTATAGGAGCAAAAACTATTCATGGGAATTTAATCATTTTTTGATCATTTTATACGTTTGAAGTTCCCGGTGTGCAGACTGTATTTCTTTTTTTAATTTGACTCATTTTTTGAGGTTTTATTTCTATTTTAAATTCAAATTTTCAGCATTTCTAGAGACATTTTTTACGTAATTTAGAAAGTGATATTAATTTAAACTGTTGCCAACTGTATAAACTGCGCAAACAATGTTTGCTTCAAATAAAAAAAAAATTTTTATGCGTGTAAATAAATTAAAAATTTATTTACACATGACTATTATAAACAGAAAAAAACATTTGTAATTAGAATTAAATAATTATGTACAAAAAGCAGGAACTTATTAAAAATTACGTCATAAAAACTATATTTACACTTGAATTTTAAGAGAAAGGAAATTGTAAAATAATAAATTCATTAACATGCGTTAGAAGTCTTAAATAAGAGAAATTACGTCATATTTACGTCACATTACAGTTATTACATAAAATGAACACACAATAATATTGCAAAACAGTTTAAATTTAGAAATTGCGCTAGACATTTGATATTTTGATAGGATACTGTTAGGAAAGCGCAAATAATATTTCATTTCTAACAAAAGTATTTTCACGTGAATATTAAAAAGAGAAAGAATAGTTTGGTCAAAATTACGTCAGATTAAAAACGATTAACTTAAAATGTCTTATTTAAAAGGACTTTCTTTTCGCTTTGTTAAAAAATACCGGGAGACAAAGACTCTGTTTACTTAATTCCTTTTATATTAGCTTATTTTGAAATGTTTAACTTATTTTACTTAATCAAAGACGAAAACAGCGATTGTATCTTTGGTACTATTTAGTTATCTTGTCGACCAAAAATCTATCATTCGCCAAACTATAAGATTAAATGCCAATAATGGTTGATCGTAAATGTTACATTAACTTGACTTAAGCAAGTTACACGTGTCTACGTCATCAAGTTATTTTTATTTCGACGTTTTATTTGTATTTTTATTAATGTTGCACTAATTTATTTGTTCTTTCGTTATTTAAAATAAAAATTATGTCAATTTGTATAATTTGGCGAGTGGTTTGGCGATTTATATAATTTGGCGAAATTGGTCGACTGGATAATCAAGTAGTACCACAGCGAATTTGGCCTTAAAATTCCCCAATCAAAGTGAAATGAATAGAAATCCGTTTGTAGGGAGATCGCCACTGTTTTTTAAATTATAATTCAATCTTCCGAAAGCTTTTTAAAGCCGATCAAATTAGCGTACTTTTAGAGTCTGCGGTGTCTGAACGGGGGTTGACGAGAGTAGCTCGTAGGGGGCAGAGCCCCCTAGTTTTCTAAAATATATAAAAAAGATCTCTCGAAATGCTGAAAATTTGAATTTAAAATAGAAATAAAACCTCAAAAAATGAGTCAAATTAAAAAACTAAATGCAGTCTGCACACCGGGAAATTCTGACGCATAAAATGATCTAAAAATGATTAAATTCCTATGTACAGTTTTTGCTCCTATAAAACTTTTTTAATGAAACGATTTTTTCCAACTTTGGCATTAAATATCTCTTAAAATAATTCTTCGATTTGAAAACTGTCTGCATCAGCGTGTTTATCAAACATTTTTCTATAATACTACCGATTTTTATATTTTTGTATGCGACAGTTTTTTTAATATTAACGAAGAAAGGCCATGCTTAAGCATTCAAATTGGATGCCGATCTGCCGTGAATATCTACGCAGATTTTCAATGGTCCATTTCCAAATCAAAACTTTTTTTTATATATAGAAGGATAAGTAATAAAACATTTTCCTTAGTAACATTGGGTTTCGGACGTGACTATAAAAAATGTATGAACACAACATTTAGTATTCTTTCATTATCATTAGGAAATATAAATTAATTCAAAAATATCCATCCCATACTGAAAAATGCTGTGGGACTGGAATAGCGCACTCTTGGAAGAATGAATTATACATTTTATACGACGTGAATATCAATTGGTGCGTCATTCTATAATAAAATACAGTATGACTTCAAGAATCCGGCATTCAGAAATCCGGCAACTTCAAAAATCTGGCATCAAAACTATTTTTTCCTTCCCTTTTTCTTTTGCACTTTCAAGTTATGGGAGCAGAAAAATAGCAATTCTTTATGAATTAAAAATTTCAAGATTGAAAGTAAAAATGCATAAAAAAAAATATATATTTAACTTTTTATTTCGTAAGCCAGCGGCGATTATTTTCTGAACAAATTTTCTGGGAGCTGCTTCATTGCTTAGCAACGGTAACAACTTCGGGAATAACTTTGGCGTATGCATGCACATGCACAATGTATGGCCGGAACGAATTTTCGGCAACGAGGACATCAATGATAAGTCAGAATTTTCATGCTTTCACATTTCCCATGAAAAGGCTGCAATTTATGACCTGGTTGAACACGCAAAATCTGAGAATGCATTAAGTTTCGAAAAAAAAAAAATGGATATAGATGATTGGATAAGCAATGACGAAAATGCATCTACAACGAACAATTTAACGGACAGCAAAATCGTTGACGCTAAATGGAACCACCGATAATGCTAGTAGCAGCTCAGAAGACGAGGATGAAGAACCGGCAGAAAAAAATGTGTCACTAGAAAAATGCATAAATTTGACTGGAAAATTAATATATGCTTTAGAGAACTAAGACTGTATTTTTAAAATAGACATTTTCAGTTACATAAAATACTTAAAAAACTTGTTAAAGAACGACCAAAAAATTGAAGCAAACAAAGTTGACATCGATGTTTCCGAAATTGCAACTAAAGAAATAATTTCACTCTTTATCAGAATTTTTTTTCTGTAACATAGAAAATATCAGATAAAGTAGGATTTTTTTTTTAATTTTTCTCTTTTTCTTACTTAATTATCACTTAATAATAAATTAAATTATGGCTAAAGGCACCATTAAGAATATAGTACTACTTTTGATATTCCGAGTTATTACTTTTGATATTCCTTCAAAAATCTGGCATAGTTTTGGTCCCGATGATGCCGGATTTTTGAAGTTATACTGTAAATCATTAACTTTGTAAAAGTTTTACTTATAGCAGATATTAGCTATCACATTTTTTTAAGGAGGGGGGGGGAATTCCGGAAGATTTTTTGGCATTTAAAAAAACACGCGGATAAACCCGGGCTCCCCGGGTTACAGAATATAGGTGAAAACCATTATATATATTATTTCCGATGTTGGCATCCTTTTTTCTCTTCACCTACAAAAGGCACTGCGATGAATGAGGTATTTTTTGAAAGGTTCCGCAAGCGGCTTTTGACATAGTATACTTATAAATCGTTAAAACGCGGTGTTTGATAAAAAGAATTGCAGTTCATCCAAAATTAATGAAAAAACGTATCAGCAAATAATCTCAAAGATTGTGGTGAGAAAGCCCCGCATGGATCTATCGTCCCCCCCCCCCCCCCCTTAAACTTATAACTAATAGATTTTTTATATTTAATATATTTTTTAGAATGACTGCTAACAATACTAAAAATCATATTTATATGAGAAACAGCAATAAAGCGTTCGAATAAAGTTTTGAAGCGTATTAAAAACGATATTTTCATACTGGTCTCACATCAGGAATTAAAAGCCGAAGAAATCTCCAAAAATCGCTATTTACAATCAGATTTTTAGATTATGTTCATTTCAGTTGATTAAGCGCAAAATTCAATTATATGTCTTAAATTTGTGTGTGTGTGTTTTTTTTTTAAATATTTTATTGATTGATTGATGAATTATTTAGTTACGGAATATTAGCTGGAATCAAATGATGAGCTGTTTATATTAATTCAAGTATAAACGGGTTTATCTTTAGTAATCGTCTGCACACTATAGAAGCAGATTTGAAAAAAAATCATGCTTGAAAATTATTTAAAAACAACAAAAACGGTCTTTAACCCTTTATGTACCGAATTATGAATTCATGAACATTTTATCTTCTACAGCATTTTACGTGAATGTTTGAAACTACATTAGAAGATTTACACAATCATTTAATAAATTTTAGAAGGATTTTGAGGTATTAATTAAATTTGAATTTAGAGGGATTTTGTGCAATATTTACAACCCCCACTCAAATCTTTTGTTTTAAATATTTTCCTTAGTATTTTGTCGTAGTCGCGATAAATATGAAAAAAATTCATGCTTGAAAATTAATTTTAAAACAATAAAAATTGAGTAAATTGCGATACAGTTTTCAAATAAACTGCGATATAGTTTGAAACAAATTTCATTTGAAAGTACATGTTTTTCCCCATTGGACAGTATGAAAATTGAAAATGTGCAGTATTTAAATGTTTAAAAAATTGCAATAAAAGTTAGCTTTAATCGTCTGCTGTTGCCACCGTCAAAATGACGTCAGCGTTACGCACGGACAAGTTTGTCCTTTATAATATACACAGATAGATAATACCTGGAAATTTTATGCATGCGAGAATGTGCCAGAGTATGAGCTTTTTCGAGCATGAAAAATGAAAAAAAATGTTAACACACTCACAAATTATACTTTCTTCTCTTTAAAATCATTTTAATTCTTTAGAAGACATTACATTAAACCAGGGGTCGGTAAGTAATTTTAAGTGGGAAGATCTAATGTAATATTTTCTCATTTTTGTAATTTAAGTGTTTCAAATTGTTGGATATAAATAATTTCTACTAACAGTCTTATCCCAGCAATCACCGTGAGACATAGTGAGTCTAGGTTATATTTGTGTGCATGTAGAAAATGCAAATTGCATGTGTTGGTGAACATATCTGAAGCTCTAAAGAGAAAATTTAAAGAATGTGAATTTAGCAAAGGATAAAATAGATTAAAAATATTCAATATTTTGAATAAAATATTTTCCTTTGGGGTCATTCCACGCCAAATCAACCAGTGACTCAACCTGACCATTTCAGATTTCAATGAAACTGCCAAGAATCATTGTCCCTGGTGATATAAATGAGAATGTATTTTTATAATTTTTTTATCTCATTAAATTTTCATATAATTAATTATTTAATTTTTGAAAAATCATCATTTTTTGGCTTGCATAAATGTTTTCAATTTTTAATATCTCGAGTTCTATCAGGCATAGAGAGTTCTAAAACCCCTCATTTTAAAGAGAATTTAATAAGGTTTGATTTGATATGCAAGTTGACTATGCTTCATTAAAAATAATAATTTTAAATTTTTTTAAAAATTTGAAAATTAAAAATTTTTAAGATAGTGTTTTTTAAAAATTAAAAAAGAAAAATGTATGTTTTGTGTAATATTATAAGCTTAGAATTTAAAAATTTTTAGAGTGGGATCTCCATGGGATCAGGAGTTATGAAATAAAAGCTAAAGTTTACCATACAAAAAATAAATAAATAACACAATAAGTTAGTGAGATTATTTTTAATGAAGCATAGTCAACTTGCATATCAAATTAAACCTCATGAAATTCTCTTTAAAATGAGGGGTTATAGAACTCTCTACACCTGATAGAATTTGAGAAATTCAAAATTGAAAAAATTTATGTAAGCCAAAAAAGGATGATTTTTCAAAAATTAAATGATTAATTGCATGAAAATTTAATGAGATAAAAAAAAATTATAAAAATATATTCTCATTTATATCTTCAGGGGCAATGTTTCCTTGCAATTTCATTGAAATCTGAAATGGTCAGGTTGATTATTGAAATTTTTTGGTTGATTTGGCATGGAATGACCCTTTGAGAAAACGCAGACTATTTACAATTAATAACATAAAATGACCTTTAAGATTTCAGTCAAGCTGTAAAAGAAAATTTTCTTGATTGGGGAGATTATCTTTTAAGGCTATTCTCAACTGCTCTACTCAACAAGTGCAAAATGCTTTGACACATTTACAAATTAATATTTCGTATAAAATTGGAAGGCCTGACTATGGAAGCAATTTGGAATCGAACTGTGTTTTCCATTTTTGATAAATAAATTACCTATTGAGTTATAAGCAATTTTGATCACGTGACAAAGATTTTTTTAACCTTCCTTGAGTAGTTATTTTTTCTTTCGCATGGAAATTCGGTTCAAAACGCCAACTTTGACATTATTTTCTGAAAGATCTATTGCGTTTGCAAAAAAACTGAAAACCCGGTTCCATTACATAGTTTCTGAACAACAGCATCTGCTAGTTCCATGCATTTCCAAACAAAAATAAATTAAAACTTATGTCATAAAGTTCTCCTTTCGGATTTGAGAACAGCCTTAAGAATAAAAAAGAAATTCACGATTATTAAGTCGAGTAAGAGGACTTTGAAAAATTAGGTGCTAGCGAAGAACCTGTTTACTTTTAACTAAAATATGCAATAAGATATGTTTAAATCATCTATTGCATAATCAAATCCACTATTTAGATCTGACAAAAAAAATGGGGGAAAATCAAGATACGGTTCGCATGAGACATAACAGAAAAAGTCTCATAAAAATGCCTAAAAATATATATTATTAATTTTTAGTTTAGACATTTAGAAGTAATACGTATTATAGCATAGCTTAGAAAAAAAAGCCTGTGTATTAAGTCTGATGGCTGTTTAAATGTTTTAGTGGATGACAACTTTTATAAATCTACTTTCCATTTTAGGATCAATGTTTTCAGTAGTCTAAAAAGCTGGTAAATAAGTATTTCTGTTTATTTTACTGTTGCCTTTTTTTTTTTTTTTTTTTTTTTTTTTTAACCTGGCAGTTTCTGAGGAGAAGTGTCAAATGACAATACACAATACTTTTTGAAACGTGTAATGACTCTACTGCTAAATTTAAATCATTCCAGAAATTCTTTATAAAAAAGCTTTACTTTCAATTATTATCTCAGATTACAAATATTTCAAAGAAATTATTTTGAATAGCCATGGGGAAAGTATATTATATTTATGAAATTATACCATATATTTATTTATAGTACTAGTAATCAAAAGATTGTTTATTAAGATTTTCAAGGCATCAATGTTTCACAATGTAGAGCATTTTATTCATGGAACATAAGACACAGCTTTTACTAAAAATGTTTAAATTTTAAATGATTTCAATTTTCTACATAATTGATTGTGATTATCTAATTTAAATTATTTTTAAATTAAGTTAGATTACTTATATATCCAACAATGTTTATTTTTATCAATAAATATACATGTATATGTAATAGGAAAATATATTTTAAAAAACCCGATTTAAACCAAAAAAACCTAGTTTAAACAAATAAAACCGGGTTTTTTGGTTTTTTTTGAAAAAAAAACGGGTTTTTTACCAATCCTGATCGCCACTGATGTAAAGGTTTTTCAAGAATTAACAACTTCGCAGTCACATCAATCTATTTCTACAGCTGGAGCAACTTCATAAGGCGATTTAAAAGCCTATTTCTGAGTCAACTTTACCTGTCTCTGCAAGGTTTTGAAATCTTGCTTTAAATTCCTTCACAATATATGACATGAAACTTAGGAACACTGCAGTGCGTGAGAATTCTTTTTATATTCAAGAATTGTTGGAAAATGAATAAATTCTTCATTTGCAATATCTTTTTCGGAGGTCCAGACTTTGATCTTCCGCGGTCCGCCAGATGCCGACCGTGGCCTTAAACGATATAGTATGGAAGTCCTACACTAAAATTTACGTTTTATTTATGCATTAGAGAGTCTTGGTGATTTTTCTTAGATTTTACAATCGTTTAACCTCTTCAGACCCCACGGTTTATTTTCATATATTTTCTTACTTCAGTTATGAATTTATATTCGCAAAGTGATAACTAAGAAAGATTGAAAGGCAAAAAAAAATTAATTTAATTTTTGTACATAAAATTTGATATATCATATATGACACATGGGACACAATAAATACATATTTTGATAATTTTTTAGGATATTTCCTTTTGTTTTGAATGGAAAAAATAATGAAAAATATTTAATAATCATGCATTTAATAAATTTTTATTTTTAATGGGTTCTCCATGTGGTATTTTAATGATTAAAAAAATTATTTACTTTTCGTTTTTGTATATTTCCCTCATTTTTGCTGCAAGTCATTTTTAAATCCCATTTTATGGCAGAAAAAAACACTATAAGAGACAATTTGCTATTTTGCTTTAGTTTGGCTATCTTTGAAGATTCCATTCACACCATTTTCATTTTATTAATCATTATTTATATACAGGAAAAAAAATTGTAAACATGTGTATCCTATAGGATACTCCAGGTCCGAAGAGGTTAAGCTTTCATAATATCATTGAATTAGTTACGTATGATATGATTTAATAAAATGAAGAAAACTTTTATGAATATCTTTTCAAGTTTCGACTCGATTTTCCTAAAATTTGTAATGACTCCACACAATTCTGCAACGATTATACATGTTAAATTTCAAACCATTCGGTTGGGTAATTTTTGCGCTGTTATATGCGGACAGACAGACGGCCGGACCAGGCGAAGGCTATTGGTGCTACGTATTTATATAACTACGAACGCGCCTAAAAGAACCTTGACCTAACAACAAATAAGACACTATTTCTAAAGCTTTTTCTAGTTTAAAAAAGAGAAAGGAGAAACATTTTGATTAAAGCAATCTGATTAGTAAAAATGTCTGTGTTTATAATTAGAAATCGTGCAGAGGAAAATTGTTAACAAGCAACACTTACTTAACATGCAATTTAAATTACGGAAACATCGAAAAAAATATTCTTAGTTCTTAAATTTTTACTAGAAATCGCTGGACCGTGACAAACAAATAGGGCTAAACAGTCCAAGCTTTAACCTAAACTTAACTCCTTGACCTACGATAGAATATTAAAAACAATCATGTCGCAAGATTAATTGAGAATGTTTTTTCTCAAGGATTTGTCATTGATTCAACTTTTCGAAATAACATGCGAAACAGCATGGGCGAGTTACATAAAAAAGAAATATTGCAAATGTATTTTAAGTTCAGCGACACTTCATAATCGACTTCTGAAGCAAATCATTTACGATTTTTGAAATATGAAATGTTTCTGAGCATGTACAGTGGCATGTTAAGAACTATCTTTAGATGGTAAATATAGCATTACATAACGTGTTTTGCCAGCGTGTAGTCTAATTTTTAGGTAGATTTCGTATGACCTATTGCAATCTCCCCAATGTTGGAATTTCTGAAATGCTTTTGCAGATCTTCACCGATCATGACCCCTAGAACCCAAAACCACCCTCAGTAAAAAACTTTATATATCACATTTTTATGGATACGATAACTTCTGTAAATCTGCACAAATCTCTTCCAAACTGATACAAAAAATCAAGGGGTAGAAAATCTCGGTCGAGCTCGTTAATGGGCAAAATCGGACCAAGGGGGTGGAAATAGGGAGGGGTTTTGTGAAAACCGAAAAAACTCCATAACTTTTATACATATCAAATCATATTAATACATGGAAATTATTCCAGAGAGAAACATTCGCCTTGCATACAATATTTCAAATGAAAATCAAATTTCAAATTTCAAAGTAATTGCTTAAAAGGCGCAAAGGCCAACATAGTGAAAAAGATTCCAAGCCGGGACTCGAACCCGGGCCATCAGTATAGCGCACTGACGTTCTACCGACTAAACCACTTGGAACGATACCTAGCTCGGAATAATTTCCATGTATTAATATAATTTCTATCGATGCTGGATTTAACTATGTTTCGTGTTTGTCCCAGGTCGGTGGCTCACGATATATATTTCATCTTGTGCTGCGTTTGTAGCCTTGCCAACATAATAGTGAGAAATTTTCCGAGCTAGGTATCGTTCCAAGTGGTTTAGTCGGTAGAACGTCAGTGCGCTATACTGATGGCCCGGGTTGGAATCTTTTTCACTATGTTGGCCTTTGCGCCTTTTAAGCAATTACTTTGAAATTTGAAATTTGATTTTCATTTGAAATATTGTATGCAAGGCGAATGTTTCTCTCTGGAATAATTTCCATGTATTAATATAATTTCTATCGATGCTGGATTTAACTATGTTTCGTGTTTGTCCCAGGTCGGTGACTCACGATATATATTTCATCTTGTGCTGCGTTTGTAGCCTTGCCAACAAATAATAGTGAGAAATTTTCCGAGCTAGGTATCGTTCCAAGTGGTTTAGTCGGTAGAACGTCAGTGCGCTATACTGATGGCCCGGGTTCGAGTCCCGGCTTGGAATCTTTTTCACTATGTTGGCCTTTGCGCCTTTTAAGCAATTACTTTGAAATTTGAAATTTGATTTTCATTTGAAATATTGTATGCAAGGCGAATGTTTCTCTCTGGAATAATTTCCATGTATTAATATAATTTCTATCGATGCTGGATTTAACTATGTTTCGTGTTTGTCCCAGGTCGGTGACTCACGATATATATTTCATCTTGTGCTGCGTTTGTAGCCTTGCCAACATATAATAGTGAGAAATTTTCCGAGCTAGGTATCGTTCCAAGTGGTTTAGTCGGTAGAACGTCAGTGCGCTTTACTGATGGCCCGGGTTCGAGTCCCGGCTTGGAATCTTTTTCACTATGTTGGCCTTTGCGCCTTTTAAGCAATTACTTTGAAATTTGATTTTCATTTGAAATATTGTATGCAAGGCGAATGTTTCTCTCTGGAATAATTTCCATGTATTAATATAATTTCTATCGATGCTGGATTTAACTATGTTTCGTGTTTGTCCCAGGTCGGTGACTCACGATATATATTTCATCTTGTGCTGCGTTTGTAGCCTTGCCAACATATAATAGTGAGAAATTTTCCGAGCTAGGTATCGTTCCAAGTGGTTTAGTCGGTAGAACGTCAGTGCGCTATACTGATGGCCCGGGTTCGAGTCCCGGCTTGGAAAATCTTTCACTATGTTGGCCTTTGCGCCTTTTAAGCAATTACTTTGAAATTTGAAATTCGATTTTCATTTGAAATATTGTATGCAAGGCGAATGTTTCTCTCTGGAATAATTTCCATGTATTAATATAATTTCTATCGATGCTGGATTTAACTATGTTTCGTGTTTGTCCCAGGTCGGTGACTCACGATATATATTTCATCTTGTGCTGC
Organism: Maratus speciosus; assembly: GCA_963932465.1. Taxonomy (NCBI): domain Eukaryota; kingdom Metazoa; phylum Arthropoda; class Arachnida; order Araneae; family Salticidae; genus Maratus; species Maratus speciosus. Next base: position 473,007,278 of record OZ010788.1, on the reverse strand, counting down.
GTTTGTAGCCTTGCCAACATATAATAGTGAGAAATTTTCCGAGCTAGGTATCGTTCCAAGTGGTTTAGTCGGTAGAACGTCAGTGCGCTATACTGATGGCCCGGGTTCGAGTCCCGGCTTGGAATCTTTTTCACTATGTTGGCCTTTGCGCCTTTTAAGCAATTACTTTGAAATTTGAAATTTGATTTTCATTTGAAATATTGTATGCAAGGCGAATGTTTCTCTCTGGAATAATTTCCATGTATTAATATAATTTCTATCGATGCTGGATTTAACTATGTTTCGTGTTTGTCCCAGGTCGGTGACTCACGATATATATTTCATCTTGTGCTGCGTTTGTAGCCTTGCCAACATATAATAGTGAGAAATTTTCCGAGCTAGGTATCGTTCCAAGTGGTTTAGTCGGTAGAACGTCAGTGCGCTATACTGATGGCCCGGGTTCGAGTCCCGGCTTGGAATCTTTTTCACTATGTTGGCCTTTGCGCCTTTTAAGCAATTACTTTGAAATTTGAAATTTGATTTTCATTTGAAATATTGTATGCAAGGCGAATGTTTCTCTCTGGAATAATTTCCATGTATTAATATAATTTCTATCGATGCTGGATTTAACTATGTTTCGTGTTTGTCCCAGGTCGGTGACTCACGATATATATTTCATCTTGTGCTGCGTTTGTAGCCTTGCCAACATATAATAGTGAGAAATTTTCCGAGCTAGGTATCGTTCAAAGTGGTTTAGTCGGTAGAACGTCAGTGCGCTATACTGATGGCCCGGGTTCGAGTCCCGGCTTGGAATCTTTTTCACTATGTTGGCCTTTGCGCCTTTTAAGCAATTACTTTGAAATTTGAAATTTGATTTTCATTTGAAATATTGTATGCAAGGCGAATGTTTCTCTCTGGAATAATTTCCATGTATTAATATAATTTCTATCGATGCTGGATTTAACTATGTTTCGTGTTTGTCCCAGGTCGGTGACTCACGATATATATTTCATCTTGTGCTGCGTTTGTAGCCTTGCCATCATATAATAGTGAGAAATTTTCCGAGCTAGGTATCGTTCCAAGTGGTTTAGTCGGTAGAACGTCAGTGCGCTTTACTGATGGCCCGGGTTCGAGTCCCGGCTTGGAATCTTTTTCACTATGTTGGCCTTTGCGCCTTTTAAGCAATTACTTTGAAATTTGAAATTCGATTTTCATTTGAAATATTGTATGCAAGGCGAATGTTTCTCTCTGGAATAATTTCCATGTATTAATATAATTTCTATCGATGCTGGATTTAACTATGTTTTGTGTTTGTCCCAGGTCGGTGACTCACGATATATATTTCATCTTGTGCTGCGTTTGTAGCCTTGCCAACATATAATAGTGAGAAATTTTCCGAGCTAGGTATCGTTCCAAGTGGTTTAGTCGGTAGAACGTCAGTGCGCTATACTGATGGCCCGGGTTCGAGTCCCGGCTTGGAATCTTTTTCACTATGTTGGCCTTTGCGCCTTTTAAGCAATTACTTTGAAATTTGATTTTCATTTGAAATATTGTATGCAAGACGAATGTTTCTCTCTGGAATAATTTCCATGTATTAATATAATTTCTATCGATGCTGGATTTAACTATGTTTCGTGTTTGTCCCAGGTCGGTGACTCACGATATATATTTCATCTTGTGCTGCGTTTGTAGCCTTGCCAACATATAATAGTGAGAAATTTTCCGAGCTAGGTATCGTTCCAAGTGGTTTAGTCGGTAGAACGTCAGTGCGCTATACTGATGGCCCGGGTTCGAGTCCCGGCTTGGAATCTTTTTCACTATGTTGGCCTTTGCGCCTTTTAAGCAATTACTTTGAAATTTGATTTTCATTTGAAATATTGTATGCAAGGCGAATGTTTCTCTCTGGAATAATTTCCATGTATTAATATAATTTCTATCGATGCTGGATTTAACTATGTTTCGTGTTTGTCCCAGGTCGGTGACTCACGATATATATTTCATCTTGTGCTGCGTTTGTAGCCTTGCCAACATATAATAGTGAGAAATTTTCCGAGCTAGGTATCGTTCCAAGTGGTTTAGTCGGTAGAACGTCAGTGCGCTATACTGATGGCCCGGGTTCGAGTCCCGGCTTGGAATCTTTTTCACTATGTTGGCCTTTGCGCCTTTTAAGCAATTACTTTGAAATTTGAAATTTGATTTTCATTTGAAATATTGTATGCAAGGCGAATGTTTCTCTCTGGAATAATTTCCATGTATTAATATAATTTCTATCGATGCTGGATTTAACTATGTTTCGTGTTTGTCCCAGGTCGGTGACTCACGATATATATTTCATCTTGTGCTGCGTTTGTAGCCTTGCCATCATATAATAGTGAGAAATTTTCCGAGCTAGGTATCGTTCCAAGTGGTTTAGTCGGTAGAACGTCAGTGCGCTATACTGATGGCCCGGGTTCGAGTCCCGGCTTGGAATCTTTTTCACTATGTTGGCCTTTGCGCCTTTTAAGCAATTACTTTGAAATTTGATTTTCATTTGAAATATTGTATGCAAGGCGAATGTTTCTCTCTGGAATAATTTCCATGTATTAATATAATTTCTATCGATGCTGGATTTAACTATGTTTCGTGTTTGTCCCAGGTCGGTGACTCACGATATATATTTCATCTTGTGCTGCGTTTGTAGCCTTGCCAACATATAATAGCGAGATATTTTCCGAGCTAGGTATCGTTCCAAGTGGTTTAGTCGGTAGAACGTCAGTGCGCTATACTGATGGCCCGGGTTCGAGTCCCGGCTTGGAATCTTTTTCACTATGTTGGCCTTTGCGCCTTTTAAGCAATTACTTTGAAATTTGAAATTTGATTTTCATTTGAAATATTGTATGCAAGGCGAATGTTTCTCTCTGGAATAATTTCCATGTATTAATATAATTTCTATCGATGCTGGATTTAACTATGTTTCGTGTTTGTCCCAGGTCGGTGACTCACGATATATATTTCATCTTGTGCTGCGTTTGTAGCCTTGCCAACATATAATAGTGAGAAATTTTCCGAGCTAGGTATCGTTCCAAGTGGTTTAGTCGGTAGAACGTCAGTGCGCTATACTGATGGCCCGGGTTCGAGTCCCGGCTTGGAATCTTTTTCACTATGTTGGCCTTTGCGCCTTTTAAGCAATTACTTTGAAATTTGAAATTTGATTTTCATTTGAAATATTGTATGCAAGGCGAATGTTTCTCTCTGGAATAATTTCCATGTATTAATATAATTTCTATCGATGCTGGATTTAACTATGTTTCGTGTTTGTCCCAGGTCGGTGACTCACGATATATATTTCATCTTGTGCTGCGTTTGTAGCCTTGCCATCATATAATAGTGAGAAATTTTCCGAGCTAGGTATCGTTCCAAGTGGTTTAGTCGGTAGAACGTCAGTGCGCTATACTGATGGCCCGGGTTCGAGTCCCGGCTTGGAATCTTTTTCACTATGTTGGCCTTTGCGCCTTTTAAGCAATTACTTTGAAATTTGAAATTCGATTTTCATTTGAAATATTGTATGCAAGGCGAATGTTTCTCTCTGGAATAATTTCCATGTATTAATATAATTTCTATCGATGCTGGATTTAACTATGTTTTGTGTTTGTCCCAGGTCGGTGACTCACGATATATATTTCATCTTGTGCTGCGTTTGTAGCCTTGCCAACATATAATAGTGAGAAATTTTCCGAGCTAGGTATCGTTCCAAGTGGTTTAGTCGGTAGAACGTCAGTGCGCTATACTGATGGCCCGGGTTCGAGTCCCGGCTTGGAATCTTTTTCACTATGTTGGCCTTTGCGCCTTTTAAGCAATTACTTTGAAATTTGAAATTTGATTTTCATTTGAAATATTGTATGCAAGGCGAATGTTTCTCTCTGAAATAATTTCCATGTATTAATATAATTTCTATCGATGCTGGATTTAACTATGTTTCGTGTTTGTCCCAGGTCGGTGACTCACGATATATATTTCATCTTGTGCTGCGTTTGTAGCCTTGCCAACATATAATAGTGAGAAATTTTCCGAGCTAGGTATCGTTCCAAGTGGTTTAGTCGGTAGAACGTCAGTGCGCTATACTGATGGCCCGGGTTCGAGTCCCGGCTTGGAATCTTTTTCACTATGTTGGCCTTTGCGCCTTTTAAGCAATTACTTTGAAATTTGATTTTCATTTGAAATATTGTATGCAAGGCGAATGTTTCTCTCTGGAATAATTTCCATGTATTAATATAATTTCTATCGATGCTGGATTTAACTATGTTTCGTGTTTGTCCCAGGTCGGTGACTCACGATATATATTTCATCTTGTGCTGCGTTTGTAGCCTTGCCAACATATAATAGTGAGAAATTTTCCGAGCTAGGTATCGTTCCAAGTGGTTTAGTCGGTAGAACGTCAGTGCGCTATACTGATGGCCCGGGTTCGAGTCCCGGCTTGGAATCTTTTTCACTATGTTGGCCTTTGCGCCTTTTAAGCAATTACTTTGAAATTTGAAATTTGATTTTCATTTGAAATATTGTATGCAAGGCGAATGTTTCTCTCTGGAATAATTTCCATGTATTAATATAATTTCTATCGATGCTGGATTTAACTATGTTTCGTGTTTGTCCCAGGTCGGTGACTCACGATATATATTTCATCTTGTGCTGCGTTTGTAGCCTTGCCATCATATAATAGTGAGAAATTTTCCGAGCTAGGTATCGTTCCAAGTGGTTTAGTCGGTAGAACGTCAGTGCGCTATACTGATGGCCCGGGTTCGAGTCCCGGCTTGGAATCTTTTTCACTATGTTGGCCTTTGCGCCTTTTAAGCAATTACTTTGAAATTTGAAATTCGATTTTCATTTGAAATATTGTATGCAAGGCGAATGTTTCTCTCTGGAATAATTTCCATGTATTAATATAATTTCTATCGATGCTGGATTTAACTATGTTTCGTGTTTGTCCCAGGTCGGTGACTCACGATATATATTTCATCTTGTGCTGCGTTTGTAGCCTTGCCAACATATAATAGTGAGAAATTTTCCGAGCTAGGTATCGTTCCAAGTGGTTTAGTCGGTAGAACGTCAGTGCGCTTTACTGATGGCCCGGGTTCGAGTCCCGGCTTGGAATCTTTTTCACTATGTTGGCCTTTGCGCCTTTTAAGCAATTACTTTGAAATTTGAAATTTGATTTTCATTTGAAATATTGTATGCAAGGCGAATGTTTCTCTCTGGAATAATTTCCATGTATTAATATAATTTCTATCGATGCTGGATTTAACTATGTTTCGTGTTTGTCCCAGGTCGGTGACTCACGATATATATTTCATCTTGTGCTGCGTTTGTAGCCTTGCCAACATATAATAGTGAGAAATTTTCCGAGCTAGGTATCGTTCCAAGTGGTTTAGTCGGTAGAACGTCAGTGCGCTATACTGATGGCCCGGGTTCGAGTCCCGGCTTGGAATCTTTTTCACTATGTTGGCCTTTGCGCCTTTTAAGCAATTACGTTGAAATTTGATTTTCATTTGAAATATTGTATGCAAGGCGAATGTTTCTCTCTGGAATAATTTCCATGTATTAATATAATTTCTATCGATGCTGGATTTAACTATGTTTCGTGTTTGTCCCAGGTCGGTGACTCACGATATATATTTCATCTTGTGCTGCGTTTGTAGCCTTGCCAACATATAATAGTGAGAAATTTTCCGAGCTAGGTATCGTTCCAAGTGGTTTAGTCGGTAGAACGTCAGTGCGCTATACTGATGGCCCGGGTTCGAGTCCCGGCTTGGAATCTTTTTCACTATGTTGGCCTTTGCGCCTTTTAAGCAATTACTTTGAAATTTGAAATTTGATTTTCATTTGAAACATATCAAATCAGTTTAAAGTTATTATTACGTCTAAGAAAAGGGCCAAAATTTATGTACGGCAGATTGATAAAATTAAAATTGGGCTCATGTGACGCAAAAATACTGTTTTAGGGAGAAAATTTCATACTTCATCAATTCTTAAGATATTAAACTTATAATAAATTTTCTTAATATTATCTACAACTTTTATATTGACAAATTTTTGATAGAACCAACTCTTACTGAAAAAAAAAAAAAAATTAAAAACGAAAAAAATGGTAGGGAGGGGGAGTTGAAGAAAAAAATTCATAACTTTGTCAATTCACAAGATATCCAATCCGCTTAAATTTGTTATACATCTTCTCAATATTTTCTACAACTTTCATATTAACAAGTTTTGATAGGATCAACTCTTACAGCAAAAGGAAAAAAAAAAGAAAGAAAAAAAAGAAAAACAAAAATAGAGGTTGACGAAAAAATTATCGTACTAAGGATGTACTCAAATCCAAACGGCTTATTTTCTGACTCATTTTTAACACTTTCCAAACAAAGTTGAAAAGTGTTTATGACTTCGGTTTGTCTGCCCGTCTGTACGCGCTCTAACTCTCGTAAATATAGTCGGATTGTTCTGAAATTTTTGGATGTTAGTAACTTCCACCATAGCACGATCCCTATTTCAAATAAAGTTTCCAGCATGTTTAGTTCATTTACAGGGGCAGTCAAAAGTTTAAGTTTTCCGTTATATTACGGCCTATGGAAAAAAATCGTTTAAAATGGTTTTTTATGATGTTACATGCTTTCAAACATAATAAAATTCATATGCATTTATCAAGTGCACTAAAATATGCATTCTGTAGAATATACGATGCAAAGAATAGTTATTATTCATTTACAGGGCCACACAAAATAATTCCGTTACAGAACGATATAGGGGTGGAGGGAATTGTTTGCGGCGTATTTTAATTATGTTAAATTATTTCATGTATAATGAAATTGATATACGTCACTGAGGTTTACTATAACTTATTTCATGTATAATGCGAAGTGCATAGCATTTACAGAAACACACAAAAGATTTCAGATACTATATTGTGTGCGAAGTACTGTACAGTAGCGATGATTGCTGGAAATACATTTTTATATATGTTATGTGCTTTTATGTTTCACTATATTTATGCATAGTATATGGTGTGTATAAATGTTGTAATTCATATACAGGGCTACACAAAATAATTCATAATGGTTACCGGGTATGATTGCAAATTGCTTAAAGGTGGTTTTTAAATGAGTTATGCATTTATACGCAGAACTGCATTTGGTTTATTAAGAAATGTTTATAGAATATAGATAAAAGGATATACACATACAGGGTCACGCAAAGAATTGGATACATGACCGTCTATAAATGATAATTTCTGGAAATGTGATTTCAGTAGTTTAAAGAGTGTTTTACTTTGAATTAAAACTTTAGCTAAATAGTGGCGTGTAATAAAGGTACTAGGTTAACTACATGGTTGTACAAATGTATACAAGTATGTTTTGATCTATTAGTATAAATTGCTGCAAGAGAAATTTCCACCTGTTATGAGTTTTCTTGCTAAACTAAATTTTCCTATTATGTAGTATATATATCAACCTACAGATAAAATACAGGACTGTTCAAAAGAATTGAAATACATATTTGGCTATATAGGGTAACTGCAGAAATCAGTTTTTCAAATGTTTCATGCGTTTTCTAAAATGTTTACTTAGTTCTCTTATATACCTTATTTCTCTAAATAACGAAGTTTTGTGAGAACATTCAAGAAGTGTTGGAAAGTTTCATAATCTATGCCAAACGCATGAATTTTCTTACTTGTTAAATTCATTTTCGCTCTCAAACGTATCCAGTTGGCAGGTTCTCTTATTCAGAAACAATATAATGTGCTGTATTGGTCGCTTTTTTGATAAAGGCAGAATATATTTTAAAAAATGCTGTCAAAGTGGGCATTTTGAACCAAATTTCCTGAAGCGATAGTGCTGGGAACGAAAAAAAATAGCCGTACTGAGAAAATAATTGTAAATCAAGTTCTAATTAATTGAATGAAAAATAAAAACACAGATCGCTTATAAATCTCTTAAAAAAATTAAACTTGACGTGATTTTTTGAACTTTTAAAAATGTACCAGAAAATTTCGTGTTGTTGAGCGTGGAAAAATATTTTTTTGACTACCGCCTTAATAGGATTCTGATAAAACGAGCTCTTACAAAAAAATGAAATTAAAAATTCGTCAAAAGCGGCCGGATAAAATTGTTAAACTGGGTTTTTCTCTAATCTCGATTTAGTTTTTATTGGTAAAATTAGTACTTAACTTCGAAACTTATCTACCTCCGCCTGAAAGCCGAGCCGGCAATGATTTTTATATATCGCAACCTTGCTTCAAAACTTTTTTTTTTTTTTTTTTTTTTTTTTTTTTAATGGATACCATTCTACTTGTTTTTTACGCTTCTACCAATCCTTTATAGTACCAGATAGTGCACTGAAAATCCAGCCACCAGGTAGCAGTTGTGTTTGCAAGATAGCCATTGCTCCTTCCACAGCCTGGAAACAGTTTTTCGCATTTCCTGAAAAAAGAAGTTTTTTGAGTTATGCCAATTTTGAAGCAAGGGTGCGCTATGTTGCATGAAGTACGGTAAAACTTGTGCAAATTTTTTTTTGCCATAGTAGCAAAAATAGATATGTTTTATTTACAGCTATGTAATTAATAAATTTTAATTAACATACTCGAATAATACATAATTTCATTTATTTATTTACCTTAGAATATTCAATATATCACTGAAACAGTAATCTATGTAAGTTTGTATTTTTTAGTAAAATTTTTTAGTAATCAGTTTTACTTTTTAGTAAATAGCATACTGGCTATGGTTTAAACTGTCATAATGATTAAACAATTATTCCTTATGCTTCAGTTAATTTTGTAACAAAGTCAGAGAGGAAAAAAAAATACAGATTTTGCTATGCTGTGAGAACAACAGTAATTTGAAGTTAAAGTAAAAATTAAATACAATATACGAATATAATACAGTATAGTAAATATATTTTAAAAAAATAGTGCAGCTCATATTAAATTATAACTCTTAATTACGAAAAGAATTACACATAAACTAGTTTAAATTTCGTCAAATTTAATTGAATCAGGGCGCATTTTTTGTTGTTTCAACATCGCATAACAATAAACAAGTTTTGAAACTATCTATTCCTAGCCTATTTGGGGTTTTTGAATGCACAAATGAAAAATTAGAGAATATTCTGTCTTATTGCAGTTCTACTTGAAGTGCACGTTTGAAGATCTGGAACTAACTTCCAAAAGTCTTTTAAAATATTACGTGGTCTTGCTATAATTCTCTACCATTTATTTAAGTCTGCAGCCTCTATGATGAGAATGGGGAAAATGGTGACGAAAATTACCTAAAAGATTAATTTGCCTATATTTGAAACATTAAATAATCAATTAAAATCATCCAACCCTACCCTCTCTTATACATATTAATTTCATCTAATCCATGTGCTTTCTTATAACCCCACCTCCCCCAAAAAGTTGTAGGAATTTTAAAACTGTATTTCTATAAATTATTTGTAAAAGTTATACCTAGAGGCTCAAATAAAGATAAAATGAAGATTGACTTGACAAATGTTTATGTTTAATGCTGTTTTTAATTATAGGTTTCTTAAATGTAGAAACTTGATTTAAAAGTTTTTAATATGTATACATAGTACTTTTAAAGAAAACATTACTACATTAGATTGAGAGAAAGAAAAGAAAACATAGTTTTTACCTCATATCTTCAACATGTAATTTTTTTACAAAATTTATTATGTTGTTCCAGTTTTTCGATGACTATTATCAATGAAAATTATTTTAATTAAATCAAACAATATTAATGAAACATCTAATTAATATTCTGATTTAAGACTCAATTTTAATATATACAAAATTATATTATTTTAGTATATTTATTAAATTCAGCCGTTTTTGCCGGTTTTTCCCACTGTCCTGGCAAAAATACCATTTTGCCGGCAAACTGCCCAACCCTTCCCCGAACAAGTTCAAATTAACCTAAAATGGTAATTGTCTGCTTTATCAGCAAGTATTGAACTAATTACAATATTTTACATGGTTAAAAATGCAATAAAATCCTGGGAAAACAGAACATCCTTAACAGAATCCTGTCTTAAATAGAAAAATTTCATGATCTTGTCGAAAGGAATACCACACAATGGCGGCAGGAACTTGGTTAAAACTTAATTTTCTCCTGTCCAAAGCTATTCTATTTACAGATTTTAAGACTGCTAATCACCCAGCTTCCGAATTTCCCTCGATAAAGTTAAGTTTATGATGGGCATTTGATGCATTTTTATATGCACAATATCTTCTCCGGGAAATTAATATTTTTAACTTCTTTTTTCTATGTATTATTTCTTAAAGAATGTCTTTTTCCTGAGTTTTCAAAATTTTTCTAAAATCTACGCTTAATTTTATAGTTAAAATTTTACTCCTAGTTTGTCAGTTTCTAAAGCATAAAATATTAAATTAAGCATAGATTTTAGAAATATTTTGAGAACTAAGAAAACAAGAAAGAAAAATGCGTTAAGCATAGATTATGAAACACTTTCCAACACTTCCTGAATGCTTTAACATAACTTCGTTATTTAGGGAAATAAGGTATATAAGATAAGTAAGTAAACATTTCAGGAAACGCATAAAACATTTGAAAAAACTGATTTCAGCAGTTATCGTCCATAGCAAATATGTATTCCAATTCTTTTGAACAGCCCTGTATTTTATCTGTAGGTTGATATATATACTATATAATGGAGAAATTTAGTTTAGCAAGAAAACGCATAACAGGTTGAAATGTGCTATGCATAAATATAGGGAAACATAAAAGCGCATAACATAATTAAAAATGCATTTCCAGCAATTATCGCTACTGTACAGTACTTCGGATACAATATAGTAATATAGTATCTGTAATCTTTTGTGTGTCCCTGTAAATACTATGCACTTTGTATTATGCATGAAATAAATTATAGTAAACCTCAGCGACATATATCAATTTTATTATACATGAAATAATGTATCATAATTAATATACGCCGCAAGCTATTCTCTACACCCCTAAATCATTAGGTAACGGAATTCTTTTGTGTAGCCCTATAAAAGAATAATAACTATTCTTTGCATCGTATATTCTACAGAATGCATATTTTAGTGCACTTCATAAATGCATATCAATTTTCTTATGTTTGAAAGCATGTAACATCATAAAAAACCATTTTAAACGATTTTTTTCCATAGGCCGTAATATAGCGGAATGTTTAACAGACAAACATGCAAAATCACCAGTAACATCACCATTATTTTGCGACAACTGCATCTACAAATTCAGTTATGAGTTACGCAACTGAAAGTGCTTACTTGAGAATGGATAACATCCGAAAAACCGATTTTTATTTAATAGTGATTAATTAAACTTTTCGTTGCAGTTTCCTACATAATTTTCGACTATTCCCACTGAGAACAGAGAAGAATTTCCGTCGAGTGCAGTGAAAATATTATTTTGTAGATCATTTATTTGCCGTTCGCTCCCCCCCTCCCTCCCATTTTGATACTTTTATCAGATTTTCAATTTTTTGCAATTTTTAATGTTTTCTAACGAGTTATATATATATTTATCATTTGCACTATCTTAGCTGTTTCCAATATCATTAGAAAAAGACAAAAGCCTGGTTGAGAAAAGATCATACAGTGGGTGATCAGTTAACGAACTTAATCCGTTCCAAAGCAATGTTCGTTAACCGAATTGTTCATTAACCGATCATAGATTTTGTATACATTTGTGTGGGCGTTGAATTAATTCATTCTTAAAAACTAACAAATATATAAAAATTAATATAAATTCTCTCTAAATTTATTTAAATGTAATAACAATGATACATACATTAATAACAATCGAAAAAGTTTTCAAACTTCCTTTTTAAATAAGGTTAATAATACGTCCATATTTAATATGTATAGATCGTATTTTGATGGCTTTATACATGTCGTTTGCATTAAAAAAAAAAATAAATGACATACATTTAATACATGTTTTACCACATTGCTAACTAAGCGTAGAACCAACAGAGTGAAAAATGTCCTATTCGAGAATCGAATTCGGAACCCTTGGAATAGTGCTTAAGTGTTCTACCATTTAAGCTACGAGGACGATACCCATTTTAGCATCTCTCACTAAATATGTTGTTAAGGTTGCAACTGCAGCATACGATGGAATAGTCTTCATGAACACACAGTCTTGCGGCGAAACATGAGATACAAATAAACCCAGCATCGGTGAACACAACTATAATTTTTAATTAATTTTTCAATTAATTTTCAGCAGTGGTAGAGCACTTGGAGCGCTATTCCAAGGATTCCGGGTTCGATTCCCGGCTTGGACATTTTTCACTCTGTTGGTTCTACGCTTAGTTAGCAATGTGTAAATCACGTATTAAATATTCAATAATATCGAGCGTAATTTCACTGCTGAAAATAAATTGAAAAATTAATTAAAAGTTATATAAATGACATTTGTTTTGTAAAAACTTTTAGGATCGATTTCGTTGACTGCAGCATTAAACCATATCACTCCATATCACTTTGACCTATCAAAAGTTCCATTTGTTCTCTAAAAAATATATTTATTGCAGGGCCCGATAAAGGCGAAGCTGAGTTTCAATTAAAATGAAAAATTTCCAATTAAAAATATTTCTTTAAAAAAGGACAAGATATATAATTTAATATTTTTAATCTGTTCATTCAAATTTGGGGGTCCTAAAATGTAGGACCCGAACTCTCGATAACCCATAAACTAATTAGGCCATAAATATACAACTGTTAAAATATTTTCTAAGTCGATAATAGATACAATTAAATACAGCTCTGGAAAACTGAAACATGGCATTGCTTCTACTTGCTTTGTTTCATGAGGTGTTCGTAACGGAACAGAAAATTCTTCGCGAAAGTGTTCGTTATCTGAATATAAAAATCTCTCTCAAAGTGTTCGTTAACCGATCTGTTCGTTAACCGATCACCCACTGTATATCCAAATAATCAAACTTACATTTCCTTAAAATCTAAAAATTTCTAACAAAGAAGAAAAATCAATGTCACAAATATTCTGTTTTCGCCATGAAAAAAGGCGGCGAAAAAAGCCGTATTACAGCTATCTGGAAATATATCTCTTGTTTCGAATCAATTGGTCACAATTTTAATTTCCCGTCGATCACAACTTTCCTTTTAAAATGATTTTAGTTAAACTAGCTTTCAAACAAGTGGGTAAGTGTGATCACAGATCGCACAAAGGGTTTCGTTTAATATTCCTTTCAAAACACTTTATCCTTTTGCAAAATCTGTTAATTCCACATTTCGCAACCAGGGGGCGCACTCTATTCTACACAAACCTCTATCCGAACGAAACTCCGTTTTACAACCTATCCGTAGATATATTAGTCGAGGGAATCGGGCCCATAGCACCCGAGATAGCTGCCCCCTGGCGGTAAAAAATGGAACTACAATATGTAAGTCTAGGTGCAGAATATGAAAGAGTGATCAAAGGGGTGTCAGCAAAAGTTTAAAAAGTGACCCCCAGTGAAAAAGGGGGGGAGGATAAAAAATTGCTTAAAATACACAAGTTAGAGCACAGAGGGTTAAATATAAGATTTTTTCGAAATTTTATGATTTGCCGTTTGATCGCAAGTGCTTAGCTATAATTTTGCAAAATTTCAAGTCTTCAACTTAATTTGGGGCTGAGTTAGAAAAAAAAGCTTAAAATACACAAGTTAGAGCCCAGAGGGTTAAATATAAGATTTTTTCGAAATTTTAGGATTTGCGTTTAATGTGAGGTGTTCAGCTATAAGTATGCAAAATTTCAAGTCTCTAACATACATAGTCTCTGAGAACGGGTTCTGTGACGGACAGATAGACAGAGGAGCGAGACGAATAGGGTTTCGTCAGATGAACGAAACCCTAAAAATGATGCTTATCGTAAATAAATAAATAAAAAAAATACTTTAATTTATAATCAATTTTTAGTGTTTTTTAAAAATTCAAAAATCATAACTTTTTTTTCCTTTGCATATGCATTTATCATTTTCAAGTAATTATTTTATTTTAGCGATACTCCTAGATAAGAATGAAATAAAACTATACTTTCTGTACTCGAATTTGTTGACTGATTCATGGACAATTTAATTTATTCAGATGATGATAATAATAAAAGTTACAATTTTAATTTTACGTACAGTATTATTCAAAAATAAAACAAAAAGAGTAATTTTTCAGTACGGGCAAAATAGAGAAATCTGCCTTGGCGAGAGAAGGAAATTTTTCATACATATTTTGTTTCATATATACTAGCAATTTTTTAAATCTTTATAGCTATAGGTGCAGATTCACGGTCACCAGTCGCCATGTGGAGACTAAATTTTTTGCTTTGGCGACTAATTTTCGGCGTTTAAGTCGCCATCCTTTCGCGTTTTTTCCGGTAATCTTTAGACGTAAATCGCGATTTCTTTTCGCGATCCTCTGACGAAAATCGTGTTTTTTTCCGGGAACATTTGAAGAAATTCAGGTTTTATAGCAATCGTTTTATAAATGTCTTTTTTTTTTTTTTTGCAATGCTTTGACGAAATTTGCGATTTTTTGATAAAATTCTTTTTTTTCTGCAATCTGTTGACGAAATTCGCGTTTTTTCTGCAATCTTTTGACGAAATTCGCGTTGTTTCTGCAATCCTTTGACAAAATTAGCGTTTTTTCTGCGATCCTTTGATAAAATAAATGTGGTTTTTCTTCATTACCCTTTGACGACGTTGACGTTTTTCTGCGAAGATTGACGAAATTCGCATTTCCCCCTCGATTCTTTGACGAAATACGCGTTTTTTCACGATTCTTTGACGAAATTCGTATTTTTAGTTTAACTTTTTGACGAAATTCGTGTTTTTTGGAATTCTTTGACGAAATTCGCTTTTTTCTGGATCCTTTGACAAAATTTGCAGGGTTTTTTGCGATCCTTTGACGAGATTCACGCTTTGAAATTTTCTCATATAAACGCTATTGCTTTTATGGGTTCTTCCACAACTTGGGTTTAGGAGCCACTGGTTCCTTAAAAATTTTGGGAATCTGCACCTATACTTTATACAATTTTTTTAATATAAAGAAGCGATTTATATATTTTTTATTAAAAACAAAAGAAAATTTACACAAAAAAATTTATACTTTGCATATAAATTGTATATAATATATATATATATATATATATATATATATATATATAGTATCTACCCTATATATATATGTATAAAATGCTTACATACAGGGCCCGATTAGCAAGTTTCTGTGTCCAGGACATTTTCGATTTTCCGTGCTCTCTTAGATTGGTTAATGTACTGCTACTAGTTCATTTTTATACATATTGCACACTTATTCAAAAAGTTTCAACTCTAAAAATTAAGTTTTCCATAAAATTAAAAAAATGGTCCCAGGAATAAAAATAAAATATGTTTTCTGTTATTTATTGAAATGTGTTTTTAGCCATACATTGAGACATATTTTTATCATTTCATCATATTAATATCTCAAATATCATAATTTTTTTTTTACAATTAACTGTAAAAAAAATATATATATACGTTATTTA
The DNA here is from genome assembly GCA_963932465.1 of Maratus speciosus. Lineage (NCBI taxonomy): Eukaryota > Metazoa > Arthropoda > Arachnida > Araneae > Salticidae > Maratus > Maratus speciosus. The sequence continues at coordinate 472,991,736 of OZ010788.1, read as the reverse complement.
ATTTGTACATTTCTGTACATTTTTAAATTGTACATTGAAAATTGTAAATTGTTGCGCTCACTAACCCCCATTCAGATTTCACATTCTCTAAACATGGTAATGTGCCCTGTTTTTAAAATATCACCAAGTTACGGAATATTGAATGATATTACTACGAATGGTGTTTTGTAATCGGGTTGCCATGCATTTCCGTTTGAATACATCATTTTATGATTACCATACAGATAGTTTCGGTCCGGCCGAATTTTTGACAGCATTTTCGCCGAAAACGAATTTTCAATGAAACTCGGATTTTAGGCCGAAAACGAAACCGAATTTTCGGTCGATCTCTAGTTAGCATATTAATTTTCTATTCTTAAAAGCATTTGAGTAATGAAGAAAAACAATAACGTCATAAGGGCGGCAAAATGTCCAGCGCCGGCCCTGTACAAAAGAAGAAAAAAAAATGGAACAAGTAGACTAAAGACTAAAATACCCCGTTTAAAAATTAGTTTTGAAATGTTAAAGAGAAAATAAAGACATACGAAATGACAGTTAACGAGTACCAATTGTTTTCAAACAGATACTTAGTAACAAATATGGATGACCTATTTAAGTAAAAGGCAAAAACATCAATTGGGAATATATATGAATGATTAATTATCGTTTAATCAGCGAGATAATGACGTCAAAACATTATCTGATTGTTACTGACAACGGTCAATAAGTAGCTGTACCGATTATCTAAGCGTCATACTTGTAGAACCGAATGAGATAACATTTGGTTTATCTAATTAAAGAAGAAATTTTGTTATAGATTTTCACCCATTTCCTTATGTGTCTCTTATTCATCATGTCATCATGTCACTTATTTCCTCATATGTACAGCTGTTGTTGAAATTCATACTTTCACATATTACTTATTAAACTAGCCAACAAACAAAAAATAACTTTTTGTTTGTTTCTTTTAATGAGAATAGTCAATCTTTACTAATTTGGGGGTCGAAAAAACCAATATGACCTCTTTTTTTTATTATTAGCTCTGTTTTTTTTTTTTAGATACTGATTATCTGTTACTTACATTAGGTTACTTAGACTATATACTTAGATTATCTGTTGATTAGTGCTAAGATAGCGTACACAATATTGCACATACCACTATATTTGGATACAGCCCCTCATCTTTTTGCTACCTTTTGAGAACGGATATCGAGCTTATTCTACCGACGATAATTTTCAGAATTTTCAAACTATGATTTTGGGACTTTCACAAAAGTTGCTCTATATACTTAGCTAATACATTATGCATATTATCATTCGATTGCATTCGCGCATGCGCAGTGAGACATTTTTTAGTAAACCTGTCCATTTTTCATCCAGTTTTTATTTTTTTTTAATTCTGATTGCAGAGTATTGTGTACAATGATGTTTGTCATATTTTCTGAAAAGAACTTTTTTTTATATTAAGAACACTGCAAATTATAAGCAAAAAATCTTGGCGAAATTTGGGACTATTTTTATAAAAACCTTAACTTCTCTACGAGTATACATGCTATCCTCATAAAAATGAACACAATATATTACAATAAACCACTTATTAATAATCTCGAGTTTGAACGCTTTTGCTACATTTTTTTTTACAGGGTTCTCCAAAAGATATTCGTTCTTTTTCAATTTGTTGACGGTCTCCTATGGGGTTTCGGGAAAAAATCTTCACGGAAATATATGACCTATACCAGGGTTGGCGAACCTATGGCACGCGACCCAAAATTGGCACGTAAGCTAATTTTTCTGGCACGCGAAAATTTTTAATTTTGGTAATCGTTATACAGATAATTTCCATTTTTTTATTTTTGTTAAAGAATAAAATTGTTTTCCATACGGGTATAGCGCAAATAATGCAATTATTTTTTGCATAAGTCAACACATCAAAGTAATTTTCTTTTTCTATCATGCTATGTAGCGCTTTCGACATGTATTTGCTTTTCTGTATGAATTTAAAAAGCTGTAATTTTCAAATGTACTTCTTTTGACAGTCACTGCAATAACATGGCATATGGATCTAATTTAGTTATGTATATTTGTAAAAATAATAAAATATGAACCAGATAAAAGCATTTTCCACCAAACGTACAACAGAATAAATCTCATCAATACATTATTAGTAGATTGTTTAATGTAACTTGGAAAATTATGATAGAGATCTTGCATTATAATAAGTAAAAAATTAATGAAATGAAAACTCGTATCTTTATCCTTTATTGCAGTACATAATGTATAAATGAATCTTATTTGCGAATTAAATATTCATTCATTTAACGGCTGATTCCAGTATATAGAAAAATCGCATTTTATTTTTTTATATTTTTTAATTATTAGTACATGAAAGCAACTGATTTTATACACATTGTTTATTATAGACATCGTATTCTTCAAAAGTATTTTAGCATAAGTTTGGCACGTTACATTGTTGATAGATATTATTTGTGAATTTTCGGCACGCGCACTTGAAAAGGTTTGCCGAGCCTGACCTATACTATATTAATGCACGGATTTTTTTTTTCCAGAGATAAACATTAGCCTTGAATACAATGTTTCAAATGAAAATCAAATTTGAAATTTGATTTTCATTTGAAATACTATACTATACTGTTTACACACCTGCAGTTGGTATAGTCCATGTCAATTCATGCAGCCAAAGAAAAAATTTTGCCTTCATCTCAAAAGTTTTTGAATTGAACATATGTTAAAATTCAGGGGAAAAATAAGATACTGTCTATTTTTGTTTTACCCCAAAAAATTCCTGGCCCGAGATACAGGCCACGAAAGATGGCATCCCGGACACCATTTCCCATTCGCGATATTCAATAAAAATTTTAAAGTGCTGTACCTCTAGAACGGTGCAAGATATTTTGTTGCGTTTTTTTTGTTTTTTTTTTTAAGATAATATATATTTTTTAAATGATATACTTAATTTTGAAATATGTATTTAACTTTTCTTGTGGCAGCCTTTTGAATTTTTTTTCTTTTTATAAAAAATATTTTTTATTTCAAAAATGCCAATCGCAAAAATTTTGATTTTTTTTATGTTGATCAATACCATTGAGTACTACCTTCCCTGTAAAGGAGAACTTCCACTTTTGATTTTGACAAGTTATACAAGGTGTGTCTAAAAAGTTCAGTGAATGGAAGTATAAAACAAAACGAAGTATGGAAACAAAATATCTTAACTATGTGCTTAAATGAAGTGTACTAAAATATACATTCTGTAAAATATGTGGTGTAAAGAATATTAATTATTCATTTACAGATCCATACAAAAGAATTCCGTTGGATAATGATATAAGGGGAATATTGTTTGCGGTATATTTTAATTACGCTAAACTCTTTCACATATAATGAAATTGATATATGTTGCTGAGGTTTATTACAAGTTACTTCCTGTGTAATAGAAAGTGCATAGTATTTACAGGGACACACAAAAGATTTCGGATACTTTACTGTATACGAAATACTGTATATTAGCGATGATTACTGGAAGTGCTTTTTTAGTTGTGATATGAATTTTTAAGTTTAACTAAATTTTTCCATATTCCGTTGTATGTATAAATGCTGTAGATCATATACAGACTACACACACACAAAAAAAAAAAAATCATAAGGGTTACTGAGTATAAACTAAAGTACTTTAAAGGTGATTTTTAAATGAGTTATGCATTTTTACACTGAACTCCATTTAGTATACTAAGATATGTTTGTAGAATATAGATAAAATGATATACAGGTCCACGCAAAGAATTAGATATATGGCCGACTATGGATGATAAACTCTGGAAGTGTGATTTTACTAGTTTTAAGTGCGTTTTAGTCTTAATTAAATATTAGCTAAATAGTGGTATGCATAAAGATAGTAGGTAAAATACAGGGTTGTATGAAAGTATTCAAGTATGCTTCCGTCTATTGATATAAATTTCTATAAGTCAAATTCCAACCTATTTAGGTGTTTTTAACACTTTCCAACATAGTTGAAAGTCTTTATGGATTCAGTTTGTCAGCCCGTCTGTCTGAACTCTAACTTGCATTAATATTGTTGAATTGCTGTGCAATTGATATTTGTTATTGAGATTTTTTTACTATGCAGTGTTCGGTATTGAAAATAAAGTATGTATTATTTTAAATGTTATGAAAATTGAATTAAAACTAAAAATATATTAATAAAAGTTTTCTTCATTCTATTTAAAAATCCTATAATACATAATTGATTCAATGATATACCGTGATATGTAACGATTCTAGATTGCCATGGTGATTAAATCCTTTTTAAGATGGATTCATATTACTTCCGTATTACTGAATTTAATATAGTAGAAGATCTTTATAACGCAATTCTATATAACAATTCCCCATATAACGTGCAACTTCTCAGATGTAAACAATGAATTTTGCAGTTAAGAAGCACCTGAATTCACACATTGTGAAAATACTATTTTCTAGAAAACTGAATTTGGTATATTAGTTCAACTTTATCTCCTTAATTCAGAACTTTATTATAATAATTGCAATTTTTTCATTAAACATTTTTGAAAATCAGTAATATAATGAATGATTTGGTACAGGTATAGTATAAATTAAGCAATGTGGAATGATCTATATAATGCAAAAATGTATATTTTGGATAATTCCTGGTAACAAGGAATGCAGTATAAAGATACTCTAATGTATTTTTATGTTTAAGACATATTTGACAATGTTTATAAGGTGAATTTAAAGATAAGTAAAATGTGATCCATATAACGCAAAATTCTATATAACGCACAACCTTTCGTTTTTAGGTTTGCGTTATAAAGATCTTCTACTGCATATAGAATCACAATAAATTTTGTATTCATGCCTTTTTGCTCAAGAATAACGCTTATTGCACCAAGATCTGAATATTTATAAAACTAGTTATAGTACGAACACACCTCATTTGCCACATTTGATATTGCAATTTCCAACTTGTTTTAGGATATATAGTAGGTTTACCCTTACAAATATGATACTGTGGATAATTGCTCCTCGATCAATTTAATTGAGAAACAAATCTCTCTGCCATAGAAAAAAATCAAAAGTTTTATTTTAAATTCTTGATTAAGTAGATCACAACAAAAAATAATAAATTAATCACGTGGGTCGTTGACTTATATGATTCCCAAAAACGCTGAGTCCTTGTACATTCAAATTTGTAAAATAGTTCAGTATAGAACGTCACATTCAGCAAAGAGTTCGTTGGACGGGTGGCTTTTACGGGGAGGTCTCTCGCCGTCCCACACAAATTCCGAGCGCCTGGCTCAATTTTCTCGGCACCTCTCGTGCCTTCAGCCCGGGAAAAAATCTCTTTTCCGTTCGTCCGTGCGAGCAAAACACACACTCCAATTCCCGACTCCAAACTGATCCCCTAATCTCTTCTTCCTCCGAAAAATGTTCATTTTTTTCGGACCCCGTGAGAAAAAATTTAAACATCCGTCTTTGTCACCTTAAAGCCATTAGTGAATTCCTTTGCGAGACCTAAACAGGGTGGTCTATACTCCGATTACTTAGCGGTGTCTCACATCCTTTATCAGGGCGTGCTACGTCCTAAGTGCTTAATCCATCATCACTTACAATGTCCTAGAGCGTGAGAAAAATGTCTACTAGCCTTCTATGCACCTGGATGATATGCATACAGTTTTTCTTTAGGAAGATTTCTTCCCACATAATCTGAAAACATAGAAGTTCATTTCTTTACAACACCCCCCTCTAAAAGACGATTCGTCAGGTTTGAATGAAGAATCTTATAATCAGTGGATGATCACAACAAATTCCAATATCTCAGAGTGGCAGATGCAATAAATAAAATTATCATTGCGCGCTCTGATACATTACACTAAAAAAATACATACATATACATAACAAGATCAAAAATTACCAAATGAAAAATTTAGAATAAAACAACTATTCCTTGGCTTACAAAGCATAAACAAACGAAATTATTATTTTGTTTCGCACAATAGTAGTTTTAGTTTTTAGTATTTAATGAGTTTATTCCGCACGACTTAAATAATCAACATGTGAAATATCTCGTCCTGGTCTATCCTTTATTGCATAATGATAGGGTTGCAGTGTGAGAGCCCATCGTAAAAGCCTCGGATTGTTCCCAGAATTTCGTTTAAGAAAAATTAAAGGATTGTGATCGGTTTCTATAGAAAAGAGTTGGCCGTCAACATAGTGACGCAATTTCTTAATTGCAAAGATAATAGCTGCACATTCCTTCTCCGTCGCACAAAAAGTTTTTTCTGTTTCCGAAAATTTCCGACTTAAGTAAATTATAGGATGTTCCTCTGAACCCTCACGTTGTGCTAAAATAACCCCAATACCCTTTTCAGAAGCATCCGTTTGTATGATAAATTCCTTAGAATAGTTGGGAGCGTACAAAATGGGTTCTTCCGTAAGTTTCGTTTTCAACAGTTGAAAAGCCTTTTCCATTTCGTTGCTCCAAGTTACCTTTTATTTTTACCTTTGAGTGCGCGCGTTAATGGTTCCACAATAACTGCGTAATCTTTTATGTACCTTGAGTAGTAACCCGCCATACCAAAGCATTGACGTATCTCAGTTTTGTTTTTAGGGGTTAGTAAATCTAATATAGCACGAATTTTAGTTTCTGCCGGGGAACGTCTAGCGTCGCCTACCACATGCCCCAGATATTTGACCGTTTTTTGTGCGAACTTGCACTTAGCTAATTTAATCTTTACCTTAGCTTCTTCGACTCTCATAAGCACTTTTTCTAGGTGCTGTAAATGATCCTCCCAAGTTTCCGAGAATACGGCCATGTCATCAAGGTAAGGTAAACAAAATTCCTACAAACCTCTTAACATTTTATCCATAAATTTCGAAAATCTATAGGACGCTTTTAACATTCCAAAAGGCATGACCAGGGGAATATAGGAACCGAAACTGGTTACAAATGCGGCCAAACTTTGCGCCGTAGCTGTCAATGGTATTTGCCAATATCCTATCGTGAGATCCAAAACTGTTATATACTTCGCACTGGCAACTCTCTCAACCCTATCCTCTATGTTTTGTAAGGGAAAAAACTCGGCCCGGGTGATCTCATTTAACTTTCGGTAATCTATACAAGGACGAGCGTCTTTCCCAGGGGCCTCTACCAGAATCATCGGGGAAGCGAAATCTGACTCCCCTTCAACGATTATATTTAACTCTAACATTCTTTTGATTTCTTTCCTCAAAATTTCCATTTGTCTAGGCGAAGATCTGTAAGGTTTTATCTTTACAGGTTTATATTCTAATAGTTCCACGTCATGCTCTATTAAGTCAGTGCGCCCCGGATCATTAGAAAATAAAGATCTAAATTTAACTAATAAATTTCTCAATTGCTCCATCTGCGCCGACGTACATCTAGAACTCAAATTGCTGTCTTTAATAATATTTTCAAAATCATAAATCTCAGCCCCCGCTTCTGGAAATGCTATGTCCAAATCTTGATTTTTCTCGCCCTCATCTATCTCTTGCGCCACAAAATTCACTAACTCAATTCTTCTTAAATATGGTTTTAAGAGATTGACGTGATATATTTGAGCCTCTTCGCGCCTACCTGGCACATTCACAATGTAATTTGTCTCTGAGATTTTGGACTGAATTTTCCCTGGACCTATCCACGATACCGATATTTGTTCTTTTTGTTGGTCGCTAGAACCAACACTTCGTCACCCACCTTAAATTTCTGTTCTACCGCTGTTTTGTCATACCACAACTTTCTTTTTTCACGAGATTGGGTCATATTTTCCACTGCTAGTTCCTGACAGTGTTTTAGCCTATTAACCAAATTAAATACATATTCAGTAACTAACTAATTCTCTTCCTCTCCTTCCGTCCACTTTTCAAAAAGTAACGATTCGGGAGTTCGTAAATTTTTTCCATGTACTAACTCGGCAGGAGAAAACCCCGTAGAATCATGAGTTACCGTCCGCAAGGCTAATAACGCATACGGCAAATTTCCCTCCCAACTCGCGCCATTTTCAATACACAAAACTTTCAATAATCTTTTCACTGAGCGATGCCATCGCTCAACCAAATTACTTTGTGGCCGACAAACCGACGAATGAGTTAACTTAACGCCAAATTTCTTTAAGAATGCGGTTGTTAACTCGCTTACAAAATATCTTCCGAGATCTGTTTGTAACTCTCTGGGATATCCTAATCTGCTAAATACCCACATTAATGCTTCAATTATAGTTTCCGATCGGACATTAGATATCGGAACAGCCTCCGGATACCTGGACGCCACACAAATAACTGTTAAAATAAACCTATTCCCTTTTTCAGACTTCGGTAAGGGACCCACAATGTCAGCTGATAACTTCGAAAAACTTCCCCAATAATCGGCACACGTCTGAGAGGAGCTTTCCCTATTTCCCTAGGTTTCCCAATCCTCTGACATGAATCACATGTTTTGACAAAATCCTCTATCTCTTTTATTACATTCGGCCAAAAGTAATGACGCAAAACCTTATCCTTCGTTTTCATTTCACCAAAGTGCGATGAAATCCCCTCATGAAAGGCTCCTGAAACGTCCAATCTGAATTTCGAGGGCACCACTAACTGCAATCTCTCCCCACCACGATCGTCAAAAGTTTTCCTAAACACCAAGTCATTTATAATTTCATAGTGAGATTTCTTGGCTCTCGCTTTTTCCCTAACTTCTTTTAACGAAGGATCAACATCCTGTTCTTTTTTAAATTCCTCACGACTAATCCGTGCTAAATTTCCGAACTTGTCATTTAAATCAGCAGGTAACAATACACTTTCCGAGGTTTCATTTTCCGTTAACTGCTCTAACTCCTTTTCGCTTTGTTCTGCAAACTCGTCCGATTCACATTCTAACTCCACGACCTGCTTTCCCTCACCCCTTTCTCAATTCGTATTTACACTAGCCCCGTCCATTAAACTAACAGTATCTTTCTGTGCCTGCGATCTTGTCAATACCGTATTTACTGCATTAACTTTTTTCTGGCTAATCCAATTATCTTTTGCGTTTTATTCCCTAAGAGATAATAATGCAAGTCTGCTTCTTTATCTACAACCCCAACTTCCGTTTTTAGCGAACCCAATCCATCAAAATCTATCTCTATGTGAGCGACAGGTAAACAGCGAATTTTAGAATCCAAGGGCTGTTTCACGAAGGTATAATCTCCTGTCAATTGTTCCTTTTTTACGTGTTCCTCACCACACAAATTATAACTGGTACCTGTATCTCTGAGAGTGGCAATGTCACGCCCATTTATTTTCGCTCTACTAAGATAAGGTTTGAACCCTTCTTCATAATCAGACGTTTTACTCACATGATTTACTTTAGCGGTATCTTTCTCATTTTTTAACTGCGGATAATTGGCTCTAAGGTGAGTTGTTGAATCACAAAGGAAACACCTGTTTACCCTCCTTTTTTCAAAAACACGATCCCTTTCTGTCAATATCTTGTCCCTCCAATTGAAACTTTTATCTGCGCTTTTATTCTCCATCCCCGAGCTATTTTTCTCGAATTTCTTATCAAAAAAATTTCTCGAATTTCCTGTTTTCCTTTGGGAATTTTTCACTACCTCTAATTCATCTAAGCGTTTCACTAAAACTTCTGGGTCAGTGAAATTTGACCAGACATCAATCAGATGATCCTTTAATTCTTGAGGGGCTCCTTTTTTAATTTGATCAATGATCAAAAGATTCTTTAATTCCTCAAAATTAGTAATTTTTAAAGAATTTAACCACCCCTCCAGATAGCTATTCAATTCGAAAATTAAATCACGCCACGGATTATTTGGATTTCTCTGGTGTTGATTAAATTTTAGTCTATACGATTCTGTATTTAATTTGCACCTTTCTAACAATTTACCTTTCACATAATCATAATTATCAATCAAATGTGATGGCTCTCTAAGAATTAATTCTGCCACATTTACCGGTAGTAGCGCTAATAAATTTGCCTCTAATTCATCATCTTCTAAATTACATTTTTTTGCCTGCCTCTCAAACAAATTTAAGAATAAAGATATTTCTGATCGACTCTCATCGAAACGATGTATTAAAGATTTTAAAGGCAATTTATTGCTTCTCTCTGCACCATGATTTGATGTTAAGCTACGCGTTTCTGCTTCTTGCGATAATTTTAACTTTTCGAGTTCATAAGCCCTGTCTTTGTCTCGATCCTCCCTTTCTAATCTCTTTCTTTCTTTTTCCTCTTCTACAAGCGCTTCCCGATCTTGTAGTATATTTTTGGCTTGTGCCAATGCAAAATCTCTATCGAAATCTTCAGCCGCTTCTATTTTTTTTAACTATTTTTGCAATCGTGTCGCTCTCATCTATTTGAACATCTAATTCACCCGCCAGGATTTGCAAATCTACCTTTTTGAAATTTTTCCACTCGGACATTTTTGAAAAATTAACCCCAAAAACTAATTTACATGGATATCAGATCAAAATTTAAAACAAAAAAAATACATACATACACAAAAAATATAATTCAGTTATACATTTACAAAACAGTTAGAAATATAATTTCCCCTTTTTATAACTTGTATTAAAAAAAACCGGCAATATGTTTCGCTTCTGCAACTCATCATCTCGCAAAATTTTCACATATTAAACGTCTTTGTTAGATCACGACAAATGCATTTTCCCGAAAGAAAAATCAGAACATTAAAATATCAAATTTTAAATACAGCTCAGGCAAAATTTTCCTAAACGAAACTTGTTATTAACAGAATAAACACACTGAAAATTTTCCTGATAGTAAAAATTCTTAACATTTCTCTCTCTTTTTTTTACATGCCAGTAACAGAAAGACTATCGTTTATTATTACTTTTCCTTTGAGAGGAAAAAAAAATACTTGCCCTTTATCATTGAAATCTACTAAGACATTTCTCGTGTCACAAACAATAATCCACTGACACACAATAGCCAGCTTAAGGCAAAAGAAAATTAAACTCAACAGAATGCCACTGAGATAAAAGAATTTGTATGCTCACCCCTTTTGAAGACAGGATCCGTTGTTGTCCACCCAGCTGTTCCAAATAGATGGCACTGTCAATCAACGTCGTCACTAAGATGTCCTTTTAGCTCCAGCGAATTATAATCCACACAGAAATGTTTTTCCAGCTTGACCCAAGATACACAGTCTAAAAACCAGGTAGTCAGTTCTAAGGAATGATTCTTTCCAATAATCCTTGACGTTGTCACCACTAATAGCACTTGATAACAAATTCTGTAAATCACCACAATGCTTGTCACTATTACCGCTGCACTTCACAAATGTTCCTTGAGGACCCCAAATTGTTCTTCTGAACATCTTGTCAACATAAATCCCACCGCTGCCACCAGTTGTGGAGAATTGCTCCTCGATCAATTTAATTGAACGGTAGCAATGAGAAACAAATCTCTCTACCATAGAAAAAAATCAAAAGTTTTATTTTAAATTCTTGATTAAGTAGATCACAACAAAAAATAATAAATTAATCACGTGGGTCGTTGACTTATATGATTCCCAGAAACGCTGAGTCCTTGTAGATTTAAATTTGTAAAATAGTTCAGTATAGAACGTCACATTCAGCAAAGAGTTCGTTGGTCAGGTGGCTTTTACGGGGAGGTCTCTCGCCGTCCAACACAAATTCCAAGCGCCTGGTTCAATTTTCTCGGCACCTCTTGTGCCTTCAGCCCGGGAAAAAAATCTCTTTTCCCCTCGTCCGTGCGAGCAAAACACACACTCCAATTCCCGACTCCAAACTGATCCCCTAATCTCTTCTTCTTCCGAAAAATGTTCATTTTTTACGGACCCCGTGAGAAAAAATTTAAACATCCGTCTTTGTCATCTTAAAGCCATTAGTGAATTCCTTTGCGAGACCTAAACAGGGTGGTCTATACTCCGACTACTTAGCGGTGTCTCACATCCTTTATCAGGGCGTGCTACGTCCTAAGTGTTTAATCCATCATCACTTACAATGTGCTAGAGCGTGAGAAAAATGTCTACTAGCATTCTATGCACCTGGGTGATATGCATACAGTTTTTTCTTTAGGAAGATTTCTTCCCACATAATCTGAAAACATAGAAGTTCATTTCTTTACAATACAAATAAGCAAAAATTCAGTGACTTTTACTGGAACTGTATAATATATATACAGTTCCTGTAAAATTCTCTGAGTTTTTGAAATGTTTCTAAAACTTGTTAAACTCAAAAGTGGAAGTACTCCTTTACAGTGAAGGTAGTTCCCAATGGTATTTATTGATCAACAGCAAAGAAATCAAAATTTTTGGGATTGGCATTTTTGAAAAAAAAAACATTTTTTTTTGATAATTTTTTTTTCAAAAGGCTGTCACAAGAAAAGTTGAATACATATTTCAAAATTGGGTTTATCATTTTAAAAAAGAAGAATATTATCTTTAAAAAAAACGCAACAAAATATCTTGCACCGTTCTAGAGATAGAGAAAAAAAATTTTATCACTTTAAAATTTTTATCGAAAATTGCGAATGGGAAATGGTGCCGAGGATGTCATCTTTGGCGGTCTGTATCTCGGGCCAGGAATTTTTTTTGGAGAAAAAGCTATACAGGTATCTTACTTTTTCTTAAATTTTAACATATGTTCAATTCAAAAACTTCTGAGACTATGAAGGTAAACCCCCTGCCTGAGTTGATATGGATTCTATCCTTTTTAGATTAATTCCTCAGGTATTTTTCTAGATATTTAACAAAACGTCTAAAATCGCAAGTGACCGGTCCCCTTTGGCCATATAGTGTATAAATTAGAAACTAAAACATTTTACATTTAGCATGAAAACTTCATAAAACAATATTCTAAGTGTATTTTTTTTCACTCACAAAAAAACTATGGGATTAATTATAAAGTTTCCAGAAAATTGTGTTTTATACAGCAAAATTTTAGTGTAAATGTAAGCTTGTGTGCTTTTTTATTCTCTAACCAGTTGTGTAGTTTAAAGAAAACCGAAACCAGAAAAGATTAATGAAGCCGTAAATAACTTATCTAAATTAGAAAGTTTATATTTTAATAGCAGTTTTAAGTAAATATTGCCCCACATAAATATTGGTTTTGCATTTAAAAATTAAGTTCCAAATGTAAAGCTTGGAAAAAAAAATTTTATGGGAAGGAAGCTATAACGGGCTATACGGGAAGCTAAAAACGGCTTACTAAAGCAAAAGTTTTTATCTACAGAATGACGCAATCAATAACAGTTAAAAAATTAATTTACACTTGTTTTAACTGAAAATATCAAAAATACCATAAGCAAAATATTTTGAAAATTAATGCCAAAATGTGAAAATATCGAAAATATCAAACTTCGTGATATTTTGAAAATAAATATCGGATATATATGATATATATCAAGATATACATCACCGAACCTTGCTGCTATACGAACTTACAATAGTAAAAACCTATACGGTGTTGTTATATCTTTAAAAATCAGTTTTTCCTGTCTGTAGTCTACAATCAGCCTTTACTAATTTTGGGTCGATAAAATCGAATATGACCTTTAGTTAATATAAATATATATATATATATATATTATAATATTATCTTAAAAAAATCCATAGTTTTTCACTGAAATTTCAACATGTTTCGTAACATTTAGCTATTAGCTAACAGCATTTTAAATGTCATATTCGTTTTTCCCTCCATATCCGAATTATATAGAAACAACTATTTTCGTGCAAGAAGTCTTTTCAGTTTTCACTGTTGGCTAGTGTATTTAAAAGATTAATTTTAATTAAATTTGGATTATACATTAAGAAAAATTTTTTAGGAATCACTAGATAGTTTAAATAATTTAAGCGTGATTTTTTAAAAAATCTATTACCACGTGACTGAAAAATAAATATTTATTTGTAAAGTAACATTTGCAGTAATATAAAAATGCTTTTACTCATTCCTAATGTCATAACACAGGGTTACCAGTTTGGCCTTCATTTTTTCACCGAAAATTCAGACCAGAACTTTTGGAATAATAATTTTCACTTTAAGTAATCATGAAGCGGCTGACATTAAATAATACTGAAAATACTTTGCGTTTTCTTGTGTGAATCCGACTTTTTAAAATAAAAGTGGAGGCTAAACTGGTAACCTTGGCCATACATTAAAATAAAATTGGGAAAAAAATAAAAAATTTTGGCAGCAGTTCCTTAATTTTGAAGGAAAAAAAACGTGAATTTTCCTTTTTAGTCCAGGGGAAATGTACCAAAAAAGGAGGTTACCTTGCAAAAGGTCGGGTGGAAGATTTGTTTTCTCTAAATTGCTTATAATGATGCCAACATGGAAAAACCAAGTTTTCTAACAAAATTTCTTAAGGCAAAAAAAACAACAAAATTTTGGGACTTTTTTGATTTTATAAAAATATTTCGATACCCGTTGCCGTAGCATATTATTTGTCAATTACAATATTAGATAGGATAAAATTCTCTACAACTTTCTTTTTTTACAACTTTTTTATATACTCAATAGCAAGCGCAGTACGCCATTTCAAAAACAGGAAATTTTTTTCAATTTTCTTAAAAGCCGTGAAAAACGTAGTTGCGCCCCGATTATTCAAATGTTTCCCACGGATTTAATCATGTATGTAAACTTTTATATATTGATAGAAGTAAATTATGTGTTTCAGGGCCAAAACTAGCCCTTTTTGGACCCGTGGCAAACATGGATTTTGACGCCCCGCGCCCCCTTAAAAAAATTACCTTGATAATTTTTATAAATCTCTAATAGCCGGATTTTGAACATTTTAAGTGTGTAATCATTACATAATCAGCTGGGTCAAATATTGATTCATTAAAACTTTGAAAACCGAACTAAAAAGAACCGAAATATATTCCGCTTTAAACAGGTTTCCATCTTAGCAGGTAGAATTGTTCAGATTCTTTCTCTAGAAAAAATATTTTTTTTTTCTTTAAAGACCGGATTTCGTATATACAGATTTCATTTTCAAAGACTTTGCGGTAGTTGTAGTATTGAGGCGTTGAAAGTCACAGTTATATGGATTATAAGACTAAATTAGTCACACGAAGAGATTCGCAAGGTAATATTAAACCTATAGGAGCATTCTTGACAAATATATCGCTTGCATTTCATTAAATACAGTAGAACTACAATTATCCGAATTAATTGGGACCGGACCCCATTCGGATAATCAAAAATTCAGATAATCTGATTTTTCCCCAAAAAGTGTATTTTAATTAATTACTGTATGTATGTTGAAAATGATAGAAAAAAACTATTTTTGCAGAAAAAGAGCTTTTAATTAAATGAAAAGGCAACAGTTTTACATGTTAAGCGTACTTACAAGTGCTGTATATTAGTACAGTATGTAAGTACCGTACTATAAATGAAAGTCTTTACTTGCTGAACATCTCGCTCAAAATAATCTGACAGTCTTTATTCATTTTCGGGCAGCCTAGTCGCGCATCCGCTTAACAGTGAGAGGTTGTGTGTGGTCACACTCGGTCTGACGCTCCATCCACTTCAACGCAGTTTCAAGGCCGGCAAATGCTTCACTAACTGATGGTCCCGTGTCTGCTTCAACTTCGACATTAAGGTCATCTTCTTCTTCGACATTTTATTCTCTCAGACTTTCAATAAGTTCATCATCATTTAGAATTTGAAATCCAGGGTCTAACGAATCACACACCATCCACTCTCCTATATCTTCAGCACTAATTTCTGAACACCCAGGAATTTTCAAAAGAATGTTTCTGAATTCCCCAAGTGGCACGACATCCTCATCTTCTCTTGTCTCTTCCCTTTCCTTGATCTTCTTTTTCCTTTTTCTCCTTTTCCTTCTACTCTTCAGTTGATATGCCTTTCAACTTGTTCCACGCACGTCCTAATGTGACTGCTTTAACCAAGCTCCAAGCTCCAGTCATCATGTAAGTGCAATCTTTCAAATTAATTTTTTTGTGGTTAGCCAACGCACCTTCTTCGTCCTCTACCAAAAGTTTCTTTAAAAGTTGCCTTCTCTAATGGCATTTCATGGTTTCGATAACAGACTGGTGCATTGGTTGTAACAAGCTTGTGACGTTTGGCGATAAAAAAGACTTATCCCAAAAATGTTCATACTGCTCCTACACTAGCTTCGCGGAGGGAAAGACAATAGCGCGCATAGACAGAAACATTATTTTACGAATCGCAGTACGTTTCCGTCTTAATTTTGTTTTCTGAAATTCTCAAAGAGATTCGGAAAATCAGCGATTCGGATAGTCGGAGTTCGGATAATTAGAGTTCATTCATTGTACTTTCTTTTTCATGGGATACCTGAGATCAACATCTAATGTTATGCTTTTGTACTTTTTCTGGTTTGGTTGCATTTTTTTTTTTAATATTCGGACACTTTAATTTTTAGAAAACTATTTAGAACCCGTTCTGAAATTTAAAGTATCCTCATAAAAAATGCAACCAAATTCGAAAAATTAAAAACTCACAATGTTAGATATCGACCTCAGGTATCATATAAAAATAAATAAATAAATATTCAAATTCAAGCAAGAATTCTGAAAAGAATGCTCCTATGGGAACATCCTTTTTACAATTTCTCGCTTGTAATTTAATAGTTTTAAATGTTTTTTTTTTTTTTTTTTTTTTTTTTTTTTTTTTTTCTGTCGTCGTCTTAGAATTTGCTGACGTTGAATTCTAACTGGATTAGTGTTTACTTTTTCTATTTTGGTTATTTTGCTTACACTTTTTAATTTAATTTTTATTTTACTTTTTGTTAGTTTTCCGGCTGCGAGACGACATTTTTAACCAAATTTCATATATATATTAATCGACAAATAAAATCTTCCTTTGGCGCCCCCTTCGCCTTTCATTCTGGCGCCCGGAGCACATGCCTCCCCCCCCCCCCTCCTGCACTCCCTAGTTTCGACTCTTTGTGTTATTTGAACACACTCTTCTTCAAGTGATCAATGCGAAAACAAAAATGTTTATATGATCTACAATTATAAATAAATTGGTATTTCGTTTGATAAATTTTATCACTAAGATCATTAAACAGATATGATATAGTTTCAAAACAGTATATATTACAGAAGATTAGAATATTCCACAAAATATATTTTTCAGCAACCAAAGTAAATTTTTCTATTTGAGCTTTAAAGCAATTAATAATCGTAAAGTTATACATATTTTTGCATGATAAAATGATATAATCTCTTGTTATATTTATTGATATAAGTGGGAAAAAATTGACAATACTTTTTAAAAGTAATCTTTTAAGTATTTTTATGAAACTAGTCGTCTCAAATATTTTACTGACTACAAGATATAAATGCTTAACATTAGTTAGCGAAATAATCTGTTGTCATTTTTATTGTAGCTATTTTATAAGGTTATTATTTCTTACACAATAGATATTTATTTTTTTAGCCCCTCCCCCCTTTCATATGGTACTACAATCCAATGTTTGCTATCTTTAAAACAGTAAAACATTAAAATATATGTTACCAATAATTGGTAAATAAAATATACCATTGTAGTATGGAATAAAATATGTTTTTCGCAAATTTTCATAATTATCTCATTGATAACCGGAAAAATATGTATGCATTATAAAAATTATTAAAATTAAACAAGAATTCTTTCTTAATTGAAACTATCGTGCCAATAAGTTACTAAATATTGAAGTATTCTTTTAAACAATGCTTTGAGGAAAATTGTCTCATTCATCTACACTCTGCCCTACTTTTAAAATTATATAAATTTATTAAATATTAAATGCCTGTTGGAATGAAAATAAAGACGAGGGTGTGCAAATAATAGATAATTTACTGCTACCAATTTTTCGAAGTCGACATACACGATTAAATCCGCGGGGAAGATTTGAATAATTGGGGCAAAACTACGTTTTTCGTGGTTTTTAAGAAAATTGAAAAAATTGTCTTGAAATGGTGTACTGCGCTTGCTTTTGAGTGTATAAAAAAGTTTTAAATATGAAAGTTGTAGAGAATTTTGTCCTATTTAATATTGTAACAGACAAATAATATGCTACGGCAACGGGTCTCGAGATATTCAAAAAATATATAAAAAAAAAGTCCCAAAGTTTTGTTGTTTTTTGGCCACAGAAAATTTAGCCTTAAGAAATTTTGTTAGAAAACTTGGTTTTGAGTCATTCCATGTCAAATAAACGCAATTACAGACCAAAATCTCCCATGATCTGTCAGATTGTGATGAAACTTGGTTTATCACGTGTCTTCACTTAGTTATGAAAGAAAACACTAAAATTATTTTTTTAATGTATTTCATTTTAATTTTATTAACAATTAATATAAGCATTTTTCATTAAAATTTGCTACATCTTGAATTACTTAATTGCCATTTTCTCAAAACCTAAATGTGATACAAACTTGGTTTATATATCATTTTAAAGCTCCTTTTATGACCTTTAATTTGATATGCAACAAACAAATTTATTAAAATTTATTTTTTTTAATTCAAATTTCTCAAAAAGCGACATTTTTAAAATTCTCAAAAATTTTTCAAATGAACTTCATATTACCCTTGTACATTTCTCCAAGTTTTATAATGGGATCTCTATGGGATCATAAGATACATAAAGTTGAAGGTCATATGTAAAGTGAAAATTTTAACTTACATTTCAATATCTTTATTTTCAACTGGTGACAAAGTGATGAAAAAAAATATATAAATGCCACAAACTAACATTTTTCACATTTTAAATAAATATTTCCATTTTTTAAATATATTAGAACCAGGGTGTCAACGATTTAAATCAGTTGATTTAAATCAGCGATTTAAATCATGATTTTAATCAAGTGATTTTTTAAAAAAAATCATTGATTAAAATCAAAAATTTTCTAAATGTTTAAAATGACATAAAAAAGTATTCAAATCTAAGATGAACATAATTTGGAAAGTTTCTACAGGTATTGTGACTTATGAATACACAAAACAAAGCTTTAAATAATTAATTGTTTTTAAGCGTAATTCCTGAGTATTGTAAAAAATTTAAGTACAGTAAGTTTGTAAAAAGCATGGCTTTTATCTAACAAACATAAAAAGCATTTAATTTTAAAATGATATTTAAATCTAATATAACTTACAATGCCATAATTTCCTTTTAATAATCAAGTTATTCATTCTTTTATATACAATAAACATAGCAATAGAGTGTCAATGATTTTAATCAACTGATTTAAATCAGATGATAAAATCACATATTTTCTGATTTTTTAAAATAGTATGAAAAAGCATTATAATCAGTAATGAAAATTATCACTAAATCACTTGTAAAAAAATGTAATATTTGTTAATTATAACAATGTTAAACTGTGTAAAAAGAAGTATTATACATTTAAAAAACGTCTAACTAAATGTTAAATAACTTCAAAACATTATAATATTTAGTAGCTATTCAAATATTTTAATGTTGTGGGGAAACAATCTGATTTAAATTTCAAAATACAATTTTTGCAATCTATTTATAAATTATGTGTGAGTTTGCTGTATACATTGCTACAATTTTTGACCAACTTTATATACATATGCTTTAGAACCAGGGTTCGCAAAAACCCGGGTTTTTCTGAAAAAACCCAACCCACATGGGTTTTTTCATGAAAAACCAAATTTTCCCCGGAGAAAATCGGGTTTTTCCAAAAATATAATGTATGCGGTAATTACATTATTGTATACTATATTTTCTATACATTATATACACTATATATAAAAAAATACATTGTTCCCTTATATACAATATTATTGTAATGCTATTTTACAGATTATATAATATATAAATTATATTAATTTAAATTAATTAAAATTTAAATTAATTAAATGTCAGTGTTTCTCACAAATTAGTTTTAAATATAATAGAAGAGATAAAATTGTTAATTTGCTTTAAAATCAAATAATGAATAGAATACTAAAATTTAAAATATATAAGAAAGAAAGGGGTAAACTAGTCGGATGTGCCAATCCCAAAAGTTTCGTCTATCTCATACATGTTAATAATTCAAAATTCGCTATCACAGTGCCAGAATCAAATGACAACTTATACCCATTATGAGGATTGTAAAATATAGATTCATTGAATTGGATGCATACAAGGAGATATAAGTATCACCTGTTGTGTAATTTACAACAAAACCTGATCAGTAGCAGTTTATGTCAACATCTAACTGAATCTGAAGTTTGATGAAAATCCATGCATTATTAGTTCTTGAGATAAAGCTATTGCAAAAAGTGAGATAAATGCAGCACAACAGCGCCACTGCTGTGTGATATACACCAAAAACTAATTAGAACCAGTTTATATCAAGCTCTAACTGAATCTAAATTTTTATTCAATACATTTGTTCGTACATTAGTTCTTGACATAAGAGTTATTGCTGAAATTGCAAAAAATGCAGCATAGCAGCACTACCTGTTGGGCGATGTGCACCAAAATTTAATAAGCAACAACTTAACTTGTAACCGAATCTGAAGTTTTATGAAAATCCATGCATTAGTTCTTGAGATAAAGCTATTGCAAAAATAAATTCAGATAAATGCAGCATAGCAGCGCCACCTGTTGGGCAGTATACACCAAAAACTAATCAGCACTACTTTACATTAGGGTCTAACTCAATTTAAAGTTTTGTGAAATTCTGTGCATTAGTTCTTGAGATAGAGTACCCACAAAATTTTTTTCACATACAGCAGACATTTTCTAAAAACCATCAAATCGTCTTCAGGACCTTTTTAAAATGTATAAATCTAATCTACCATAAACTGGAAGTCGAAATTTTTCACAAATCCAATACTTTCTTCTTGTAAAGATAGAAGAAAGTAAGAATACATATTTTTTAATTCCATGAATATAGTTGATTTGAATTTTTTATATAAAGACATTCTTATGATATAACCTTTACCTATAATTATGTACTATGTATGTTGCCTACTAGGTTCCATGTTAGTAAAGCATTTCAATGTGCTGGAATATATTTTTATTTTACTTCAGATGTGTATGCAATGGCTTTTATATATTAAATTTTTTTTTCAAAATTAACTGAAATGAATTCATTAAATGTATATGTTGCTTAAATTTTTAAATTATGTCTGAAAATTGAAAAAACCCACATTATGGGTTTTTCAGTGTGTTTTTTCAAGTGGACCCATTCTGAAAAAACCCACTGGGTTTTTTCGAACTGGGCCCAGCTTTGCGAACCCTGTTTAGAACCTGTGTAAAATTATTGGCCGCTTTATGAATTTATCAAACGATTATTTATCACCTTTTTTTCAACCACTTTTTCAAAAATGTGGATTGTGTTCTTAACTAAACAGTTAATTGTTTAATAATCACAAAATTTAATCTGTATCATCAATATAATATTAAATGCAATTTATCAATAACTTTCAAATATAAGCAGTATTTAATATTGGTTTATATAATTACTACAAAATATTAGTGCACATAATGTTATATGTTACTAAAGAAATTTTTAATTGCCAGTTTTTTTTTAATTTCTTTTTTTTATTTTTTACATAATTAAAATTTTATTAATTAAAGCAAAAAAACAGTTTATGTTAGTAATTAGAGGGTTATTCATTTTTTAAATGCTTAATTCTTGGTAGATGTTTAATATTTTATTACAGGGAAAAAAAAAATGATTTAAATAAAAAAAATCCGATTTTTTTTATTTTTTAAAAAAAAATCATGATTTTTTTACACCCTGATTAGAACATAAACAATAAGAAATGAAAAGTTGGAGTGAGTCGACCAATGCTAAACATCAAAGACTGTGTATTGACTGCTATTTTTCAAACTGTGTCTTCTCCTGGTGTCGATTACATTAGAAAAATCCTGGAAGATGGATTTCAAGAAAATTTGAAACACAAACTTTTCGCCAATAGATTTTAGTTGGTCTGTGCAGCTTAGAAACAGTTCAGAACTCTGTGTAAGAATTTATTAATATATATTCTGTAAAAAACTCGAGATTCTTCGCCATGATTTCATTAGTAAGGAGCAAAGTGCATGTTAGTACAAAGGAAAATTTATTAACTTCTGAAATGGCTGTAGTTTGCGACTTTTCAAAAAAATATAGTTTTATCTTATAAAACAAAGCACAGTCATACCGTTGGAACAAATCTCAGGCCACTATACATCCATTTGTAGTATATTTTAAAAAAGAAAATGAAATTAAGCATTGTAGTTTTGTCACCTCAGAATGTCTTGAACATAATACCATAGCTGTATATACATTTCAGAGAAAACATGTTCAGTTTTTAAAATCAAAATTCCATGAAGTGAAGAAACATTACTATTTTACAAATGGCAGTGCAGCCCAATACAAAATAAAAAATTTCACAGTTCTTTGCTATCACAAGAATGATTTTGGAATTGAAGCAGAATGACATTTTTCTGCTATGGCTGACGACAAAGGATCTTGTGATAGAGTAGTAGGTACAGTGAAAAGGGAAGCAGCAAGAGCAAGTCTACAAAGGCCTTACCAAGACCAAACAGCTATGCTAAATTAAATAAAGGTTACCTTACTTCATCCACCAGGACGAGCTCAATCTTTTTATGTCATTTACAAAGTAAACCCAACTACACCAACTGGTCGTATACATATACTCTGCAACCGGATGAAGCAAACAAGATTGAAAATATTTTTACAGTTTTCTTACAATCATGAAAAGATAGTCTAATTTATTTTCGAATAAATAAGTTAAAAAATTATTTTACTTTGTACACAAATTTGTACTTTGTATCTTGCATATAAATCAGAAAATGCATTTGACATAAAATGCAATATGCATCTATAACGTAAAAATGACATTTCCAATGTAATTTAATTCTTTCATAACATATTTTCATGTGCTATTTTTCATCAATTATTTGCAAACAAAATGTAATATTTATATTTTATTATCTGTATTTAAAAATTGATCTATATTAAGTATTTATAAAATGATGTAGTAGAAATATTAACCCTTTCAGGGGCAAGCAATTGTTTTTGCAATGTTGAATTCACACTGGAATTTTCAAAAAAAATTTCTTTGAAAATAAGGACAATCAACTTTACAATTATTTCCACCAAAGTTATAAAAGTAAAATTTATTTAAAAGTTTCCGGTACAAGTCTTGATTAAAATTAAATGAGATATAATAGATCCCAACCGCCATTCAAGGGGTTAAGTATATATAAAATGTTAATTATATATAAGAAAGATTAAACATGTATAATGTAAAGGAAGCCATCTTGAATAAAATTGAGTGAGTTTTTATACGAGATATTTGTGTCTGATATACCTCACAAAGTTAAATAAATTTCTAATTTATATAGTATTCAAAAATAAATTGGACTTGATCTTGTAATATAAAAGGATCTATAGTGTTTATAAGGTATATATATATTTATATACATATACATATATATGTGTGTGTGTGTGTGCGCGCGCGTGAATTATCAAATAATAATATCCAACTTTTCATTTCTTATTGTTTATGTTCTAATATATGTAGAAAATGGAAAGCTTTATTTAAAATGTGAAAAATGTCAGTTTGTTCAGCACTTATATAATCTTTTTCATTACTTTGTCATCAGTTGAAAATAAAGATATTGAAATTTAAGTTAAAAATTTCACTTTACATATGAACTTCAATTTTATGTATCTTCTGATCCCAGAGAGATCCCATCATAAAAACATGGGGAAATGTACAAGGGCAATATGAAGTCAATTTGAGAATTTTTTGAAAATTTTAAAAATGTCGCTTTTTAAGAAATTTAAAATTTAAATTTGAATTTAAAAAAATAAATTTTAATAAATTTGATCATGTTGCATATCAAATTAAAGGTCATAAAAAGAGCTTTAAAATGATATATAAACCAAGTTTGTATCACATTTAGTTTTTGAGAAAATAATGACAATTAAGTAATTCAAGATGTAGCAAATTTTAATGAAAAACGCTTTAATTAATTGTTAATAAAATAAAAATAAAATACATTAAAAAATAATTTTAGTGTTTTCATTCATAACTATGTAAAGACACACGATAAACCAAGTTTCATCAAAATCTGAGGGGTTAAGGGAGAAAAGGTGTGTTGATGTAACATGGAATGACTCTTTTTCCATGTTTGTATCATTATAAACAATTTAGAAGAAAAAAAAAATCCTCCTATCCGACCTTTTGCAAGGTAAAATGTACCTTCCCCCTGGACTATTTATAAAATATTAATTTTTAATTCTCCGTATTTCTACTTTTAAGTAAGCTAATAAAAGCGTGTTTTTTATAAACTATTTTTACTTTTATTATTTTGATAATCAAGCTTTTATTATCTTTTGAATATTACGTTTGTGAGCTTCAGGTAAATTTTTTATTGGTGAGACTATAATTTTATTTTACAGATGTTATATGAATTCAGAGTCTCTACCGTAACACTGATCAGCATGCATTTTGATGATCATATAAATATATATTTTTCTGAAAGTGTTTTTTATGCTGATTTCAAAAATGTAAAGCATTTTTGCACACCACGTACACTTTTTTTACAAATATTATTTTTAATTAATTTTATTCTTAAATCATAAATTACTTTATAATAGTAATACTAGATGGCGCCACCAAATTTTTTAGGAATTGATTCCATATGTATATACATTACATTAATTTAAATAAATGAGAAACTGTATTTAGGAAGCTGAAATTATTTATTAATATGATTTAATAATAATAAAAAAAAAATTATTTATGTAAAATTAAAAAGAAAAAGCGAAATCCATAAATTTAATTTTGTAAAAAATATCTAAATTAATACTTGCTAGGTGGCAGCACCAAACAATGTTTGATCTAATGCATAGGTTTTAACAACAATAAATTTCTTTGTTTATTCACGTCTGTTTCTTTCGATTTGAAATATGTGATATATTTCACATCTTCTTTAATTGAATAATGGCTTCACGTAAATGTGTAAATGATACAGATATATTTTGTTACATTTGTGGAAATTATACTGTAGTAAAACAAAGGCAGGATATTACAGATTTTGTTAAAAATGCTTATTATGCTTATTTTGGTGTGAGACTGGGTGACCAAGATAAGACATGGGCCCCTCATAAAGTGTGTAGAACATGTGTTGAAGGATTACGACTTTGGTTGAAAGGCAAAAAGAAATGTATGCCTTTTGCTATTCCCATGGTATGGAGAGAACCTAGAAATCATCATGACGATTGTTATTTTTGCTTAGCTAATGTTCATGGGTATAGTTCGAAAAATAAAAAAGGAATTATATATCCTAACTTGCCTTCTGCAATAAGACCTATATTGCATAATGAAAGTCTCCCTGTTCCTTCTCCTCCAACCAATTTGGAAAGCATAAATGAACCAAATAATTCAGAAGATGATGAAAATCAAGAACAAGATGTCTATAAACTAGAAGTAAATGATAAAGCTCCAATTTTATTTAATCAGCATGAACTCAATGATTTGGTGCGCGATTTAAATTTGCCAAAAATAAAAGCTGAACTTCTTGGTTCTCGGCTTAAATTTAAGAACTTATTATTACCAGAGACACAATTCTCTTGGTACAGGCATCGTGAAAAAGAACTTGTTCCATACTTTTCTGAAAAGGATAATTTAGTATATTGCAATAACATAAAGGAAATAATGAATTTTTACGGTATCCTTTATAATGCATCAGAATGGAGATTTTTTATTGATTCCTCCAAGACAAGTTTAAAAGGGGTTTTGTTGCATAATGGAAACCAATATGCATCAATACCTATAGCCTACTCAGTTCATTTAAAGGAAACATATGAAAATCTTGAACTTTTGCTAGACCAGGTCAAATATAAAGATCATGAATGGTTGTTATGTGGTGATTTAAAAGTGATTGGAATGCTACTTGGACAACAATCAGGATACACAAAATTCCCATGTTTTCTGTGTGAGTGGGACAGCCGGGATAAAAAAAATCATTGGGAAAAGAAAGATTGGCCATCAAGAATATCATTATCCCCTGGAACAAAAAATGTAATTAAAGATCCCTTAGTCAATCCTAAAAATGTTTTGCTTCCACCTCTGCATATCAAATTAGGGATAATGAAACAATTTGTGAAAGCCCTAAATAAAGAAAATGAATGTTTTAAATATATTTGCAGCAAATTCCCTTCTATTACTGATGCTAAGCTTAAAGAAGGTATTTTTGTTGGGCCTCAGATACGAAAATTACTGACAGATAGTGAATTTGAAAAAACAATGAATGATTGTGAAAAGGAAGCATGGCTGAGCTTTAAATGTGTAGTGGAGAACTTTTTAGGAAATAAGAAAGACCCAAATTACAAAATTATAGTTGCAGATATGTTAGAAAAATTGAGATTACTTGGTTGCAACATGAGTATAAAAATACACTTTTTACATGCACATATCGAATTCTTTCCCGAAAATCTCGGAGCAGTGAGTGAGGAACACGGTGAAAGGTTTCACCAAGACATCAAAGATATGGAAAAACGGTACCAAGGCAAGTGGAATAAAAATATGATGGCAGATTACTGCTGGATGTTAAAGAGAGATCTTTGTGCTAGTGGACGAAAAGCAACTAAAAGGAATTTTTCTCAAACTAATTGATTTTTTTAATATTAATCAAATTTGTCCATATTTAAATATATTGTAAGTATAATTATTATGTCTATACTTTAATTTTTCATACATTAATTTTTTAATACATATCCTAGTCTGTATTAATTATTTACCTTTGAATAATAATTTTTTTTTATAAATTTATATAAGTGAAAGTTAAAAAATCATATGTTTTTATAAATTTACAAATTGTTAATTTGTAAAAAATCCTGACGTGATACGCAAATTTCGACTTTACTTTTGAAATCAGCTTAAAAAATTGATCTAAAATCACCTATTCATTTTTAATCATCAAAAAAAAAAGTTTCAATATGCAGATCAGTGTAATCAGTTAATATGGTACAATTCTGTTTATTTAGAGTGTGATTAGAGATTGACGTCAAAACGTTGACCGATCGTTACTAGCACTGTTCCATTTGTCAAAGCAAGGAGAAAAATTTTCTTATATAGCGTATAAAATCCAGGGACCATCTAGGGTAAAAGTGCAACCTTTTAAAAATAATGGCAGGACTATTTCATCAACATAATCTTAACCCTTAACTGCTGTTAGAGGTTCCAGAGACCGCTGGTTATTGCAATTTCCACAATTTAACCTGTAATTTTCAGTTTAAATCTAGATACAGTCGACGCTCGTTATAAGAACGACCCGTCGCGTGCCAAAGATGAGGGTCGCTATAACGAAAGTGAACGAAAATAAACTAAAAAAAAACTAATCATGTGCATGAAAATTAAGGTTTCAAAGGAAATTTTACAAATCGACATTATTACTGTTATTACTAAATTCTGTCTACTTTCGTATCATATAAACATTGACGATGAATACGTATTTTTTTAAATAAAATTAGAAGTAAATGTTAAATCACACACAAAAAAAAGTTCCGTATTAACAATTAACGTTAGTTGGGGTAACTGGACCCACGAGGTAAGTGGGCCATAGGCTATTTTATAAAAAACCGTTGATGTATTTTAAGTTTTAGTTTTTGTGAACAATGCCCCTTAACCTCTACTTCCTAAAACAACGTGTGTCAACTCAATCGTAATTCTCTCTTTGTTGTGATAGGTTGTGGAAAATTAACGTTTCGTTTTTTAAAAAACAACGTCAGTTTGGTTGAACTTCCTCGGCTTTTTATTAAAACACTGTAAGTACTTTTATTAAACAATCTTTTTTTTTTAAAGATTAGGCATAAAGCTATGTTAATATTATTAGGTTTCTATACATATTTACTTCATGTTTCAAATGTAAGCCCGGTGTCCCAGTTACCCCATAAATTTTTCAAGAATGGGGTAACTGGGACATGTATCCGGGGTAACTGGACCATGCTGGGTCCAGTTACCCCAATAGTTATAAATAATTTTTTTGAGTTTCTCTTACAACGGGAAATAAATTTCTCCATTGTTTTTTGCGCACAATAAAGAAAATTATAGAATACCTTATTAAAATTACGTAATTAAAAAAAAAGCATATTGGGTGATATCAACCAAATTTCTTGACCCTTTGAGAGGCGGTGATGCCGTTATGGCATCACATAATTTTAATTCCTAATTGCCACACTGGCACCGGAATTTTATAATGAAAATTTCACATTTATTAAGTACGCGAAAATATACTTTTACTTGTTTACAAATAGATTCTCTTGTAAATACTGGTGTCATTAAAGTATTTCAACATTTTACGAATGCAAATACTTTGACCCTGAAAGCAAGATAGCCAAACCTTGAAATTGTATGATACAGGGTTCGTATTCTATGGGGAAGCTTTTATTGTTCCTACCACTATTTTGAAAATAATATCTTCATCGCACCTTCCTTTAGAATATGTTAAATAAAATTATCATGAAGGTAACTCATTAAGAGTTCTGGTAGGAACAATAAAATTTTCCCTATATAATGAGACTCCTGGATACAGATAAAGTACTTACGTAGCCGTTTATTCTTAGATTTACCTTGCTATTTTTTTTCCCTTAAAATACACGTGTGACTTTTATACTTATTACCTATACTAAAGTACATAAGTACTTTCTTAATCTTTATGTTTTTGGTATAAATAAATCTAATATTTTCATTTTTAGTACTTTTTTTAGACACATTGACAGCAAAGGTTTCCCTTACAACGGTCTTTATTGACATATAATTTGCATTATCTACCTGGTTTAAATTTTTTAAAGTTGTTTACACTTTTTTCAAACAGGACCTGATATCCCACAAGAAAAAAAATAAACGCGTGTGGAACATAGACCCTCCTGGTCCACTTACCCCATTTTTATGGAGCAACTGGACCCATGAGGAAAGAAAGATGAAATATGCATATTTTTATGTTTTTAAATATTAAAATGTAATTTTGAGCATTTCTGTCTGATAGAGGGAACCTAACTGAACACATTTACAGAAGTTCAGACTTTAATTCAAATGAACATTAGCTTTTTGAAGCTGAATTGTCAGAAGCTCCAGAGCCACATTGTAAAATCATGACCCAGTTGCCCCAACTAACCTTATTTACTACAAAAATAATTCGAAATAGTTGTTTATTTTTTCTGCATTTGATATTTTCTTTAAACAAAATTTTCCATCTCAGTTAGAGATAAGTAATTTTATGTGTTATCCTGTCTTTAAAAAATGTTTTTAAGTGTCATTTTAAGACATTTTACAATTGGCATTTACCGCGCAGCGAGCAATGAGTTCTCGGGAAAAGAAAATGGTAATCTTTTTTGGTAAAAAAATCTGGAGGAAAGGTAAGTTCGGTCGCTGCATTAGGAAATAAGCTGTTGGCCGGACGTTATATTGGATGTAAAAATAACATAGCATAAAGGGATATATTTCAGAACGTTTTGCACCGGTCGTTATAATAGAACGGCCTCTATAATGGGCGGTCGTTATAACGAGCGTCGAATGTATTAGCGAAATTTTGTTTCGTTTGGAGCTCTTAAACTATCGCGAGAGATTTCTCGATAGGTTAATTTTAATTATAATTGTTCTGTACATAAAGTTTAGTACAGCGGAACAGCATCCTATGAGTTAATGGAGATTTTCATTCATCTTTCGATCATGCAGTCTCAGAAACCGCTCACAGCATCTATGCGACAATTTTTGTCACAGCAGTTCAGGGTTAAATCTTTTACACATATCTTCAACATGTAAAAATTTAACGCCAGTTTCAATCTTTTTTGGGATAGCCTGTATAGGGTAACAAATTAAATGGAAACACTTTAAAACAAGGTAAAATAAAAATATAAAGATATTATCCTTTTCTTTTTATTGAATATCATTAATATAAATGCATATAAACATATTTGCAAAACCGGTGGCTTTGCTCGCGTAATAGTTGAAATAGGCCAAGGGATATTTGTATGTCTAATTTTAATTAGAAGAAATTATACTTTTAGAAATAATTCAAAAATTACTAATTAAGCCACAGTTTGACTAAACTTCATTATTACACTGCATTTGGCAGAAATGGGATTTAAATTAATAAGGAGAACTAAGACTAATTCTATATAAATGATAATTTAGAAATTATTTTGAAGGTTATTGCTCATTTCGTACTCTCATTTCAGTATTCATTTGAATTTTTGAATTTTTTAGAAACCGTTCTGAGTACGCATTTACATCTTAAAATTAACCATCATGTCAAATTCCAAGCTTCTTGTCTAACGGTCTACTACCTCTCTGGTGGTGGTGGCACTAACATAACATGCCTATGTTGAAACAGAGACTATCACCATTAATTTGCCAACATTAATTTTGAAATCGGTTTGGTATTTCCTAATATTCCATAGAAAACGTAATTTAGAATGTTAACGTTTGTTGTTCTTGCCAACCCCAGATGGTAGTGGCACTGGCATAAAATATAGCTTGTATAGGATGAGACACTATCACCAATGATTCGCAACTATTACTTTTGTAATCGGTTTATTATTTCTTTGAGATTGCATAGAAATCCTAATTTAGGACTTTTTTAGACGCTTTTCACTCATTCCCTTCACTTCACTCCTTTTATATTTGGAATTTTTTTTCGACTGTTCTTGGAGGGCATATCGCAATCGCGTCGAATTCTTTTTATATCCATAAAGCATTTACCATTCTTTAAGCCCGGGTGCAACGAAAAGGAGAAATTTATAATTTAATTTGGTTATAATTGATGAATTTATTTGATTTCTGAAATTTTTTTATTAAACATGAAATTAAATCTGAAAGCAAGATAATGGCATGCAGTGTAGGCCGCTGCAGCCCCATGCATTAAAACCCCATACATACATTTATATCTTATTTCAGAATCGGCGAACCTTTTTAGGTGCGCGTGCCAAAAATTCACCGACAATATCTATCAACAGTGTCACGTGCCGCACTTTGACATTAAACAATTTTGCAACGTACGATGTTTATACGAAACACTAGTTAAAAAAATCAGTTGATTTCATGCACTAATAATTAATAATTAAAAAAAAAATATTAAAATTCAAAATGCTATTTCTCTGTATATTGGAATAAGCCATTAAATTCACGAAATTTTAATACGTAAATATAATTCATTTATGTAATCATTTTCACTGTAATAAGGAAATAAAAATACGAAATTTTTGACCTTATTATTAATGCAACATCCAGTTATAATTATCCAAGTTGCATTAAACATGCATCAATAAATTATTGATGAGATTTTTGCTGGAGCATGTTCGATGGAGAATGCTTTATACTTGATTCATATTTTGATAGTTTTATAAATATACATATAAATTGGATCCATTTGCCATCTTAATGCAGTAACTGTCTAAAAAAATTATTTGAAAAATTACAGCATTATAAAATCATATAAAAAGTCAAAATACATGTCGAAAAAGCAGCATAACATCACAAGAAAAGAAACTTCGTTTGATGTGTTAATTCATGCAAAAATAATTGCATTATTTGGTGATAATCTGCCCGTATGAAACAAAATTTTATTGGTTATAATAGAAACTAAATGTTATCTATATAAGAATTATAAAATTTATTTTTTCGTGTGCGAGAGAAATTGTCTTACGTGCCAACTCTGGCACGGGTGCCATAGGTTCGCCAATCCTGTTTTATTTCATTAAATAAATGAGCCAAAAACGAAAAGTAGCGAAAAGAGGTTTTGAGTTATAGCTCAGCAGACGCTAAAATATTATCTCGTTCTTTCGGATAAATTTTGTTTTGAATTATTATTTTATGTTCTTAAAAAATTGAAAGGAAAATAAGATACACAATTTCAGCACATTTATCCGTCACAGTATCAAAGTTCGTGTAAAATAATCTGATGTAATTTGAATATGAAATGAATTTAGTGTAATTAATCCTTAACGATTTGAACACATTAATTTATTTGTTAGTAATTATTGTAATTAAGTATTGAATAAGTAGTATATGGGGCCTACTCTGGAACACTTTTCATACTCCACTAAATAGAAATATTTAACGATTTTTGTAAGATTTTGCTCAAAAAAATTGCCTGTTAAAATATCGAGGATGTAACGATTTTATTACGATTTATCGAGCAAATAATGATAAAAAATTGTATGATTTGCATTGGTTGGATATTTTTATTTTTTCTACAAAATTATGTAAAGAAGAAGTTTTAAGAAAGGGTTATAAAGAATCAAATAAACGGGATAATAACGTAATCAATTTAGATTAAATAATGATCATTTTTAAATGCTAATATTTAATTATTATTGTGATGAAAAATTTTGACAGACGTCCTTTCTTAATAGTCTATCAATTGCTAATAAACAACCTTCCTCTAGGATAATCTTGATAGGAAAAGCAAAGAGCAGCGTTATATAATAAGTTATCGGCATTATAACCAATCCTAAAATCTTTAGTTGCATTAAAAGCTATAGAATAGTATAAGTTATTATCTCCGGGAATATAAATATGAAAATATTCTTTTGTTTCTGGTATTATATTCCAATTGTCATCACATTTACTTTCTATCCAAAAATAAACACCAGGTTGAGAAAATTTAGAGGCTTGATCCATTTTATATATTTTAGCGGTGAAAGTTAATTTTATTGTATCATTGAAACTATGAAATATAGTATAATTATTAGAGTTATCGATGCTATGATTTGTAATAACGGGGTCAAATTTAAAATAATGAAAGGTAGGCGAAAGACAATTAAAGAGTAAAGTACTTATGACAAAATATTGTAACATTTATTTCTAAATAAATTTTCGATAGATTAAATAAAATCCATTCGAACAAAGTTTAGACAGATGAAATAAATAAGAAATATCAATTGCATTATATTGAAGTCTGAAATAAAAGTTAAATGATTTTTATGATATGTTTTAAATTTTGAATAGATCTCTCTTTTTTATTAGCAATAATAAATACTATTCTGGATATTTTGATAGTTCGATAAAATTAAAAAAAATAGTTTGTGTGGAAATGAACCCATCTTTGCCAGAAAAGAAATTTGTACTTAAAAACAGATATATTTTTGATTTCCGTAAATATTATTCTGGTAGTTTGATAGTTCGATAAAAGGTCCATTCGATTATTGTAAGATTTAAAACAAATTGTAGGATTAAGCTTTTTCTAATTCATAATCATAAAAGCCGTCATTATTTTTTCCTTTAAAATGAAAGATATAACCACGTTCATTCAGTTTTGTTATTGCTGCTTCAGAAATTTTTCCATGACTCTTTTTAAGAAAATAATCCTTTTCTACATCATTAACTTCTAATCTTGCAATAGTGGTATTTCCAAATTTTGTTTGAATTTTCTTCAACGAAATCAGTTTGTATTTCCCTGTCTCTAAATCTTTTAGCTTATGAGTTACAGGGAACGATCTGAGACTGTTGAATTCTTCCATTTATAAAGAAACAATTTTTGAAAGAAAATTTTTATAGTACAGACATCTGTACATAGAACAACCCTGTCCTAGGATTCGAACGCATCTCGGTACTTCTAATATTTTTATAGGAATTCCCCATTCTTCAAAGGTACTTTTCGGAAAAACTCCTCCTTTAAAAGCAAATGTCCCTCCGTATATCTGATGCAATTGTAAGAGATAATCTTTTACATTGTCGCTACTAATCCATAAGCCTGTATTATCTGGATATCGTTTAAATCTTAAACCATGGATATCGTTAGTACATCTACGAACTATTCCATGGTCTTGATCACCTAATTCATAGTTAGGTGTAAATACAGAAATCGTTTCACCTATTCCTTCTTTTAAATGAACCCAGCTTATTTCTCTCGCTATAGATTTGAACGGAAGTATAAAACCTTGAACATTTATGATAAGAGTGACATCGTCCATTTATTAGAAAAGATTTTTTATAAATTAAAAATCTGGCTTAAAATCCAAAAGGTACAGTATCAAAGTTATCTAAAATTCTTCTTTTATCATATCCAAACATATATCTTTTATTCATTTTATTCACTTTAATATTTTTATCTTTTTGTATCTGAAATTGATTTATTTCTACATCTATATGCTCAATTTCCCCAGTTATTGTTTTCATTCTCTCGTCAAAATTGAGCTTAGTTTCGCTCTCATAACTCATTTTAAATCCTTTTACTTTTCCTTTTACAGAACCATCGTTCAGAATATAACCATAATCTTTACTAGCTCCAGATATCCACGATTTCATATATTTATCTTCTCCTAATTCATCGGTCCATTCGCCTAACATACAGCCTGTTTTTACTTTATTAGAGCCATCATCGATATAAACAATGCTATCTGTATCGTAATACATTACTTTATCTCCTAATTTATCAAGCATTTCATATAATCTTATTCTAGCCGAACTGGTTGTAAAAGCCGCTATATAATTATTCGTATTAAAGTTATTCTTGACATATTCATCTTTCATCTTATAATCCATTTGCACACGCTCATCATTTAAAAATATCATATTCAAGTCTTTAATGCGGTCGTTCAGTATAATTCTATAAAAGTCTGCCAATTCTGTAACATTCTCTGTATGTTTCATATTTTTTCTCTGTCCGAACTTTCCCCATAAAGAGTTTAAACAAATTTTGGATATAAATCTCATTCCTGGGTTTTCTTTGATTTCTCCTAACCTTATACCCAATTTCTTTTCTACGCACCTTTTATATTCTTTTTCAGTTTTGAAATTTTCAGGCCATTTATCATCTGTTTCTAATTTGATTTTCAAAAACATTTTAACATAATCCTTAAATAATGTATTAGATTTTTTTTCAAAATGCCAAACTTCATAGATATTTAAAATCTTATAACCTTTTTCAATAGCCAGTTCAACTTCGGTAGTTGTCCACGTACCAGTAAAACTTCTCTCCTCATCCGTATGATTACATTCATTATTCCACATATCATAACATTTTTTACATTGTTTTTTTTCGCATTTTATAGGTTTTGAACATAATTTACACAAACTAAATATTAATTTTTCTCCTTTATAAGGTAAAACAGGATAATAGAGTTTTCTAGGTGGAAGTACTTTACATTGTATCAAACCATACCAATTCTTATCATATTTTTCCGGATTATAAATTTTTACCGGATGACCAACAGGATAGTAATCAAAGTAATTCACTGTTGGATAAAGTGAACAAACATCGATATATCTACCCTTTTCATTTTCTTTCATTTCGTATATTAATTTCGTAGGTTCACACCTACCTCCGGTGAATGCGTTTCCAGGATTTAAAGGTTCTATAAAATCTCTTTTCCATTCATTTTTCATATATTTTTTAATTTCTTTGTCACTATCAAAATCACATTCCCATATTTCAATCAATTCAAATCCTTTATCTTTTATTTTTTTATTTATTTTTTGAGTTTTTTCATACAAATCTTTCATACATATCTGATTTTGAAGATTGACGGTGGATTCTGTAAAACAGCGAGGACAACCGTGCCAATGACATCCTTGAAACTGATAAACGGTATTATTATAAAAACCATCTACTTTATAAGTTTTATCCCCTAATTTCAATTTTTTCTCACCACCATTTAAAGCATGCTGTATTTTGATATTGTGTTTTTCAGACAGATAGTCTAGCCAAATGATCGATTTCTTACTGAATTGATCCTTTGGAATACACTCCTCATCAATCGCTATTGTATTCACTGGAATAAATTTATCTCTGTATATAGCCATGCAAACGCCAGCTAAAGTGACATATTTAAAAGGATCAATATTAGCAATGTTTAGAAATAATCTTCGCAATTCTAAACATCCTTTTCTTAAAATATCAACATCAGACCTACAATATTTTATAATTTCTTTTTGAAAATCAAATGTTTCGTTTTTTACCGATTTATACCATTTATCAAAAGTTTTTCTTTGATCTAAAGTCATAGTATCATAACCATAATAGTATTTTTCAGGATATTTTCCTACATAATTTTGATTTTTCTTAGTGTTAAACAAATGAGGAAAATAACCTTTTGCCAATTCCGTTAGTCCAAACGTTTTAGGAAATTTTCTTAGCGGAATCAGTGTAAAATTTATAGAATCGATAAACCTTATATTATATACGGTTGCTTGCATATATATGAGTTTATTTCCTTGATATATTGTAAACACTTTAATTTTATTTTTAAAGCAGTATTTAGCTAGAAATTGAAAATCGAATCCTTTTCCATAATGCGCTAATACTGTATAACCGCAATGTTTCTCTTGGAATAACCATTCACAATATTCATTTTCATTCTTAAATATTTTTTCTTTTCCGTTAAAATCATGATTTATAACTAGATTGACTTCGTGATTTCCTGTCTCTTGGTTCGTCTCAACGTCAAAAAACATATATTTTTCTGTAAATTCTGACGTTTCACATTTCTCACACCATTTCTTTCTGTCTTTTATATTTTTAGGACAGATATTTTTACAAATCCCTCCCTTAGATTCTTTCCTACGTATATAACATTTATGATCTTCCAAAACCCATCCTCTGCAGTTTTTACATAGTCTTTCTCCACATTTATGATCTTTCGGTTTTCTTTGTCTTCTATTGATATTTCTCTTACATTTTAAACATTTCCACAGTGTTTCACAGACTGCTTCATTTTTATGATTTTCGAAGCAGTTTTTTCCTTTAAAAGATCTAAAACAATCATTGCACTGAATATCATCTCCTTCGCAATTACTCTCTTTCCTAAAACATCTATTACATTTTAAAGAACATTTATGTTGATCACTTCTTTTATAACTGACTTTACAATAATCACAATAATTTTTTTTCCTAAAAATCCTGTAACCGTTGTAATGACATCAAAATGATTTCTATTTTTTAAAATGTAAACACAATTAGATTTATAGGTACCACTGTATATTTTTTCGTTAAAATTTTCTCTGCAAAATATAGTTATTTGAATATCTAAAAAAATTTCGAATTGTTTAATATGCTCTAAATTACACATTTCTAACGGAATATCACACATTTCATGCAATTTTATCGCTAAACTTTTTTGTAATTTTCTACCCATTTTTATGTATTTAACATCTAAATCTGTAAGTTTTTCTAGATTTAATTTTTCGCATAAAATTTTACGATTTTGAATAGCCAGGGCTGTAACGATGGATCTAGCCAAACAGATATTATCGTCATTTTTAATTTGAAGAATACTTTTTTTATTGACAACATCGTTATCGTTCAGTAATTTCAAATGTTTACCACCTTTAGGCAAATCAACGACTGTAAAAATAAATTCACAGTCTTTAATATCCAACTCTTTGTATTCAATTTTATGCGTTAAAACATCTAAATAGGTCTCATAGGCTTCTTTCGTTGACATCATTTTAGGGTGGAAGGGTTGTGTTAAATAGGGATTGAATACAACTATATCTACCTTTCCTTCAATTTTTCCAATTGCTCTCCTGAATAAATCTTTTAAGATACTATAATACTGGCCCGGTGTGAGTTTGTTTATTTGTCTTATTTTATAAACATATCTATAAGTATTAAATTTTTTAATAATTTTTTTTTCTTTCTCAACAATTTCGTAATCGGGTCTAAACAGATTTTCCAAATTTGTTGGCAATTTGACTTTCTTTTCTGTCTTTTTGATCAATTTTTCATCTTTATATTTCAAGCCGTAATAATCAAAGAGTTTTTTAAGTTTTGGACGGTTTTTCGGTTCATTTATAAATTGTTTCAATTTTTCATTCAAATCAGGAAATAATTTTTTAAGGTTTACCACTGTTTTTATCTTTTTTTCTTCGTTATTTTTTGGATCAAATTCTTCTGTGTTATTGTTAAATTTTAAATCGAAAGAATCGAATATTTTTTTCAATTTATTTCTTTTTTTAGGATTTTCGATAAATTTTGTCTGTATTTTATTTAAATAATCTGTGACATCTAATTTTAATAAATCTACTAAAACATATTTGTATTCCCCAGTTTCTTTTATATATCTTATTATCAATCTGATTAAATCATCTTTTTTACAATGTTGGGGTTGGTTTATATTTAAAAGTTTTACGACCTGCCTTAATTTTGAAATATGTATTTTTGAAACAGATATCAATCTTAGAGTTTCCTCCATTTATATACAAACATTTTTATAAATACTTTTTGCGACACATTTTTAAAAGCGACCACTATCTATAAATGCTCGTTAAATTAGACCACTTTCGGTGGCAGGTAATTTTACATTAAGCGATTTAAAATGAATGTCTTTAAAAGTAT
Source organism: Maratus speciosus (assembly GCA_963932465.1). NCBI lineage: Eukaryota > Metazoa > Arthropoda > Arachnida > Araneae > Salticidae > Maratus > Maratus speciosus. Next base: position 472,953,452 of record OZ010788.1, on the reverse strand, counting down.
GAATTAAATTAAATTGAAGAATTTCTGAAAACAACTATTAAAAAATATATTTCAAAAAGAAGATCGTTTACTCAAAAGGACTAATTGCTGTCCATTGAAAGAAATCTGAATTTTTTCCTACAGGTTCGCCATTCAATTTTAAACATTCAAATCGAAATCCGTTTTTATCTATTTCTGTTATTCTAACAAAAAATGGTTCGCTGTATTTACATACAGGCGTTATATGAACATTGGGATGAACATTAAAGGTATGATTCCAATCTACATTTATTCTTTCAGTTGTACAATTACCTGTCAAAATCTTTGTACTTTTTGAATTACCCATTTATTTAGCCTAAAAATCACTGTCATAATCAGGCACTTCTATTTTACCTTTAAATTCTAAATAAAATTTTTCTGACATTTGAATATAAAATACCAATCCACTCTGTCTTGGAATTTTTCTATATTTTGAAACTATCGAGTTTTTTTTTTTAACTCCAATTGAATAATTTCTGAAAATGCAACATCCAATATAATACTTTTAACTAAAAAATACGTTCAATTAAAAACACAACTTTGAATATAATATTTTCAACTAAAAAATGCGTTCAATTAAAAACACAACATTGAATATCATATTTTCAACTAAAAAATGCGTTCAATTAAAAACACAACATTGAATATAATATTTTCAACTAACAGCAACATTCAATATAATACTTTCAACTAAAAAAATACGTTCAATTTAAAACACAACATTGAATAAGCAAGTTCAATATAAAACGCAACATTCAATATAATATTTTCAACTAAAAAAATGCATTCAATTTAAAACACAACATCATAAATTTATTTTGACGTTCGTTTGATATGATAATTGCTTTTTAAATGTCTCTTTTTATGAGCTAAAGTGTATTTTTTACCACATTCGCAATCAATTTTTTTATTTTTCATAGCTAAATGACAACTTTTGCAATTAGCGTAATGTTCTGTTTTGCCGTAACGAAATCGAGTATAATATTCGTCTAAAGGTTTCGTCATCTGACAATGCTTGCAAATTTTAGACAGCTCCATTTATTAAGAAACATTTTTTAGAAAGCTATTCCAAATGTCTTCGTTTTTCTTATTAAATTTTACTTTCAAATTATTATCAATATTATAATAATCTAATATTTTCTTTATGAAATATAGGTAATTTATCGACTTTTTATAATACACTAAATCTAAAAATTGAATAAACATCTCTTCAGCTTTATATGGAATATTTAACTGCAATTTCCATTTCAATGCGTTAAAGCGACTTATCCGGGATTTGCGTCTTTCGCTTAAAAAAACATCTATATTTTTATATGTAAAATATTCACCGTCCGAATCGTACATTATTTCACTTTTTTTCATCTGGTCATAAATTTTGAGATATTTTTCGGGTATTTGACATCTGTTTTCTTTGTCAAAAGAATCCATTAAGTTAGAATCAGAATCATCTCTTAAAACGTCTTTAAAAAAGTCACAATTCATTTATTTAAACTTATTTTAATGTAATGCATTTAAAACCAAAAGTCCCGCCTAGACGGGAGTTTTGACATTATAGCTTGTTTATATTTTAATATTTGAAAAAGTCCCGTCTAGGCGGGAGTTTTGATGAGTAATTTTAATAACATAATGATATTTGAAAAAGTCCCGTCTAGACGGGAGTTTTGACATTATAGCTTGTTTATATTTTAATATTTGAAAAAGTCCCGTCTAGGCGGGAGTTTTGATGAGTTATTTTAATAACATAATGATATTTGAAAAAGTCCCGTCTAGACGGGAGTTTTGACATTATAGCTTGTTTATATTTTAATATTTGAAAAAGTCCCGTCTAGGCGGGAGTTTTGATGAGTTATTTTAATAACATAATGATATTTGAAAAAGTCCCGTCTAGACGGGAGTTTTGACATTATAGCTTGTTTATATTTTAATATTTGAAAAAGTCCCGTCTAGGCGGGAGTTTTGATGAGTTATTTTAATAACATAATGATATTTGAAAAAGTCCCGTCTAGGCGGGAGGTTTGATATTATAACGGAAAAATTAAATTGACTTGATATCTTTTTCGTCAACCCAAGAGTTAAATTCGTCGGAATAATTTAACCATTTAACTAGACATTTCTTTCCTTTCTTTTTTATTATTTTTTCAATCTTATACATTTTATCTTTTTTATTATATTTAACTAATTCCGGTTCATAATAAGTTCCTTTTATTTCGTTGCCATTCAAATCCGTTATCCTATAAGTAATAGGGTCAGTGTTTAATATTTCTGAAATGATGAAAATTTCTTCCGTAAAAGTAGGTTGGTATCCGCGGGTAAAAGCAGTCTGGTATTTCGAAATTCTTATTCTATCGCCAACCTTGAATTTCGGTTTTCTTATTATTTTTTCTTCGTATAAATTTTTATAAACTTCAGATTCGTTTTCTGCTCGACTCGCTTCGCTAGGTGTCATTTTGATAGACCTATGCTTGGAATTATTATAATTTTTAACTAATTCGTCCAATACATCTATATATCTTTTAGTATTGTTGGCTGCTAGATAGGTTCTAATTTTTTTATTAATTGTCCTGTTAAATCGTTCGACTACAGAACATTTTATTTCAACATTTTCTGTAGTAAACCACTGAATATTATTATCTTTAAATAATTTTAAAGTCCATTTATTTACAAATTCGGTTCCTTTATCACTTTGTAATCTTTCAGGAATTCTTTCTTTAAATATCTTTTTAAATGCTTCAGTTACTTCTTGTCCTGTTTTTCTTTTTTTCGGAATAGCCCAAGCATATTTACTAAAGATATCTATTACTGTCAATAAGTAATTAGTTCCGTTATTATATTTACTAAAAGGTTTGATAAACAATAAATCTGCTTGCCATTGATCATCGATATGACTGACATAAATGCGTCTTCGTTTAAATTTACGAATTAAAGGCTTATGTCTGGTATAAACATCTTGGCTGTGTAAAAAATCGGTAATTTGCTTTTGACTGAAACCTGTTTTCCGTTTTAATTCATTGATCCCACAATAACCACTTTCAGGATGATAATATATTTTTTCTAAGATACTTTTAGGATCTTTCATCCCTAAGATACTTTTAGGATCTTTCATCCCTAAGGTTTTCCTAAAAAAACACTCTTTTTAGAACCACAATCTAGACAAATACCTTTTATCATTGGCCTATTATTTTTAGACATTGCATTTTTAATATCTTTAGTTTCTGTGTGGTTTTTACATTTTAAACAATAGATCTTTGTATTTATAGATCCCATACCAAAAGACTTTTTAGCTTTAATAATCGGTTTTACAATTCCCCTTTCAATTCTTTCTCTCATCGTTGGATTTTGAATATTATCTAATTCATCAATCATATTCTTATCGCATACTTCATTTCTACTTTTCGTATCTTTATTTTCTAAATAACATTTGTCATGCTTATATGCAATTTCATCCACTCTGTTAACAGGTTTAGACGGATTTTTATACGTTAAATCAGGATTTAATCGCGTTTTCCCCCATAATAATTGTGTACCTGGGCCTGTGAAGTTATGATTAGGTAAATGCATTTCGAAAGGTAAATTACTAATGATTTTATTCAGAATACCCGATCCAGTTTGTCCGCATTTTAAACATCCGCCTTTAAAATTACCCTTTTTAGTTAAAGACGTAACACCAAATTTTTTACTTTTACAACTCATTTATTAGACAGCAAAAAGCTGACGCTTTCTAAGAAGAATATTTATATCCATTCAACTGTACTTTTTTCACATACTTTTCGATTGGGAAGTATACTAAATTATTTATAAAATCTTGTTCTCTAACATACACTTCTTCTTCTGAAATTTTTTTAGCTTTCAATAAATTTAACTGTTGTTTATAGAAAGTATAACATTGCTTGTATTCTTCTTTTCGTTCCAAAATATTTAAAGATTTCTCAATGACTTCTACAATTCCAGCACTCAAACTCAAACTGGCCAGTGGTATGAACGCAAAAGCTGATAATCCCGAAGCACTTAGCATAAATTTGCTAACAGATAAGGAAATACTTATCTTTTGATACAAATTGTAACTTTTCCTATAAACATATAATCTCTTTTCTAAATATTCTTCCATTTATATAGGTTCAAAATTTTTTCTGTATCTCATTTCAGAATTTACTAAATCTAGCATAAAGAAATTACCCATACAAGATTTATATTTTTCTAGAAATTCTTTTTTTGTTAGATTTCCGTCTATTTCTCTTATTATCTGATTGATTTCCCTAGGCTGTAGTTTAAAAAATATGAAGTAATTACAATTTTTTCTAATATTGATAGGAGTTGAGTAATAAGACTGCGTTAAATAAATAATGGATGCATTTTTCTTTCGACCTCTTATAAACAAATCCTCTATAACTTTCTGGTCTTTTTCTGTAACACAATCGTCGAAAACAACGAGATTTTTTTCTGAGGAATCTAAATCGTCGACAGTAATAAATTCACTCAAATCTGAAGAAAATAATACAATCTTTTTATATTTATCATACAATTTTAATAATTGCTTTCTTTTATTTTTACTTATTTTTTTACATTTTATGATATCGTCTATTTCAACACCTTCAAACTGTGTATAATTTTCTTGTAATTTAGAATACTTTGGCTCGGAAATATCTTTTGCGCATAAATATAAAGTGTCGAAATCTAATCTTAAATTACTAGGATTCTCAAAGCCGTTTAATAAATTTATTAGTAAATTTGTCTTTCCACAACCTGATGGGCCGATTATTAATAATCTGAAAGGATGTCTGGGTAAAAAACGATGTTGTTTAGGGTCAGGCAATTCTTCCGGTTCTGTGTAATCTTTAATTTTAATCATTTATTAGACAGCGAAAAGCTGACGCTTTCGAATGTTGCTGCCAGTAAAAACAGACGGCGAAGCTGTTGCTTCTAATTAGCTGTCAGTAAAAATAGACGTCTAAGCTATCGCTTCTAATTAGCTGTCAGTAAAAATAAACGGCGAAGCTGTCGCTTCTAATTTTAAAATAGAAAGCGACAGCTTTTCGCTGTCTATAAATGGATAAAATAAACGATTTAGAAAAAGATCGAAATAAGAAACAAAAAGAAGAATTAAAAAATGCAATAAAACTTGTCAAATTACAAGCAGATATTAGAAAAAATAATGAAGAACAGCGTGATAGAAAGCTAGGTATAGACAAAAGTTTAACTGAATTTCATAAACCTGTCACTAAAAAATTAGAAGAACAGGATAAAAGTAGAAAAGAAAATATTAAAGCTATCAACGAAAAATTGGACGAATTAAATATATCTTTACAGCCTATTGCAGAATCATCTAGAATTATTCCTGAAGCGATCGAGGATGTCAAAGAATTATATAAAGAACTACCGCTTATTTATAATGTTGATCAATATTTAAATACAGATTATTTAATATCTGAAAAATTATACAGGCCTTCGAAACTCCTAGACAATAAAGAAAAATTAAATGAAATGTATGCAAAGGCAAAGCAGTTAAAAGAAGAATTATCGAGGAAAAAAGGCAACTTACAAAGCACAATTACGCGGGCTAAAAATCTTTCAGAGGAGGAATTAAGTCAGAAAAAGGATGAATTAGACGCTGTTAAATCTAAAGAAGATGAGCTACAAAAATATCTAGCTAGATTAACTACAATTCGAGGTAGTGAAGTAATGAAAGTCGGTAAAGGATTAGATTTATTATCTGAATTAATTGATAAAATATGTCAAGGTAGCAAGTCGAAAAAATTAAAAAATGAAGTCAAACTGCTAATAGACAAGCTTATTAAAACTAAAAAAATAACTAACGGAGATAAAGAACGATTATACAATCAATTTCTTCTTTGAAAGCGTCAGCTTTTTGCTGCCTAATAAATGAGTTATGTAAAAAAGAAGATTCATTTGAGTGACGGACAGATTAGTAAATTGAAATCTGCTCTCAGAAAAAAAGAAGAACTGACACTGCAGATAGACAATTCTAAACCTCCCAATTATGAAATGTATTTAACTAAAACACAGATTAATCAGATTAGTAAAGGTAAAAGAATAAATATAAGCAAAACTCAATTAGATAAAAACGGTGGATTTTTACCTTTTTTAATTCCTATTTTAACATCACTAGGACTCGGTGCTGCGAGTGGTGCAGCGGGTTGGGGAACTAAAAAAATCCTGGATAAAATTTCGGGATCTGGAGTTTTTCAACCTTGGGAAAACAAAGGATCTGGTCTTAAAAAAGCGCCCCTTTCTAAAAAAAAAAATCCCGATAACAAAATTGGGTATATCAGATGAAACGATTAAAGAAAATATGAAAGATGAAAAAGGATTCAGAGGTGTTTTCTCTTCCGATTTACTTCCTAAAAAGATTGGAAATTTTGAAAGCGGGATTATTAATTTAGATATTTCGACGGGTCCTGGAACACATTGGGTTTGTTACTATAATGATCCAAATTATAATTATGTAGAATATTTCGATCCTTTCGGGGAATATATATATAAAAATATTAAACTCAAACAAAAATATATTCCTGAAAATATTATGAAATTTCTTAAACTTTCCAATAAAAAAGTCAATATAGCTCACAATGATAGTTTCTTACAAAAACCTACTTCTGTCAAATGTGGATTATTTTGTATGAAATATATAAAAGAAAGAAATAAAGGTAAATGTCCGGAATGTGTACTTAATTCATTTACTCAACAGCCTAGCGATTATAACGAAGAGCTTGTTTTTCATCTTTAAAGATTTTTTCTGTCTAATAAATGATCAAATTGAAACCAAAAAGTAATGAAAAATCAGAGGATTTCACTGTTGAATTTCCTAAAACTCTTAAATTAAAAAAAATAGCATTGCAATCTTTTACTATGACAGTTTCATGGTTTAACATAACCGATAAAACTAATACGTTTGACCTGTACACAGATGAGAATAATGTTAAATCTATCACTATTCCTTATGGTAATAAAAATGTTGAAGATTTAAACATAGATGTAATGAAAGCGTTTGGTTCAGACGATCCTCCGGTAAAATTTGGTAGGATACAATCTAGACTAAGAATGCTTATTAAATTAACTAAAGGTTGGAATATCGATTTAACAAAAAGCGATTTTCATAAACTAATAGGCTTTGAAAAAAAAGTTTATAAAAGTCATGATGAAGAGACTGTAATAGAAGGTGAAAATATAGCAGATATAACAAACGGAAACGACATTATATATATTCATTGTGATGTAGTTAATGGATCTTTAATCAACCAGAATAATTCAGAAGTTATTTATTCTTTTACACCGAGGGATGTACCGGGTGTTATCATTTCAAAAGAATTCAATAATTTAATATATTATCCTGTGAATAGGGATTCAATTCGTAGAATAAGGATGAGAGTTACGAATCAAAATGGTGAATTAATCGATTTAAATAACGGTTTGATTGAATATAATTTTAGAGTCGTAGAGGAAAAAGAGGACTATGTTGAAAAAATATATCAATTGATATTAACTAAATTTTCTCAGTAAATAAATGAATAAACACAGATTATATAGGGAAAGTAAAAGAATTCAAGGAAAAGGATTTTTTAAATCTAAAAAAGTAGATTTGAATGAAAAAACAGTAGTTGACAGATTGACTGATGCTGACATATTGAATGAAATATTTTCAAAAAAGATGAAAGGAACAGGTCTAAAAATTCTTCCTAAATAAATGGAAAAAATTTATGATCTAAGAGATACTCATTATTATTATAATAACGATATAAAAAGTAGCGAATTAAAAAAAATAAGATTGCCTAGTACAAGCCATAATGACAAAAAAGAAAATACTACGTTTCATTTCGAAATTACCGATACAAATGATCCTATTTCATTATCGGAGAGTTACCTTGAGACAAAGTGGAAAATTATAAAATCCAGTGGCGATTCTATAAATGATGATAATGTCACAGCTGTATGTTCTATGAAAGGCGTAAAACTTCAGATAGGTAAACAAATAATCGAATCAGTTGGAGACTATCACTCCTACATTCTGCAGGTTAAGAGACTGAAGGATTATACCAGAGATTATTCAACATCAGAAGCCACCAATATAGGTTTTTATCCAGATACCAGTGATAGTGCTGATAGAAATAAAAGTTTACTTCAAAGCGATGGTACGATAACTGCTACCACCCCTATAACAGATATCGTCAATAAATTAAAAATTGTAAAAAATGAAAACTACAATAAAGGATTTAAAAAAAGATGGGAATTGTCGAAAAATAGTAATTCAGTTACAACATGGACGCCTTTAAAGGAAATTTTTGATTTCGTCGCAGAATATAAAAAAGCCATTTCTGGTTTCATAATAAGACTGGAATTCCAAAGAGACGATAGTAGAAATATGATTTACACAGATGCTGCAAATCCAGATTATAAAGTAGAAATTGAAGACATAGCGCTGTGGGTGAGATACGTCGACTTTAAAAATGGTGCTGAGATTCTCTATAACGAGTTAAAATTATCTAATACGGATATAGAAATAAACTGGAATCAGTATGAAATTAACAGATCTAGTCCTATTAATAAATATAAAAGTGGTTCCGATTCTATATCTGCTACATCCGATGAAGTTTTAAGATTATTCGTCATACCGCAATATTTCGACAGAAATGAAAATCCTAAAAAAAATAATATGATATTTGATAATTTGGATATGATCGAATGTTGGTTGATGATTAACAGATCGCCGTTACCTGCAGAGCGATATACTATGGATTTTGGTAAAAAAGAATATAATAGATTATATGAATCTTTTCTGGAATCAGGTCTCAATAATCTAAATACAGAAACCGGTTGTATGGTAAATTATTCAGATTTTGGTAAATTATATCCTGTAATTCATTTTGATTTGTCAAATCATGTAAACTACACCACTCTTGAAAATTTGAGAATAGAATTCAATTGGAAATTAGAAAAAGAAACAACCAAAGAATATGTATTTTACTACATTTTAGAAGTAAGGAAGAAATGTATATTAAATATGAATAAAAAAGAAATTACTATGATTAAAACGTTAGGAGAATAACATTTTTTAGTCTTTATAAATGGCTGTTTATTATCCACCGTATGATAATCCAGTGCGAAAAGGCCCTATCGGACCCCCCGGTATAGGTTTTAAATTAACGGACGATGGTCATTACGATATGGAAAATAAGATATTAAAAAATGCTTCAGATCCAATCGATGATTTAGATTTAACTACTAAAAGTTTCGTTTTGAATAAAATAGAGAATAATCATTTCCAATTAAGAGATTTTATAGAAAAAAATAATACTAATTACGATAGTAATTTTTTAACCTTCGCTGAAGAAACTGGTAAGAGAATTAAAGAATTGGATGAAAACACTTTACAACTAATCGAGGGAAAAGCTTACGACGCTAAAGGAAAAAGAATAGGAAATGTCGCAGATCCGAAAGATGATAAAAATGTTGTGAATAAACGATATTTAGAAAAAAATGCGTTAATATTAAAGAGTGATAAATTTGATGCAAAAAATAAAATAATTACGAATATTTCGGAACCCGAAAACGATACAGACGTAGTCAATAAAATATATGTAGACAGTAAAGATATCTGGGTTACTATAAAAGATGATTTTCAGACTTTTACAGATAAAGAATTTAAAAAAATAAATTTCGACTTGATAAGTTCTAAATTACTGGATCAAGAAATGCGATTATCTACTGATATGGATATGAAAATTACTATATATTTAAAAAAGAAACAGGTAGTCATGCATAATATTTATGCTGATTATGATCTTAATACGAATGCATTGATAAAATTAAAAATCAATGATAAAATTATTTTAGAAAGAAGAATGGCTGAAAGAGATTCAGCAACTTGCTTGGCCTATGGAAAACGCAATGATATCATTACATTTTCAATATTGCCTGATGGCGAATCAGACAGTTTAAAACCTTATATTCATATTGAAAAAATCCCTTTTTAAAATATGTCCATTATTAAATGGATATCAACTGGGACGAATTTTCTAAAACGAAAAATTTATCCGAAGATGTCCTACGAAATTTGAAGGATCAACTCAATTGGAAGTTAGTTTGTAGATATTCAGTATTATCCGAATGTTTTATGGAAGAGCTCATAGATTATATTGAATGGAATGTTATATGCATTTTTCAAAAACTTTCGGAAGAATTTATCGAAAAGTACAAAGAAGAATTAGATTGGAATTTAGTTTCTAAAAATCAAAAGCTGTCTGAAGAATTTATATTAAAACATTCCAATTATATAAATTGGGTTGTTATTTCTCAATATCAAACCTTAAGTGACGAATTTATTCAAACCTATCATGAAAAATTAGATTTACATAAAGTATCCAGATTCCAAAAACTTTCAGAAAACACTATGTGCACATTAGAAGAAGGATTGAATTGGTTGCTAATAACCCGCTTTCAAACATTTGGTGAAAGGTTTTTAGAAAAATATATGCATAAACTCGATTTTTGTAATCTCATTGAATATAAGTTTGATCAATTACCAGATAATTTTTATAACGATAAATGGAAAAAAATTCTTTCCGTTCAACTTGGTGAATTAAATAAAAAATTTGGCCATTATTATGAAGAAGAAGAACCTCACAGAGAAAGGTTAATAGATGAAGTTTTGGAATTAAAAAATATTTTAATACGATTTATTAATGAATTGCGACTGCTTTTAAATAAAGACGAAAAATAAAAGTGTTTATAAAAATGCTTCTATATAAATGGGGTCGGCTCAAAGATTAGACGATATTATAATTCATAAATATAAAGATTTATTTATCAATTTATCCCATCATAAAACATTTCATACATTTATTTCATTATATATGAATAAAATTGATCTTCATTTAAGTAAAAATATTATGAAATTGCCCATTGAATTTATAAGAAAATTTAAGGATAAACTTAATTGGAATTGTATATCACAGAATGAAAAATTATCAGAAGATTTTATTAGAGAATTTCAAAATAAAGTTGAGTGGCGGTGTATATCATTTCATCAGACATTATCCGAAGATTTTATTAGAGAATTTCAAAATCATGTTGACTGGTGTTATATATCATTTCATCAGACACTATCAGAAGATTTTATTACAGAATTTAAAAATAAAGTTGACTGGGAAGGGATCTCCTATCATCAGGTCTTATCCGAAGATTTTTTAAAAGAATTTAATGATAAAGTTGACTGGGAATGGATATCATATATCAACGGTTTTTAATCAACATTTCAATTTTAAGCCGAAGGATTATATCCTTTATTTGACGTCCAATTTTTTTCTAAATAAATGTTACAATATTTTGTCATAAGTACTTTACTCTTTAATTGTCTTTCGCCTACCTTTCATTATTTTAAATTTGACCCCGTTATTACAAATCATAGCATCGATAACTCTAATAATTATACTATATTTCATAGTTTCAATGATACAATAAAATTAACTTTCACCGCTAAAATATATAAAATGGATCAAGCCTCTAAATTTTCTCAACCTGGTGTTTATTTTTGGATAGAAAGTAAATGTGATGATAATTGGAATATAATACCAGAAACAAAAGAATATTTTCATATTTATATTCCCGGAGATAATAACTTATACTATTCTATAGCTTTTAATGCAACTAAAGATTTTAGGATTGGTTATAATGCCGATAACTTATTATATAACGCTGCTCTTTGCTTTTCCTATCAAGATTATCCTAGAGGAAGGTTGTTTATTAGCAATTGATAGACTATTAAGAAAGGACGTCTGTCAAAATTTTTCATCACAATAATAATTAAATATTAGCATTTAAAAATGATCATTATTTAATCTAAATTGATTACGTTATTATCCCGTTTATTTGATTCTTTATAACCCTTTCTTAAAACTTCTTCTTTACATAATTTTGTAGAAAAAATAAAAATATCCAACCAATGCAAATCATACAATTTTTTATCATTATTTGCTCGATAAATCGTAATAAAATCGTTACATCCTCGATATTTTAACAGGCAATTTTTTTGAGCAAAATCTTACAAAAATCGTTAAATATTTCTATTTAGTGGAGTATGAAAAGTGTTCCAGAGTAGGCCCCATATACTACTTGAATAGCTATTATTTTTAAACTAGCTGACCTGCCCGGCACTGACCGGGCCCGTGATGAATGACTCTTAAATGAACCCTCAAATTTATATGATTTTATATCATTAACTCCATTTTGCCTGAATTCATATTTTTAAATGAAAAAATATTGAATTAAAAGTACATGCTATCTGGTATTTTATTTTCTGCGTAATTTTATTTTTGGAGTCTACGCTTAAAAAAAGCGAGCGAAATCGCGACGAAACACTCAGGTTTTTACTGATTTCTTAGAACTTTTCAAACATTTTCACTGATTGCATTACCGATTAGATGAAGGTTTCAGCCTTAAGAAGCTATTTTTGCTTCGTCGGTATCTCTAAAATGGCGCCTCGGAGGGGCGAAACCGCGACGAAACACTAAAGTTGCCACAGATTTCACCGAAATTTTCACACAGTTTTACTTTGTAAAAAATATTTCTACCCGTCCAAGCGTTTCATAATTTTTTCAGGTGATCTAAATCTAGTCCATTGAGATTCACTAAAAAGACTGTGTTAAAATACATGCGGATGTTTAGTTACTTCTAGCGTACAAAAAATACCGTCTCCGTGAGGCGCGAAGTGACCAGAGTTCGCTGGTTATTTGAAAGGGTTAAAAACTCATTTTTAAAAACAGATTGCACCATAGATTAAAAGAAGATTTCATCTTTAAGAACATATTTTTGGTTTGTCGGTACCTCTAAAATTGCACCCTGGAGGGGCGTTGCCACAAGGGAGAAAAACTTTTTTTTGGAAAAACGACCCTCTTTGGATCTTTTTTCGCCTCTCTTTTCAAAGGGTTAACTGCGACATTAAAATATATATATATATTACGGGTTTTGAGACATATGGGTACGATCTTTTAGAATACGTCTTCCGTTTCTAACTTTAGAAAGCGGTTTGGCTGATGTAAGATATGACACCCCCCCCCCCCCCCCCTCCCTAAGAGTTCCTTCTTTTCGATGTTCATTTTTTCATAATGCGTAAATAAGGCTTGCTTTTTCCCTTTCGATGTCCGAGATGAGTTTTTAATGGGAGTGTATTGCGGTTGTTAATGAATAACTTATAAGTAGATATTTCATAATTCTGAGTCTCAGATGCATCAGGAGAAGCCCTGGACTGCCCTCGCAAAAATTTTCCGCTTTTTACGAGCGGTACATTTCGCTAACCATCGCAAATACAGACACACACAGAGTGATATTTTCTTTTATTAGTGCAGATTATAAATATACCCAATTTTTGAGGGGCCCAAAAAATTCCAGTATGAGAGGCCCCTCATTTCATAAATCCGCCCCTGACCATGTCTAATTTCATGTTGCTAGCCACTGGCTGTATCACAGGAATCGCAATTTAGAACGTTTTTTGCTCCTGCAACCCCTTTGGGGTAGTCCCACTTACATAAAATATAGTCTATGTTAGAGGAAGGGCTGTCACCATCATTTTGACGTCATTATTTTTTAAATCGGTTTGGTACTTCCAGAGAGATTGCGTAGAAATCGCCATTTAGAACGTTTTTTAGAATGCTTTTCATGCATTTTCAGCCCTTTTAAATTTCGAAGTTTTATGAAATGTTCTTAGATATCATTTATTTCTTATGATCAACTACCATGCCAAATTTCATGTTTCTAGGCCATTCAATAACACAAAAATCACATTTTTAGAACGTTTTTTGCTCCTGCACCCCCATTTGGATTAGTGGCATGGACATAAGATATAGCCTATGTTCGAACTAACACAATCACTTTGATACCATTACTTTTGAAATCGGTTCGGTAGTTCCAGAGATTACCTCCTACAAATAAACTTTACTTCTTTATAATATTAGTATAGATAGATAATGGCAGCAACACGCAAGTAGATGAACAAATACTAAAACACAAGAATCTAAACACGCGAGGAGTTTTCTTAATAAATAGCGTGATTTTCGTCACATGCGGAATAGATAACGACAGAACGTTCATTTTTCTTAAGCTCAGTATGTACGCTTGGCCATTGTCACGTCTAAAAAAAATTACACAAAAATGAAACAGGTATATTGCATAAGGCAGAATAATGTAGCAATCTTTCTGGCATGAGTGTTGTTTAGTCTGTTATTTAAAAGAAAAAGAAAGCGCGCAGGGAAAGGAAGCCGCGGTTGAATTTAAAACATCTAACCATAAAATGCTTTCTTTGCTAAATGGAAGGGCGAAGTTATGTATCGGGTGGAGTAACCCGATTTCACCCGAACTGACACAGTGCCCGGTCAGCTATAAACTTTGTTTTCGGGTCGGGTCATCGAATTTTATTTCAATGTCTGGTTGGGTTTCGGCAACTTGCAAGTCAGATTCGGATATACTCAATTTTTCAAATGTAAACACAGAAAAATTGTTTTAGATGAAAAAAAGAAAAATCATGCGTCACACATAAGGAAACTTTCCATCACTACCAGAATATTGCTATGGAATTTCATCTTTTGACATAGGTTTAAGGCGATATCTAAAATAAGACAATTTAGAAAACACATAACGGAAATAAAACACCACCTTCAGCAATTACCGCAACTAGTCGGTAAAACTTTTATGCTGCCCTGTATTAAGGTCTACTGATTTTTATACAGCCATGTTGCTACACCGCTAAAGTTAATTTAGCTAGAAAATACATAACGCAACCAGGGCCGGTCTTAGGTGGGTACGAGATAGCTTTTAGTGCCCTGAGGGTTTGCCCTAAAGGGAGGCAAAATTATATAATGATGCAAAATATTTGGTTAAAATTTAAAAGCATTCGTAGGAGCTGTGAAAACTAATCTCACCCCGAGCACTGTGACTACTAAAATCGCCTCTAAAAACAAGGCCAGGGTGTTTGGGGGGGGGGGGGGGCACGAGACTAAACAGATCCATAAAAAAAAGGGATATGTTACTTATACAATCTGAAGTTTTATTTTGTATAGGAGTTCTTTCGTTATCAAAAAAAAAAAAAAAAAAAAAAATGTTAAAAAATAAAGATCTAAAAACGGTTAAAAACTTTTTGCTCTCAATTATCCGGAAAGCGGAACTCTTTGGGGAAAAAAAAAAATCCGATACAATAAGGCACATCAATTAAATGGCACAAAATGTGGCAGGTACACGGACGCGAGAGGAGGGGGTGAAGTTGGTGTTTGAAAACAAAACTCAACGCGCTTCTTGTTTACCACCCGTCGATTAATGCCCTCACTAGGAAGTAAAGGGAATAAAATTAGAGTTAAAGTGACTTCAATGGGCCTATTTATTAATAAGCTGGTAAATATGAGAAGACAGCTAGAGATAGCATAAGCGAAATGTTCTTTGATATTTTGCCATTCACTATCATGATTAATATTCAGTGGACGACGAGGAAGTTTGTTGCACTGAAGTGTCACAGTCTTGCGATACTTTTTTTCTAGTATTGAATAAGGTAATGTATCCCGATATGAATAACACACAGCATCATTAAAAGGAACGTGAGAAATTAGGGTATGACTCAAAATCCTCATGCTGTTTACATGAGGATTACCCTTAATACAAAACTTGTTTATTAACTCTTAACATACAACTTATTTATCTTATACTAAGAGCAGGAACACCTGAAGTATTAATTCAAAGTTGATAGCTTTTTGATTTTAAATATATCTGACATATTGGGCTTGGGACTGTTTTGAAATGAAAAATTTTGTGAAGGGTCCTGGTTTTGAAATGAAAAAGTTTATGAAGGGTCCTGGTTTTGAAATGAAAAAGTTTATGAAGGGTCCTGGTTTTGAAATGAAAAAGTTTATGAAGGGTCCTGGTTTTGAAATGAAAAAGTTTATGAAGGGTCCTGGTTTTGAAATGAAAAAGTTTATGAAGGCTCCTGGTTTTGAAATGAAAAAGTTTATGAAGGGTCCTGGTTTTGAAATGAAAAAGTTTATGAAGGGTCCTGGTTTTGAAATGAAAAAGTTTATGAAGGGTCCTGGTTTTGAAATGAAAAAGTTTATGAAGGGTCCTGGTTTTGAAATGAAAAAGTTTATGAAGGGTCCTGGTTTTGAAATGAAAAAGTTTATGAAGGGTCCTGGTTTTGAAATGAAAAAGTTTATGAAGGGTCCTGGTTTTGAAATGAAAAAGTTTATGAAGGGTCCTGTTTTGAAATGAAAAAGTTTATGAAGGGTCCTGGTTTTGAAATGAAAAAGTTTATGAAGGGTCCTGGTTTTGAAATGAAAAAGTTTATGAAGGGTCCTGGTTTTGAAATGAAAAAGTTTATGAAGGGTCCTGTTTTGAAATGAAAAAGTTTATGAAGGGTCCTGGTTTTGAAATGAAAAAGTTTATGAAGGGTCCTGGTTTTGAAATGAAAAAGTTTGTGAAGGGCCCTGGTTTTGAAATGAAAAAGTTTGTGAAGGTTCCTGGTTTTGAAATGAAAAATTTTGTGAAGGCTCCTGGTTTTGAAATGAAAAATTTTGTGAAGGCTCCTGGTTTTGAAATGAAAAATTTTGTGAAGGTTCCTGGTTTTGAAATGAAAAATTTTGTGAAGGTTCCTGGTTTTGAAATGAAAAATTTTGTGAAGGTTCCTGGTTTTGAAATGAAAAATTTTGTGAAGGTTCCTGGTTTTGAAATGAAAAATTTTGTGAAGGTTCCTGGTTTTGAAATGAAAAATTTTGTGAAGGTTCCTGGTTTTGAAATGAAAAATTTTGTGAAGGGTCCTATAAATGACCCAATTTCTACCCAATCAGAACGCTGACGGCACAGTTGTAACAAACTTTTAGCGCAACCTGCATATGACAGATTATCTTCATAATTACTTTTATATTTAAATTAAAACAGTTTTTTTGGGGGGGAGGGGAGAGAGAGAGAGGATATCGGTCGTTTACTTTTACTCATGTTGCAGCGATTTTTTTTTCTTCTGTTAATACATTTAGCAATCCAAATAAAATAATTAACCACAAATGCAGCGTATTTTCTTTCAATACTTCCGCCAACATCAGAAGTATGATAACTCACTTAATCCTAAAGGATTGGTACTGAACTTAGTGTGAACAGGAAAACAACAACAACGATATTTTTAAAGCAGCTCCCACCCACGATTCGACACAGTTGCTGTTTTTTTTTTTTTTTTTTTTTCGTGTTGGTCATTCTTGAAAATAAGGAAGTTATTTAATCAGGTGCTATGCAAAACAAACGATGAACTATATATTACTGGAATTGTATGAAATACGCATAACTGGAATGTCACATTCACCTTGGATTAAATAAAAATAAGTAATCTTTGCTAAAAAGGTGCATTTTCACAAGTTCTGATCGAAAGTACTAGACGTATGGTATTGAGTTTATATTTAAGTTTTTAAAACTGTTTTAAATGTAATAACGGCTTTTACATATTGTGACAGCTCTAAATGCACCTTTTTAGCTGAGATTACTTTATTTTGACTACATAGTATGCAAAAATTTAGTTTAGTTGAAAACGCATGACACAGTTGAAAATTCCTCTCGAGCAATTTCCGTCAATAAGCGGAGATGTACTCGTATTCTCTTGTACAGCCATGCATATAATCTATAGAATTTATACACATCAAGTAATATGAAAAAAAACCACTTAAATTTAAAACGCATACCACAATTAATAAACGGTCAAGTGCGAGTATTACTCGCGCTCAGAGGGTTCCGTACAATAAATATGAATTATTAACTGTATTATTAAAAAAATCGTTGCTAAAAGAATAAGATTTCGTAAAAAACTATACAATGTAGGATTGGGTAAAGACTATAGCTGTATATACTAGAAAAGTGGTTGTGCATATATAACGTTATCACTTTAGGGGGGAGGGGAGTCTGGCACTTGTTTTTGTAAGATATCTCTGGGGGGAGGGGGGGTTGCTTTTTGATATCATTATCATTTTTGATCCAACCAAACATTTTTTTTTTCTGAAACTTTTTCTTTACATCCATATAGTCTGTTACCTTTATTACTATTTTTTTTATGAAAATACAAAGCTATTATTAAAGCCATTAAATATTTATAAAATCATTTCATTCCAAAATTTGGAATACGCCAGGTTTGGCATTCCTCTTCTTCTGTCATATGTGCATATAATTCGTTGTTAGAGAAATCAGGAACCTAATATGTAAGAAATGATACTTGCATTTGCTAATAAAGAAAGACAAAGAATGTTGTCTGCTGTTTTATTGACAGAGTTGCCACAGGCGACTATTTCCCTATTCTGTTCGCACCTCTATTTAAAAAACAGATTTTGAATAGTATATTTTTCTTGCAAATGTTCTCGAACAGTATGTCACTTTTTGTTTTGAGAAAATGGTGCGAGAGGTAGAATTAAAACGTTAGTCGCCTGTGGCAGCCTTGTATTAATAAGTTCTGCTTTTAACCTCCCCGACAAGAAGACAATATTACTTTTGAATACATTATGTAACAATATGCTATTATCAAGTACTTTTAAATAGTAACTAACTCTTTTAGATGTTATTTGATATAACTATTTCATTTATTGATATTTTATTGACTTCTTGAATCCGTAAAGTATGCAACTAATAAATGTATAATCATATATGTATATCATTGTAAGTGTAGAAAGAGAAAGAATCTAAAAATAAAATAATTTTTAGATGATAATAAAAGAGCTGGACAATTACACAATGAAAAGTTACATATAAAGGGAAAATAAACATCACAAGTTTATTAAACGGTGTATAAACTGTTGCAAAGTCTAAAAACTATATAAACATTAAAATACAGTTAAGATATTCAACGTTTCGGTCATCATCTGTGACCTTCATCAGGAAAACGTTGTCGTAATGTCTTCTAAAAACAGAGCAAAACCGTCTTGAATCTCAAAAGGTTCGTTTTACATCCAGTCAAAAAACGCTTTAACCAATTGCAAACAAGAAAACATGCAATGGCACCATCTATCAGACAAAAGATAAAATAAAATTTCAAATGATTTAAGGAATGGCTCCCTGATTTTTCATATAAGTAACTCAAATAAACTTAAATAATTGCCGTGCAGCATACTTTCAACTAATTAAATACATGAACCAGAACAATATTGGCATAGCACTAATCCAGGATTACCACAGAAGCAAAAATTCTTTTACGGGTCTCCCGATTTCTTGGGCTTTATATGAATCAACATTAAATACAGCGGGAATAATTATCGCCAACCCTTTATTTGTGCATAACAAAATCCTACAAACAGATAACAGTGTATTTATAAATTTAACAACGAAGTTAGAAAATTTTAAATTTGCCTCGCAATACTCCAAGCCATAGGGAGATCTAGCTAAAGATTTCGACGACTGGTCAAGAACCATTCATAATTGTACTAACTTAGTATTACGAGGTGATTTTAACGCCAACCTGAGAGCATGGGGCTATAGCACAAACAACGCAAGAGGTGAAATCCTACTAGATTACCTTGCAAATCGAGATTTAACAATAGTCAATGACCCACAAGCAGAAAACACCATCTTAGGTAAGAAGAAAGGTAATCCGGACCTAACATTATGCGGATTAAGTACGAAGGACCTTCTTGATTCTTGGTCAGTAGAAGTGAATTTTCCATCACTCGGTGATCACAGATATATAAACTTCACATTGCAGTTGGAACCTCTTTTACGAAAACAATACAGATTTAAAACCAAATATGAAACTTTTAAAAAATTTAACAAAGAATTTGATAAAAAGGAAGAAGAATTAAGGACAACACTTCAAGGTACATCATCTCCAGAAGATCTAGATACATGGGTCAATAATTTCCAGGAACATATGGCTAGTATAATGAACTCAACATTAAAAAAGAAAAATCAAAAAAAAGACCTAAATATCAACTGGTACACGGACAAACTCAAAATTGAACGAAGTAGACTAAATGCACTATACAAAAAATTTCGAAGAGACACGGACAATCAGCAATACAGGAAGGAATATAAAAAGGCACTAGCCAAATACAAATTAAACATCAAAAAAGCTAAACAGGACTCATGGTATTCATTCTGCCAACAAACCCCAAGTGTATATGGCACTGCCTTTAAAATAATGAAAGGTAAATATCTAAAAAATACGGATTTAATACATACCATACTAGAAACTTCAGCAATTGAGAACTCATTTACTGACATTCAACAAAATCTAATCTATCATCATTTTGGAAACCCAGATACAGAGCAAATACACTCGAGAATTAATCGGGATCTAATTCCAAATGAAGAATTTGACAAAATTAAAATCAACATGAGGGAACTTAAATGTCATCAGTCAGCAAAATCCTAAAAAAGCTCCGGGATATGATAGAATCGACATTAAAATCATAAAGAATCTAACTAAAAGTTATCCAAAATTGATACTACTCCTTTATAATAAATGTCTTCAAATATGCCATTTTCTAATGGCATGGAAGAAAGGAGTAGTGATATATTTTAGGAAGAAAAATAAAGACCCAAGAAATCCAAATTCTTACAGACCAATAACCTTACTCCCAATGATGGGTAAGGTGTTAGAGAGAATAATAAAAATACGTACACAAACATATTTAGAAAATAGAAATCTCTTAGCAAACCAACAACATGGCTTCAAAGAGAAGAGAAGCACACTAACGGCACTGCAATCTGTAAAAGACCTAATAATGGAACTTCTCCAGAACAATAAATACGTAAGATTAATATCTCTTGACATACAAGGAGCTTTTGATTCAATAGACTGGAATATGATCTCGGGACAAATCGAAAAATCAGAACTACCTAGATACCTAAAAAATTTACTTATTAACTATATAAGTGATAGATTCATCGGAGAAAACAACTTTAGTTTCATTCAATGGCTTCGTAGTTTCAAGGGATGCCCGCAGGGTTCATGTTTGGGCCCGTTATTATGGTTAATAGTAGCAGACTTCATCATTAAGGAACTACTTAAAAAGTTCCCAGAACTAGTGGTTTATGCAGATGACTTTGTGGTATTAATAAAAGGAAATTCAAGATCCGACTTAGAAAAGGATGCTAATGAAAAAATCCGTAGTTTTGAAGAAATATGTAACAGATTAAATCTGAACATTTCACAAGAGAAAACAAAAGCAATACTCTTTGGAAGAAACCTCTTAAATAACAGACATCCAATTTTTAAATTAAAAAAATAAAACAATCAAACTAAACAAATCATTACCATACTTAGGAATAATCTTTGATCAAAAATTAAAATTTCAAATTCATCTGGAAAATTTAAAAGCAAGAATATCTCTGTTACTAGTTTCAAATTCCTGGGAAATTACCAAAAAGGAATAAATCCAAAAATAAAAAAGATGTGGTACACAACGGTTGTTGAAAGACAAATCTTGTATGCACATGAAATATGGTTCCCTAATTTAAACAGTCATGGAATCAGATCTCTGAAAACAATACAAAGAATGAGTTTAATGAATGTTATCAAAACTTGCAGAAGCATCTCACACGAAGCACTAAATGTTTTAACAGGAGTACCACCAATCATCACAAAAATCCAGAACGAATTCATGGCATATCAGACAAAAATGGGAAAAAGAAATTTAATAATTCAATCAACGAAAATAAATAAAGATAATTTAATGCTGAAGGAAAGTACGTTCGATTTTCCAGACTATTACAAAATTAATAATCTGAATATATTAGAAGAAATAACGGAAACAGAAATTCGCAGCAATAAATTAAAGATATATACTGGTGGCTCTTTAATGAAACAGGGAACTTCATGCACCTTTACAGTCATGTTAGAAGATACTTTTATCCACGACAGTGCAGCGCGCTTAAACCCTCTCAATTCAGTCTATCAGGCAGAACTTAAAGCAATACTAAATTCAATAGAATGGTTTTCGACCTCTAGATTTACATCAGTTTTAATCCTGACAGCAGATCCTCACTAGATGCCCTCAAAATTATCTTCCCAAGAAACAAATTAATAAGACAGATTTATACAGAACTACAAAAAATCCCGCAGAAATCTATAAATATAGCATGGGCAAAGGCTCACATAGGAACAGTTGGGAATGAGCGCACAGACACCTTGGCAAAAAATGCAATTGAACACGACCACTATGATGAAATTCAACATATACCATTCCCGGATTCAATAATTAAAAACTATATACGGGAAAAAATTATCCAAGACTGGCAGGATATCTGGAAACATTCAGTAAAAGGACGAGATACATATAAAATTCTTAACCAAGTTAACAAAGAATTTATCTGTACTTCAAGATCATCAGTTTATTACATTAGTGGCCATGGCAGTTTTCCTGCATTTCTCTACAAAATAGGCAAATTAAATTCGGACATATGCTCCTGCACTAAAGGCCGAGGAACAGTACAACACTATATTTTTGGGAACTGCTCTCTCCTACCTAATCATTTCAAATTTAATAAAAACAAAAGCTTAAGGAAAAACTTCCAGAAGATTCTACTGGATCCAGCAAACTTTTCAGCGCTAAATGAAAATTACAATATTCTTAATAAACACTACTCCTTCATAAAAAAGATTCTATAAACAGTGTCACCCATTAACTATCAAGATCATTCATAAAAGTATTAAATATCGCCTAATTAAATAACACCTTGATTTGTAAAAGTTTATATTCCTGAACTTTGGACTAAATCTCCAAACTGTGAATTTTATCTTCAAACTAAAATCTACAGTGTTTAGAACTGTAAAAGTCATACTATGAACTATGAAATATAATGACTTTGAACTGCAAAATATAATGACTCAAAAATGTGACATATACTTTACTGAACTGTGAAATGCATAGACTATTCAACATATTAAGCTATCTAGAACTTTAAAATTAATTATAATTAATATCTCAAACTTGCTTAACAGGTCATCACTCAGAATCATAATTAAATTTAACAAGACTATTATTTCACTTAAATATCATTCAAAGTTTCGCTCAGATTTACTTATTTTTCAGATTTCAATCAATTTTGTCTCAACTAACTTTGTTTTATTAAGTCCTATTAGGCCCTAATATGGATCAGAATATAATTTTTTAAGAAATCTTTTAGCTAATTTAATTAAATTAAATTAACATTAACAATACTATTTTAATTTTTCATTAAAATTTTAAATTGGCTACTTTCAAGTATTCCTATTTTAATAACTGATTGATGATCTGTAATATCTGTAATATCTTAAAAATCCAAAATATTGTTTTATTTGGGCTCGCCCAGCTTAAGCAACATTGGGTAGCTCTTGTGATATGATTGTACAATTTTAATTGAAATTTCAATGGGGGGTGTCTTCCTACCTGCTGAGGCCTCTGGGCCCGTCTGGTATCTGGGGGTTTCGTGGGAAGGTGGATATAAATTTTTCCCCTCGTGGACATTTAGCTCCTATACCGCAAGGTTGGCTGTCCATAAGTGGGTGATTTGTGTTTCTGCATGTTTTCTTGCTTGTAATTGGTTAAAGCTTTTTTTGACTGGATGTATAACGAACCTTTGAGATTCAAGACGGTTTTGCTCTGTTTTTAGAAGACATTACGACAATGTTTTCCTGATGAAGGTCACAGATGATGGCCGAAACGTTGAATATCTTAACTGTATTTTAATGTGTATATAGTTTTTAGACTTTGCAACAGTTTATACACCGTTTAGTAAACTTGTGATGCTTATTTTCACTTTATATGTAATTTTTAGATATTGATAATATCATCGGATGGCGCGCGGGAGGGGGGGAGGGGGGGTTAAAGAGTGATAACGTATGATATCGTAAGAGGGTCAGAGGTTCCAAAATTAGCAAAAAGTTCACAACATTATATATGTAATAGCTCCAGAGTATGAATGGTTATCCCATAAAAGTTCAAAGATATATGAAGCCTAAATTATATCAAATATTGCTATTCTGTATAACTACTTTTTTAATCTTATATTAATTTATTTTTTTTTATTATTATTTTTTTTTATGAACTAAATTCGGTACTGACAATAAAAGTAGTGCATGTTTAAACTCCATTTGGCATTTCATAAAACTAAATTCAGCGTAGTAATAATTTTTTCTTTTTACAGTACAGCTAAAACAAAACCCTTGTTCAAAGTTTAAATTTTGCACTGTGCGCGCTTCGAAAGGAGGTCGCGAAATTGCAACGCCTCCTTGGTCCGTGCTGCGTTTTTCCAGATAGGTTTTTAATTAACTTTTAAAGACTCAGGAGGCGTATTGAGAGATCCATTCAATAAAAAATAGTCGCGAATCCGTTAGTATTTATGTGATTAATTCTAATTAAATTAGTCTGTTTTTAGCAATTTGACGTTCATTGCTTTTATATTTCAACTGGCCCTTGCATTACATAAATATAGTATTAAAAGTTGTTATCTAGGCTTTAAAAGTCGGTGATGCATAGAGTACGTCCATTATGTCATTATGTATGTCCAAAACCGTCCGTGTCCTTAAGGTTTAATATCTCACCTAATTAACAATTTTTTTCGAAAATAATAAACAACAATCCTTTTATAGTTCTGCGACGATAGGTACTGTAAAAGCACTTATTTTCGCGATTTTCGCGAGCCCGTCGTAATCGCGAAAATTTAAGCCTCGCGAAATATCTGCCCCCCCCCCCCCCTTCAAATAATAATAAAAAATCAGAAATTTTTCACTTATTCAAAACTTAATGATTATAGTTACTACTTAAATAAGAAATAAGAACAAAAATTTCTTGAATAGTTACAACTATTTCTTGAATACAATACAACCATTTCTTGAATAAAAACAATAATACAATTAATAGAAATATTTTTCAGACAAAAGGAATTTTCTTAAAATGCCTTATGCAAAAGGTGTTCTATTTAGGTAGTTTCGGGATTTTTCAACTTTCGGATCTGTTCGTGTAAAATTAGCGAAATTTTCAGCTCGCGAAATCACCGATAGCTTCATTTTCGCGAAAATTACGGCTCGCGAAAATAAGTGCTTTTACAGTACCTACAGCGCTCCTCAACACCTTTGCTGAATGCCTGCAAATCGAAATTTGCGTATAACAGAAAAATGCGCTTTTCTCGAAAACTATGTGACCTAGGGTTATCGCTATAATTTTCCTGCAAAGTGTAAATTACCGCCTACTCCCTCTAATTTTTTTTTAAATTTTAGTTTCAGTAGATTCGGATATAGATGGCAGGGGGGGGGGGGGCATCTATTTACACTACATTTTCGAGGATCTCTCTGAAAATATAATACCTAAAATTAAAAGAATAAAAGAAATATATTTTTGAGTTCAGCATTACGAAAGCTTTCACACGATACACAAAGAATTTTTTTTTTGTTTTAAAGTAACTTAATTAGCCTCTCTACATTTTCCCTAAATATATTTGTGAATGTATTAATAATCTGTAAATGTGTGGGTCAATAGTCTTTATTCCTTCCCTCAATTTGAATTTTCCACGTTCCACAGTTTACGAGTAAAATGGCTGTGACAGATGGACAGGCAGACACAGGAATGATTTTATACTGGTTCCGTTTTCACTTTTTAAGTACAGAACCCTAAAAACGCACTTTCGGCAATTATTGATCATTGACATTACTGTAACCGAATTCTTTAGTTTGTCTCTGTAAATGAACGATAAGTGTTATGCACACTAGAGATGAGACGGGCTCAGCCCGGGCCCGAGAGTCCGAGCCCGACACGGGCTTGGGCTCGATTTTCATACCAGACTTCGGTCTCGGACGGGTTCGGGCTCATTTTTTTTTAACCTGAAAATTTTATTTATTCCCGTATGGAAAAAAAAACTTTCAAATCAAAATTTCTTGTGTTCCCTATATTATTCTGTTAATGCTTTTTAAGGTGTGTTAATATCTAAAATTTATTTATGTTTCTAAAATAAATTCAGCATTCCTGATTTTTATCTCTGTTAAAAAGCTGTTATTCTTGTAAAAGTAATTTAATTATTCCTTTCATAATAATCATTAATCTTTCAGTTTCCTGTGGTTTCAATAAATAAATGAGGCATCTGTCTGTTATCGCTTACGACGCGACGCCTGAGTTGAAAATTGCATTTTCCATAAGAAATCATTTTGATGTTATTTTCATAAGAATGATGAAAGCGAAGTATCAGTAACTGTTTAGGTTATTGCAAAAAAGAAAAGAAAATGATAAAAAAATAGTTTTATTTATTGGTGAACGGAAATAAAAGCATTTAACTTTACTGTTCGTTAACGAAGGTGAGAAAGTATTTTTTTCTTTATTTTGTTAACAGTTGATAATTTGGTAAACATTGAAAGGAATATTTATTAGCTGTATAAGAGATAAAGCGGACATTAACGTGTAATGAGAATGTTTTTAATGGGAATGAAGTTTCAGTTAAATATATTTGTAAAAGGACAATTTTGGTTTTAAATTAGGTATAATTATATGTGATGATTGATTAATGTTACAACATCACAACTATTTTAAAAGAAATTTGCAATATTTGCAGATTTATATCATTCACGCAAAGCACCAAAATAGTAGAATATTTTAAAATTGGATCGTTTATTTTATTTTATTTTATTTTATTTTATTATTTGACAATCTAGACGAAATATGGCAAAATATGAGAATCTTTTTAGGGACTTATCTTTTGATGAGATTAAATGTAAATGTCATAAAACTAATTATGTGCTAGGGATGAGATATTTCATTTAGAACAACTTTTAGGCAATTTTTATTAAACTTTTTTTTCGGTTTACATTTTCGGTATCGGGCTCGGGCGGGCTCGGATTTAGAATCGTCGGGCTCGGGCGGGCCCGGGCTTCGAAAAGTGAGCCCGAACTCATCTCTAATGCACGCCCTATCGTATAGTAAGCATCTTTCACTGTACCTTAGAAATGTATATCAATTTCAATATGCTTGAAATAATGCAACATCATTACAATACACTGCAAACGATTTTTCTCCCATAAAGCATAATGTAACAAAAATTGATTTGAATGCCCCTTATAAACGAACTATGAATGCTGCACATTTCATTTTCAATACCAAACACGCCATAGTAAACCTCAATAACATATGAATTACATGACAGAGTTGTAGCACAGACAGACAAACAGAATTCATATACACATTTCACCTATGCCGGAAAGTGTTAAAAGGGCATCTAAATGTAAATTCTGGTGATAAAGTCACTTAAAATAGATAAACTCGAAAAATTGCTTTGAAACCTTATATCACTATTGCACTCTTCCTTGGCCCACACGATGATGATTTTCCCCAGATCTATGATCACCGCCCGTAGACTTCGAAAAGTTATTTTACTTGATAGGCTGCCACCACCGATATGTGTGATATTAGACACGATGTGAGAGGGATTATCAAAAATGCTAAACTTATTCAATTAATATTAAAGAACAATTTATTTACAAATTACTTACATAGAAACAAAACTTTATTTACATTTAAGGGCTCTGATACAGAAGATCCGGTCCGATACTAAGTTATATATTAAATACTCTTTACGTACTGGATCAACTTATTAAAATACTCTATTTTTCCTTCTCACCCTAAAGTATCTCATCACTAGGTTTATCGGAGGACCCCACAGGTACTCCCGTTGTGTAGACTTTCTCCGCACAGGAGCCAAAGCTTTTTCCCGGAACTCACTACACTCGGCACCTGAAAACTCAACCAAACACATTACAACCTCAATCCTCGAGGTTTTCCCCAGAACTCCGTTTCTCTCTCAGTGATTCCTTCCAAAAAACTGAATATGGGGTTTCCCTGGTTGAAACAAGAGACACCTTTCTCTTATTTAAAATTTCATCCTCCAGTGGCATTTCTTTGTTTTCTTTATCTACGCTTTTCTGTGTTCTGGGTACTTGAACAGAAGGGGAAGCTTGAATTCATTGATACAATGGAGCTTGTTCATACAATAAGATCTAAATACAATAGCTCGGATCAACTTCAGGATAAGGAAAAATATTACTTTAAACTCACGTACGCAGAAAGTGATGCATATGAAATACAACAGATAAATTAAAAAATAATATCAGATAATAGTAATCTTAATTAGTTATATGGTCATTAGCGTCAGAAACCCGACACATGCCTAATTCACGAAATTAGCTTTTCACATAAAAACAGAACAGCAGTATATCGGCGTAGTAAATGAATAAAAGCACCGTCTCTACATACTGCGGTACGCCGATTACCTCAATCTATAGGGATCGGGTCTAGTTCGATACTCAAAAGTTCGGGCTCGGGCAATGGGCAAATAAAGGCATACTAAATGTAACGTTAAAGGAAAGGTGATTGCACCACTGCTATTAAACATTCATGTTGCAACAGGCGTTTCAACTTTTCACACTTTCAATATTCGCTAAGGATTATGAACAACTCATAAGTTTTACTATTCTAATCATGAGAAAAATGTTACTTTTACTTTGATAATGCATTGTGAATGCAATATCAAAATTGTTGATTGTTATGGAAGGGTATATCCAGTCTCCTCATTCTTTTGAGCGTCACCATCAGGCTCTAATATCCGTGAAACCACTCATCAGTTTCCTGTAACCACTGACAAATTATGGAAGTTGGATGGATTTGCATAAGTACGTATGTTATAAGATGTCTAAAAGGAAATGTCCCCAATCGGTTATAATTAAAGGTTTTAATTTGCCTCGTTACGTAGAAAACAGCAATAATTTATCGTGAAAACAACTGAATACTGAGTTATAATAAAATTTTATTCACTTGTTCTCTAATGACATAGTTCGTTTTGTTTGCATGGGTGGAGGGGGTACGGGTAGTAGAGAGGGGAAAGGGGGCCGCACTCCCTTCCTAAATGTTTAAAAATATATGAATTTTGATCACTTTTGGCCAATTTTAACCATTTGACACCTTATAAAGAAAATCATGATTATTCCCACGGAGTACCTCTAAAAAGGGATGCCCGGGGCAGCTGCCTCGCATGCACCGTCATTAGTCAGACCCCAAGCATTTATCCGAAAGTTTTTTTTTTTTTTGCGGCGTTGAAATTTTTGTTCACTTGAACACCGATTAACAACAAAAGAAGCTTTTATTTTGTTCTCTTTACTATTTATTATTCGCCAGGCATTTGAGGTTAATGGCGTAAAAAATGATTGATTCAATTATTGATTGACTAGTAAAATAATTACATTTTGCTGGGACTGAATCAGCAACTTAATCTTTTTGAAGAAAATAATGGAAATAGAAATTAGAGTTTATTAAAATTAGATGATGGTTCACTAGTTCTTAAAAGTGCAGTAAGTGCTTAAGAAAGCAAAAGCTTTCAACGAAAAGGCGAAAGGCAAAACCAAATAAATCACGGTATGGTAACTTCCAGACACTTGCCCCCTTTTTAAAAATGAAAATCGGGGTTAAAAGAAGGTAGGGCCTAATAGCTTCCACGAGCATGCACCTCTCGATCTTTCGGAAAAAAGATTGAGGAAGCATCTCTATGGTGAAAAGTGTTACGAAAAACAAACAAGTTCAAATGTCACAATCTCCGTTTGAGCATAACGTGCAAACAACGAGAAACACCTTCACGGGAATCTTCTGACACAATTTAAGACAAGAAAATAACTTTGTTGTTGAGCCATACCATTCCATGTGTAAATCTATTTTTCTTCTTACACTCTTATTTAACTTAACCTGGTTTTTAGGGTTCCGTACTTAACACGTTCGCTGCCAAAGCTGAGATGATGCATCTGTTCATACACGCCAAGATCATATCTGCAATTTAGTTCTTTTAAATTATTCTGTTTTATTATTTAAATACTATATATATGACGAATAACTTTTAGCAACAAATGAATTCACACGAGTATGCTCGTTGTTGGCATATGAAACATTGCAGGTATTTTCTATGGCAGTGCTCGTAATCGGTGATTTAGATAAGAAGATCAATAACGAGTTATCTCGTAGCTGGCTAGGAAACCCAGTTTGCCAACTACGAGTATTCTCGTAAATGGTAGCGAACGTGTTAAAAAGTAAAAACGGAACCATTATAAGATCACTCCTGTGTCTGTCTGTCACATCCGTTTTACTCATAAACTATGGAACGGGAAAAGTTCAAATTGGAGGAAGTAATAAAGACTATTGACTCGCATATTTACAGATTATAAAACATTCACAAATATATTTAGGAAAAATGCTGAGGGCTAATTAAGTTACATGAAAAAAATATATATTTTCTTTGTTTATCTTGTGGTGTAATCGTGTAAAAGCTTTCGTTAACACTGAACTCAAAAATATATTTCGTTTAATTTTAGGTATTATATTTTCAGAGATATCGTCGAAAATGTAGTGCAAAAATATTTTCCTTGCTCTCTATTTCTGAATCTACTGAAACTAAAATTATGAAAAAATTAGAGGTAGTAAACGTTAATTTAAACCTTGCAGGAAAACTATAGCGATTAAAAAGTCATTTTTTGAGAAAAGAGCATTTTTCCGTTGCACACAAATTTCGATTTGCGGGCATTCAGAAAAGGTGTTGAGTTGAGGAGCGCTGGAGGTATCTATCGTAGCAGAAGTATAAAAGCAATGTTGATAATGATTTTCGAAAAAAAAATCGTCTGTAATTAGACGAGATATTAAAACCTTAAAGACACGGACGGCTTGGGCATACATAATGACAGGGGCGACGTACTCTATGTACCATCGGCTTTTAAAGCCTATATAACAACTTTTAATGATATATTTGTATAATGCAATACCCAGTAACAGTATAAAAGCAATAAACGTCAAACCGTTAAAAACAGACCAATTCAGAGCTGCCAAGTCACCGACTTTTTGGATACCAGTATTTTAATACAGAAGATGGTGTTTTACTTAATAGGAACATTTGGGCGATTTAAAAGAATAACATTTTCTCTAAGATAAAAGTGGTGTGCAAAATGCCGGAGACTTGGCAACTCTACCTAACTTAATTAGAATGAATCACATAAATAGTATGGGATTGGCGACTAGTGTGCATTGAGTGGCTCTCTCAACACGCCTCTTGTGCCTTTAAAAGTTAGTTAAAAACCTATCTGGAAAAACGCAGCACGGACCAAGGCAGCGTTGCAATTTCGCGACCTCTTTTCGAAGCGCGCTTAGCACTTAGCACAATGCTGAATTTAAACTTTGAACAGGGCTTTTTGTTTTAGTTTCACTGTAAAAAGAAAAGATTATTACTACGCTGAATTTAGTTTTATGAAATGCCAAATGAAGTTTAAATATGCACTACTTTTATTGTCAGTACCGAATTAAGTTCATCATAAACAGATTAGGATAAGATTAAAAAAAAAAAAGTTATACAGATTCTGTAATACAGAATAGCAATATTTGGTATTATTTAAGCTTCATATCTCATTAAACCTTTATGGTATACCCATTGATACTTCTCTAGTATATAGAGCTATACCGAACCCTACGTTGTACAGTTTTTTTACAAAATCTTATTATTCTTTTAGCAACGATTTGTTTTAATAATACAATTAATAATTTATATATTTATTGTACGGAACCCTCTGAGCGCGAGTAATACTCGCACTTGACGGTTTTTGTATGTAAAGATGGAAATTTGTAATCGATAAAATCCATTTCTTGACAGGCTAGAATTATAAAAATTCCGTTCACATGTGCGT
The DNA here is from genome assembly GCA_963932465.1 of Maratus speciosus. Classification (NCBI taxonomy): domain Eukaryota; kingdom Metazoa; phylum Arthropoda; class Arachnida; order Araneae; family Salticidae; genus Maratus; species Maratus speciosus. Next base: position 472,921,759 of record OZ010788.1, on the reverse strand, counting down.
GTTTCCGATGACAATGCAACATTGTTATATTTTTACAACTTAACCCTTAACTGGTGATGGGGGGTGTTTTGCACCCCATAGAAATTTAAATTCTGAAATATTGCCATTTTACATTATTAGATGGACGATGGACTGTACACCTACTACATGCGTATGTATGTACTCTTACAGTACTTTTTCAGTTGTTCTTATACAAGTAAACAATGCCAAATTCTCAGGAAATTCTTATTTTAATTCGCTAAATTTTGTGGAGTGCACAAGAAGTCAAATTTTGGGGTTACATACACCCCACCTCACCACTTACGTTATTAAAAAATCACCTCATCATTTAAGGGTAAATATTATAATTTTCTCGTTTATATACCAATTATCAGACATTATTGTAACATTTAAAAAAAAAAAAAGCTTTTCTATCTATAAGACATGAAGGTCAGATTTTATAAAAAATATATTAAAGCTTGTTGTATATAAAATTTAATAGGCGTAACATTTAAAAATATATATACCACGAGTTTATGTATAATATACAATACACCACAAGAACGTTTTCAATCGTACCGGAGCATCTTCAGTTATACTTACTGAATGCCTTAGCTTCTGTATTTATCATGTTTAAGAGGCTACTTCAGTCAAACGAAAAGACCCGTTCGCTAATGGTGCTATGGAAGACATTTATAAAGATATCTCGTTTGAATTTAAATTTTTTTTTTGCATTTAATAGCTGAGATCGATCTGTACAAAGGCCGTTGTTCACTTTCTGATTTTGCTTACAGGTATTTTTAATGAGGACACTTTCATTTTCGGAACCGGTTTCGAAAGTAAAAGCATCCCCATAAAAAAAATCTGCAATCAAAATTGAAAAAGTAAAAAACGTCCTGCATACAGATTGATCTCAGTTATCCAATGAAAAAAAAAATCATTTAAATATATTGAAATGCGATCGAGATATCTTTATAAATTTCTTCCATAGGATTAGCATTACCGAACGCGTCTTTTCGTTTGACTGAAGTAGCCTCTTAAAAACCTTACAAATTGGCGAATAATAATACACACAAAAAGGAATGTCGATTTTGGGGCGATTTTTTCTTAAATAAAAGGTCCATGGTCCCCTTAATGGTACAGATACGTAGACAGTGAAAGAAAACAAAATAGACTAGAGTCCTGCATCGGGTCGGGTAACCCGATTTTACCAGAACCCGATCCGACCAATGGTTCGGGTCGAGACTAAAGTTTTTCGTTGAGGATCAGATCGGTTTCAGGCTGGGCTTCGATTCTTCGAATAGGGTTCACATTAACCCGACTTTTGAAATAGAAAGTCCAAAACATTGTTTCAGATGAAAAAACATGTTTGAATATGAATACATTTTTTTTTTAAACATAAAGGATAAAATTGATATTAGAGGCAAAATTATAGATTTTTTTTTTTTCTAATTATAGTAACGAAAAGATTAATTTTCTTTTCTTTCGTGTTTCAGGTCTTCTTGGGGTTGGAAGGAAGCGTGTTGGGTTCGGCTGGATGAGAAATTTTTGATCGGGTTCAAGTTGGGTTACAGATTAACTTTAAAGAATTTTCGGGATTGGGTTCGCGTGCAGAACTCCAATGAGGGATTAAAATTTCTAATACAGAAATAACAAGAAAGAAAAATCATGCGTTAAGCATAGATTATGAAACACTTTCCAACACTTCCTGAAATCTTAAACAAAAATTCGTTATTTAGGGAAATAAGGTAAATAAGATAACTAAGAAACATTTTAGAAAACAGATAAAACCTTTAAAAATCGGATTTTAGCAGTTACCTTCCATAGCCAAATATGTATTCCAATTCTTTTGAACAGCCCTGTATTTCATCTGTAGGTTGATATATGTACTATATAATGGGAACATTTAGATTAGCAAGGAAACGCATAACAGGTTGAAATTTCTCTTTCAGCAATCTTTACTTATAGATGGAAACATACTTATATACTTTTATTCAGCCCTGTAGTTAGTATCTTTATTACACACCACTATTTAGCTAAAATTTAATTCAAACTAAAACACTCTTAAAACTACTGAAATCACATTTCCAGAAATTATCATCCATAGACGGCCGTGCATTCAATTCCTTGCATGACCCTGTATATCATTTTATCTATATTCTACAAACATTTTCTTAGTAAACTAAATGCCTTTCAGCGTAAAAATGCATAACACATTTAAAAACCACTTTTAAGCAATTTACGCTCATACTTAGTAACCTTTACGAATTCTTTTGTGTAGCCCTGCATATACAACTATAGTATTTATACACACCATATAGTATACATAAACAGAGGGAAACTTAAAAGCGTATATCATAATTACAAATGTATTTCCTGCCATCCCCGCTATTATGCAGTACTTCGGATAGAACATACTATCTGAAATCTTTTGTGTGGCCCTGTAAATGCTACGCACTTCATATTATACATGAGATAACTTATAGAAAGCGTCACCGACATCTAACAATTTCATTATATATATGAAATAGTTTCACATAATTAAAACAAGCTGCAAACGATTTCCCCCTACGCCATTATGTAACGGAAAACTTTTATATGTGGCCCTGTAAATGAATAATAAATATTCTTTGTATCGCATATTCAACAGAATGCATATTTTAGTGCACTTTATAAATGCATATCAATTTCATCATGTTTGAAAGGGTTCAACGTCATTAAAATTCATTTGGAACGACTTTTTCCCGTTGGCCGCAATGTAACGGAAAACTTTTGGTTTTCCCTGTAAATAAACTAAACATGCTACAAACTTCATTTGAAATAGGGTTCGTGCTAGGGCAGACGTAAATAGCATCCAAAATTTTCAGGGCAATCGGAGTATATTTACGAGAGAGCGCATACAGACAAACCGAGGTCAAACACTTTTTCAACTTTGTTGGAAAGTGTTAAAAACGCTCGATAGGATAAATAATTAAAAAAACTTGTTATTAATGTCGAATATTACATGATATTTACGAAACGAAAGCAATAGACAAAACGCAACGAACAAGTGCATTGCTACTGGCACTGAAGGATTTACTTTTATGAAGTCTTGGAATAAAAGAAATTATATTTAAAAAAAAAAAAAAAAAAAGCAATTTAACAAATTGCAACGACCATTTGGAAAATGATTTTTTCAAAGACTAAAATTTAAGACATAAAAAATCGCACGGAGTTGATCATACATTACGTACGCCATGAATTAAACATTACTAGTGTTATTACACGTAAAAATTGCAAGCGACAGAAATCGCCTGCGACAAGCATTTCATTGGCTGTTCGGGAAAAGGCTTTTCCATCGTCAGATTTCCAAGAAATCTGACGACCCATTTTAAACGAAATTTCATTCTTAAACTTCTAAACATCCCACAATATTACTTTTTGTATCGTCGTATAGAGAAAAAAAATGTACTTTTAAATGCAATTTGTTTGCAAGCTGTATCTCAATTTGTTTCTGAGTTATTAATTTTTTTTTGTAGTTTTTATTACTTTTTTGTCATAGTGGCAACAGAAGTATCCATCTCTGTTGAAAGTAAAGGGAAAATACAGATTACTGTATAGACCAATCAGAAAACGATTAAAATGCGGATTCAACCAATAAAACGCTTCAGATATGTTTTGGATTTCCTACCCTGACAGAGGACAATAACCATTTTTTCAAATTGTTAATAAATATAACAATACAGCTTGAAATAGCTGTATGACACTTTTGACTCGTAGTGCTTTTCTTTACATTTGCTTTTACACGTTCCGTATTTCACAAGATTACTTTTATAATTTTATAAAATAAATTCTTTCATTTTTAACTCTTTCCAACATAACTGAAAAGTTTTTAAACTTCATTTCGTCTGCCTGTCTATTAATTTTCGTAAATATATTTTGGATTGCCTCGAAATTGATATACGATATTTAATTAAGGATAGACCGAAACATATTTGTAAGACCGAAACCTAATTTCGGTAATCTTCCTATTTTCGGCCGAAAACGAAGATGACCCAAAAAACTTTTTAAAGTAATTAATACATACATAATTATTAATTATTTATATGTAATTATTAAATACACATAATTATTAATTAATTATACGTGTGGCCCAAGTTGGCTCTCTGTGCCTCAGACCAAAACTTTTTGTTTTCATATAAAATAAAATATAAATTCATCAACAACACAGAATTATTTTCTAATTATACGAATTTTATCTAATTAAAGTTTACATACCACGTTTTATCTTTATAATGATTTTTGTAAATGATCATTTGTTGTACTAGAACTTTCTCAGAGTAATCGAAACACTGCTGTTTCAAAGTAAAAAAAAATTCTATTGCTATTAAGTCTGGAACTTTCAATGAGCACGTGAAAAGAGTCTTCAAAGTTTAATCATATATATATTACTTGTTTTATAAATTACACTCACGACTTGAGTGATTACACTCATGACTCATCATTATAAACAGTGAAGTTCATCATAGAGCGTCTCATCTAAGCTGATACAACTCAAATCAAGGAGTAAAATTGAAAATTTCCGAAAGAAGAAACGAGATTTTTGGAATACAGATAGTTTCGGTTCGGGCGAATTTTCGACAGCATTTTCGCCGAAAACGAAAACGAAACTCAAATTTTGGGCCGAAAACGAAACCGCATTTTCGGTCGATCTGTATATTTAAGTTAACTTCAAAATATGCTCTTTATCGAAAATGTTGAGCGTAAGCTTTTGTAAACAAAAGAATTCAGATGCATTACGTTCTACGGGCAATAAAGTTTGGAGAATATTTTAATGAAGTTGCACTACTTCAAACAATACGATATATACAGGGTGTCCGAAACATACAGTTACACTTTTAAAAAACAAAAGTAAACAAGCAATGATATGTACTTACGGTTTTTTTTATGTTCCATAAAAAAAAATATTAAAGTTTTAGATGAAAAATTCCCCAGGCGTTGAATTTGAAGAGGAGTTCCAATGGATTATATTCTTCCTTTTGGTTCGAGACTATACCAATTGCCATTTTACCTTATGCGACGTTACAGGAATATTGTCTATAGTACTTAATGCATGCATATGATTACAGAAAATTTCGTTTACACGTAAAAGAATATAAATAGTTTAGCAATTGTTTCCAGCTAATAATCCATAAAGAAATGGAGCCTATTCTTCCTTTCGGTTCGAGACTATAAAAATCGCCATTTTACCTTATGTGACGTCACAGGAATACTGTCCATACCGTGGCTACCTAGATCTCTAGACATAACCACCTTTGAACTTCTTTTTATAAGGATATGTGAAAAACATTGTTTACCAATCTCCAATTCGTGAAATTAATGAACTGAAAAGTCGAATTACAGCGGTCCTCCGGACTGTTGATTCTGCGATGCTTTATAGAACGTGTCAGAAATCTATAGACTCGATGCTTTGCGCGCGATTCATGGTGCGCACATAGAAATCGTGGAATAAAATATTGCAAAAAATACTTTGATATTTTTTTTATGGAACATAAAAAAACAATAAGTTCATATCATTTTTTGTTTATTTTTAAATATTTTTTAAAGGTGTAAAGATACATTTTGGATACCCTGTATATGCTTTGTTGATATGAGCTACAAAGTTTCCTGTAAAAAATGGATTGCGTACCATTTATCATTATTTTACCAGAACACACAAAAAATTCGATTGCATTATAGTAAAAGTTTGAAACGAGCTTTTCATGATGCTAAATTACTTCTAACATAATGAAATTGATACACAAGGTATGCGGTAACATTATCTATAGAAAATGACACAGGTAACATTTATGTTTTTTACAGGGTAGTACAAAAGAATTCAAATACATTATCGTCTATGAGCAATAATTGCAGGGTGTGCGTTTTAAGCTGCGTTATAAATATGCATGTTTAAGCTTAACTAAATTATAGTATATTATAGTATGTTGTGATAAATTCTTCAGATCGTGTACAGGGATGTGCAAAATAATTAGAATACATTTCCATTTATGAAAGTGAATTGTTGAAGTGCATTGCATCAATGTTAGGAATTTTTCAGCAAAACTACATATGTTACTATACTATGTGGTAAAATATAAATTCATATTACAGGGATGCAGAAAAGGATATGTGTCTATTGCAATTGGAGTCTTTCGACAATTATTACCGTAAAAGCGCTTCCAGCTGCGTTGAGCAGGATCTCACTTTTTATCCTCGACCAATAGCTAATTTCTAAACTTTGCTTCAGAGGTATAAAAATTGCAAAAATATTTCAAATATTGTTCTTCATTATATAAAAAGCCATTTAAAATCAAAGTATTTTATTACAGTTGCGAAATTAAAATTTTTATACGCCGCTGGATCCTATAAGTTATAGACAGAAAAAGTTTCGCTACGCTACAACAAGTAAAACAGTTAAAAATCCATTCTTCTACCATCAAAACTTAGAGTTTCGTTAAATTTCACGAACTTTCGGCATTTTCTACCAGTAAAATGAATAAAAACTGCATTTTTAACACGTTAAGCGCCGGTGACTGACACTGAACTTTCCTTTTAAAACGCGTCATTCACCAATGACTGACGTCTAAAATATGATATAAAACTAAATATATATATATATATTGTTTTAAGTAATTACTGAAAATTTATTTAAAATTTACCTACCTTTTATTTATTACAGGGTTATTTATACTTTCTTAAAAATTACTTAAAACATTGTACATTTTTCAACGTTTCAGTGTCAGTCACCGTGGCACTCAATGTGTGTTAAGTGCTAGAAAACGGTGAATTGGTACCAGTAACTTTCTTCTACGATAATTTGTTGCAGAGTTAGTAACGGTGTTTACTGTTTTTTTCAACGACTGCACAATGTCTATTGTAATTCTATTATTCTTTTCGCAGAGATCCTGACATTTTTATGTCTAAGGCAAAATTTCGTTATTAACAGATTCCTTTTTAGCAGGTTTTACTGTATAAATTTTGTGTGAAAGCCAGGCATATACCTGACACCTGATTTACACGTTATTTGATGTAGAATGAAAAAAAAAAATTTAAGACTGCTTTAGTCATATTTAGATAGAGCTGTGTAGGTTTAATGTTTCGCATCGTCAATATCCACTGATCCAGAGTATTATTATTATTACTATTTAAAATCTCATCCAATTTATTGAGGCAATACACGAATTACATTTCATACAAATGTGCACAAATCAAAAATAAGAGTTGCTTTTGATGGGAACCGTTCAATGTTATGGTTACGGTAGACTAATATTATGCTCTAATTAATAATGGTCTTTAGAAAGCCGATGTTAGTTGTACAGTGTCAATTAATCAGATTTGAAAACATAAATAAAATACACAGGAAATATAAATAAGATAATCATAACTTGTTATTTAAAGAGAGATTTCACTTAACATAGCAAATATCAAATTTTCAGTTTTTGCATGAAATGTACGCGATTATTTAAACCCAAACAAGCTACATTAAAATGCCTACAGAGTTGACTGGGAGATTAGACTTAAATCCTATGAACAGTATACACAAGTCAGGGGTCGATATACAGTAAACTCTGTCTAAGACGGAATCGATCGGGACAAGAAAATTTCCGCAGTAGACAATATTCCGCCTTAGACAAATTTTATTCTATGTCTATGGATTCGGGGGGACTTGAAAATCTTTCCGAGTTAGATTTCCGTCTTACACAGAGTCCGCCTTACAGAGAGTTTACTATATATGAAAAATCTGAATCTTCTTTGGAGCCCCTTCACAAATGTCCATTTAATTAGATTTCTTCACAAAATTTTGCTAAATTATAAGGACCTCTTCATGAAATTTCCTTTAATAAAAGAAACCTCTTCACAAAATTTCATTAAATAAAAGAAGTCCATTCACAAAATTTTATTTTATAAAAGCGGCCCCTTTATAAAAGTTCATTTAATAAAAGATATCTTCGCGAAATTTAATTTAATAAAAGGGTTACCTTTACAAAATTTTATTTTATATAAAAGTCCCCCACAAAATTTTGTTTTATAAAAGCGGTCCACCCCCCTTCACAAAATTTTGTTTTATAAAGGCGGTCCCCCCTTCACAAAATTTTGTTTTATAAAAGCGGTCTCTTCACAAAATTTTGTTTTATAAAAGCGGTCTCTTCACCAAATTTTGTTTTATAAAAGCGGTCTCTTCACAAAATTTTGTTTTATAAAAGCGGTCTCTTCACAAAATTTTGTTTTATAAAAGCGGTCTCTTCACAAAATTTTGTTTTATAAAAGCGGTCTCTTCACAAAATTTTGTTTTATAAAAGCGGTCTCTTCACAAAATTTTGTTTTATAAAAGCGGTCTCTTCACAAAATTTTGTTTTATAAAAGCGGTCTCTTCACAAAATTTTGTTTTATAAAAGCGGTCTCTTCACAAAATTTTGTTTTATAAAAGCGGTCTCTTCACAAAATTTTGTTTTATAAAAGCGGTCTCTTCACAAAATTTTGTTTTATAAAAGCGGTCTCTTCACAAAATTTTGTTTTATAAAAGCGATCTATTCACAAAATTTTGTTTTATAAAAGCGATCTATTCACAAAATTTTGTTTTATAAAAGCGATCTATTCACAAAATTTTGTTTTATAAAAGCGATCTATTCTGGAACTTTCATCTAATAAGAGACCGCGAACTTTTGTCTAATAAGACATTTCTTCGCGAACTTTCGTCTAATAGACCTCTTCGCGAACTTTCATTAAATAAGAGAGTTAATTTTACAAAATTTTATTTATCAACGAGTTAACTTTACAAAATTTTATTTATAAAAGAGTTCCCTTCCCAAAATTTTACATTTTAAAAGAGGTATCAGCATAAAATTCCTTTTTAATAAAGGGTAACCCAATACAAAATTCCATTCCATAAAAATAGTCATTTTTAAACAAGGTTACTTCGTTTGAAAATTACACGTTTCAAATTATATCAAGTTCATCTAAAGGAAACCTTTAGTATGAGTCAAAAAAGTTAGTATATGCTTTCTTTGGATTTGATTTTTCGTTACAAAATTTCATTTTTCATAAAAATCCAAAGCTAAATATACAAAATTCCCTAAAAAAGCTTTTTTTCACATGGAGACCCAAAACAGGGGGGGGGGGGGAATTCTGCGTCGACCCTTGTAAGTATGGCATAAAGTATTACAGTAGACTCTCCATTCTGACTCTCGATTTACAGTCGGACCTCTATTTAACGAACCTCTATTTTGCGAACTTTTCCTCGGAACCAGAAACATTTTGCGAATTTCTTCGTAAAATAACCTCCAAATAGCGAAGTGTATTCTCTATTTAACGAACTTTTTCTTCTGGTATAATTTTTTTTTTTCTCCCTATTTCTCAAAATATTTCAGGACACTTCAAACTTATTCTTTCTTTTACACATTTTATAATGCTCAATAACCTTGAATTAGTTTTACCAGGTGCCTAACTCAACGAGAGCAGTAAAATCCCTGTCATTCTTTGCACTTCATCCAGGAAATGCAAACTTTCATCCCCCTTTCACACTCAAAAGAGCTTTTCTGTAGCAAATAAGTTTCAGTAATTAAATGTAAGGACGAATGTAGTAATACGATGCTTAAAATTACTTGTTATAATAAATACGATAATGTCATTAAAATTCATTAATTTTAATGTAAATATTTCCTTAAAACTGAAAATACAGTGTATTTCCGGACAATATATTTTTTAATTCTTGTTGTCCTTACAGATTTCTTTTTGATGAGTAAAACGAATAATAATACAAAAAATAAATATGATTTACAAAAAAAAAAAAAAAAAAGTGTGATTAGTTAAGTTTTTTAATAATGTTTAGCGTTTATTAATTAAAAATCTGCTTTGTGTAGTTTAAAGTATTTAAGAAGGTTCATCTCTATTTAACGAATTTTCCACACAACGAACTTTTTTTCGGGATTTAGCGACTTCGTTAAATAGAGGTCCGACTGTATATGAAACCCGCTTAACCGTGACCTTTACCATATTTCATCAGAAGGATGTTTGTAGCTATCTTCCGGAACTCCGGGCGAAACTTTAGTATTTTTAACTTATAATGAATTATATAAAGCTTTAGACATTTAAAAAATTCTAGTGAATGCTTAAAATACCGTTAAATTAATTCAATATACTGTAAATTTTATTAAATAATGAAGAATTTTATCACAATAATTATTTAGAATAGATGAATTTTTTTTTTTTTTTTTTTTTTTTTTTTTTTTTTTTTTAAATCTGGAGGAATTAACAACAAACAAACACTCTTCCATATTTTTAACTATGGCTATAAAAATAGTTTGAAATTTTCGAATTTTCAAACCCTTCTACTCTAATAATTCAATGTATTCAACCTGCCTTAAGTCTGCCTTTTAATAAGATCTCTTTTACTATACTTCAAAAAATAATAAAGAAAGAACTTCCATACATTTAAGATGTGTTTGTTGAACCTGTCTAATAGGGTTAAATTTTACATTATTCAAATAAGAATGTCAAGAAAATACTCGTATGGGCGAATATATAAATTTCAATAAAGTTTTCTCCACCTATCCCCTTGAGATGCAATTTTTTATTTCGTGATATTGAAACCGCTCTACTTTAAAGGTTCAGTAATTCAATGTATTGAACTTACATTAAGTCTACCTTTTAACACGTTAAGCGCCACGTCGGTCACCGTGATCGACACTGAACTTTCCGTTTAAAACGAGTCATTCGCCGATGACTGACGGTCTAAAATATGATATAAAATTAAAAATATATAAATTATTTTAAGTAATTACTGAAAATTTATTTAAAATTTACTTACCTTTTATTTATTACAGGATTATACTTTCCTAAAAATTACTTAAAACATTGTACATTTTTTCAGCTTCAGTGTCAGTCACCGTGTTAATAAGTTCACTTTTACTATATTGAAAAAATAAACAGGTTGGAAATTGTACGACAAACGTGGCAAATGATGTGCGTTCATATATATAACTAGTTTTATAACAATTCAGATCATGGTGCAATAGCTGTTGCACTCTTATGCAAAAATGCATGAATACAAAATTTATTACGATTATATATAATAGATTCAGTAATGCGGAAATAATAGGACTCCATCTTAAATAGGACGTAATCACCATAGAAACCTAGAATCATTACCTATCATGGGATATCATTCAATTAATTTATGTACGATAGGATTTAATAGAAGGAAGAAAACTTATTAATATCTTTTTAAATTTTGGTTCGATTAAGTTCGAGAGTGGAATAACTTGTTTTGCTTATTAATTTTGTCAAAAAGGGTGTAAAAATGACTTATCAATAAGGAGTGCAGTCACTCGTTTTGCCAGCTAATCTACTCGAAAAAAAGAGTTGAAATGGCTTATCAAAAAAGAATGAAAATAACCATTCCGCAAGAGGGATGAAGTTCCCTCCTATAGTCTAAATGCATTTTCAATACTGGAAAGGAGTGCAAGATCACTCAGTCTGAGTTTAAATCGCTGAATTTTTTAAAGAGAGTAGGGGAATGTAGGGAAATGGCTCTCACTTAAGAGAAAACATGAATAGATAGTCAAATTTAGACAAAAAAATCAATATTTTATTAACGAAGTATAACTCCAAAGCATAAGGAACAATTTGAGATCAACTAATTTGCATAAAAGTTTAAGAAATTTTTTTTATCGTTTTATTTAAGTAACCATCGATTGAGCGGTAATGCCCGTCATGGTAGGGTAATTGCGCTCAGAGTTTGAATACAACATTTAAGTAAGACAAAAGTCACATATGTAGTTGTGTGGGCTGTTCACACCACTGCAGACTTTTTGCGACCACTTTACACATATTGTGTTACACATATAGTGGGCTACTTTTTTTAAATTTAGGTTTTTTTTTTATTTTCACCACTTTTTTTAATTGTAAAATTCTCCTTGTTTAATGACATATTAATTAAGACAAAAACAAAAGAATTTTACCATTTCAAAAAAGTGGTGTTAATAAATTTGAATTTAAAAAAAGTTGCCCACTGGCAAGACTTCTGGAATTTCATGCGAGCGCCATTACCCGTTATCGCCATGTTGGGTTTTAATGCATTATAATTGGTGAAACAACGCACTACAAAAATAAATAAAAGCATGAAAGTACAGGTAAATGTATATATTTTGTAGACATAATGAGTAAATTAATATTTGAAAATAAGTGTGTACACTTACCTTCAAGTTAGATGTTGTAGAATTTTATAATAAAACAACTTCAAACTAATAACGTGAGGACACAAAAATACTTTCCTTCTGACGGTCACTATATCCTTACGGGGAACTTACAATGAAGTTCGTTAGGTGTCGGTACCGGTCGCACGTTTTCAATTCTATTCTGTTTGGAGATATTGGATGAGCGGGATTGCCCTTCTGAGCGTCATTACCCTGCTTTCCCCTATATATGCAAAAACATGGATGTTTACGATGTTTTATAATCGTCATGTCTGGTAAGACACCGAAAATTTAACTTTGGAAATGAAGGTTTATTTGAGCTTTAAAATAGATATATGTTTCAAGTGTTATATCATTATCAAAGAGAGAGGAATGGAGTAGAAGCTTTTCATAATAGCTTATCAAATACAGATTTTTTCCCCTTCATTCCACGAAATCTTATAGCCTCATTCAATGCATATTTATACAAAAGAATCTGCTCCAGTTTATGATGTAAATGTCGGAGAATATAAGAAATTGTACATATTTAACAGAATGCAAATATGGTAGATTTTTAAGCTGGTCCCTCACGGAAAATTTGTCCTCTTCATTCCCACAATGCAGTAAACTTCCGATTATCCGACACCCTCGGTTACCCGCCAACCCTTTTGTATTTTTTTGTAAAAGGTAAATCCCTTCGTATCAGTGATTATGTCAGGCGATGGCCCGGGGAGATGAGGAGGGGGGGGGGGAGGGAAATTCTACAAAAATCCCTCCTGAAGTAAAATTTCTGAACTCAAGACTACTTCGTGATAAAGGATTTTCCTTGAAAAATAAATTTCAGAAAATTTTCGTAATAATTTCATTTAAGCACCAGAAGATCAGTTTCTCTTGAGCTTCATTAACCATATCATGAACTGTGGTTTCAGGGAGGGAATGTCTGGTTCAAGTAATTTATTAATAAAATCGTTAGATATCCAGCTGTGTTCAGAGTAATTTCACTTTCTTGCTTTGCACGTTTGCAAGATTTATGAGACACACATATCACCTGACATAACAGGTTATTTTCATTTGGAAACAACCGAAACATAGTCTCACAAACGGATATAACTAGACAGTGCATTAAAATTCATTACCAACTACTGTTGGATCGCTTTTTTCAAGTTTACTTTGAGAATCTGGTTTTCTTCTGACACCGAAAGTAAAGAAAGAGGCCCGCAAGGTATAGCTGAGGTCACTTACGATGACGCAACTTGGCTGAGAAAAGAATTCCCCCGAAAACCTCATCTATTATTATTTGAACATAGTGAAAAGCTTCACGAGTTATTTGAACACAGTAAAGCTTTATCTAGTATTTGAAACACAGTGAAGCTTTTGAATAACAAAAAAAAAAAAAAAAAAAAAAAAAAAAAAAAGAATAAGTTATGGGAATCTATAAAAACTCATATATGAGGACATCAGAAGCCAAGGGGTACAAGTGACAAAATTTCGATTTGGAGTAAATTGAGTTTAAAGATAATTGACGTTAAAAATGAACATCAATAATACTTGACTGAATTGAAATAGGAAACTGCTGCTTGTTTCACAGTGGTCTTTGAACTCTTTATTTCAATAAACGTTAAAAAAGTAGAGTGTAATTTTCTTTAAATTTATAATTAATCAATATTGATCATTATTCGGCATGGTTGATCTCTAAAACACAACACATAATTAGAAAATCACATATTTCTTTACCTGAAAATAAAAAAAGCATATTTCCAGGTCGTCTGCGTACACTTAGTTCAATTTTGTCACATATATCCTTGGCTTCTGGGATCCACATATGAATCAGTGACATGCTCACAATGCATATCCCCAACCCCTAAATTTAAAAATTATGAAAATTTGAGAATGTAGAGTCTTACATCGGGTCGATTAAATTGATTTTACACGAACGCGATAAGTCGGATCGTTTTGACGCAAATTTATTTTCGTGCGGGTCGGGTTGATTTTTGTTATAATTAAAGCAGAGTTATAAATACGCAGGTTTTAAGGTCATTTGGTGTGGCGTTAAAGTATAAGTCGACGAAACAGTTCATTTCAAAATAACAGTTCATTTATTAAATTCAACTTGAATTTTAAAAACTTAAATAATAAAGATATATACATACACCTCCAGCTTTTGCTGGGAATCATATTGACATATTATAGCTATAGCAAGGAGTAAGCTTAAACTCCATCTCCGTAGTCCTTCCATTACATTACTTCCATCACTACACATCATACTCCATGGAGTTGTTTCACACTAAATATACTTACTGAGTACATCAAAACTGGAATAAAAATATGCATACAGTTACAGTTAAAAGAGAGTGCCTTTACGACCGAAATGGAAAAATAAAAACGGTTCGGAACGATATAACTTCCGAACAAACCAGACGACAAATTTTGGGGGACAAGACTTTGTCCAGATTTCCAACAATTTTGAATGTTTTGGTTTCGGATTGGGTTTTTACTGTTTCGACTGACCCGATTTTTCAAATGAAAGTCATATTTTTCAGGTGAAAAAAAAATATTTAATATTAATGAGTATGTATGCGTTCATTTTTATATAAAAAAGATAGAATTGATATTAGAGATATAATTGAAGGCATCTCCGATAACTGTATTAAAATAGATTAATTTTCTATTACTTCGGGTTGGTTTTAAATATTTCGGTTTCGGATTCAAGTGTGTCGGGCTCATGGTGGATGTGGGATTGAAATTTTTTTTGTCGGGTTTCGGTTGACTTTAAGTATTTCTGGATTTAGGTCGGATACAACCCGACCTGTGCAGGACTCTAACGTAGAGTTCATGGAGACATGTCACATGCATTTTCCCCTCCTGCATTCACTGAGAGGTGGGGGGGGGGGGAGGGTAAAGTTTCATCAACAGTTTAGTTTTCGGTCTTATTAAATTCGTTAATGGTAAGAGAAAAAGTTTTTGGATAAAAATTGCTTCTTTTTCTAATTTCTATCGAATGCTAACAAAATATCAATTGTTCATAACAATGAAAAAAGAAAATGCTAAAATGCATTTTGTGCCAATTCTTACTTTAAATTTTGCTCATTAAAAAACCCCTTAAATATTAACAACTGATATTTCGTTAGCATTAGAAGATTTAATAAATCAAAGCAACTTTTATCCCAAAAACTTTTTTTTTACATCTTTCCAATAATAAGTTATAAAATAAAAAGAGCCACGAGGGTAAAGCTGAGATCATTTATGACGCAACTCGACTGAAAAAAGAATTCCCCAAAAAGCATCGGCCATTATGACAAAACAACACAATGAAACTTTTGAATAGCAAGAATGACTGTGATATGAGAATCAATAAAAAATCGAGGTTATGAATCAACTTCATATTAGATAACTATAAGAATATACTATTTTCTTACGGGTGTCGTTGGTTGTGTGTGTAAGAGATGTGTAAGGGATTCGAAGTTAGACTGCAACTACAAATTCCACTCTCCAATGCTAAACCAACCGCATGAAATGCATTAATATTCAACTTTCTGATCAGAAAATTAAAAATTGTCAATATTTTTTCTGTATTTCTTAAATTACAACTCTTAGTCATCTAATTATTGTTATTTATTTATTATTATTTTTTTTTTTTTTTACAGCAAATAGTTTACAAATCGCCAGCTTCTCTGAAATTTTAACACTCCACAGAGAAAAAAAAAGGGGGGGGGGGGGAGGGGGGATATGAAAGACATATCTTGTCTACTAGACAGCACGTCATGGCGATAATCGTCGACGTTTTCCTCTGACTCTTTTTCGTCCACACCTTACTTTATCCAATACTGAGCCGGTCTCCATAAATTTTTTGTACCGCTCACGAATTGATGGACGTGGGCACAAGAAATTCATGGAGACCGGCTCAGTATTGAATAAAGCAAAGGGCGGTCGAAAAAGAGTATCAGAAGAAAACGTCGACGATTGTCGTCATAACGTGCTTTGGGCAACTAATGGGTGCACTGCACATGTTTATTAATTGATGCAATCTTCTTTTTTTTTACTCCTAATATTGTACTACTTTCCGTACATGTATGTGTTCATTTGTGGTTGTAATAAAAGTTCGAAAGTGTAAAAGAGAACTGGATACTATTTCCATGCTGTAGTTGAATCACCGATGGCAATGTTGCAAAGTTTAAGGCATAGAGGCTACCATTTGGGAGGGGGGGGGGGGGTGACTTTTATTATTCTTTAAATTACATAGTCTTTTTAAATGAGATTCGGCGAGTAGTGAAGTGATTGACAAATCATTATTGAAGAAAACGCCCTCTTCAGTCGTGCTGCCCGTTTTTATTATTGCACTTCTAACTTTTACCAGTAGGGGGCTAGAGTAGAAAGTATAGATAACAGGCATTACATTTTTAATGATTGGGCTTGAACCTTTTGATTGATACCTAGTTCAGAAAACTCCCGGTAATCGTTCTGCACATCTCACCATAGGAAAAGGGGGATAGCACTGAAGTAATTCACTTCACCTAAAAGTTGGATAGAATTTGAAGTCTGGACTCTGGATGTAATAATTGTTGGGCTGATAAAATAACTTATCAGCCGCAAACAGCTTTGAGCACTAGATTTTAAACTTTGAAAAATTAAGAAAAGGAATACTTAATTTTAAACTTTAAAAAAGGTCTTTATTTTATTTTATGTATATTTGGATCTATTAATTTCTTTCAATTTTCTTGGTGTTTTTCGATATGTTATAAGAAGCTTAATATTGTCCTTTTTTAGGACTAATGCCGACAATATTCGGCGAAATAACATATCTTCACTATGAATTCTTTTTATGAAGATACTATAAGATATTCATAGTTTCATATATTTTTGCATTTCTATTTTCCTGTGTTCATCGTCCAGTGGTGCCAATTTATATGGGACCCAGCCAATAATTTTCTCTCTCCGCCCACCCAATTTCAAATTATTTAATTCGTTATTTATTTAATTTAATCTCTGAAATAAAATTTGGTTTTATTGAAGTTCTCAAAATACAGTCGGACCTCTATTTAACGAACCTCCATTTTGCGAATTTCTCTATTTTGCGAACTTTTCCTTGGAACCAAGAACATTTTGCGAATTTCTTCGTAAAATAACCTCCAAATAGCGAAGTGCATTCTCTATTTAACGAACTTTTTCTTTTGATCTATTTTTTTTTTCTCCCCATTTCTCAAAATATTTCTGGACATTTCAAACTTATTCTTTCTTTAAACACACTTTATGATGTTCAATGGCCTTGAACTGGTTTTACCAGGGGCCTTCTTTTCAGCAGTGAGAATTCGGTAAGTACAAAAGACGAAGATGATAATCCCTTAGAATAACTTAAAAAAAAAAAAAACAATGTGGATACAGATGAGAAAAAAAGAAGAAATTAATCATGATGTGCTGATTGATGACTATATTTCACTTAATTCTGAAACTGAGACCTCGGAAACACTATCCGAATTGGATATTTTCGACAAAGTGAAAAATAAAAACAATACAGCAATGAATTATGATGAAGACGAATATGATGATGTTGGAAATGAACATAATGCAGGAATTAACAAAACTTCGTATGATGAAATGCTAAAATCATTTGAAAGAATCCGACGCGGATTATGCCCCACCAGTGGCTGAGAGGTTCTGCTCTCGAAACTGGAAGACGGGAAGTGCTGGGTTCTATCCCAATCGCGCCCGTCGGCCTAATCGTTCGGAGTTTTCGTGGTTTTCTTCAAGCCATGGATTTCCATGCGTTAATACGGATTAGGTTCCCTTAGAAAGACCCCCACGAAGGGCACTCCTCCTCGGGCCTATATCCCTAGTGTAGATAATCGGCCGTCACAAATCAACCAACCGACGCGGATTATAGTTAGAAGAAAATACGCATGAAGGATTTTTGGTGCATTGCAAAGATGAGAGACGTATTATGAGAGAAAGCACTTTTTAAAAGAAAAAAACTCAGGCAAAATTAACAGAGTTTTTCAGAAATTAAATTTAAGGACGCATATGTTAATGTACGGTTAAAGTTATATGTTATAATAATAATAAATACGATAATGTCATTAAAATTCGTTAATTTTAATGTAAAAATATTTACTTTATATAGAAAATACAGTGTATTCCCGGACAATGTTTTGCTTTCCTTGCAGATTTCAAAGATTTAAACACATAGAAAAAATGAATTGATGATGGATATTGGTGGGCAAAATAAATAAAACAAATCGATATAATTTATTTAAAAAAATGTGATTAATTACTTTTAGTAAAAATATTTAAAGTTTATGAATTTAAAATCTGTTTTATGTAGTTTAAAGTAGGGATGCACCGGATATTGATTTTGCCGGATATCGGATACCGGATATCCGAAGCTCCTTCGCCTGCCGGATTCGGATATCCGATCGGATATCCGGCACTAGATATGTTTTTAATTATATAGTGAATTATTTCTCTATATAATGTCATCTCAGAACAATAAATTACAAACATGTTTCACACATCATTAAAACATTTTAAATGTATTGAAATATAATTTACAAAAACTATATCTCTTTGAATATCAGGGCTTGTAATTCAAGTTTTCCCAAGGGGAGTTTCATACCCAAAATTTATAAATGCAGGGGAGTTGAACTGTTAGAAAGGAAAAAAAAATCTTTAAACCCCGTTATTTTTTATGTGCTACTTAAAGAATTACATTTATACAGACGTGACAAAATACCATTGAAACAATTTAAATTAACAACTCAAGATAATTATTCAAAATTTTTATTTTATTAAAACAAAGGAACAGAATCAAGTTTTATATATATCATGTCTATTTTTCAACCTTCACTTAATGTTAGGGGCAATTAACAATCGGGTTGCTAAATGAATTTCTTAATTTAGATTTTATTCCATTTTGCATACTTTAGCCTCTTTGACAAGTTACACTTTTGACAAACAGCACAGAACGACTTTTCAGGGTTGGTAAAAAACCCGTTTTTTTTTTTTTTTTTTTTTTTTTTTAAACCCCAGGTTTTTTGGTTTAATCCGGGTTTTTTAAAAATATATTTTCTATTACATATACATACATATTTATTGATAAAAATAAACATTGTTGAATATGTAAGTAATATAACTTCATTTAAAAATAATTTAAATTAAATAATTACAATAATTATGTAGAAAATTGAAATAATTTAACATTTTTAGTAAAAGTTGTCTTATGTTCCATGAATAAAATGCTCTACATAGTGAAACATTGATACCTTGAAAATCTTAATAAACAATTTTTTGATTACTATAGTCCTATAAATAAATATATGGTGTAGTTTCATAAATACAATATAATTTCCCATGGCTATTCAAAATCATTTCTTTGAAATATTTGCAATATGATACGTCTGATTTTTCTGTTAAAACACTACATGAATAATTATTATCTTTTATTAAAAGTAAAGCTTTTAAGCTTTTTATAAAGAATTCCTGGAATGATTTGAATTTAGCAGTAGAGTCTTTACACGTTTCAAGAAGTATTGTATATTGTCATTTGACACTTCTCAGAAACTGCCAATTAAAAAAAAAAATGGCGGGGGGCGACAGTAAAATAAACAGAAATACCTATTTACCAGCTTTTTAGACTACTGAAACCATTGATCTTAAAATGGAAAGTAGATTTATAAAAGTTGTCAATCTTAAAAAAATTCAGAAGGGAAATGTCGCATACCTGCATATACCCTCCACTACATCCCTGGTTAAAATTAGAAATTATTTATATCCGATAATTTGAAACACTTAAATTACAAAAATGAGAAAATGTTATATTAGATTTTTTCTAAAAAACCAGTTGGTTAACCAATTGATTTAAACCATGCTAACCCTGCTGGTAACAATAAAATAAATCATAATGCAAAAGCTCAATCCCAATGTAGGAATGAAAGAAAAAAAAGCTTACTAAACCCAATAGCCATGATACAACAAAGAAAACTCACCGCCAATCCTTCATTAGCATACAGAACAAAGAGTAACCAATGGAGAGAATTACTTATGATTATGTCATCATTGAGGCATATTGTAATCCTTAGTAAATCTTAACTAATCAAGCAATCTAAGTAGTAAAAGCGTATTTTTAGCTAGAATCTGCCATTTTGGCTATTTTTTAAAATAAAAGGCTTGAAAAAGAAAAAGAAAGAAAACTAACTACCCTTTTTTTTTTTTTTTTTTTTTTTTTTTTTTCCCAGCTAATTTTAGAAAAATTAGTCTGCCATGTAGACTTAAAGCTTATAAGAAAAGTTTGACTAAAAATGTTTGTTACTTTACAAGTTTATTAATTCATCATTTTTCTAAAGTTTTGCTTGTAGCTTCTGCATAACTTGGATTTTGCATTTTTCAATAATGTGTAAAATAAATGAAAACAATAGGGTAAAAAAGAAAAAAAAAGAGATGAAAAAAAAACCAGCATGGTTTTTAAAAAAAAACCACGGCTTAAACCAGCGTCGTTTAAACCAAACAACCCTGCGACTTTTATAACTTTAGAAATTATCGGAAACACATAGTTATGCTCTCTTAAAAAGTTTTAGAAAACTTTGCAAAATCTGATGTGCATTCATTTTTAACTTACACGAATAATGCATATCGGTGATGGTATGTCACTTCTGAACAAATTTGTTTTATTATATCCTTAATGGAATTATATTCAAAACTGTAATCCCTGGTATTTTCATTAATTGAACTATGTTCTATGTATTGGAATTTTAAATCCATATCCAAAGTTTGAAAAGGGAATAGTCAATTGCTCTCTTGTATTACACGAGAAAAGGTTGATTTCAAAAAGTCATGTCCTAATTTCTGTTAATTGCGAGAAACAGTTTGCTGTTTCTAAATATGTTTTTTTGAAGTTCATCAATTTTTTTTTTTCATGTGCCCCACAAGTGTAATCTCATTTTGTTTAGTGCTGACTATTGTCCAATTTGGTAGAGCTTAGTCTCCGGTGGCCTTTGCTGCCCTTTTAGTTATTTCCAATTTTGGGCACACAGGAAAAACATCGCAAAATATGTAAAACGGTCATAGGAAAAAACATTGCTGATTTCGTCAATCATGGTGAAAATAAATAAAATAATTTGTCGATTGGCTGCGAGAAAAAAACTGAAGTTCATGGGAAAACGAAAGTGGGAAAATATCACGAAATTCGTCAATCGATCATGGAAAAGTATTGTGAAATTTGCCAATCCGTCACGAGCAAATACCGTGAAATTCCTCAGCCGGTCGCAGAGAAAAATTGCGAAAATTTTCAATCAGATGCAGAAAAACAATCGTTACTTTCATCAGTATGTCACAAGAACAAACAGGGAAATTTGCCAATCGGTCACAGAATAAAATTTCTACATTTGTCAATTGATTGTGAAAAATTTTTTTAATGAAATTCACCAATCGGTCTCCAAAAAAAAATCAAGAAATTCGTCAGTTGGTCGAGGAGAAAAATCGCAAACTTTTTTGGTCAGATGCAGAAAAACAAACACTAATTTTGTCAATTTATTGTAAGAAGAAACTGTGAAAACTGCAAATCGATAGTGGAAAATATCATGAAATTTGTCAGTCGGTCCCGACACTTCATCGTCGTTTTACAAAGAAACATTTTCGGAAAATGATTTTTTGGAAACAGGAGCTTCCCGTCCCCAATGTTCTTTAGGGCACGAATCCTGCCATCCCATCCCGAAATTCAAGACATGTATCTGCCATTCAAGCCGTGTAATGTATATTAATAATGTTGTATAAAAAATGTAATTTAAACATTAAAATATTCTGTTTATTTGTACAATGAAATGCAAATGCTGATAATTGCTACTGGATTTGGATATGGCATTGACTATATTGGTAATTGCTAATAATTAATTCGTACAATGAAATGCTGATAATTTGTGTAAAAAATTTTAACCAATTAATAGGCTTTATAATTGAAGAGTATCTTCACAAAGAAATACATACGTTCTTTTTATAATTTAAACATAAAATATCTACTAATATTATCCATGATTAAAGAGTTATTTTCTCCAAATATAGGTTTAGTTGATGTCTTTTTTCTGTTTTAATTATTTAATACTGTTTTGCTTTGAGTCACATTTAGTTTTATTTTAAGTTAAATTACTGTGATATTTATAAGTAAAAAGAAAATTACTTTTAATTTTAATTATTTTATTTATAATGAAGTTACAAAAATAACTAATTGGATGCGCCAATCCCAAAACATTTTTCTATCTCATACATCTTAATATTTCAAAAAGTAGTTCCAAATGTTAATACTTCGATATTATTAGTTCAATATTATACCAACTTTGATTTTGATCTAAAATTTCTATTCGTCAATAAATCAAAATAAGAATAAGTTAATCTCGATCATGATATTTATTAAAATCAATATCTTTTTTTCGTTATTCTGCTGTACATCAGCTGATTGTGAATAACCAGCTTAGCAGGATGCGAAGTTCCCATGGCTTCACGAGCCACCAATATACAGTACAAAAAACTGAGAAAAATTGAGAAAATTTTACAAAAAATGCTGTCACAGTGCCACCTGCTGGCAGAATATTTCCAAATTCAAGAAAAAACTGCCAAAAATGTACACAAAAAATTGGTTCAATTGTATGCTTAGCTTCATACACTTTTCGATGATAAAATAATGGAAATAACACAAAAATCACTATTATAGCGCCCCCTTCCAGCAGAATATTTTCAAATTGAAGGAGGACCAGTTGGCCATAGCCAAAAACATACCCCCAAAAATTGGTTCAATTCTATACATAACTTCATACACTTTTCGATGGCACAAGAATGAAAATGGCACAAAAATCACTATTACGGCGCACCCTTCTGGCAGAATATTTCCAATTTAAAGGAGAACTTGCTGGACATAGCCAAAAACATACACAAAAAATTTTGTTCAATTATATGGATAACTTATGATTACATATTTAACATACACTTTTCGATAGTACAATAATGAAAATGGCACAAAAATCGCAATTACAGCACTTTCTTCCAGCAGAATGCTTCTATATTGAAGAAGGACCTGCTGGCCACAGCCAAAAACATACACAAAAAATTTGGTTCAATTCTATGCATAACTTCATACACTTTTTGATGACGCAATAATGAAAATGGCACAAAAATCACGATTACAGCACCCCCTTCCAGTAGAATGTTCCAATATTGAAGGAGGGCTAGCTGGCTATAGCCAAAAACATTCACAAAAAATTTGGTTCAATTCCATGCACAACTTCATACACTTTTTGATGGTACGATGACAGACAGACAATTTGTATAAACATGTTTTGGGATCTCTGACCCCTAAAACATCTAAGACCACCGAAAACCAGAAATCGAAAAAATCTCAGTTACAATACTTTCTTCTATTGAAGATAGAAGAAAGAGAGAAAGAAAATTAATAAAGTCATACTTTAATAAACAATTTTCTAAAAGATGTAAACATAAATTCTTAAATTTATTATAAAGAGTTCTAATACCAATGTTAGGAAAGCTGGCAATTCTTTAAACTTTTGAGAATTACCTTTTACTCATGAATAGTGGACTTACTTTTATATTTTGCATTATAAACAAAAGTTGTTCGGCATTGTTTGGATCAAACGATTTCTCTTATCCTTATATATTTACTTCGCTACGTATTGCCGGATATCCGGCAGAGAAGTCGGATATCCGGTGATTGTGATTCGGATATCCGACGGCATTTCGGATATTGAAAAATCAGCCGGATATGCCGGATATCGGATATTTGCCGGATATCCGTTGCATCCCTAGTTTAAAGTATTTTAAAAGGTGAGTCTCTATTTAACGAATTTTCCATATAACGAACTTTTTTCCGGGATTTAGCGACTTCGTTAAATAGAGGTTCGACTGTAATTGTGTTTGAAAAATAGTAAGCACATTAATTACACTTACAGGAGCACTGAAAACCCCTTCAGCGGATGTATAGTTAAATGTTTCTCAAAAATAAATTTCCTTGATATCTTTGCCGTATGTTTTGTTTTGAATTGATAAAGCAATTAGGTGGCTAAACTGTATGTTTTCCTCGACATTTAGTTTTTGCATTAGTTAGCAATTTTTGTGCTATTTATATAATAAATATTAATGTATTTATAAGGGAAAACTCGTGAAAATATAATTTAATAAAATTATTACGAATGTAAAACCCAACCGTTTAATAAAATTATTTATTAAATTATAATTATAATAATTTTATATTTTGCTTAGAAAAACTTCGAAACTTAACTTCGAATTATCATCTTTAGTCATTTGCTGCTTCCCCGCCTCTGTGTCCGCACTCACGCAGTAAAGAAAGAAAATTGTACGTGTTATTTTACTTAAAATTTTTGAGCCCACCCAATGTTTTTCAAAAGTTGGCGCCACTGTTCATCATTTGAATTATCTGTCCCATTAAGTTTTATATATGTACTAGCTGAAATACCTGGCGTTGCCCGGGGTTTTAAACATGTTTGATTGGAAAATCAATTTTAAATTAAACACCGTACGGACTATGGCAGGGATGGCGAACCTTTTCACGTTCACGTGCCAAATTTTTCGAAAAATATATTTTACGTGACCATGACGTGCCAACAATACAAACATTTAATGGATCAAATAATAATGAATCAAAACTACTTAAAATTTTGCTTTTAGCATTAAAAAAATATGGGTAATATTTGGTGTTATACTTTAGAAACTAATTTTAAAAATATTTTTTCTGTTGTCTCATCTTAGATGCCAAATAATTTATATCAGCTTCGTTCTTAGTTATTTTCTATAGAATGCAAGTTGAACTGCACTCATTTGACAAGATATTTTTAGTTGAATTTTTCATTTTTTTTTTTTTTTTTTTTTTTTTTTTTTCCCCGAAAAGAATGTCTTGCAGAAAAAATTGTCAAAATAGCAAGCGCCAGAAACTACAGCTTTTAGTGCCTCGAATTGACTTCCAAGTTATAATTTTACCACCAGTATTTTCGCTTATAATGACTTAATTTTTGTTTAGTGATAATCTTCTAATTCTCTCTTATTCTTAAAATTTTCTGAGCCAACATTGAGCTAGATTAGGATACATTAAGTTATATTTAAATTTCTTCAATCTGTGTGGCAATCACAACCAACCGAACTAATCGGATTCAGGTAACAGAGACAACATTTAGATTAATTAATGCATATTTTGTGAATACTATATTTTGATGTATAACCTAAATCTATGCCGTGCCAAAAATAATCTGCACAGCGTGCCACTTACGGCACGCGTGTCATAGGTTTGCCGTCCCTGGACCTCGCGCAAATATACTCTCTTTTTTAATACATTGAAAAGCTTGAGAAATTTTGGTTTTATACCAGTATTTAACCCATAACCGGAGTGACAAATACTGTTGCATAACTACCGTGAGCGGTCTGTCAGACAGCTTAATCTAAAGATGAATAAAATGCTACATTAACTCTCTCAAAATACTATTTTCATCTAAAATTCAGCTATTCAAAAGTTTCTAGTGAAAGTAAAAGGACTCCAAATAAAACAAAATTTAATCAGTATCTATAGTTATACTGAAAGTTTGCGAAACTTGAAAAATGCAGCGGTCTGTGAGACCGCTGAGAACGGTTAACGGTTTAAAAAAAAAAATGTTTCCTAAGCCTAAATACTCTTGATTCTTGAAAGAAAGAAATGTAAATTCATGAAAAGCCCTTCATGATATGACTTTCTCTTGTAAAAGCCATGGATTAACCACATATTCGTTAGGTCATACGTGAATTAACCTATGTTATTCACAATTAAAAAGAAATGCATCTAGTATTTGTCGAGATTTAAAAATCATGCACCCGTGATGTCATAATTCACTTTTATATTTTAGCAGAATAATAAGGCTACTTATAATTTGTGCCTCGTGCTATAGTCAGTATATACATCAGGACACATTGCCGTTATCATTATCTTTTAACGCGTGAAGATTTCGCTTCGCTGTGGTACTATATTGTGAAATTTGGTAATTTTTGAAATTCAATATTTGAAAAACGGCATAATCATTAGATTTGAAATTTAAGAAAAATGCAATATTTCACCTTTCTAACGCAGTTTGTCAAACAATTTTCTGACAAATACTTTTTGAGATATTAATTTTTTCAGTAACTTCAAATGTTTCATTTTCCGAGATTAATCTCTGGCAACGATTAGCGAAAATGCCAGCCCTCAGCAACGGCGTAGTTTTTAGGTGCGTTCGTAATTATATAAATACGTAGCACCTATAGTCGTCGTTCACTCCGTCCGTCCGTCTGTCCGCATATAACAGAGCAAAAACTACCCAACCGAATGGTCTGAAATTTCAAATGTATGATTGTTGCAAAATTTTGTCGAGCCATTTCAAATTTTATGAAAATCGGATGTATAATTTGATGACAGGGACAGTCAAAAGTTTTTCTTTACATTACGGCCAATGGGAAAAATTATTGCAAGTGCATTTTAATGATGTTACAGCCTTCCGAATGGTCTGAAATTTTAAAGATGTAACTGTTGCAAAATTTTGTCGAGCCATTTCAAATTTTAGGAAAATCGCATGTATAGTTTAATTACAGGGATAGTCAAAAGTGTTCCGTTACATTACGGGGAATGGGAAAAAATTATTGGAAATGCATTTTAATGATGTTACAGACTATGCACTTTATGAAGTGCAATAAATTATACATTTAGTACAATATGGGGTGCAAAAAATAATTATAAAACTAGCTATAGTACGAACGCACCTCATTTGCCACGTTTGACGGGCAATTTCCAACTTGTTTATTAAAGAGGATAATATATATATTTTTAATTAATATAACTTAAATCAGGAGATAATCGACAAAACAAATTACAATAATAAGAATACGACAGAAAATATATAATTTTGTTAAATGCACTGATTAAAAGAAGAATAAAAATAAAAAGTAGAAAAAAATTCAAAACCCAGGAGATAATAACATTACAAAAAGGAAAATGGATAAAAAATTAAAAGCATTTGATTTTGTTTAAATCAAAATTTGAACTTTGAATCAACAATAATGGTCAAGTTACGATAACCATTATCGCATACTTAACGAGCTCGAAAACTGCATTTAATTTATAAGTCGATTATTTAAAGGTTTACGAGTTGGAACCTGTCGACATTCGACGAACTAAAATGTTTAGAAAAGAATTGTTAGATCGAATTTATAATAAACTTACAAAAATAATTACAATAAAAAATTCATCTTACATTGAATGTTTAACTCTTAAAACTAATAATATTTTTAACCTAAAGTTACCAAAACACTATTTCCACAAAATTTCAACTGTTTAAATTATTGAAAAATTAAAGTGTATTAGAATCGAATATTAGAAGTGTATTAGTATGTAATCAATATAAGTAAATATGATGAAGTTTCGATTGAGACTTATGTTTCGTATTAGGGGATGAAAAATCAGCAAAAATAATTTCGCTTTATCACATCATAGAATTTTTTTCCCCATAACATTAAGTCTTCTCTTGCGTCATTTGCACATTCTCCAAATTTACATACGCACCACTCAAATTTGTATTCACCATTTAAAAGTAGTTTAACGCGCAATAGATTACACTCATAAACAAAAATTGATTTTATTTTTTTCTTAAATTTAAAGCTAATATTCCAATTATATACACTCTTGAGAAAATAAAAATGATATTAAAAATTTGTACTTGGTTCTTATTTTTTTTTAAACGAAGGATATGTAGTTATAGGTTACATCGATATATCACAATTTAGGAGATCGTACAATATGCATAATAATAATACATAAATGTTAAATTTACTAGCAGAATATTTCTACACTGTTTATACACATTTTAAGCAGCTGAACACAATTTTAGTACATTAGTACCTATTTTTGCGTTTATATTTATGCTCTGTATCTTCTCTCTTGATGAACCAACAGTAATCGGCAAGAATTGCTGCATTCCATTGCGATCGATAACGAGACTCCATAGCAGAAATTTTTTATTGAAATTGTTCACTATGCTCGACGCTAATTGCTCCCATATTATCTGAGAAAAAGTCAATGTAAGAGTGCAAGAAATGAAGCTTTAATGACATGTGACAATTTAGATTTTTAAAATTGTTTACCATATTTTGAACTATACACTTGTAATTTGTAACTTTGTTATGCACGAATTTTCATCAAACTTTAGATTCAATTAGACGTTGAAAAAAATTGTTTCTGATAAGGTTTTGGTGTTAATCGCCCAATAGATGGTGCTGCTGTGCGCATTTTTCTCGATTTTCGTATCTCAAAAACTAATTTACGGATTTTCATCAAATTTCAGATTCAGTCAGACGTTAACACAAGTTGTTGCTGATTAGGTTTTAGTGTAAATCACCCAACGCGTGGCACTGCTATGCTGCATTTTGCAGGATTTACACAATTTTAGCAATAGTCATATCTCAAGAACTAATACACGGAATTTCATATCTTTAGAATCCTTATGATGGGCATAGATTGCCATTTAATGTTGGTACTATGATAGTGAATTTCGTAGTATTAACATGCATGAGATGAAAGAAAGTTTTGGGATTGGCACATCCGACAAGTTTTTCCGTCTGCTGTATTTGTTATTTTAAAATTTTCTAAATTTCTACTGCCACATGCTGAAATGCCCCCCACCCTTCCCGGTCATTTAAATGTTTAAAACTTGCATTCACAAAAATGAAACCCTTTATTAAAAAATGCATATAATAATTTATTAGTTTATTTAATTTATAGGTCCTTACATTTTTTATGGTCCTTGAAAGTCCTTAATTTTTATTTAAAGAAATGTGTGCGAACACTGTATTATTCTATCTATGTATATATATTTCTGCTCTTTCCTTCCCCTATAAAAAGTATACAAAGTTAAAATAGTCTTTCATATGAATTGGTGCTGATTATGTTTTGGTGTAAATCGACCAACAGGTGGCGCTGCTGTGCTGCATTTTTCACATGGACGAAACACATCTCATTGGCGCCTAGATGTATTACAAGTAGAAGTAGTTCGTTAATTTTCAGGGTCATTAGACTGTAGAAACAAAGTATTTTAAAAAGCAATAAAATAACATAATGAGATTATACACAGATATCTGTGAAACGGAAACCAACTTCACCTTTTTGTGAATATTTCCTAAATTCCCAAGGTTATGGTTACTTAAATCTGTTAAAATTTACTAAGAAAAAAATTTCTTGTTTATCAGTGTTATTAATGAATTATATTTGTATTTCTAAACTTAGTCAAGTTTGTCGGATACAGCTTTTCATGTGAACATTCGCACTCTTGATACGAGGTTCTAATATTAGTACCCGTGAATAAAAACAAACAAATTTGTTTTTTAGACGCATTTGCGGTCAAATATTTAGTTTTATCAAGGAAAATGATCGTTTTGTTTTAAATATATCATTTTTTCACTTACTGCATCATTTCGCCTAGTGTCTCAAACTCAACATCAGCATAATGAAAAAATGTTGAAATGTAAAAGATTTATGAGTGAGAATGAGAGTTTTCTTAAAGGCTGATGTCATTTTCTGTTAAAAAAAATTTTTTTAAGTTACTTTTATCTGTAATGAGAAAATGGCATCAATAAGAATATAAATAATAAAAATAAATAAACCTCATTATTTTTCACTCCTCTGCAACAATGGATGTAATATAATTGCCACCATTTTGAAGAAATATCGGAAAAAGCTTTTAAAATTAAAAATAAAATATAAAAATGGAAATAAATTAAAAAATAGCTAGAACGGGCGCATCTACAAATGAACAGCTTTCATTTAAAAAAATAATTATCAAAATCGGTTCCGTTGAAATCTCAGGGCTGATGACTAGAAAAACAGCCTGGTCTTTAAAATGTATTGATTACTTAGATAACTGGAGACAATAAATTCGAATTTTTAACAGGATTTTATAAGGTATTGAAATATAATTATTTAAAAAATATGCTAATTTTGCTTTAAAAAAAACCATTTTTACAATAGAATATTGATTTTTTTATGAAAAAAATATAAAAAAGGATTTAAGAGGGGGGGGGGGGGTGATCTCCAAAAACAGCAGCTAAAATTTCGCGAAAGAAAAAGACAACTAAGGTAGAATTACACTTATTAAACTTTCCCGGTATAAAAACTAGCTTACTACCTTTTACTGTAATCGTAAGGCTTCATATGCATAGAGTTACACCTTCTCAAATAAATGAAGTAGAATTCATATGGGAAACGTTTCTTTTCCTTTCATTTGAAAAAAGAAATTTTGAATTAGTTTACAGTCGAATTGGGAAAAAAAAAATCTTGTTTAGTGAAGCATATACAATACAATGTATCTTGCGGCATGTTTTCACGAACCTTGGAAATTAGAGTTAAGGCCATAAAATTAAAGGCTAAAAAATGACCTACATTCTTGAGTGCATCAAAGGAAACGGAGGTTATTTTCTTTGATAATCAGTATTGATTATACAGTCACACCGTTTATAAAAAGCACGGACTAATAGTTATATTTCGTAAGGAATTTCGGAAAAGGAATTTGTAATAAATATGTAACAAACGTTTTAAAAATTCAAATAGTTTTGAAAAGCAACAAAAATTATTTGTACGTATAAAAAAGAATAACGTACATGCTAAGAATGTTTTAGGGGCCAAATATTTTTCTTTAAAAATTACACAATTGGGTTATCCCAGAATCAGAGGACAGGGGGGGGGGGGAGCATGGGACTCAAGCACTCTCTACTTAAATAGAGACTTTTTTTTAAAGACTCATAAACGTGCTTAACTAAAAAAAAAAAAAAAAAAAAAAAAAAAAAAAAAAAAAAATACTGGTATTCTTACGATATTTTCCCACATTCCTTATACATTTATCTGCAGTGAACCAGAACTTAAAAGCCCACACTAGTCACGGGAAGACACCCGCAAGCTAATATTAAACCAATGCGTTCTTTGCTAATTTCTCTTTTGCATTCCAATATATTTAAATGATTTCGGGGAGATTGTAAGTTCATTGCACAAAAAAATGTCTAAAAATGTCTGAATACCATTAGGTTAAGGTGAAATTAAAACAGTGTATTACACAGTTGCTGGCGTAAACAAAAACTGGTTAAGTTGACAAAAATTTTATTAAACGTATGTATTCTACTTAAATAAATAACTAAGAGTGTATTTTTTTTTTTTTAAGACTGGAGACTGATTAACATACACTGTATAAACTGTCCAAAAAAACGAAGATTCTACTGGCAATCGAGATGCCAGTACTATTTCCGTATTTTAACGGAAATTCCCCCCCATAAATCCCAGAAAAACGGAAAATTTTCTGTAATTTATGGGGGGGAAATTCCGTTAAAATACGGGAAATAGTACTGGTATCTTGCGGTACTACCTACTGGCAACTCTACGGCACTTCTACTGGCAATCGCCGTAAAATCTCCATTTTTTGTCCGTTTGTTTTTTTGTACAGCGTATAAAGGAAGGTAGAGATAATTATGATCAAGGGTAATTGGGGATCAGGGGCACTTCAGGAGCAATCTATAACAGATTTTAAAAAAATGACCACGCTAATTATGAAGTCTGACTAATATGCTACATGGACAGTTTTTTTGGGGTGAAATGCATGTTTCTGTAGAAGTAATCACTATTTTCTCAGAACACAAAGAACAAGTGGGAAAGTGTGATCACAGATCGCCCAGAGGGGTTTCGTTTAATATTCCTTTCAAAACACTTTATCCTTTTGCAAAATCTGTCAGTTCCACATTTCGCAACTAAGGGGCGCACTCTATTCTAAAAAAACCTCTATCCGAACGAAACTCCGTTTTACAACCTATCTGTAGATATATTAGTTGAGGGAATCGGGTCGAGATAGGTAGCGCCCCCTGGCAGTAAAAAGTGGAACTAAAATATGTAAGTCTATGGTGCATAATATGAAAGAGTGGTCAAAGTGGTGTCGGGCAAAAATTAGAAAAGTGCCCCCGGTGAAAAGGAGGAAGGATAAAAAATTGCTTAAAATACACAAGTTCGAGCCGGAGGGATAAATAATATAAGACTTTTTGAAAATTTTATGATTTTTCGTGTGACCGAAAATGTTCTGCTATAAGTATGCAAAATTCATGTCTCCAACTTAATTAGGGCCTGAGTTAGAAAATTTGCTTAAAATGCACAAGTTTAGAGACCGGAGGAGTAAATATAAGACTTTTTGAAATTTTTATGATTTGTCATGTGATCGCAAGTGTTCAGCTATAAGTATACAAAATTTCAAACCTCCAACTTAATTAGGGGACTGAGTTAGAAAAATTGCTTAAAATACTCAAGTTAGAGACCGGAAGGGTAAATATAAGACCTTTTGAAATTTTTACGATTTGCCGTGTGATCGCAAGTGTTTAGCTATAATTATGCAAAGTTTTCAAGTCTTCAACTTAATTAGGAGCTGAGTTAGAAAAAAAGCTTAAAATACACAAGTCAGAGGCCAGAGGGTAAATATACGACTTTTTCAAATTTTATGATTTGTCGTTTGATGTGATGTGTTCAGCTATAAGTATGCAAAATTTCAAGTCTCCAACATATATAGTTTCTGAAAACGGAATATGTGACGGACGGACGGACGGACGGTCAGACAAAGGAGCGAGACGAATAGGGTTTCGTCGGATGAACGAAACCCTAAAAACGTTTATCCGTCAAAGTAAGAATGTTTTAGTTAAAAAGGTCCAGCGTAAAAAATTTGTAGGAATATTGAAATATAGCTATGGATTTAAATTTAGAAAAAGGTTTTTTTTTTAAAGAGTTTATGGTTACGTTTTGCAACAGACGAAGCATAATGTGAATAGTCCGCATGATTCTAGTTACCCTAGAAATAGCATTTTCGGGGTAAATAGGATCATAGAGTTTTTGGGGTTAAGGGTAAATTTGGATCGCAAATTTTATTTTCTATTTAAATCAATTGTGGTTTGGAATGCATTTTTTAATCTTTCAGTTTTCAGATCATGTGAAATACCCCTGTTTGGTTTACTTTACTGCACATTTTGTGTTAGCAAAACATTTATTTACAATTTTATTTTGCATTTATTCCAAATTTTAGCCTTGAATGCATGTTTTAGCCTAATTAGGCACAAACACTTTCAATGTAAATGAAATTTTCCTCCTTCACAGCATATGGGCTTTGACTGATCCCCCCCCCCCCCCCCCCCCCCCCGTTGCTTGCATTTCATTTTTTTTTTTTTTTTTTTTTTTTTTTTTTTTTTAACTTTAAAAATTAGTTCCTTAGTAATACAACAATGCTATTAATTCCCAATAGAAAATTTTGCATTTCATTCTGTTTTGTAGGCAGAGTTTAAAATATATGAATATTGAAAATCCCTTAAAAAAAACGCTTTTTTTCAGCGTACTTATTTTTCCAGTACTGTTATCTTTGAGGTTGTAGTTGTAAAAACAAAAATATCTTGTTGTAAAGCCCACAACGAGATCTTTTAAACCCATTTACCAACGAGTGTGTATTTTATAGGACATGAGAGAAAATATGAAATACCTTTGTTCCCAATTACTCCATTTCATGGGGCAATTGGGATCAAACATGTATTTAAAAAACATGCATACCAGGTAACATGGTACATTGAAAATAATTTTTTACACATTTTAAGAGACAAGTACTTACTGAGTAAAACTACACATAACATTAGTATATAGTCCACTTCACTTTCTGGTAATTGTCAAAAAATGATCCTAATTACTTCTACCACCCCTAAATAATAAAGTATCAATTTGTGTTCGATTCTTTTTCCATTTTAAAATGTTAAATATATAATCAAACGTTGTTTCTTTTCTTTTTTTTTTTTTGTTTGGGGGTGGGGGGAGACAAAATTTTATATTCGGCCAAAATCACCATTCGTCACATCCCTAGTTCAATTTTTAACAGACTTAAAAAAAAGGAGGTGGTTCTCAATTCGATGCGATTTTTTTTTTATGTATTTTATGTGTGTGAGTGTGTTATGTCTATGCGCTCTCTGATTAGTCCCTATGCGACCGATTCATGTTTTTATTTTTTCAATTGAAAGAGGATACTCTCGAATTGGTCCCATTTAAATTTCATCAAAATTGGTTCGGTACTTTTTCAGAAATTCAACAAAAACATAAAATTAAAATATTTCAATATTAACATTTTTTTTTTAAATTAATATAAAATCAAGTAATTAGCGTATTGAAGTCGTCTTTCTTTTAATTTCTTTCGGTTGGGAAGGAGAGTTAAAAATTTTATATTATCACAAAAAATAATTTGGTTATATAATAGTGCTATGACACGAATATTTTTTAAATGCTCATCACGAAAAGCCACTTTTTTTGTCAAACAAAATAACACTAGACATTTCATAAGTAAAATTGGTATAAGCTTAAAAAATAATCAGTTTAATTGCGGAAACTTATAAAAATTTCTTCTGATTTCAGTCACTTTTAAAAGATCACTTCTATTTTGACAATGATGTTTCTTAGAAGGTATCAATTATCTTGTTAAATTTTTCTCAGATTGCTACGTTGCGCAATGTATAGCATGTTTTTGTTAAATGCAAACGCCTGTGAAATCTTTCTTAAAACTGATGGAGCGTGAAGGCAGCGGAAACATCACTGAAGAAAAAAAAAAATCAGAGCATGACTTTGATAGATCCAACAATTCAAATAAGACTCATTAGCATGATGTCAGATGATAGCATAGATTAGAGAGTAAAAAATATCTTTAAGTGTTAGAGACCAAACTAAAGAACATAAGAACCCAGGTTTCGCGCCTTTCTTTTTCTCCTTTAACCTTTAACTGATGTTACCGGTCTCTCAGACCGCGTTTTTTTTTCAATTTTTATAGTTTAACTTGCAATTTTCAGTTTAATTACAAACACTACCGAGATTTTGTTCAGTTTGAAACTTTAGTACTATCACCAGAGACTTTTAAATAAGTGAATTTTAATTATAACAGCCCTGTACAAAAAGTTTATTACAAAAACACCATCCTATGAGCTAATCGTACTTTTTATTCATCTTTCGAAGGAGCGGTCTCACAGACCGCTTCACACTAGTTATGTGACAATTTCTGTGACATCAGTTAAAGATTAAAAATGACACTTAAAATAATCCCACTTTTGAACTTTACGCGTCAAAAGATATCTAATCTAAGTGGATGTAAATAAAAGTTACACGTTTTATACATTAAAGGATCAGGGCCCATAAGCCGCGATTTTAGCCCATGAAATAATATATTGTGCGATTTTCACAATAGTTTTTGTATTTTGTTCGGATTTATATGACATACACAAGCTCAAAGCTCGTATTATTCGTAGTTTTGATGAAAAATACGCAATTTCTGCTATTTTTACCTCAATTATTTATATGAGCGCAACCGTGCACCACTTTCTTCTTGACATATATTATAAAACACATTAAAATATACGAAATATGTTAAAATAAAGTGTTGCAAAGCTGCGCTCATAGTGGAATATTAAAAATACTGAGTAAATTGGGGTAAAAATAGCAGAAATTGCGTATTTTTCATCAAAACTACGAATTATACGAACTTTGAGCTTGTGTAAGTCATAAATCCGAACAAAATCCAACAACTATTGTTAAAATCGTACAATATATACCTTCTAATATTGAGAAGTGAAATAATTAAGTCAGTATAACATAATCGAATTTTAGTCTATTTCATGGGCCAAAAACGCGGCTTATGGATCCTGATCCTTTACAAGGGATAAAACCCGGGCTTGCCGCTTTATAGAATATCCTCTTCAGAGCCGTGGTACACAAATGTGCACCTCTATTCTTTTCCTCATAAAAACTAAACTGTTTGATTTTGTTACATTTCGACTTTACTTTTAAGTAACTGAATGTGTTTGGCTTTTGTACAAATCCAATCAATGGCAGTATTGATGCTTATTTCCACAAAAAATAAATTATTTTTACCTGAGTTTGCAAAATGCCTTCAAGACAGTGTGTGGTCAATAAAGTAAAAAAAAAAAAAAAAAAATTACAATTATTTAACTTAAACGCTTTACAGTAAGAAAAATTTGAGGATTTGCAGATCATTCACTTGCTTAAGGTTGTTCTCAACTGCTCTGCTCAACAAGCGCAAAACGTTTTGACACATTTACAAATTCATTTTCTAACGGAAAGATATAAAATTGGAAAGCCTGACCATGGAAGCGATTTGGAATCGAACTGCATTTTCTATTTTTTTATCAACCAATTACCTACCGAGTTATAAGCGATTTTGATCACGTGACACGGCAGTTTCTTCCCCTTACTGACTGGATTTTCTTCTTTCGTTCGGAAGTTCGGTTCAAAATGCCAACTTTGACAGTATTTTCTGAAAGATCTATTGAGTTTACAAGAAAGCGGAAAAAACAATTCGATGACATAGTTTCTGAATAACAACGCTTTCTAGTTTCATGCGTTTCCGAACGAAAATGAATTAAAACTTATGTCAGAAAGTTGGCTCTTTAGATTTGAGAACAGCCTTAAAGTCCTTAAATTTTTTATTGCGTGAATTTAGGTTATTGATCATTAAATGTATATTTTAAGGAGGCTAGTCATTTTAAATCCCTGTTTGTGAACCTAAATGGCCCGTCCCCTAAAGTACCCATTTCAGAAAAAGGGGAATCTTCTGTCATCTAGGGTGTCTTTTTGTTTGTGCAAAAGCAATGAATGTGCATTTGTAGTGTTATTTTACCTTCAGGTCTGAAGAGGATATAGGTGAAAACCATCCTATATATATTATTTCTGATGTTAACATCCTTTTTTCCTCTGAGCATACTAAAGGTACAGCGATGAATAAGGTATACTTACATATTGTTAAAACACGTTATTTGATAAAAAACATATCAGCAAATAATTTCAAAGATTGCGGCCGGAAAGCCTCGCATGGTTCTACTTTTTTTTTTTTTTTATTATTGAAAATTCCAATAGATTTTTTGCATTTAATATATTTTTTAGAAAGCCCACTGTCATGCAACCAATCTCTTTTTAACCTTTTTCTTAAGTAAAGCGAAGTGAAGAGACTGTCTCCCCAACGATAAGTGAATAGAAGTGAAGAGGTTGGTTGATGGTTGGTTGATTTTGTGACGGCCGATTATCTACACTAGGGATATAAACCCGAGGGGGAGTGCCCTTCGTGGGGGTCTTTCTAAGGGAACCTAACCCGTATTAACGCATGGAAATCCATGGTTCGAAGAAAACCACGAAAACTCCGAACGATTAGGCCGACGGGCGCGATTGGGATCGAACCCAGCACTTCCCGTCTACCAGTTTCGAGAGCAGAACCTCTCAGCCACTGGTGGGGCCAGAAGTGAAGAGAGGAGGCGGGCAGTAGTGGTGGTTTTCAGATGTAGGATGCGAGAATGCATCAGAGTTAATATTGGTTTCGTTTTGAAAAATAAAATGTGTAGTTTGGTGGAGTATTGTTGTTGATAAATTGTAGCCAAAGTGTATATATTTTTAGGCATGTGTAAATACTGTAAATATAGGATTTTGCGTTTAATAAACTTTTCATATTAAATTTCTGGTGCCATCATCGGTTGTCGTGACATTACACCCACTAAACAGTACAAAAAAACATTTATATGAAAAATAGTTCAGATACGTTTCAAACGTTTTAGAAGCGATACTTCCATATTGACATCGCGCAAGGAGTTAGTCGAAGAAACCGCCAAAAGATCGCTGTTTACAATCAGCCTTTTTAATTCTGTTCATTTCAATGGTTTAACCCTTTAGTGCGCACCTTTGCATATATGCAAACAACAGTGTTTTGAATTTAATAGATTTTTTTTTTATTCGTATATACCTAATTCACACCAGAAAATTAAAATAGCAATATTTGCTTTAAATAATAAGACTTTCCGTATTTAAATAAAGCGAAATTAACCATTGAAACTTTCTGGTGTAAAGTCAGATTCTCTGGACTACGCAATTTCTAGAACGTATTCTATCATGGGAATTAAAGGGTTAAATGTTAAGCTTTATAAAATAAATAATTATATAAAATAAGGTATTTAGAGACATACTTATTAAAATATTTACTAATTTGCAATATTTTAGCGTAAAACAGCCATACGACAGTAGTTTTTACTTACACTGCAGATGTGCAACAGAAGAAAAGATTGTTGTATTATATGAAAAATGTATCTCCGATTTTTTTCTTCATTATTTTTCCTGTGTAATGAACCTTTCAGAGAACAATATAATTTTTTTCGAAACAAAATAAAAATCGCGCATTTAAGGGTTAAGCGCGAAGATCAATTACATGTCTTACATTTATATATTATTGTTTTATTGATTGAATCATTGATGAATGTTTTAATTTCGATATGGAATATAAGCTGGATACAAGTGGAGAGTTATTTATATTAATTTAGCTGCAAAGGGATTTATCTTTTCCTCTATCTATAGTGATTTATCTATCTCTCTGGAATAATTTCCATGTATTAATAAAGTGATTTATCTTTCGAAAACGCCGGCACACTATAGAAATAGATTGAAAAAAAAATATTTTAAAATAATAAAAACGGTCTTTAACCCTTTATGTACTGAATTATGAACTCATGAAAATTTTATCTTCTAAAGCATTTTTCGTGAATTTTTGAAACTACATTAGAAGACTTACACAATCATTTAATAAATTTTAGAAGGATTTTGAAGGATTAGTTAAATTTGAATTTATAGGAATTTTGTGCAATATTTATAACCCCACTCAAATCTTTTATTTTAAATATTTTTCTTAGTATTTTGTAGAATTACGAAATGTACAAATATGTTCTTACAATAGAAATATAGAAATATTTCCGATTTGGAAAATCCCCCCCCCCCCACACACACACACACATACACCAACGCCAAGAAAGCTGAAATGATACAAAGGCAAAATAAATCATCCTTTTAAAAATATATTTGCTTTGTGTAACCAATAATGCTTTTAGAACAAGATAAAGTAATGCATCTATAACTCATTCGAAACTGTATTACTACTAATCGATGTATTAAATGAATTTTAGAACAAGATATTTTAAGTGTACTTTTCAGTAGATAAAGGGTTAGTGAAAATTGAGTAAATTGTGATACATGTTTTCCCGCAAACGATGTAGTTTTCAAGCAAATTGCATTTGAAAGTAGAGTAGAGCGCCGATCATCCGAACAAGTCGGGACCTACCCTAATTCGGATAAGCAAAAGTTCGGATAAATGGACAGACAATTTAAGGGATGTTTCTGACTATACTAAAACCTTCACACGTTATCTAAGCTTAGGACTGGCGGCACCAGTTAGTGCTGGCATGTTTATAAATTGTTGTGGTGCCAATCACATATAATTGTTATAAATTCCGATACCTTTTTATCAGACACTCATTTTCTTCTGAAAAAGAATCCATTTTCTATCATTAAACAGTTTTTTTTTTTTTTTTTTCAATTTTAAACAGATAGAGAAGACAGAGAAATGATTGTAAATTATTTAGCAAACTATTACATATTTGGTAAATAAATGCATTTGATTTCCCGGTGATATGTTATTAATTAGATTACTTTATGCGATAATATTAATTTTGAATCTGATAAGTTGAGTATTTCACATCCGTAATATGGCAAACTATTACATATTTGGTAAATAAATGCATTTGATTTCCCGGTGATAGTTATTACTTAGATTACCTTACGCGATAATAGTAATTTTGAATCTCATCAGTTGAGTATTTCATATTCGTTATATGCAGTCGTCATAGGTAACTTGTAATTTCCTTTTAAGAAAATCATTTCATAAATCAAAAGTCCTTCCGGCCAGTGCCGGGAGGAAGAGGTAGCTTTCATATTCCTTATTTTAAAAAAGCCAACTTATATTATTCAAACACACGAAGCTCAATTTAGTGGAAACCGAATATAGGAGATTCAATTCTAATTTTTATCAATACTAAATCATTATGAATGAGAATTTCGCGAAATTAGTCAGCTTTATCCAAGCTGCTTTTATTTAAAAAAACTTATATTTGGCTGCCAAATTCGGCGATTTCTTAAAGTGCCTGCCATTTTAAGACAACACGGTGGATGAGGCTAACCAGTGAACTTGGTCGAGACCTTAGTAATTGCTGTGCACATGCTCACTCACATCGGAATCGGTTGATATATACGAGTGTTGTCGCAGGCAAAAAATAAGATTTTTCAAAATGTCACCCACATTAGAAATTGAAACTGCTATATCTGAGCCATTTTTTAAGAAAAAGACAAACAAAAAATGCTCTTGAACCCTTATATCAAGGTCAAATACTTAAGAAAGAAACCTTTTTCAATTTCTAATTTTTTGCACATCACTTTAAATATATATTTTTTTAATTTAATGGCCGCCATTTTGAAACAAGATGACTGATGAAGCTGGCCAACGAACTTGGTCGAGATATTGATGCATACTATCCACATGCCTTCTTCCATCGAAATAGGCGAATACGTGTGTTATCGCGTGACAAATGCAAGATCGTTTCAAAGTGTTAGCCATGCTAGAAATTCAAAGTGCTATAATTCAATTATTTTTTAAGATATAAACAAAAGAACAAATTTTCAGAAACAAAAAGTGCTCCAGAATCTTTCTATCAAGGGCAAACACATAAAAAAAATATTTTTCATTTTCCAATTTTTTAATACCTCATTTTAAATTGTAAATTTAATTTATTTTTAAATGGCAACCCTTTTGAAACAAGATGGCGAATGAAGCTGGCCAACGAACTCGTTCGAGATTTTTGTATGTACTATGTACACACCGAGGTACATGGAAATCGGTTCATAAATACGCCTGTTATCGCATGACAAAAATCAGGTCGTTTTAAAATGTCAGCCACAATAGAAATTCAAAATGCTATAGCTCAGCCATTTTTTAAGATATAGACGAAACAAAAACTGCTCCCGAAACTTTTTATCAAGGTCAAACACATAAGAAAAAAATATTTTTTCAATTTACAATTTTTTGGTACCACATTTCAAATTTAAATTTTTCTTAAAAATTTAAATGGCCGCCATTTTAAAACAAGATGGCGGATGAAGCTGGCCAACGAACTCGGTCGAAACATTGGTACATACTATGGATAAACTAAGTTACATCCAAATCGGTTCATAAATACTCCTTTTATCGCGTGACAAAATTCAGGACGTTTCAAAATGTCAGCCACGCTAGAAATTCAAAATGCTATAACTCAGCCATTTTTTAAGATATAGACGAAACAAATACTGCCCCGGAGTCTTTGTATAAAGGTCAATTACATAAGAAAAAAATATTTTTCCATTTTTAATTTTTTGGTACCACATTTCAAATTATAAATTTGTAATTTTTTTTTTAAATGGCCGCCATTTTGAAACAAAATGGCGGATGAAGCTGGCCAACGAACTCGGTTGAGATACTGCTGCGTACTATGTACACACCAAATTACATCCAAATCGGTTCATAAATACGAGAGTTACAGTGTGACATAGGTCAGATATATATATATATATATATATATATATATATATCAATTTTGAACGGAGGGTGGTTTCGGGGTCTGGGGGTCATGATCGATGAAAATATACCAAAATTTTTTGAAATCGCTTTCCTCCGAACGGCTGCAATAGGTAGCTTTTTGTAATGAAAGCTACCTAAAAAAAGTCCTTCCGGCCAGTGCCGGGAGGAAGAGGTAGCTTTCATAATCCTTATTTTAAAAAAGCCAACTTATATCATGCAAACACACGAAGCTCAGTTTAGTGGAAACCGAATATAGGAGATTCAATACTAATTTTTATCAATATAATGAATGAGAATTTCGCGAAATTAGTCAGCTTTATCCAAGCTGCTTTCCTTTAAAGTAACTTATATTTGGCTGCCAAATTCGGCAATTTCTTAAAGTGCCTGTCATTTTAAGACAACATGGTGGATGAGGCTAAGCAGTGAACTTGGTCGAGACCTTAGTAATTGCTGTGCATATGCTCACTCACATCAGAATCGGTTAATATGTAGGAGTGCTGTCGCATGCAAAAAATCAGATTTTTCAAAATGTCACCCACAATAGAAATTGAAACTGATATCTGAGCCATTTTTTAAGGTAAAGACAAACAAAAAATGCTCCTGAATCCTTATATCAAAATCAAATACTTAAGAAAGAAACCATTTTCAATTTCTAATTTTTTTGCACCTCACTTTAAATATATATATATATATTTTAATTTAATGGCCGCCATTTTGAAACAAGATGGCTGATGAATCTGGCCAGCGAACTTGGTCGAGGTGTTGATGTATACTATCCACATGCCTTCTTACATCGAAGTAGGCGAATACGTGTGTTATCGCGTGACAAATACAAGATCGTTTCAAAATGTTAGCCATGCTAGAAATTCAAAGTGCTATAAATCAACCATTTTTAAGATATCAAAAAAAGAACAAATTTTCAGAAACAAAAACTGCTCCCGAATCTTTGTATCAAGGCCAAACACATTAAAAAATCTTTTTCATTTTCTAATTTTTTAATACCTCATTTTGAATTTTAATTTTAATTTTTTATAAATGGCAACCCTTTTGAAACAAGATGGCGAATGAAGCTGGCCAACGAACTCGGTCGAGACATTGGTATGTACTATATACAGGCCAAGTTACATCCAAATAGGTTCATAAATACGCCTGTTATCGCGTGACAAAAATCAGGTCGTTTTTAAATGTCAGCCACAAGAGAAATTCAAAATGCTATTACTCAGCCATTTTTTTTTAGATATAGACGAAAGAAAAACTGTTCCGGAATCTTTGTATTAAGGTCAAACACATACAAAAAAAATCTTTTTCATTTTCCAATTTTTAGGTAGCTTTCTTTACAAAAAAGCTACCTATTGCAGCCGTTCGGAGGAAAGCGATTTCAAAAAATTTTGGTATATTTTCATCGATCATGACCCCCAGACCCCGAAACCACCCTCCGTTCAAAATTGATATATATATATATATATATATATATCAATATATATATATATATATATATATATATATATATATATATATATATCTGACCTATGTCATACTGTAACTCTCGTATTTATGAACCGATTTGGATGTAATTCAGTGTGTACATAGTACATACCAATGTCTCGACCGAGTTCGTTGGCCAGCTTCATCCGACATTTTGTTTCAAAATGGCGGCCATTTAAAATTTTTTAAAAAAATTAAAATTTGAAATGTGGTACCAAAAAATTGAAAATGGAAAAATATTTTTTTCTTATGTATTTGACCTTTATACAAAGACTCCGTAGCAGTTTTTGTTTCGTCTATATCTTAAAAAATGGCTGAGTTATAGCATTTTGAATTTCTAGTGAAGCTGACATTTTGAAACGTCCTGAATTTTGTCACGCCATAAAAGGCGTATTTATGAACCGATTTGGATGTAACTTCGTTTATACATAGTACAGACCAATGTTTCGACCAAGTTCGTTGGCCAGCTTCATCCGCCATTTTGTTTAAAAATGGCGGCCATTTAAAATTTTAAGAAAAATTTAAATTGGAAATGTGGTACCAAAAAATTGAAAATTGAAAAAATATTTTTTTCTTATGTGTTTGACCTTGATAAAAAGATTCGGGAGCAGTTTTTGTTTCATTTATATCTTAAAAAGTGGCTGAGTTATAGCATTTTGAATTTCTAGCGTGGCTGACATTTTGAAACGCCCTGATTTTTGCCACGTGATAACAGACGTATTTATGAACCGATTTGGATGTACCTTGGTGTGTACGTAGTACATGCAAATAACTCAACCGAGTTCGTTGGCCAGCTTCATCCGCCATCTTGTTTCAAAATGGCGGCCATTTAAAAAAATTAAAAAAAATTTAAATTTAAAATGAGATGCTAAAAATTTGGAAAATGAAAAAGATTTTTTCGTATGTGTTTGACCTTAATACAAAGATTCCGGAACAGGTTTTGTTTCGTCTATATCTAAAAAAATGGCTGAGTTATAATATTTTGAATTTCTATTGTGGCTGACATTTTAAAAAGACCTGATTTTTTGTCTTTCGATAACAGGCGTATTTATGAACCGATTTGGATATTACTTGGTCTGTACATAGTGCGTACCAATATCTCGACCGAGTTCGTTGGCCAGCTTCATTCGCCATCTTGTTTCAAAAAGGTTGCGATTTTTTTTAAATGTATTTTAAAATTTAAAATGAGTTATTAAAAAATTGGAAAATGAAAA
The DNA here is from genome assembly GCA_963932465.1 of Maratus speciosus. Taxonomy (NCBI): domain Eukaryota; kingdom Metazoa; phylum Arthropoda; class Arachnida; order Araneae; family Salticidae; genus Maratus; species Maratus speciosus. The sequence continues at coordinate 472,877,371 of OZ010788.1, read as the reverse complement.
AGATTTTTTTTATCTGTTTGGCCTTGATACAAAGATTCGGAGCAGTTTTTGTTTCTGAAAATTTGTTCTTTTGTTTATATCTTAAAAAATGGTTGAATTATAGCACTTTGAATTTCTATCATGGCTAACACTTTGAAACGATCTTGTATTTGTCACGCGATACCACACGTATTCGCCTATTTCGATGGAAGAAGGCATGTGGATAGTATACATCAATATCTCGACCAAGTTCGCTGGCCAGCTTCATCAGCCATCTTGTTTCAAAATGGCGGCCATTAAATTAAAAAAAAAAATTATATTTAAAGTGAGGTGCAAAAAAATTAGAAATTGAAAAAGGTTTCTTTCTTAAGTATTTGACCTTGATATAAGGATTCAGGAGCATTTTTTGTTTGCCTTTATCTTAAAAAATGGGTCAGATATAGTAGTTTTAATTCCTAACGTGGGTGACATTTTGAAAAATCTGATTTTTTGCCTGCGACAGCACTCGTATATATCAACCGATTCCGATGTGAGTGAGCATGTGCACAGCAATTACTAAGGTCTCGGCCAAGTTCACTGGTTAGCCTCATCCACCATGTTGTCTTAAAATGGCAGGCACTTTAAGAAATCGCCAAATTTGGCAGCCAAATATAAGTTACTTTAATTAAAAGCAGCTTGGATAAAGCTGACTAATTTCGCGAAATTCTCATTCATAATGATTTAGTATTGATAAAAATTGGTATTGAATCTCCTACATTCGGTTTCCACTAAATTGAGCTTCGTGTGTTTGAATAATATAAGTTGGCTTTTTTAAAATAAGGAATATGAAAGCTACCTCTTCCTCCCGGCACTGGCCGGAAGGACTTTTTGGTATCTCATTTAAATTTTTTTATTTTTTAATTTTTTTAAATGGCCGCCATTTTGAAACAAGATGGCGGATGAAGCTGGCCAACGAACTCGGTCGAGATATTTGTATGTACTATGTACACACCAAGGTACATCCAAGTCGGTTCATAAATACGCCTGTTATTACGTGAGAAAAATCAGGACGTTTCAAAATGTCAGCCACGCTAGAAATTCAAAATGCTATAACTCAGCCATTTCTTAAGATATAGACGAAACAAAAACTGCTCCCGAATCTTTTTATCAAGGTCAAACACATAAGAAGAAAATATTTTTTCAATTTTCAATTTTTGGTACCACATTTCAAATTTAAATTTTTCTTAAAAATTTAAATGGCCGCCATTTTTAAACAAGATGGCGGGTGAAGCTGGCCAACGAACCCGGTCGAGACATTGGTATGTACTATGTATAAACGAAGTTACATCCAAATCGGTTTATAAATACGCCTTTTATCGCGTGACAAAATTCAGGACGTTTCAAAATGTCAGCCACGCTAGAAATTCAAAATGCTATAACTCAGCCATTTTTTAAGATATAGATGAAACAAAAACTGCTCCGAAATCTTTGTATAAAGGTCAAATACATAAGAAAAAAATATTTTTCCATTTTCAATTTTTTGGTACCACATTTCAAATTTTAAATTAAAAAAAAATTTAAATGGCCGCCATTTTGAAACAAAATGGCGGATGAAGCTGGCCAACGAACTCGGTCGAGAGATTGGTATGTACTATGTACACACCGAATTACATCCAAATCGGTTCATAAATACGCCTTTTATCGCGTGACAAAATTCAGGACGTTTCAAAATGTCAGCCACGCTAGAAATTCAAAATGCTATAACTCAGCCATTTTTTTAGATATAGACGAAACAAAAACTGCTCCTGAATCTTTGTATAAAGGTCAAATACATAAGAAAAAAATATTTTTCCATTTTTAATTTTTTGGTACCACATTTCAAGTTTAAAATTTTTTTTTAAATTTAAATGGCCGCCATTTTGAAACAAAATGGCGGATGAAGCTGGCCAACGAACTCGGTCGAGACATTGGTATGTACTATGTACACACCGAATTACATCGCAATCGGTTCATAATTACGGGAGTTACAGTGTGACATAGGTCAGATATATATATATATATATATATATATATATATATATTTTGAACGGAGGGTGGTTTCGGGGTCTGGGGGTCATGATCGATGAAAATATACCAAAATTTTTTGAAATCGCTTTCCTCCGAACGGCTGCAATAGGTAGCTTTTTTGTAAAGAAAGCTACCTAAAAAGAATTATTTAATTTGTCAGTTGATTACGTAGAATCATTTTTGTACGTAGCAGGGGTGTAGCTACTGATATTTTTTCGGAGGGGAGAATTCAAAAATTTCCCATCTTGGAACTAATTGCTCTATTTCCCAACTGAAATGAGATGTGCAATGTCTGTTTAATGATAACGATACTTATCTCTAAAAAAATTTCCTTCCAAGAAAAAATACTGAAACTAAAAGCATAAAAATTATAACTATTGGTTCATTTAATGAAAGATTTTGTCTTCTATTGTGTACGAGTCATAATCGTACTTCATATTAAAATAGCCTCATGATATTTTGAGATTTTTGAGAAAAGAACAAACTTTTGGAGGAAATAGATTAGACAACTGTTGATGGACAACAGTAGATAAATTCAGGTCTGGTAGATGTATGATATTTTCGTAGCACGGAAAAACACAATGACAAATTGGGTCTTGCTGCTTTTTGTATTTCTTTTGATAATTTAACTAGTTTAACAGAACTCAGAAAAGTAATCAGCAAAACAATTAATTTTTTTTTTTTTTTTTACTAATATTTAAAAAAAAAGAAAAAGTTTCGAAAATCTGAAATTTCCCAACTCGAAGCTCAAACTTCCCAAGTTCACATATATTGGAGAGGAAGGCTCCCCCCCCCCTCCCACCCCCCCATCGCGACGCCTCTGGTACGTAGAATCATTTTTGAATGTCAGTAGAATCGTTTTTAGACTATCAATCTAAATGACTTATTGAAAATATTATTAGATAGTTTAATGAAATAATAATAAATATGTCATCAGATTTATTTTACTGGGGGTTTTATTTTTTCGCCAAATTGTGCCTTGATTTTATATTTTGGTGAAAGTTTGGCGTGTCTTATCTGATGTAATGCCAAATGAACAAAACTATAATAAACGGCTGTTTCGAGGCAGAAGATACTACAAAATTTGTATGGTGTATCAGTGACACCTCCCTGTGGTCATGGGTCTCGCTGGCTTTTGACAACAGTAGCTATTTGGCGAATAAGAAATTAAAAAAAAAACAGTAGCCAAACGAAAAAAAAGTTAGCAAAACAGATTCGGCTTGAAGCACTGAAATATCTATCTTGAATCCCTTATTGTTTCCCCCTTTTCTCGATATGTTGTGCTTATAAAATAGAAATTCGATTATCCGCTATACAGAATTTATTAATTACTAGAGAACAGGAATTCTGCTTTTTCAGAATTTAGTGTCGCCCCCGACATTTCCATTACTTCATTTTCTTCTGGTGGACTGGTGGCTTCTATTATTATGAAACAGCCATTATAAATGAAGCGTTTAGGTGAAGATGAAAGAACAGTCGTAAAAAGTTAGAACTGATTTTCTGGTCAGAATGGGAAAAGAAAGGCCATAATTTTTTTTATTATTATTTCAAAAGTGCAAAACATATTTCAATTTTAAGACTTAAAGCACGAGCTTTTATTTTATGTAAAATGACGTCATTTGCATTAATATAGATGCTTAAAATTAAATATAGTTTATAATAGCTCCATGTTTTATCATAAATCATTCATTTATATTTTTCTAAAAATAGCACATATTTTAATTACATTTTTTCAATTTTTATGGGAAAATGGCAACAAGAAGATGTAATTTCTATTTTTTAATCCAACTATTTTTTCTATTTTCTACAGAAATGCACTCCCTAAAGAGTACTTAAGTTGCCAAAATGAAACAAATGTCGCTAAAAACTACAAAAAAATTAATATTTCAAAAATAAATGGAGATGCAGTTTTCAAACAAATTGCATTAAAAAGTACTTTTTTTCCCAATACGACGGTATAAACATCGAAAATGTGCGATTCTTAGAAGTTTTAAAAAAGACTTAGAGTATTTAATCGCACAATGAAACATCGGCTTTTGTTTTACGGCTGGCTTATACAAGGTAACGTTATTGGACACGACACAAAATAAGCTGAGAAAAAAAAATAGCATACCGGGGGCTAATAAATGTCTCCTAAATGTATAAGCCTTTCGGACATTCTTTTAGCACTCTAAAAAATTTTTTTAAACAGCTATCTTTGATTTACCATTTTGAAAATATAGGGGAGACTGGGGATACTTGATCCCCACTTTCTGTTTTTATTTTTTTCTCAGTTGTCATTTGACATTTTTAAGAAATTTTTTTATCAAAATAATCGTGTGTCCATTTCTTATACAATATAATTTTTTCTTGGTATAAAAAACAAAATTAATTTCAGAAAATTGCACTTTTTTTTTAAAAAAAAAGGGGGATCATGTATCCCCTCTTAAAGGGATACTTGATCCCCGTCAAAAATTAAGCTAATATTGTTTCATTATGTATACATCGCAGTATTATAAGTTAGTAATAAACATTTAACTTTTATTTCTTTCATTTGTGACTACAAGATGAATATTTAAACACTTTGTTGATCACTTGACACTTGGATATTTATAAAAACTATAAACTACGATGGAAAGAAATTAACAAATAGTTAAACTTTATTTTAATAAATAATACAAGTATACATCAATAGAAAGTAAAAGTAATTAATAAAGCTTTCAAAAAATAATGACACAGCTTCATTATCAGCAGGTATTTTGAAACTTTGAAAAGTCAAAGTGAAAAGTTATAGTAGCAGTTCTTATGGTTCCTCCTGCGTATAAGTGGATTAGGCAACTTCACAATGCAATCTGACTCATCAACTATAGGGGAAGACGGGGTACAATGAAACAAGGGGTACAATGAAACATTACTTATAAAATCAATCAAATTTGTCAGAGAGAGTTGCAGTTTATATATATGTTATACAACTATATGTTCCAATTACTGATGTGATTTGGATACATTCGCACTTCTACAACAGTAGCGATAGAAGATTATTGCTTATACACCATTGAAAGTAACTTTCTTTACTAAAAGTAATTTTGTTTCTTATTCCTTGTTGTTATATGTAATAATTATTTTTTCTATACATTGTTATCTTTGGTTTTGGAGGTATGAAGACAACAACCCAAACTAAAAAAAATAAATATTAGAAGTTTGAAAATAAATTTTTATTTAGTAACCTCAGTGCGGGGTACAATGAAACACTTGCAGGCGGGGTACAATGAAACATGTTTTATTATATAGTAGTAAAAGTAGTAAATAGAATATATTAGAAGTAAGAGTAGGAAAACAGAAAGAAAAAGAGTTTAGTTCTAACCAGGTCAGTAAAAAATGCTCTTATTAAGCAATTAAAAAATAGAAAGAGAAAAAAAGCTAAGAAGAGATTGTTTTGAAAACAAACTGCCTGCTACAGACTCTGATGATGATCCAGATTTTTTTTCCAGGCCCAGCTGATCATCGAGATACTAAGAATGAGATATCCACACACAACATGTATGGCACAAGCAGTATCCGTATAAATGGAAACATAAGGAAATATATACCGTTGGAGAAATCATGCATTTAAATGAAGTCAAATGTGAAGTACTTGATATAAAGACTTCAACCTAGTTTTAATTTTTTTTTTTTTTTTTTTTTTTTTTTTTTTTTTAGAAACTTACATTTAAAAAAAAACTCATTGTGTTGAAACTACCACCCCATATTCCTTCAGGAGCAACTGAAATATAAGCAGAAATGCTAATTTTTGAAACTGACTTGAGCCAATTTAATATAAAATGAAAGGTATTTCTTAAACTAATAGAATTTTCTTATTTTTCATCTTAGACTATAATATTTTTATCAAGTTCCTTATTAATCAAGTTTTGTTTTTGTATTTATCTCATTTTTCATAAAATAAACTATACTGGGTGAAAATTGCTTCCATCATTTGGAGTGTTTCATTGTACCCCAGTATGTATTTCATTGTACCCCGGCATACGGGGTACAATGAAACACTGTAAGACATTTATTTTTTGTTATTTTTCAAGCATAAAGATATTGTTTAGAATCTAATAAAAATTTATTTAGATGGGGAAAATACAAGATTAAAAATATGCATTAATTATATTTTTGTGCATGCAAAATTGTGGATAGGAAAAAAAATTAGTAAATTTTGTTTCATTGTACCCCGTCTTCCCCTACTTTTATCAACTTTTTCCGGGAAATAGAACTGATTAAGCGTGCCCTTTCTTCGTAAAAAATTGATCTAATATTCAAAAAGTCCCAATTGTAAATTGAATTGAGAAAAAAGGGGATCAAGTATCCCCATTTTGTGTTTAGAACATAAATGTATATTTTAGATTTTTATAAACAAAACTAATTTGCTAAAGACGCTATATTGAGAATAGTAAAGTTTATACTTTAAAATGATATACAATTCAATGTCAAATTTCCAACAATAGAAAATAAAAACAAATCTTTAAAAACCTTTAAAAATGTTGAACTTGCAACAATTAAATATTTCCTTTTCATGCTGAAACAAAATGGCTGTAAATGATTTTATGTTGCCAGATTATCTGAAATAATGCATCTTAAAATGTGTTGCTAGATTTCAAAACTCTACATACTGATTTCAGTATACTTTATGATCAGGGATCATGTATCCCTAGGGATCAAATATCCCCAGTCTCTTTTTTAACCAAAAATTACTATCCGATTTCTACTCTAAACGACCGAAAAAATTGACCGGCCAATTATACTTTGCATTTGCATGCAACTAATAAAAACTTACTAACTTTGTGTCTTTGGCTGTTGCTAAACTGCATTGGTGTTGAGCAAGTATTGCTATATAGCACAGTGCGGTTGAGCATTTTAAAGCGACATCAATCTTTCAGCAACTCGAATCAGAATCTTGATTGTATTTGGTATATACACACAAAAAAGAGCGGAAATTGAGCACTCGCAATTTGGCGAGTCTGATTGTTCATTTACTCGCCAAATGAAGCATTATGTCGCGATTTGGTGCAATGGCGAGCGGCAGCGAGAATCCTGCCTGTGGTTAAATTTCTAATCAGCATATAGTTGGTAACATGTATGGAACACCAACACCAACAAACACCTATTGTGTTAATAGACTGATTCTTTTATCGAGTCTGCTATTCACTGTCAGGCTTAATATGATTTCAGGTGGTCCCAGCACAGGATTGGAGCTTTTGGGTTTCTTGTGTCAAGGCAATGGTACGCTATGTATATATCGGCCAATTTCTTTAAATTAAAAAAAAAGTATGGGGTTTCTCCTTCATAATTGTTTTTTTTTTTTTTTTTTGTATTTTTATTTAGTTATTTTTGTTTGTTTACATTTTTATCATTAAAAAATTTCTTTTTCTGTAACATTTTCTGAACTACAGAGATTATAATTTAAGCAAAAAAGCTTTTGGTTGTTGCTTGCTTCAACGAAGATATTCTTTTCAATATTGCCATATCTTTAATTCTTCTTAAATACGTTAAAATCAATGTTCTTCTGCCGTTCGAGTCATTTTATACCTGTATCCAAACATTCAAAGACTTCGTTATGTGATGGACCTGGGTTATTTTCAGAGCATTCTTTTTCCTTTTCTTCAATTTCTTTTCATGATGAATCTCATCCACAATCTCATCATCATTTAAAATCTGATATATAGGTTCATGTACTTCACAATTTGACCACTCGTTAATTTCATTTTCTTCATAGCTTAGGATTCTTCCCATCTGCTTTACTGTTTTACATTCCTCATTTTCTGATCTACTATCAGTTTTTTCTTCATTTAAAATTTTATTCCTAGCCAATGGATAATTGGGAGTTCGGCGAAAAAAATTTTGGGGAGAAATAGGCTGTTCGGGTAATTGGAAGTTCGGTTTAAAAAATTGAGAGAAATAGGCTGTTCGGATAATTGGAAGTTCGGTTAATTGGAGTTCCGATAATCGGCGCTCTACTGTACACATTTTTCCCTAATTGACGGTGTAAAAATTGAAAATGTGCGGTATTTAGAAGATTAAAAAATTGTAATAAAGTTAATAAAAGTTAGCTTTAATCGTCTGCTGTTGCCACCGTCAAAATGACCTCAGCGTTACGCACAGACACGTTTGTCCTTTATAATATAGATAGATAGGAACATGTACAATGCCTTTAGTTTTAAACTTTCAGCAGGCGCGTCACATTTATTTTGTAGATACTGGTACGCTATCATAAGTGCAAGATATTTGAACTTTTATTTAACTTAAAATTCGTTCATGTAATGTAAGGATGGAATTTTGTAATCAGTTTTTCACTCACTTCCTGATATTTTAGAATTACAGTAGAACCTCGATTATCCGAAGTAATTGGGACCGACGATCTTTCAGAAAATCGAAATTTTCGAATAATCGAGAATGATTCAACTTTAAGATTATAAGGACAGATATATGCGGTCTTTCTTTTATGATAACAAGTGTTTAATAAAAATAAAGCGATAGCAAAATAGAAACACGAAAAAATTACCTGGATTTTAATTTTGAAATTAAATACCTTTTATGTATTTCAAAAGGGTTTGAAACAAAGTTTTGTTTGTCGCTTTTCTTTGCAACTCTATCACGAAGGGGTTTTCTTAATACTATAAGTTCACCAGTATCACAGTCTTTCTGCTGTTTCAGCCATGCCAAACCTTTTGCAAAACATTCAAAAGCTTCAGAATTGCTAATTTGTTCGTTTTCTTCGCCTGCTAGACCACATTCACACATTCCGGTTGTCCCTCCTCTTCTGTGTTCTAGTTCACTCCACAATTTACTGGAGCCCAAGTTAAATTCAAAGGAATTCTAAGAAATGGGATCCGAAAGATTTGTCTGCACTCGTGGTTCGGAAAGGACAGCTTTGCACACAATGTGATAATAAAAGTTTTAAAAATGGATTTCGGTTAATCGAGAGTTCCGGTTAAAAGAGTTTCGGATAAAAGAGGTTCTACTGTATTAAAATTATGTACAGAGGTGGCATTATAAAAATTATGTGCGCCGGATCGGATTGACTTTAGACATAGTTGATTTTAGAAATATTTTGACAAAAACAAAAGCATCTTTCAAGAAGAAACGCTAGAAAAAGAAGTTTAAAACATTCATTTCTAGAGAAGATATTTTACAAATACGAACGCATTCCACACCCATATGTTTAACATTAGAGAAGGGAATATGAGATCTCACTAACCAACACCCTTAAGGTGGTTCTCAAATTCCCTGATCAACAACGCGAAATTGGCACATTTTCTGACTCATTTTTAAATGTCAATGCATAAAATTAGCAGGCTATTGAGAGATTTGGAATCGAATACAGTTTTCCATTTTTTGGTAAATAAATTACTTCGAGTTATAAGCGATTCTTGTCGCGTGACAAGTTTTTTCCTTCTTCTCGCGCTGCCGCCTCGGGAATTCGATTCAAAATGCCTTCTTTCGAAGTATTTTCTGAAAGATCTTGTGGCTTTGCCAACGTGTGGAAAATGCCAAGCGATAACATAGTTTCTGAATAAGAACAACTGCCAGTTTCATGCATTTGTGAACAAAAATGAAATCAGAAATATGTCAAAGTTGAATTTGAGAATAGAATACTAATAAGTTTCGAAAAAGCTGTTAATGACAGCTCACAATTACATTATTATTTACGCAATATCAATTAGTAACATAAAATTATAGTAAACTAGCTAAATCTTGCAATAGAAAAGTATTTGTTGTGGTAAGAATTTTATTGTGAATTTTTAATTCTTGGCAACTACTATAACGAAAAATGTTTCAATTAGATAGGAAATTGCTGATTTTTTATTATTAAAAATTAGCTATAAATTATTTCGATTCCGGATTATTTTAGTTGCCTCGGCTGTGTTTTAATAAACGTGTACGTAACATTTCACAATTCTGGCTTCCAAACTGTGGATTTGTATAGAATTACAGACAGACAAATTTTAATTTTTATATATTAGATATCAACCAAATGTTACGAAAATGCTTCATATCGACAAAATACATTTCTGCATTCTTTAGCTTTCTGGCATATTTGGACACTTGAAAGAGATAAGTAAATTAGAATGCTTTCAACCTATAATAAAGATTTCTAAATTTGCCATTTTTTTTATTTATTTTATTTTATTTTATTTTATTTTATTACAATTTTCGCTTTATTCGATTATGATTTAACCTAAATCGTTACGAATATCCAGTAACTCCAACTTTTAAAACATATTGGGTGGGCTCAAAAAATTTTGAGTAAAATAACTCATAATTTTCTCCCTTAGTGTGTATGTGTGTGTAGAGGAAGAGGGAAGGAGCGAATAACTAATGATGGTAATTCGAGATTAAATTATGTTTTTCTAAGCAAATTTTTAAATTATTATAATTTTATTATAATTTTATAAAATTATATTCTTATAAGTTCTTCCTTATAAATACATTAATATTTATTTTAAATAACATTGAAATTGCTAAGTAATTAAAAGTGCAAAAAATTCAAGAAAAGCATACATTTTAGTCACCACGTGCTTTATCAATTTAAGATATCAAAAAGATAGCAAAATATGCAGGAAATTTGTTTTCGTGAGCAATTTAACTATACATCCGCTGTTCAGTGCTCTTGTAAGTCTAATTGATGTTCTTACTATTTTTCAAACAAAACTATTTTGAGAACGTTAATAAAACAAAATTACTTTTCAGCCATTAAATAATTAAAAAAATAAATTATGAATTAAATCAATTGAAAACGGATGATAAAATTATTGGGTGGGCTTGCGCCCCATGGGACCATATAAGTTGGCGCCACTGCGAATGTCCACATAAGAGAGAAAATAATTTACTTTGGTTTAAACCAAATGCCAAAAAGAAAAAAAAACGTCTAATTTAAAATATCAGTTCATTTTAGTACACCTTGTAAAATCTTTCATTTATTTTTAAAATTAATTTTAACATGTAATACTTTATTTTTTTAAGTAGCTATGCGGAAATTTATATGCAAGATAATATATGAAAGGCAAATAAACAGAATTCTTGTAAGGCACAATAAATTTCTAAAGTTGTTAATTTGTATTTTTCTAATAAATCTTATGTATTCGTGAATTTTTAAAATGATCTTTACTGTTCAAGATCGCATGTTTTTAAATAGCTGAGCTGTAAAAAATATGCAAGAGCAGCTGATAAATCAAGGTGGTTTTTTACAACTACAAGATAAAAATCTTGTTGCGTAAATAAATATCACCTCTAAAACGTTGAGAAATTTATCTAAAAATAATCTCAAATGTTCAAACTGATAACTTCTCTTTCTCCCTTTCAAGAATATGCTTTTACATTAATACTAAGAAATAAATTGACAAATGTACCCTTAACAGGGCTTAATTTGCGCCGGAGCCCAGCTCCGTACTTCCCTGTTTTTAGTAAATATTTAAACATTGATCGGAATTCACGGAACTCATAAATAAGGGGTTCCGGAGCCCAGTGCAATAACGACTTTACACATATTGTTACACATATTAGTCCAGGCAATAGAGACCGTATAGGGACCCTACCTAGCAAAATTCATGGTAGTTCTGGAAAAAGGCCTACTATATGTTTTTTGGGTCGCTGAATCCGAATTTGTAACTTCCCACCAAAATTTCCCCCGGCAACCCCCCCCCCCCAATTTTGGTAAAAAGCCCCCCAAAAGAGGTTTTTATTAAAAAATTCCATTTTTTTATTGTTTTAGAGAAAAAGTATTTAGAAATTCAGAATGTAGACAAAATTTGCAACAAATTAGATATATGACATTATGACTTAGGATGAAGGGGAAGGGGGGATCTGCCTCGGAACATGCGCCGCGGTGCTGCGTGGACTAAGTTGCGCAATTCCACTTAACCACTCACACGTTTACATTCGCCCTCCCATCTCCCCTCCGAACTTTCTCTATAAGGTTTACTTTAAGTTTTTTGGGTCGCTGAATCCGAATTTTTAACTTATCCCCCCCCCCCCGAAACCCCCCAAAATAATTGTTTTTAAATTAAAATTTTTATTGTTTTAGGGGAAAACTCTGTAGAAATTCAGAAAGTAGGCAAAATTTGCAACAAATGGGATACATGACATTACGACGTAGGATGAACGGGGAGGGAGAGGGCTACCTCGGAACATACACTGCGGCGCTATGTGCATTAAGTTATGCAAGTCCAGGTAACCTGGCAAAATTAATGCTAGTTCTGAATTTCGGGTCACTTTATGTTTTTTGGGTCGCTGAATCCGAATTTGTAACTTCCCACCAAACTTTCCCCCGGCAAGTCTCCAAAAAATTGATTTTTTGAGAAAATTTGGTTTTTGAGAACAGCGCGCGGGGAATGTTCCAAGGCAGCCCCCTCTCTCTCCGTTTATCCTACTTCATAATGTCATATATCCTATTTGTTTCAAATTTTGTCTACTTTCTGAATTTCTACACAGTTTTCCCTTAAAACAATAAAAAATTTAATCTTTTAAGAGATTAAAAAAATTATATATATATATATATATATATATAAAGAACTAGCAGGGGCTGCCACAAGCGACTCTTTTTATATTCTGTTCGCATCACTATTTTAAAGAAATACATTTTGTAATATATTTCTCTTTCAAATTTTGTCAAAGTGTATGTAAAATATTTTTCTTTCAAAAAGTGGTGCAAAATAGAATTAAAAAATAGTCGCGTGTGGCAGCCCTGAACTAGTTCCTTTCATGTAATCTCTTAAGAGTTCAATTTGATAATTTCTTAATTATTAGATTTCACTCAAAATTTGCCAATTTCGCATAGCTGAATTTTGAAGTTTATGACCCATTTAATTTAAGAATTAAAATTTTATGAGCTGGACACAGAGTAAGGCAAACGGAATGCATCAGTAGGGGCAACTCATCGTTTCACATGCATAACACAAAATTCGTAGAGTGGAAAAACTCGAAGAATATATTTTTTTTATATACATTACATTAATATTAATTATTAATGAGGTGCGTAAAAAAATCTGCTGTTAAGGCATTTATTTTATAAATAATTTAGATATATATATATATATTTTTTAATCAGCAAAATATCATTTCAATCAAATATTGTGAAAAAAAAAATAACAGTTACCTCGTCTGCATATTATTTTGTACATACTTATGTAAGGGAGTGGAGATCTTAAATATAAACTAGAAAACAGGAATTCTGCTTTTTCAGAATATAGTGTCGCCCCCAATGAAATAAAAAGAAATATGTATATATAAATAGTACAAAACATATTTCAATTTTAAGACAAAGTACACGCTTTTATTTTAAGTAAAATGAATCATTCGCATCCGCTTAAGAATTTCACATTTACGATTTACTCTTAAACATCTACAGTAAAGCATGTATAGGGCGTCACTATCGCAAAATAATACACAAATGCAACAAAAAGATGCCGTCATTAAAGAAACTCGACAAAAAAACAGCTATCTATGATTCATAGGCCTTCATATGTTTGTAACATTAATATAGATACTAAGAAACTAAATATAGTTTATAATAGCTCCATGTTTTAACAGAAATCATTCGTTTATATTTTTCAAAATAGCACGTATTTTGATAACATTTTTTTTTTCGATTGTTATGAGAAAATGGCAACAAAAATATATAATTACTATTTTCTAACTATTTTTCCTTTACTTTCTACAGAAATGGAGTATTTCCGTTGCCAATATTAAGCAAATGGCTCTAAAAACTGCAAAAAAATTAATATTTCAAAAATAAATGGAGATACAGTTTTCAAACAAATTGCATTTAAAAGTACTTTTTTCCCCCAATACGACGGTATATAAATCGAAAATGTGCGATGTTTAGAAGTTTAGAAAATTGCTATAGAGTATTTAATCGTACTGCTTTGTTTTACTGGCTTCTGTAAGGTAGTTATTTTTTGGAGACTCACAAAATAAGCTGGGAGAAAGAAATAGCATACCGTACCGGGGTCTAATAAAAATTGTTCATTAATTTTAGTTTATCAGCTAGGCGCGTAAATCAAATCCATCAAAGCAGTTTCTTATAAAACTTTTTTAATCGTCATTCAACAGCCCATCTTCTCTACATATTGTTGGAAAGCTACTTCGTATCGCTCAAGAAAAGTGACAATCTCGACAAAAGTAAATTTCACAGGAGAGGCAAAAATTTGCATAATTTTCCTATAAGGTGAAATTGCAGCACTCAACTCTCAATGCAGGAATGATAGTCCAAGAGCTGTTAAACATTTTAGGGAAGGTATTTGAGGCACCCTGAAAATTTGTGCAACACTTCTTTTGTAATGCCTGAATACAAAATCGAATGTCTGGCTGAAGGATCGTGGCCCAAAACATGTGCCAGACAAAAAATTGCACTTGACACGTGTCTGGCACAGTTTTTGTGCCGACGAAAGTGTCTGTCATTTTCAAAATATTTTTTTCTAAGCATAAATATTATTCTGTTTCAATCTCGGCGTGCCTCAAATAACTTTTTTGGGTAGTCAAAAAATGGCACTTGACACGTGTCTGGCACAGTTTTTGGGCCGACTAAAGTGTCTGTCATTTTCAAAATATTTTTTTCTAAGTATAAATATTATTCTGTTTCAATCTCGGCGTGCCTCAAATACTTTTTTTGGGTAGTGTCAAAAAATGGCACTTGACACGTGCCTGGCACAGGTTTTGGACCACGATCCTTCAGCCAGACATTCGATTTTGTATTCAGGCATTACAAAAGAAGTGCTGCACAAATTTTCATGGTGCCTCAAATACCTACTCAAAAATGTTCAACAGCTCTCCTACTAATAGTTTTCTTATACATTTTCAAATAGGTTCCTGCTGCTATTTTTTAATACTAAAATTATACCTAATTTTTTACTACATTGGACTGGAATAAGCCTGCATAAAATCAAGCTATAGGGATAAGCTAGTCTATTTTCCAAGTGGTATACTGCTATATCAGTTTATTGTAATGCACCGGTAAAAAAATAAGGCTGATTGAGAAACAACTGGTCACTTTACAATTAGCCTAAAGCTGCATAAAGCTCTTTAGTCCGGTCATTTGGTAGAAAATAGGGGAAAGTTTTGGTGTAGTTTTGATATTTGGTGCCTTATGTTTTTTGGGTCGCTGAACACGAATCTGAAGTTTGCCAACAAAATTTATCCCGGGAAACACGTTTTTTTGGCAAAAAACTGGAAAAAAAACGGGATTTTCTTTGTTTGTTCAAAATAACTTCAAAATTATGCATTTTACGCAAAAGTCCTCAGCACATAAATTAAAGAGGATAAAATTTCCTACATTTTACGTATTAAAAGTTTTTTTATCTGATCAATGGTTTAGCCGTGACAACGCCGCAAAAATGGGTGTGAAAAAAAAAAAAAAAATCTGAAAAAACGGGAATTACGGCAGTGCAAGGGGGGTGATTTACAGATTCTAGTTGGCCAAAATTATTTTTGGCGTCAATATAGTCGCATTGCCGTGAAATTGAAAAATGTTATTGATATTCAATATTGAATGTATATTGTAAAATGTTGCGTGTATCAGTCATTATTTCGTTACATTCAAATTCATTTCGGGACATTCAAAAGTATTTCATTATATTACGGCCTATGGGAAAATTCGTTTATGGTGGCTTTTAATAATGCTTCATAATTTCAAACACTTTGAAATTTATATACATATCTATGAAGTGCACTACAAGATGATTTCTTATAGAATATGGTATGGGTAGTATTTATCGATCATTTACAGGGACACTAAAAAGAATTATGTTACATTACGGTCTATGGAGAAAAAATGTTTGTGGTGTATTTTGTTCATGTTACACCTTTTAAAAAATATTTAAATTGATATATATCTCCGAGGTGCTCTATAAGACGCTTACTATTGAATATGATGTGCCATTGATCTTTCACATACAGGAGCACACAAAATAAATCAGTTATATTTTTCTCTGTATGAACAATAATTGATGGAAGTAACGTTTTCAGTTGTGGAACACTTTTTAAAATTAAAAAAATTCCATACTATTTAGCGTGTATAAATTCTATAAATCATATATAGGGCTGCACAAGACATCTATATACCCGCTTATTGCCGGAAATTGCTAACGAGGAATTTTCAACTGTGCTATGCGTTCACTAACAGTTCTAAATTTTAGCATATAGTGAATTATATGATAAATCTATAGTTCATATACAGGGATGTACAAAATTTTCAGCTATTTTTTCGATTTTGGTTGAAATTGTGTTTTCAAACGTGTTATATGGTTTACAAATTATTACTTAGACATCGTTTTTCACGTTATTAAACTATGAAGTTTTATTATAGTAGCCCGAATGCATTCAAAAATGTTCCATAATCTGATTGACGCATGATTTTACGTTCTTCTTGATTATTTTAATGATACTTTCTTAACGGTATGGAAGCTAAAGTGATAAAACTATTTTTGTATTATTATAACAAATTCTAAAATTTCTTTTTCTAAAATTTAAGGTACGGGACAAACATTCGACGGCATTAATGAAAATTGCTGTGTTGCATATTCTGTTGTATATTCATATTTATTTCTGCACAAACCTTACAGGAAACCTAACAGGAACCTTATGTAAAGATAGGGAATCATAAGATATCATGATTAATATAACATGAGAAAATGCCTACATTATGTTTTGCATTGTATCAAATCTGAATCTGGAGAATTTGTCTGGATCAATTTTGTAACCACTCAGAATTTGCAGCCAAATAATATATTTTAAATAATTTTGTCCCAATATATCTACATACAACTGGCAATTTTCGTCCAAATTTGGTCATAAATTTAAACATTTTGCTCTTGCAAAACTTCAAGTGTTCCTCATTGTAATTTTCCTCTATAAACAAAATATTTTCAACCAAATTCACATTTTCGTTACATTTTAAATCTTGTTGCCGTTGCATAATGGTGCAAAAGTTTATGTGACTAACTTAAATTCTGCTGTCTTTGATTTAAAAAAAAAAAAAATGGTACTTGAACTAAAATGTCAAGAAAAAGTCATGCCAGAAGGTTTCAAATATTTTTTATTAAATAAACATTTATTTTATACTGTTGGTAGTAAAAAAAACACCCACTAATTCCATACGTCTATTTTCTATGCTGTAGATGTCGGTGAAAAGCAGGGACCCTCAAGTAAAAGAAGACGGAAATAATATTTTTTTGTTTTTTAAATAAATGTACTTACTAATGTACATGTTTATTTATAATTAAATAAGGATTCATAATGAGTCGTCTTATTTATTATAAGCAACTTCATTGTAAAATGTAGTCATTCATATAATCTTTAGTATTATTTATAGTCAATGCTTGTGTAAAATGGTCAGTTTTCATGTTAAATTTACGTACAGCGGCGTAATTCCCGTTTTCTCTGAATTTTTTATTTTCACTCCCATTTTTGTGGCGTTGTCACGACTAAACCATTGATCATAGAAAAAAACTTTTAATACATAAAATGTAGGACATTTTATCCTCTTTAATTTATGCATTGAGGAATTTTACGTAAAATGTATAATTTTGAAGTTATTTGGAAAAAAACAAAGAAAATCCCATTTTTTGCCAAAAAAAAAACGTGTTTCCCGGGTTAAATTTTGTTGGCAAACTTCAGATTCGTGTTCAGCGACCTACAAAACAAAGACACCAAATATCAAAACTACACCAAAACTTTCCCCTATTTGTCCTTTTTGAGCACCTAATGCCTGGACTACTTTGCAATAAGCTTGAAAAGTATCAGGGTAAATGAAAAAAGGGCAGATAATTTTCCAATTGAATTGGATGTCTGAAAGAACGGTCTATGTCACAAATTTTGTTAAAAATTACAATTTCAATATATATAAGTTTTACTTTAAATAAAAAATTAAAACAAACTAAAAATATTATTTTCCTTACCTACCTAATATCTAGTTTTTTATTACTCGTCAATGTTCTGCTTGAAAACGAAAGTGGGAGCTAATTAAGATCAGAAAAAGGGCCTATATGTTGCACTAAGTGCTCAGGACATCGCTAATTAATAATAGTAATAGTTTTCCTCATTTCTGTAAAATTTTAAATTTGTAACATAGGTCTTTTTTCCAGACAGCACTTTGCAAAGAACCTAGGATGTTTGCAAAGAGCCGGGTTTTTCAATAAGACTACGACATAGGACAAACAGAAGTTAAGTCAATAACGTTTCTATGTCGAAAACATTAAATAAAGTGCTGCGTTTTAAAGTATATTACTTTAGGCGTTTTCCATTTTGTCTACATTTTATTCAAATTTGATAAACTTGCATATCCAGTTTATAAAAATGCTTAATTTTTTTAGTTTCTGTAAGGGGTTTACAAAGAATTATACATATACGAGTGAAATTATTTAAAATTGCATGTTTATAATATAAACAATGCTTTACTTAACTAATGCAAGAAAAATTTACAATATCTTTTAATTATTGAAAAGTTATAACCTTTAGTCCATAAACATATTAATTCAGTTGAAATTGTTTCTCATAAAATTATTAATTACATTTTACGATAGTTAAATAGCAGGTTATAATCTTAAATCCAATCTGTCACAAATGAGATTAAGATTAAAGCATGGGCATATGGGGTACAGAAACCAGGGTCCCAAGATTTAGGGCGCTCTCAAAACCTTAAGTTTTCAAAAACTGAAGAAGAGTTCCATGATTTACATAATTTTATGTATTATAACAAGATATGGATTATGCAAATCATTTATATGTTATTATCTGAGTACTGTAACTTGTGAAAACAATTGCAAAATCCTTGAATAAAAATAAATAGGAATATAATATTTTTAAATAAAGTAAAGTAAGTTACTGATTATATTTAATATTTTGCATAGTCTTCTTGGAACTTAATAGGCACTTACACCGGTTTTATTGTTATTATGAATTAATCAAGTCACTGTGTATTTGTACTAGTACATAAATCCGGCATTTTGTTAATTAAGAAAAACGTTCCTCCCCCCCCCCCCGCCCCACGAATGTTAAGAGGCCAGTTTAGCTCAAAATTGGTAAAAAATTTCGCTTTTTCTTATATTAAATGAAAGCCCGTTTAATTATGAATATTTTGACAACTCATTTTTACCCATACAGTAATTATATCGCGAGATATTGTAAATTGTGTTAATACAACCGATGCAATTCCCCACACAATTGAAAACTTTAAAATCGCTTTTTCTCCATGTTCATATTCTCTCCGCTTTCATGTTTTCAAAATGCTAAGGCTTTTTTTCAATTTGAGATAGAGATTTAAAAATTTTTGTACATGTTCGTTATTATATATGTAATAAATCTGCGTATGGAATTAGCCTTCAGGTTTTTTGTTATTTTTTTAAAAAAAGTATATGAAGATGCGTTAGATTTCATCATTTTACACCATATGTATCAGCAAAAAAATTATATTAAATGCAATATTAGATGTATCTATCCATACGCATTCTTGTGTAATATACATTTGAAAATCTTTATAAAAAAATTGGTCAAAAATATTAATATTTAAAAAAGTAGCAGGGATTTAAAGAATTTCCAAAATTTTTAAACTATTTAAAAAATGTAATTAAACATGCAGTTAATTTTTTTTTTTCAAAATGTACGTTTTTTTTAACCCCTTAATTCTCGCTCCCGTCAATATCACGGGGTGAGGTGTCGTTCGTTATTTCTCGGGCCCGTCATATTTCCGGGCTGGGGATTTATTGCTGGAAAAAACTTCTGAAACCAGAAAAATTTAACTGGCATTTCCGTGTGAAGTCTTTGAATATTAGCGTTTGGGTTTGGTTTTTGGCGCTGATTGTAATGTTGGACTTTGTATTGCATGTTTCGAAATATATCACACTAAAAAAAAATTATTAATCAAAATTTAATGTACATTATATTATTTCAAATATTATTTGTAAAAATTTGTTTGATGATAATAAATAAAGATCTATGATGTGAAAATCAAAGATGTTATTCGCATTCATTTGTAAACGTTAAAACACAGAATTCTCGCATGATGGCTTTTCCACAAATGTGAATTTGTTCTATAACTTTTTTTTTTTTTTTTTTTTTTTTTTTTGCCTTAGAAAAAACTAATTGCACATTTTATACAGAAACCTTATAATTATTCAATTTCTGTAATAAAAAAAAAAATAGGTATTTTTTTTATGGTTTTTCCAAATATTAAGCGACCGTTAAGGGGTTAAAACATTGAAATGCAGTGAGTTTTTGAACCATATTTTTAAAAATAAACAAAATTGTTGAAAAGGTAAACTGTCTCCTTAAATGAAAAAGTTTTGTTAGTGATGCAGAAAAATTTAGTCTTGTTTTAACGCATTAAAAAATATCAAATTAAGACTATAATTAAAAGTTATATAGGAAATACACACATGAATTTTTTTTCACTTTGTTACACATTATACACATAAGGAATCCGCTTGAAGATTGGGCTCATAGCCTCAAAAAGTCAAAGTCTAGTAAGAGATAGTCACAAAATTATATAATAAAAATATATATGAGGGATTTTGTTAAATTAATTGCAGGCGGTTCATTTTGATACTCTGGATAATTGTTTAAAATAAAAATATTGAAGCACAACCTTGGCGCCACATGGAAGAGGCTATGATGGGAGGGGGGGGGGGATTTGTTATAGTCATAATAGTCCAGTATGACATTATTATATTTATCATGAAATTCATAAAATACAGTAAAACCTCTCATAAGGACCGTTTATTTATGGTCTATAATTTTTGGCTAGAAGCTCAATGTTAATTTTCCTCCATTAAAGGACCACTATTTGCCGTCTCCCTCCCTGAAAGATCACTTTTCAGTCGAAGGGTATGATTATTTTCCTTTGCACGACGAATTCTCGAAATTCCATTCTGTCCGGAAAACACATGAATATGAGGAAGCTCGTGAGTGTTACGATGATTTATCTAAAGACAGAGAATCGTATTATAGAAAATCTCGACAAAGGTAGGACTTTAAAATTTTATATTGAAAAATAAATTCTACACTCATTTATAAAAATGAATGATACTACAATCGAGATTTTTTTAAAATCTATTTTAGAAGCTCATACCGATCCAGATAATGAGTTTCCGCCAGTTAAAGCTTCTATTTCATGTCAAAAAATACTTGTTGAAATCGATAGATTGATAGAAAGTTTGATACCTGTTAGAGATGATATTAAAATAAATGATTTAAAGAGATCAAAGAATGTTTAGAAATAAAAATTATTTATGAGAAATTGTTAAAATCAAACCAAACTACAATTAATTCTTTCTTTAAAGCTGTATAGACATGGAATATAATAAACTAATACAACAATTTATATATTTTTTGTAGTATGTATTTCATGAGACTTGCCTTTACCCATCACCTCTATACAGAGACCACCTCTCTGAAAGACCGATTTTTTATGGTCTAATGGATGACGTCTCCTTAGAGAAGTTTCACTGTATTTATATTTAATAATTTTAAAATTTAAGTAGTTTTAAGAAAATAGCAATTTTTCGGTGAATTTTATACTATTTAAAAATAAATAAACAAATAAAAATTACTTATTTATTTGTTTATGTCACATATTTTCGACATTTTATAATAATTAGCAATTTTAGACTTAAAAATTCAAAAAATTCATAAATAGATTAATAAGCAACAGATATTTAAATCACGAAATCTTCCATAATCAGTCTCTTAGGATTTTTGAATATATATATAGGGTAGATGTGCCAGTAATGGACACCCCTTGATTTTTTTAGTTAATAAAAAAATAACTAATAAATATTTAGCTTTAATTATTATTATTATTTTATAATTCCCCTTTGCATGTTTTATAAAACTGGGTTATTGTTGACACTTTTAATCAAACCAATCAGGAAGCAGAAAATAATGTTTCAAAGTTTCGCTGTTTTTCTGTGAAAATCTTAATAAAGAGGCTAAGAGAGGCTTCATTTAATTATTTTATATATTATTTATTTTCTTGCAAAATTTGAATTTTTTTGTTTGAGTAGCATTAGAAAACTTAAAATTTAATATACTAACAACCATTTACAAAATTTCATTTATTTTTAATGTTTTAAGAGGGGGTGTCCATTACTGGGATGGTTAATTAGTCATTTTCCAGTAATGAACTCCGTGCAGACAATGCTAAAAATGCAATTTCAGTAATGTTTATAGTGTGCATAAAATATTTTGACTTATCTGCAAACCTAAATAATCAAATTTAATTTTTAAATTATACTTACCAAACTGTAACACCACCAAATCTTTTATAAATAGCTGCTTTTAAATTATTTTATGTGATTAATAAAATTTCAATATTTGATTATTTTTCCTTATGTTATATGCACCTTGCATATTTCATAATCTGGCAATCAAACCAGCCAGGAAGCAGAAAATATTGTTTAAAAGCATGGTCAATGAGGGGCTCATAGGGCTCATCCCTCTCTGTTTAAATAAAAACAATTAAATTACAGAAGCTATTAAAAATCTATTTTCTGTCTTAAATGTTTCCTTATTCACTTCTGACAAACAAAAAAAAAAGGGGGGGGGGGGGGAGTAATATTACTGAAAGTTGTAAGTAATATTAATGAAACTAGCAAATCTGCAGATCAGTGGCCTCAAACATCAGTTCTACAGTTTTACTTTGAAATTATTTTATTTAGTATTTAAAATATTCAACTCACAATATCATTTCTTTCATATTTGTAATATTAATTATTATAAACGATACATCAAGTAGTCTCTGGAAGATTAATTGTTAAAAATTAGTGAGATAAAACTAAACACTAATACTCCAAAACTTTTTTTTTAAATTACCTTTTAAATCCCCCACTGTTTCAATAATTTGATAGAGCTGTAATTGCCTGATATTTAGTACTTTAAATTATAAATCTAAAATAATAAAAACACCGATCTTCTGATAATTACAATAATTGATACAAACAGTAAATGATGATGACAAACATTTTATTAATTACTGGTATCCTAATTGTTAAATTTATTTCAAAATAACTATTTTGTTTCATTAGTATGTATTCATTAAATTCTGGTTCTAAATACAGTCATAAAACAATTATATTTATTATTTTTTATGGGGTGTCCATTAGTGGAACAGAGGGTGTCCATTACTGGGCTTTTGGGTGTTTTGATATATTTCTGTTATTTAAAATTCGATTCATATTGGGAAATGAGACTATAAGAATGGTTAAATATTGTTGACAGGTTAATATAATATTGAAAAAACTGGAATATAATAACTATTAATACAAAAATAATTTAAAAAGAAATTCCTTAAGGGTGTCCATTACTGGCACATCTACCCTATTAAAAATTTAAAAAATCCCTTTTCAACAGTCTTGCTATGTCGCTAACAAGAGTTAATCTCATCTTAATAAATAGCATGTTATGCTTTATAACCAGCTGCAAGTTTCTTACACAAAATTACAAACATTATGTACGCAATTTTAAAGTTTAAATTCCAGAGAGTTTTTAAACAGCAAATGAATAAAAGATTTAAAGTTTGATAAATAAAATACTTTCAGGTACTAATAAAATATTTCATTCCATCGCTTATATTTGAAGACATTTAAATCCGATTGTATAGAATTGTAATAAAAAGAAGAAAAATACAAGTACTTACGAATTTACGTTTATTAAAAAAAGAGATATCCAATTCACTAACTATTGGCTACACTTTGTTGATAAACGCCACATGAATCAGTTTGACAACAATACACGCACTCGGTTTGAAGATTTAGAGTTTGATAAATAAAATACTTTCAGGTACTAATAAAATATTTCATTCCATCGCTTATATTTGAAGACATTTAAATCTGAGCGTATAGAATTGTAATAAAAAGAAGAAAAATACAAGTACTTACGAATTTACGTTTATTAAAAAAGAAATATCCCATTCACTAACTACTGGCTACACTTTGTTGACAAGCGCCACATGAATCAGTTTGACAACAATGCATACACTCGGTTTGAACTTTCGTGAACGAAATGAATGACTGTGAAAATCGTAGTCTGCGTACGAGAATAGTGTTGATTGGCTGAGGTTGGGTCAGGAGAAGTCGCGTACCTTTGCTCTCGTTCTTGCTCAGAGGTTACAAGTTTGGCGAAAACAATACTCGCCAAACAGATTCTCTGTAATAAATTGCACTTAAATTACAAACATTAGGAAAACCTGTCCCATTTAAAGAGTGGCCGAGCGTCAAGCAGATTTCGACATTTGCAGTGGCGCCAACTTAAATGGGTCCGTGGTGCCCGATCCCACCCAATAATTTGTATTTGCTCTACCAGCCACCCATTTTTCATTATTATATTTTCGTGCTTATTTATTTTTCAATCGTTGAAGAAAAAATTTTTCGTTGACGTTCAAAAAATTATTTTATTTGAAAATAGGGTAACAATAGCAATAACAGACACATTTTAGCCTAAAACACAACCTGCGCCCTCCCCTCCTCTTAATCCTAAAAGACGTACAATCAATTTTATCTCAAAAAAGAAATTTCCTACATATTCGCGGATTATTTTTTCTTCCTAAATGCACTAAATTTGCAGTTATTATATTCAGCACTTTCCATTTTTCGTGTTAAAGGATCTTTCAGAAAATTCTGCCAAAGACTTTTAAGAAAAATTTTCAACATAGATCAGGAAGAGTCGTCATGAAACAGCAATCAATTATAAGTGAAGATGAAACATATATGTTCATATATATTAAATATAAAACGCTATTCGGTTCCAAACCACTTCAGAAGTCATGTCTATAAATTTCATGCTTTTTACGTATAGAGGAGACCGGGGGAATGGCGATACCTTAAGGGAATTTAAATTTTTTCACCACAAAAAAATGTTTATTTTTTTATAGTAAAAATTCTAAATCTGCATCATGATCTTTAGTATCAGTATAAATTTAACCGTAATCGTAACTGTAAAGTAAGAACACATGAAAAAAATTTCTTTCAACCTCTGCACAGTGGCGGGATTACCCAGGATACTGGGATGATTCCGCCACTGTATCAGGGTAATGACGCCACTCTTTAATGACCTAGTAAATACATAAAATGGATACTAGAAAACACATTACCAAGTCCGCGATCATGACTAATTGGGGCCCTGGGCAAAGATAAATTAGGGGGCCCCATTCAAATAGTTACAACATTATTCAAAGAGAACTGATGGTCAGTCATATGTATAATGCATAAACAATTTTTTCGCACCTTGCATTTTAAATAGGAGAAAATTTTTAACTCCGTCAATTCTAAATTAAGTTCCTTAATTAATAAAAATGATCTTTTTTTCTTAGTACAGAACAAAACTGTTTTATATAACTTTAGCAACTTGTTATATTACTTTAAGATGAACTAAATAACTTCAACTTATGGAAGACTAAGAGTGTCAAATACTCTAACATATAAATGAGTTAACCAAGTTACTTTCTTTTACATCTTCTTAAGTTGAACTACACACAACATAATATCAAATCAAATACATTCTACTTCGCAAGTAGAAAGTGTATTTTAAATAAATCTAAAAAAGATAGCAATTTTTGATTTGTTTTTTACATTTAACTCAAAGTTAAAAGAAAAAACTTTGAATACAGAAGAAAATTTATCTCATAACAATTAGAACTGATTATTTTCAATCACTAAAGTTTAGATATGGTTTAAGTTCATTGCTAATACAATCCATTAAAATCAAAATATTATTTCTTATTTAATAGGCGTTGAGTTTAGCTTTGCGAATGCATCGAGCTCTGTGAGTTCAAAATGATTTTTTTTTTTTTTTTTTTTCAGAAAGTTTAGTAGAAATCTTTTAAAGATGGAATTTGTATTTTGCATTTGGAAATTTCCAGAGATGGAATTGGAAAAAAAAAAAAAAAAAAAAAAAAAACTAAATATTTTATAAATTGATATATGGATTTGGGGCCCCCTGGGCAAAGTCCCGATTTGCCCATGCGATAATAAGGGTACACATCACCTACTGAAAATATTTAGAAAGCAATGTAATTTAGCAGAATAATGAATAATTACAATGCTCCTTAATCCAGATTTATTAATGTGCTAAAATTGCAATTTAACTCAAATTGCAAAAGTCACTCTTTGCCAGGCGTCATTACCCCGAAAGGACAATATAGCGGAAATCCCCCCAGCAAAGCCGAAAGAAGAATCGAACTTGTTCAACAAATTGCAAAAATATGAAAACAGTCATGTGGTTTTGCTTTTGGTTCTCAAGCACAATATGGCAGTACCATATATCAGAATAGAGAGCAACTAAAAAAATGTTCATTGTCTGAAATATTGAGAATGTCCCATCCATGCCTTGTCCCATTCATCCCCCAGCTCCCCTATGTTCCAAATTATGAATTCATGAAAATTTCATCTTTCAAAGCATTTTTCGTGAATTTTTTAAAACTACATTAGAAGATTTACGCAATCGATCCAGGCAAAATTTGGGGCCTTTTTAAGACCTCTTCACAAAAAATCTATTTAATAAAACAGGCCGTTTCACAAAATCCCTCTTAATAAAACAGGCCTTTTCACAGAATTCCTTTAAATGAACATGTCCCTTCACAAAATTCCTCTGAATGAAATAAGCCCCTTCACAACATTTCATTTCATGGTAACATACTCTTCATTAATTACTTTTATTTTATTAGATTTTGAAATGTAAATGTCCGCATACGAAACAAGCTCTCCAGAAAGGAAAACTTTAGGAGGAGGACTTAAAGAATTATTAATAATAAATACTTGATTTGAATCTGAGTAACTGGATTTCATCTTTCATTACAAAATGTTATTTTTCACAAAAATATAATAAATTTCACAAAAGTAACTTTTACTTTAAAATGGGCCTCAAGATAAAAAAAAAAAAAAAAAAAAAAACCCTGCATCGACTGTTAGTCTCTGAATACAGCAACAATTTCTTTCAAGAAACTTCTTTTTTTTTTCATGTCGATAAATTTATATTATAAAGCAATACCTTTTTCTTGAGTAACGTTACCGTCATCTTGACGGTGGCAATGACCTGAACAATCATATTTACTTTTACTGCGATTTTCTTTTAATTTCCAAGCACAATTTAAATTTTTAACCACTGAATAGCGAAAAATGTAATTAGTTTGAAAACTGTGTCTCAATTTACAGATCTTTAATGGTTTTTAAAATAATTTTCAAACATGATTTTTTTTTTTTAATCCATCTCTATCGAATCTCTACGAAGGATTAAGCTGTCTGTACTTAAAACAATATAAATAGTTCAGCTTTTTTTTTTTCGAATAATATTCCATAACGTAATTAAAACGTCATAAATAAATAAATAAATAAATAAAACTAAACCACAGCTTTAACAGACATGCAATCGAACTACACGCTACCATTGAAATTATCAGAATCTAAAGAATCCTGGTGTCCAGAGTTTTTGGAGCCTCGATTTACGCGAGACACCTGGGCAACACTAATTACATAGTATGCTAAAATTTAGTTCAATTTAGAAACGCATAACACAGTTAAAATTTCCCCTTTGTAGTGAATTTTTAAAGAAATCAATCCTTATTAATTTTTTTCTTATCTATTAGAACAGTGTAAAAAAACAAAAAAACAAACAAACAGATCTTGACATTTACAAACACTTCACTCACAATAAAATATACAGTTGCAAAAGTTCTGGTTTCAGAATCAAATTTCACTAATTAAAAATAACACTCTAATTAGTATACTTTCATCACATGAAAACTTTAAATTTCATTCTAAAATATATATCCCCTGCCTATACTGGCTGCAGATAAAATTAAACAGAATCAAAACAATAATGACAATAATGCAACGGGAGCACCATGCTCCATGCAGCACTCTCAGAAACCAAAAGCCAACTAACTAATGATGTCATAATTATGACTTGACAACACAGCACAGAATGCATACTGCTGCCAACTATTAACAAACAGAGGATTTGATTCTTAATGAAATGAATTGCTGAATAACCTTCAACAATTTCTGTCAATAATACGCGATATCTTTTATGCAGCCCTGTATATGATCTATAAAAAACGAGTAATACGCAAAAAATTAGGGTACTTTTCGGTTAGCCGAGCGCCAGTGTTATCTATACATATATATATAGACATATACATACACACACACACACATATATATATATATACAATGGTCATCAAAATTAAAGGATAATGAGAAAAAATGTGCTCACTAAGATAATGTTGCAACCAATGCAAAATGCTGCAATTATTTAAGTTAATTAAGTACTATTGAACTCAAAATTGCTCTTACGCGCATAAGTTAGCGTCGGAAATATGCAAATTAGATGATTGACAATATGGTGCGGTATGGACGTATGTTGGAATTCTGGTCCGTAGTGTTGTTTAAAGTGAATGTGGTGTTTGAATGTGATCAGTATTCATTATTTATGGCTCAAAGACATCGTTTAAGTTGAGGTCAAAAGTGGCGAATAATTGGTAGAATCGAGGATGGTCAAAATGCAGGTCGCCCAAGATTTGAATATCCTCAAAGTATCATATCAAGAGCTTCAAGTCGCTTTTTAAGCACTGGATCCGTTGATAGGTAGCCTGGTCAAGGGAAACAAAGAGCAATAACTGCATCCGAAGACCGTTTTTTGTCATTGGCTCGAAGAAACCGCGAAGAGACTACAAAGGACATGGTTTAAAACCTTCAGGCTGCCACAAGAACTCTAATTAGCTGTTCTACTGCGGTACGAATGCTAAACGAGGATGGACTGTATGCGAGAAAGCAAAAAGTTTGTGACCCACTCACTTCAGCTTTCCAAGGGACCCGTTTAAACTGTTGTTGTCGTCATGTTCAATGCAGACAAGAAGACCGAGTCTTTCATTGTTCTTGACGAGGGTAACAGTTTAAACGGGACTTTTGGGAAGCTGGAGTGAGTGGGACACAAACTTTTGGTTTTCTCGCATACAGTCTATTCTCTTTAAGCATTCGTGCAGTAGTAGAACGGCTAATTCGAGTTCTTGTGGCAGCCTGAAGGTCTGAAAACAAATGTCTTGTAGTCGTTTCGCGGTTTCTTCGAGCCACAGTGACAAAAAACGGTCTTCGGATGCAGTTGTTGCTTTTGGTCTCTCTTGACCAGGCTGTCTATCAACGGATCCAGCGCTTAAAAAGCGGCTCGAAGCTCTTGATATGACACTTTGAGGGATATTCAAATCTTGGGCGACCTCCATTTGTTTTTTACCTTCCTTTATTCTACCAATTATTCGCCACATTTGACCTTATCTTAAATGATGCCTTTGAGCCATAACTAATGAATACTAATCACACTCAGACACCACATTCACTTTAAACAACACTACAGACCAGAATTCCAACATACGTCCATTGCGCATAACATTGTCAATCACCTAATTTGCATATTTCCCACGCTAACGTATGCGCGGAAGTGCAATTTTGAGTTCAATAGTACGAGTATTTAATTAACATAAATAATTGCATCATTGGGCATTGGTTGCAACATTAACTTAGTTAGCATATTTTTTTCTCATTATCCTTTAATTTTGATGACCAGTGTATATACATATGTATATATATATATGTGTATGTGTTTGTGTGTGTGTGTGCGTATATATATATATATATAAGTGTGTGTGTGTACATATCTGCATATATGTATGAATATGTGTATATATAACACTGGCGCCCGGCTAACTAAAAAGTACCAGAATTAGTTACATATAAAAATGCGTGCCACAGACAGACAGATGGGCGGGCGGGCGGATAGACAAACCGAATTCATAAACACTTTTCAACAGCACGATGGAGCTTATTTGTGTCTTTTCTGAAGTTTTAGAGTCTTTTTAGATGTTTTGACTAATTTTCTGGAATCTTCATCTTCCCATTTCTGAAAAACCCTTACGTGATAGAGGAAAAAACTTAGCATTTTTTAACCAACATATACAATATAGTATAGAAACATCTAAAACGGCATAGAAAAAGATTAAAAAATATTATTTTGTAGACTTAGTAATTTGGGACGCATGAAGAATTTTAAGACATTGCCCTCAGAATTCTAACTTCTAATGTTTCCCACATGTCTGAGTCCTTTTAAACCAGACTATGTCCAGCTAATTTCATTAGGTACATTAAACAGGAAAATAAGTATTTTCTATCGGAATTAACTTCTTTAAACAAAAGATAATATGCTTGCATGCGTAATGCTTTCCGATTTTATCTCAGTTGTGGTTGTCACAAACATGTCTTTATGACAGATTTGTGACAAATGAACAAAAAGTCAACTGTCACAGAAAAACATATTAAGTATTCACAAATTGTCTCCTCATTTCTAGGAATTTCAAAAAAGAAAGACAAATTCTAACAGGTTCTTCTAAAAACAATTAGTCGGGGAGAATTATAATGTGTGTTTGTTTTAGAAATCATATCTTTTAACTAACAGAAGTTTAAATTATTTTTGTGCACGTGTTTTAAAAATGTACGGTATCAATTCAGAGCAGTTATCTCGGGTTATTATCTCAGGTATCCTCTTCATTTCTTGCTTATTACGCATGGTGATACAGATAAAAATCCTTTCAAAGAAAGTAAAGCATGTTGTTTTGAAATCAGGACAGTTAAATCTTGGGGTTTTTTCCGATTTGCACAAACTGCAGGAATAAATTTGTTTTTAACACTTTCCAACATAAATACTAACAAATTAACACCTTGTAATAATATACTAATTTTAATTGCTAAAAGATGTATGATTAAAACATTAAAGATAGTAAAAATAGGTTAATTCGACTGTTTACATGTTTCGACTCTCCCCGAGTCATTTTCAAAACAAATCAATAAAAATATTCTAAAATTGCACGGTCTATGAAATGCCATCATTCAGTTTTTCATATTATGCACGATATTTTTTATTTTACTTGGATGTTAATTTCTATTCTCCGTAACCATTGATTATCTCGAACAATAATTTCGGTAAGTTAAACGAAGCTGCATGTAGCTGATATTAAATATAATAGAAAAGCCACAGCCCTGCAAGATTATATCAAGAACATTCAAATAAATTTCAATGAAAGTAAGATAATTTTTTTCCTCGAGACTGTATTATTCATTCATTAGACCAGTGGATACCAACGTGGGTCGTACGCCCCACCGGGGAGCAATTTGTCATTTTAGGGGGGCAATTTCAACTTTGTAACTCACCCATTCGCTGTGAGGTTTTTTGGACTTTTAGACTAAAAGTAAAAATATATTTTTAAAAATAATAATAATAATAATAATAGTTTTTTTTTTTTTTTTTTTTTTTTTTTTTTTTTTTTTGTTCCGAATTAAAAGCTTAAAATATAATTAACACCAGAATAATTACATGAATAAACTTTAAAAATATTTTAAAACCATTTTTAATATTTAAAATTTTTTATAACTTTTCTGGTTACAGATATAATTTACATTGTATTCTTTAACTTTTTCGATTATTTTAAAATGAGCTTTTTATATCTATATGCTCTGCTGTATGCAGAGTTGTATAATATAGACGTGCGCAAAAAATTTTCCGCACAATTCGGAACTTTGCGAAAAACTTTTTTAGGGGAGAAAAAAAAAAGGAATTTTTTTTTTTTAAATTTTTATACGAAACTTTTTTTTTTTTTTGGCAAATTTGACAAAAGGTCGCGAAAAACCGCAAACTTTGTCAAAAGATCGCGAAAAACCCCGCAAATTTCGCCAAATAATCACGAAAAAAACGCAAATTTCGCCAAAAGATCGCGAAAAAAACGTAAATTTCGCCAAAAGATCGCGAAAAATCCACGTATTTCGCAAAAAATCGCGAAAAATCCACGTATTTCGCCAAAAGATCGCGAAAAATTCAAGTATTTCGCTAAAAGATCGCGAATTTTGTCAAATGGCCGCGGAAAAAAACACATGGACCACGCCCCCCCCCCCCCCCCTCTCTGCTGTAACTTTTCAGAAAATTTGCTGTGAATTTCAGAATTTTTTTTTGACTCAGAATCACCCCTGGTTAACAAAGTGACTGGTATTTTGTACGAAGAGGTCACAATATTAAAGATTGGGCTGTTTCCAAATGCACTGACAAAATAATTGATAAGAATTCATCCTTTCTCATCATGGATTTTTAGATTTATTATTTTTTTAACAAAATAATTATTCTTTAATTAATATCAATTAATTTTAAATTTAAATAATTATTTTAAAACCACTGTTTTTAATTCTAATCCTTAAAATAATATAACACGTTATTTTATTAAAGATTAAATTAATTTGCAGAAAGCTTTTGACCCAATATTTGTGTGCGCAGAAAGTTTTTGGTTTTATACAAGTCTGGCTGTATGCAATATGAAGAAACTTTTATTCGTAAAACTATTTAAAAGTATAGCTAAATTTTACTCTCTTGAACCTATTTAAACCTAAAACATATTTGAAATATCTAAACTTGGTACTATAAGCTTTATAAATCTTAATTCTTCTTGTGTATTTTGTTGTTCATAGAAAAAATTGTACGTTCTTTGTTATCAATTTTAATGCTAAATGTGAATCTCTCCAGCATTTTATGAAGATAAAAATGCGGCCCATATAACACTTGTTAAATATTTAGGTAAGTTGGAAAGGCACAGCAAAACTCTTTTGTGCATAAAAGTGAAGATGTATTGCTTAATTTATCTAATTATGTTAAAAATACTTTTATGACAAAAAAAAAAAAAAAAAAATCATCATTTGATCAGTTAAAAAAATGCGAAATGAATAGTTAAGGCTCTGTAGGTTTCCTTCAGGTTAATAGACTTCATAGTAAAATGATAAGAGATATATGTTGGGTCATTTTCAAAATAAGTACAATTTGGTGTCTTACTGTTCTAAAATTTATGATACTAGAAATAGGTAAAAATTTCAAACCCATAATTGTTCTTTATTTCCTTTTTTAATAATTCAAGTGTTAAACCAAGTAATTTATATAAAAGTAAATTAAATTAACTAAAAATAAAAATAAAGGATTGACTTTTCAATGGGAACTATGCTTGTCTCAAATCCAAACTTTGATTTTTAACATGTTATAATTTCTAATCAATAATCACTATATTTTCATTGATTTGGCCAATTTTATTTTAAAAACAATATAAATTTTGAGTACTTATAGCAATATGTCTGAAAATTGATTTTAATATGGAATAATTTTATGAAATAAGACTGTCTTACATGGTTTGTGTCACTGGTCTAACAACTAATATTTTTCAGCTTTAAATACTACCCTGATGATAAAAATTGAAGGAATTTGCTTTTTGATGTTAGCAACACTGTTTGTAAACAAAATGGTGGAAAAACTAGCTGCCTCCATGTGGTCTACTGTTTAAAAAGGGAAAAAAATATTCCTAAATCCTCTAAGTTCTTTTATTATGTGTCAATGGTCTAACAAATATTCTATTAAACAGATAACAGTTAAATCAATTTAATAAAAAGATTATAATAATACAGTAAAAAAAGTTTTGTTTAACACCCTAAATCATAATATCACTATTTTTAAATGAGGAATAAAAATTTGTTTCTTAAGAAATGTCACTGGTCTAACAATATATTTGTTAAATTAGCGACAAATCCTGTTATACCAGTGACACAATGTTAAGCAATAAAATAATTTCATGTAGAAAATGTATTTTAAAAGTTATAATAATAATATTATGAGTATTCACAACTTTAATAAAGAATGTCTTTGAGTTAAAGCAAAAATGTCAACAGTCTAATGTAAAATGTCACTGGCCTAACGTATGTCGTTGGTCTAACTAATACTTACTTTTAAGTAATTAGTGTGTATTTGTGCTAATGAGTCAATTAAGCTCAGCCACTGCATTATTTGAGTTACAATTATCTTTTATTAATCATAGTAAAATAATTCGTGGAAAAAGTTATACTTTAAAATTTTTAAAAAAATTGCTGAAAATGTACTTTATTTTGAAAATGACCCTGTTACAGAATTTGTGTGTGGGAAAAAGGAGGGGGGGGGGGGGGATCGCGATTTTACAGATGCTTCGGTGGGGCGTGACCAATGAAAGGTTGGGAACCACTGCATTAGACGAAAAACCATAGAGATTGTAATACGTAAAAATTCAATATGTAACGATGCAGCATCATTTAACGCACCAAAATTATGGCTCGTGTTGCTCAATGGTTAGGGAAAATAAAAATTAACTTCCAAGTAAAATAAAAAATAACGTGCATAATATGAAAGAGTACGTGTAAAATTGAATGATGGCGTTTCATAGACTGTTCAATTTTAGAATATTTTTATTGATTTGTTTTGAAAATGACTCAGGTAGAGTAGAAACATGCCAATAGTAATAAACCTATTTTTGCTGTTTTTAATGTTTTAATCATACACCTTTTAGCAATTAAAATTAGTATATTTTCCAACATAGTTGAAAAGTATTTGCGAATTCGGTTTGTCTCTTTGCCGTCTGTCTGTCGGTGCTCTAACTCTCGTAAATATACTCGGATCGCCATGAAATTTTAATATGTGATTGAGTTTTCCTATAGAATGTTCGATATTGAAAATGAAATGTCTAGCATCTATAGATTGTTTACAGAGACGCGCAAAAGAATTCCGTTACATGGTTGCCACGCTTCAGGGAATTTCCAGACAAGGAATTTCTTCAGCACCAGTACTTTCTTACAGAGAATCTCTCTTTAAATAAGGCGAAATTTCAAGCGTTTAATCTAGATATATTTTTCTATAAACAACAACAACAAAAAAAATACTGATATTTCGACTGGAAAATTCCTTGCAGCATGGCAACCCTGCGTTACATCACAGTCTATTGGGAGAAATCGTTTATTGTGCATTTTATTGATGTTACCGTATGAGATTTATCTACATCACTGAGGTGACCTACAACATGCGTTTTCAGGAGTATAGAATAAGTAGAATTTATAGTTCATTAGCAGTGACACACAAAAGGATTCCATTACATTATGATTTATGGCAAAAAAGTCTTTGCGGTTCATTTTAATGATGTTATGATACTTCAAACATAACGAAATCATTGAAATGTTCTACATGCTTTATAAAGATTATAGAATGCATGGTACTCGTATTTATAGTTATTTACAGAGACGCACAAAAGAATTTGGTTAAATGACTGATTAAGATCGATAATTGCTGAATGTGCGTTTTCCTCTGCGGTTATGCATTTTTATACTGATCTATTTTTAAATGTACTCGTATTAGATGGTGTGCCTAAGTTCACATATAGAAAAGCATGATGACGTAAAATAAAATGCTCTATATTTTTCGAACGAATGAATCAAATTAAACCAAAAATCATGCAGCTAATTTTGGCTACCTCACCAACATACCTATACCTAATTACAGATCAACCGGGTGCTTTTTACGGCAGATATCGTGAGGCATACAGAAAAATAAATAGACAGATACCAGATACTTTTCGGATCATCATGGTAAGTCTCACTGACATTTTGGCAATAAATATTTGATGAAATATGAGGATTTGTGTGAAATTATTTTTAACTGCGCAAGCGCGAACAATACCAAAGATTTTTTTCCCATGATTTGGTAGTCAATTCATAGAGCAAGTCTTATAATAAAAGACCAGTCAAATGTCATAAAAATTCAGAAAGATATATCGGCGATATTACAATGAGATGAATTTCAGTTTCTTTCTAAAAGTAGCTGGATGATAAGGGGTTTTTCACAAATTGTCATTTTTAATTTTCATTTTTTATTGATGATTTAGTTCTTCTTTGAAAACTAGCAGAACGAGTGAGTCTATTCCAAAAAAAAAAAAAAAAAAAAAAAAAAGAATTATCAAAATCTAAGCATCTGTCCCACAGCAACTCGTTGACATTTATTAAATACGAACTGCATTGTTTAAGGGTGTATTCCGATCCAAATTGCTTATTTTCTGATTCATTTTAAAATTCATTTTTGCTCTCAAACGCACCAAACTTGGAAATTATCTTATTTAGAAACTATACAATGTGCGGTGCTTCTTAATTTTTTGATAAATGCAGAAAATACTGTAAAAAACGCTGTCAAAGTTGGCGTTTTGAACCGAATTTTCCGAAGCGGGCGATCTGGGAATGAAAAAAATGGTCATACTGAGAAAATAATTGTTTAAAAATCAAATTCTAATTAATTGAGCTGAAAATGAAATCACACGGCATGTTAAACATGTCTTCATAAATCACCCCAGCAAGTTTCATGTTTTTACTTTTAAAAATGATTCTGAAAATGTCTCAGAAAATTTCGAGCTGTTGAGGGTGGAAAAATATTTTTTCAAATACACCCTTAATGCCAGTTAATAAAAATTGACAGTCTGTGGAAAATTCCTTATCATCCGGCTGCTTTTCGAAGGCAAAACCGAAATTCAGTTCACTAGATCACCGATATGTACAAATTTTCAAAATATTAGACTGGTATTTGTTTATTAGTTGCTCTGCAAAGTTCACTTTCAAATCTTGAAAAAAAAAAAAGCTATAGTATGGCGCAAGCGCAGTTAAATTTTATTTCATTCAACTGCTCATACATCATGAAATATTTAATATATTTATATCCTAATTGTACTATGATGTCTAGGCTATATTTTGTCAAATTTTATGAAACTGACGTTGAATTTGGTTTAAAACCATATTCTATAAGAACACATGCACAAATTTCTTTATTTTTTAAAGAATTCGTTATGTCTCCATGAATATAGGTAGTATTCCCACACAAACGAACACAAATATTATACAATATCCACATACTCATGTGCTGTAGCGATACATCATTTCGCATATTTCATTTCACAGGGTGATCCTAAATATTGCTTTTTTTTCTTCAATTTATTGTTGGTCCGCAAATGTTCTCGTGACCAAATTGTGGTTAAAAAATCCCTGCCGGCCCGGCCAACAGGCGGAGGTAGATTTCGAAGTTAAGTATACTAATTTCACAAACAAAAACCAAATCATGATTAGAGATAAACCCACTTTAACAATTTTATCTGGCCGCTTTTGACGAGTTTTTATTTCATTTTTATATAATAACTGATTTTATCAGAATCATGTTAGGGCGGTATTCAAAAAAATACTTTTCCATGCTCAACAACTCGAAATTTTCTGGCATAACTCCAGATTCATTTTTAATAGGAAAAACATGAAACTTGTTGACGTGATTTTTGAAGAGATTTATAAGCGACCTGTGTTTTTAATTTTCGTTCAATTAATTAAAACTTAATATATAAACAATTATTTTCTCAGTAAGACAATATTTTTCGTTTCTAACACTATCGCTTCGGGAAATTCCGTTCAAAATGCCCACTTTGACATCATTTTTTGAAATATATTCTGCCTCTGTCAAAAAATCGATCATTACGGTACATTATATAGTTTCTGAATAAGCGAATCTACCAATTGGATGCGTTTGAGAGCAAAAATGAATTTAAAAATGAGTAAGAAAATAAGCAGTTTGGATTTGAATACTTCTTTAATACGATGATTTTTCCAACAGAATCCGCTTCGGGAAATTCGGTTCAAAAGACCCACTTTGACAGCCTGTTTTAAAATATATTCTGCCTCTATCAAAAAAATGAGTCAGAAAATAAGCAGTTTGGATTTGAATACACCCTTACTAAGATGATTTTTTTTCTTCAACCGCTATGTATTTTTAATTTGTTTTTGCTGTAAGGATTGGTCCTATCCAAAACTTGTCTATATAGATGTTGTAGACAATATTAAGAAGATATATGATAAATTCATAGGGATTTTATATCTTTTGAATTGACGGAGTTATGGATTTTTTTCTTCTTCAAACGCACTTTTTGTTTTCGTTTTTATTTTATTTTATTTTATTTTATTGTTATTTTTTTTTTCGGTACGAATTGGTCCTATCAAAAACTTGTGAATATAAAAGTTGTAGATAATGTTAAGGAGATTCATGATAAAATTAATTGGATTTGATATCTTGAGAATTGACGAAGTTATGAATTTTTTTTCCCAAAAACCCTATTTTTTGCGCCCCTCGAGCCCATTTTTAACTTTATCAAAAATCTGTGATACATAAATTTTTGGCCCTATTTTTAGAAGTAATAAAAACGTTAAACTGATTCAATATGTACAAAATTTAAGAAGTTATGGGTTTTTTTCTGTTTTCACAAATCCCCTCCCTATTTCCATCCCCTTGGTCCGATTTTGCCCATTAACGAACTTGACCGAGATTTTATGCCCCTTGATTTTATGTATCAGTTTGGAAGTGATTGGTGCAGAATTGTGGAAGTTATAGTGTCCAGAAGAAAGTGATATATAGAGATAGATACATACAGGTTTTGGGCTCTAGGGGTCATGATCGGTGTAGATCTGCAAAAATATTTCAGAAATTCCAACATAGGAACGACGCCAATAGGTAGTATTTCACACGAAATCTACCTAAAAATATGAGTTTAAACATGTTCTTTACGTTCCCGAAGTTCTAAAAGAATTCGTCAAGTATATCTCTCGCTATTCGATATTCAATAAAAAGTCCATAATCGAAATGTCCGCTCCGGTGATTTTTTAGCTATGTATACATTTTTTTTTTTTTTTTTTTTACCTTCAAAGTACTGATGCTTTGTCAAATGTTTATGGAATTTCAATATATAATATGAAGATTTAAACATCGGATTTGCAACATTATGAAATATTTTATAAGGTGAGGAGGGGCGGGGGATTCTTCCGCTCATCTAAAAGAGTAGGTCGATTCTTTTTCTTTTCTTTTTTGCCGTACATACATCAGATTTAATATAAATGAAACAAGTACCTGGATATTTCATACATATAAGGATGCAAAAGCAAGTTTGTGTTTGAAAGCAGCCATAACCAAGCCTTTTTTTATTAATAAAAATATTAGTATTTGCATGCAAAAGACGCCTGGTAGCTCAGTGGTTAGCGCATTGCTCTGCTACACTGCAGGCCTGAGATCCGCCTCCGATCTTGGACAGCGGCTAACTCAATCTTTAACCCCTTCAGGATTGATAAAATAAGTACCAAGTGATAATAAAACACACATACTACAATATATATTAAAACACACATACTACAATATATATTAAAACACACATGCACACATAAATAACGCCTGCATTCAACAGTTAAAGGTATATATAAATATCACACAAACATACATACAATAAATACAATAAACCCAACTGGACTGAAAAATTAACCAGAGCC
This sequence comes from Maratus speciosus, assembly GCA_963932465.1. Classification (NCBI taxonomy): domain Eukaryota; kingdom Metazoa; phylum Arthropoda; class Arachnida; order Araneae; family Salticidae; genus Maratus; species Maratus speciosus. Next base: position 472,838,147 of record OZ010788.1, on the reverse strand, counting down.
AATCGAGCCCGGGACCACAGTATACAAGACTGCTGCTCTAACCACTGAGCTACTTCGGCCGATACCTGGGTCTGCAATTTCTAACTAATAAACCATGTTGGGTGAGCGTGTGTTGGGTTTATTAATGAGAAATTGCAGACCCAGGTATCGGCCGGAGTAGCTCAGTGGTTAGAGCAGCAGTCTTGTATACTGTGGTCCCAGGTTCGATTCCTGACTCTGGCTAATTTTTCACTCCAGTTGGGATTATTGTATGTATGTCTGTATGATATTTATATATACCTTTAAGTACCAAGTGCTTCGGAACCAATCACTGGAGCTTCCGCATCAAGATAACCACTTGACCGGTACTTATGTTAATTACATCCCCCAGGACACGTTGCCAAGAAAGCGGAGCCGGGCGTACATAGGAAGATGCGGAGGAATGCTAAGCCAATGCCTCCCTCCCATATCTTTTAAAAATTAATAATTTTGACCAACTTTCACAATCCCCCCCCCCCTCCCACTCTAATGAATATCCCATGTATACAGGGCCGGCACAATGTCGCGTGGGGCCCTGGCAAAACAGTTAGTAGGGCCCAACGCATACTGCAACTTTGAACTAATAAAATTTATTTTTAAATTGTAACTATCGTAGAAAAATATATTATATGGATAATAAAATGTATGAAAAATACTACTAATTTACATTTAATGTGCATAATTGCTTTTAATTTCGCAAAATCTTCTATCCTTTGCGATATTTTAAGTATTTATTTTTGTGTTCATGGTTACTATCGGGATCGTCGAATCTATGCATTATCGACTCAACAACATTGAAGTGAAGTTAACGCAGGCATCACGACCTGCGTATGTATTCAAGTTTTCTGCATTGGTCATGGATCAATTATATCAACTTTGCCTGTAAGAAACAAAGTTAATACTCACTTTTTTCCTGCGAAGAAACATTTAAAAACAAATCGGGATGAAAAATATTATTATTTTATAGAGAGGAAACTTTATTTTGAGTTATATACAGAGACCATTTGGCCCTAATAAGACATTCAATTGGCGCGGAGCCCTGGGCAGCTGCCCTGTTTGCCCGATGGTTGCACCGGCTTTACCTACGTTCGACCATATGTGGACACAGCAGACGAAGATCTTTTATGGATTGTAACGCTACGGAAATTTATTATTATTATTATTATTTCCGTACGCAAAATATGTTGGTTAATGGAATTTTTTCTTAGTTGTGGAGGAGCAGTGGATCACGCTTTTCACGAATCTCCCCTGTCCCTCGTCTACATCTCATTTATTTTAAAATGGAACCTGTTTCTCATAAACATTTCTTCTTTTCGCCTTATTTTTCATGTAAACAGTGAGAATCGTGCGTTTTATTGCTTCAACCAACTCAATATTTCATTTCACATTCTTCAGTTATTCAGGTTGCACTTTCTCCTGTTCTTTGCTTCAAACATAGAATCTCTAAATGAAATTCTTGCCTATGCCTAAAGACAAAATCTATTGCACAAGCGTAATTTAGCAATCGTGTCGTATGTCCAGTAATCTGATGTTAATGAAACAAGGTAATAATTCTGCATCTCATGAACCTCATTGATAAAAAAAAAAAAAAAAAAGCTGACCCTGTGGCTGCTTGGCGAAAACGTGAGGGCGATTTTCGCACGATTTTAGAACCACCTGCTGTAGACGGCAACGGCAGTCTCTACGAATTCGGGTACAATCGCACCGGAAAGTATTCCCCGAGTTTTGATTATGACGTCACGTTGAAGATTTTCTTTTTCACAGACCGGAAAATAGCTTTGTTGTTTCCGAAATTTATGACGTCTATCGGTTTAAGCAGTAAGCGGAACTGCCAGTACCATTGGGGCTTTAGATGCTAAAAGTTAACTTTTGTAATGTGTAAATCCATTCAATTAATCGAATATAATACATTAATACGCAAGAAATGCAATGTTTTTTAATAAACATATAAATGAATGAGTTAATGAAAATAAGATAAATTAAAAAAATTAATTAAACGAACTTCCAAAATCATAGGCTTTGACTACGATAGGTTGAAGGGTAAAGGTATTTTACAAAAGCAAATAAGATAAATTTATAAACAAATTACTACTCCTTTGTGTCAAACATTTCGATTTTTAGGTGCGTTCGTAATTATATAAATTCATAGCACCTATAGTAGTCGCCTGTCCGCATATAACAGCGCAAAATCTACCCAACTGAATGGTTTGAAATTTATCGCTGCAGAATTTGTCGATAATATTTTGATAATCGCTGCAGAATTTGTCAAGACTTTTAAATGTTATGAAAATCATAATGTAATCAAAACTTAAAAAGATATTAATAAAGGTTTTCTGCATTCTATTAAATCCTATCATGTGTAATTAATTCAATGATATCCCATGATAAGTATGACTCTAGGTTGCCATGGTGATTACGTCCTATTTAAGATGGAGTCCTGTTATTTCCGTATTACTGAATCTAATATATATAATCATAATAAATTTCGTATTCATGCATTTTTGCATAAGAGTGCAACAGCTATTGCACCAAGATCTGAATATTTATCAAACTACTTATATATATATAAAAAACAATTTAACAAACTACAACGACCATTTGGAAAATGATTTTTTCAAAGACTAAAATTTAAGACATAAAAAAATCGCACGGAGTTGATCATACATTACGTACGCCATTAATAGTGTTATTACACGTAAAAATTGCAAGCGACAAAAATCACCTGCGACTCGTCAGATTTCCTGAAACTTACGTATTATCCACCTGAAACTTACGTATTATCCAAGCATTTCATTGGCTGTTCGGGAAAATGCTTTTCCATCGTCACATTTCCAAGAAATCTGACAACCAATTTTAAATGAAATTTCATTCTTAAACTTCTAAATATCCCACAATATTACTTTTTACGCCGTCGTATAGAAAAAAAAATGTATTTTTAAATGCAATTTGTTTGAAAGCTGTATCTCAATTTGCTTCTGAGTTATTAATTTTTCTTTTTGTAGTTTTTATTCTTTTTTGTCATAGTGGCAACAGAAGTATCCATCTCTGTTGAAAGTAAAGGGAAAATACATATTACTGTATAGACCAATCAGAAAACGAATAAAATGCGGATTCAACCAATAAAACACTTCAGATATGTTTTTGATTTCCTACCCTGACAGAGAACAATAACCATTTTTCCAAATGGTTAAAAAAGGCACCTCATTTGCCACGTTTGACGTACAATTTCCGACTTGCTATTTTTTTTTTGCATCCTGCAAGTGTGGCGGTATCGCGATATTTTAATTATTTACTAACTTTTTTGCTCGTTAAACACAACGCCGCGTCGCTCGTTGAACGCAATGCTAATGTAAAATTTTAAACTTGTTTTTCTCGAAACCAAGTTTTTCAAATTGGGCGACCAGTTTTTCTGAAAACTATCTGACCGATTTTCTTCATTTTTAAAAGAAGAGTAAGGTAATATTTTTTTCTGGAACTTATACCACTGAAAAGTATAATTTTCATTGCTTAGTTATTTTTTCGAACTCGTAAAAGCCAAAATTTAGGAAAAACAAATGACCGTCATTTTGTCAAAAATTAACATTCAAAACCAGGGCCGAAACTAACCTTTTTTGCACTCGGGGCAAGCATGGATTCCCCCCCCCCCTCTCTTCCGCAAAGTATATTTACAAAGAGAATTTTACTAATTTTCTAATAGCCAACTTATTTTAAAATTTAAAATATGTAATCTTAAAATATGTAATACTGAACTACGTAATCTACAAAGGCGGATCCAAGGGGGATGTCACGGGGTCATGACTCCCGTCTGAACACCAACAAAAATATTCTAAAGATAATTTTTAAAATTAAATATACAGTTAGAGTCCCGATTATCCGAGTCCTGCTTAACCGAGTTTCCGCTTTCACCGAGTTATTTTCTTCTGATGGACTGATGGCTTCTATTATTATGAAACAGCCATTATAAATGAAGTGTTAGGTGAAGATAAAAGAGCAGCGGTAAAAAGTTAGAACTCTGATTTTCTGGTCAGAATGGGAAGAAAAAAAATGGCCATAATTAAAAAAAAAAATTATGGTCATTTTTTTTCTTCCCATTCTGACCAGAAAATCAGAGTTCTAATTTTTTACGACTGCACTTTCATCTTCACCTAACACTTCATTTATAATGGCTGTTTCATAATAATAGAAGCCATCAGTCCCCCAGAAGAAAATGATCCATTCCAAAGGTATAATCCTTCATTTGGCGCCCCTTCGTTCTGGCGCCCGGGCACATGCCCCCTCTGCCCCCCCCCCCCCTTTGTTTCGGCCCTGTTCAAAACTAAATGCTGATATAAGCTCCAGAGAATTTAATGCCCTTTTCAGAATTTGGGGACCCAACTTGTTTAAGATGCTTGTGACCAGAGAAAAATGGTCGTCCGATTGAAAGTTCACAGCCCACACCCGCAGGTACTCCCGGTCGTACAAGGCATATTATTCAATTTTTTACACACAAAAATTTAAGTATATAAGTGAAATATCAATGAATATAATGCAATAAGTCCGAAAGTGATATATATCTTTTCTTTGCAACCGAAAAAAATTCGTAAAAATCAAGTAGATTTTAGGCCAAAAATTAGAACCTCCCCTTAAACCGACTTCAAGAGTGAAGATTTTAACTATAAGGGGAAGCGTCTGTTTAACACATGTAAGTGTAGCGGTATATCATATTATACTACTTAAATTTAATTCCTAACTATCAAAATGACACCAAAATTGCAGAATAAAATTTTGCTTTTATAATGTACGCGAAAAAAAGCTTTTACTTATTTTCAAACAAACGTGTTCGTAGATTCTGGTGTCATTCAATCGTTTCAACATATTAGCAACAGATATACAGTCGTGGAAAAAAAAAAGTACATCCCAACCCCTACTAACTTCTCAACAAATTATCGTAGAAGAAAATTACTGGTACCGAACGATTGGAAATAATGTCTACTTTTAAATGATGCATATAAAATTTGCTTAGGGGGACATCTACATATTAAAATGAAGCTAAACTTAATTTTTTTAAATGCCAATACCCAATTTTAACAAGATATTTCAAATCTTCGGTTCAAACTATGCCTAGACACCAAATTTCAAGTCATTTGAATGATACGTTTTTGAATTATAAACATTCAAAATTTAGTGCTTCTAATGTTAAATTACATTTTCATATTTTTATAAATATCTCCTGAAATTATACTCCTCATGTGCTAATTTTTTGTGCAGCAATAATACTAAAATACCCAAACATAAATACGTTAAATTTGCAATTTTCATAATTTTATGCTATGAATTATGAAATTAATATTCGTAAAAATTAGGAATTGCAACCTACGATGTTTTTGATGGATTTAGATTTATTAAGTCTTGCGTTATGGAAATCCAAAATTTCACATTTTTCTACCAAGTAGTTTTCAAATTATGCTTAAAAAATAGCAAAAAGATGGTTTAAGGGACCGTCTATGATAGAAGTGACTAGATATTTTGAAATTTCTCAGGCTATCCTGTAATTTAGCAGTCTTCAATGACTGCTTGAGTGGTGCTGAAGACGTCTTGATCAAGAAGGGGGCTCTCTCGGTCAACAATCGAGTACCGAACTTCAATTTGGATACAGGCCCTAAAATATGCTTGTTTTAAAATAATTAATTTCTCGGAAACGTATCCTACGAATTGCATAAAAATTTCTTATTAGGTTAGTTGAAGGGAGTAGAGTTCATTTATGCTGTCAGAATTGTGTACTGCTATTGAAAAACAAAGTTATGGTTCGTTTTAATATGTAGATGCCCCCCTAAGCTAAATTTATATACATCATTTAAAATTAGACTTTATTACCAATCTTGAGGTACCAGTAACTTTCTTCTACGATAGTTTTTTGCAGAATTAGTAAGGGGTGCTTACTTTTTTTTTCCCACGACTGTACAATACCCATTTAAAGAATGTACCAACTGATGGATTTATAACCATCTCAGATATCATTAACTGATTACAAAACAGGAAACCATTCAAGAATACAAACATTTGAACACGTAAATAAATACATTAAGTAATAATAAATCATTCTGTAATAAACAAACTTTTCTATTTTAGCTAAATTATCCTACTCAAGATAAACAATTACATTAATAAATAAAATATGATTGTAGATCATCTTACGCACGAAGCAAGAGTCTGACGAGATCATCGAAAAGAACTTAAACATTTCATATTATTTTGCTAGTTGGTTGTTAGTTTCTCTAAGTATAACATGTAAAATTAATATAAGAAAAAGCTGCAATATGAAGCAGCAACATTTGTATTTTTTAAGATAGAATATAGTTTTAAAATGTTACTCAACAAACACGGAGAACTCGTCAAAAAGAAAGAAAACTCGAAGAAAACTAGATATATATAAGAAGTTTTATATAAAATAATAAAACAGCAATTCCTCTTTACCAACAAAACTAAAATAACTAGTAAAATGGCCGCATCACGTGAGATACAGCTTGTAGAAAAACTTTACGCTAGTAACTACAGCAATTGGAAATTCAAAACTGAGATGTTACTGATTAGAGAAGACTTGTTCAACGTAATTAGCGAAGATAGGCCCACGCCAATCACAACCGATTGGGAGAAAAAGGACAGGAAGGCTAGAGCCCTAATTAACCTGTCAATTGACGATTCTCAAATCGTTCATGTAAAAGGGCTTAACACAGCCAAAGACACTTGGAACGCACTTAAAACGATACACGAAAGGGAGAACTTGTCTAGTAAATTATTTTTGTTAAGAAAGCTTTATGGAGCCAAGCTCCAAGAAAACGGGAACCTAATCAAACACATAACATACATTCTAGAACTAATAGACAAACTCTCAGCGATCGGGGAAACAATTAGCGACTCCCATCTTTCCGCTTTATTGCTGTGTTCGCTACCCCCTAGTTATAATACTTTAATTACTGCCCTTGAATCACGGAATGAGGACGAGCTTACACCACAATTTATAAGAAGTAAATTAACAGATGAGTACAATAGAAGGGTTGAAAACGCAGACCAGGGTGAAAACTCAACAAAAGCGTTTAAAACGCAAAAGAGATATCCAAATGCTAATTTTAAAAAAGATTAACAGTGCACGTATTGCAAATTGAGAAATCACACGTACAGAAAATGTTTATATTTGAAAAATCGAAACAATCACCCGAATACACAAAAACAACAACAAACATACAAAAACAAACATTACTCATCATCGTTGTGTTATCAACAATCGGATAACCAGATAGGAAACACTGACCGCGAATCAGTAGACAAGAGAAATTATAGAAAGGAAACAAAACCAGATCAAAGCAGCAACGCAGCCTTTCTAATAGACAAAGCAGGAAAACAAACCTGGATTATTGATTCTGGTTCATCTTCACATATCCTAAACAATAAAGATGACTTTACTAAATTAAATGACACCGAAAAAACAACGGTCATAATTGCCAACGGCAAAACTCTAAACTCGCTTGGTACAGGAGAAACTACATTCACGACGAAAACATCCGATGGAGGCATAAACAAAATTACGTTGAAAGAAGTGTTGTATGTACCGGAGCTAGAATCTAATTTAATTTCAGTTAGTAAAGCCACAAAAAATGGGTATAAATTATTATTTGATTAAGATAAATGCACGCTGTCCCGAAATGGGAAAATCTATTTGGAGGCAAAAATGAAAAATAACCTATACGAAGTTGAATTATTAGAAAATGCAGATAGGAATATAGTAAATATGGCACATGAATGCAAAAGTAAAGACTGCCTGGAACTTTGGCACAAACGCCTAGGGCATAGAAATTATAATTCCATAAAGGAAATGGTTAAAGACGACTTAGCCTATGGCATAAAACTAAATAATTGCAATAATGGAACAACATGCGAAACGTGCATAAAAAAAAACAAGCGATGCTCCCTATCCCAAAACAGTGTATAGAAACAAAACAGGTAGAGTACTCGATCTAGTGCACACGGACGTATGCACAGCGATAGGAACCCCCACAATAGGTGGTAAAACAATGTTTGTAACTTTCATTGACGACTACTCTAGATTTACTGTAATATACTTATTAAAACATAAAGATGAAGTACAGGATAAACTGATCGACTATATAGCTATGGTTCGAAACCAGTTCGGAATATATCCGAAAGCAATAAGATCGGATAACGGGGGAGAGTACATAAATAGTGGAATAGAGGATTACTTAAGAAAAAGGGGCATTAAACATCAATTAACCGTGCCATATTGTCCGAGCCAAAATGGCATTGCGGAAAGAAAAAATAGGTCGCTATTAGACATGACTAGAAGCCTACTGAGAGAAGCAGATCTGCCACAAAGATTTTGGGGAGAAGCAATTAACACTGCGAATCATTTACAAAATCGCTTACCAACAAGATCGACAAATAAAACCCCATTTGAGCTATGATTTAATCGCAAACCGAATTTACACTATTTGCGAACATTCGGGTGCAAAGCTTACGTATACGTGAATAAACAACATCGAGGAAAATTGGACGACAGGGCTCAGGAAGGGATTTTTGTAGGATACGATAACAACTCAAGAGGATATCGCGTATACACTAAAGAAAATAAAATTGTAATTGGCAGAACAGTGAAATTCATAGAAAATAGCAAAATTAACCTAAAAGAAAGTAAAGAGACAGAAAACTCATATGACGACAAAAATTACATTGAAACGGAGATAAACAACACAACCGAAGAACCAACCACGTCCAAACAACCGACCAATGAACCAAGAAGATCCGAAAGATCGAACAGAGGGGGGGGGTGGGGGTACCACCAGATAGATATGCATGTTATGTAAAAAATGATGATATGACAGAACCCACTAGTTGGAAATAAATAATCCCAAAGAAAAGGAAAATTGGCTTAAAGCCACAGAAGCGGAAATCAATTCGCTGAGAAAACACAACACATGGTAATTAGTGGATCCTCCACCTAACAAAAAGGTTATAGGTTGCAAATGGACATTCAAAAAGAAATTAGACAGTTACGGGAACACTCAAAAGTACAAAGCACGTTTAGTAGCCAAAGGGTTTAGTCAAAAATATGGGGAAAAGTATGTAGAGACTTTCGCCCCAGTAGTGTCACAAACAACCGTCAGAACATTTTTGGCAGCAGCCGCATATAAGAAGTTGAACGTGAGACACGTAGATATCGACATAGCTTTTCTATACGGTGAATTAGAAGACGAAATTTATATGAAACAACCGGAGGGCTACATTGAGAAAAACTCAGAAAGCAAAATCTGTAAACTGAAAAAATCCATCTACGGACTCAAACAGGCAGCCAGAACTTGGAATAAAAGAATCGAACAATCTTTGAAAAATTTAAACTTTCAACAAAGCACCATGGACATATGCCTATACACAAGAAAAGAAAAAAACATTGCGACTTACATATAGTTTACGTAAATGACATTTTGATAGGCGGTGAAAATGAATCAATTGAAAAAATAATATAAGATTTAAAGGAAGAATATGAGTTAAAAGATCTTGGGGAAGTATCTCACTATTTAGGCATGGAAATAAGAAAAACACAAAACGGGTACAAATTGAATCAAAGACTAAAAATAGAAGAACTCGCAAGAAAATTTAATTTAGAAAACGCGAAACCAGTATGCACTCCCATGGATGCCAGTTTTCACAAATTAGAAGATGAAGAAAATTTAATGCCTAATAACACGAAATTCAGACAAGCGATAGGATCGTTGTTGTACATAGTAACCATTACACGCCCAGATATTTCAGCCGCAGTTAAGATACTCAGCAGAAGGTGTGAAATGCCACGTTTTAAAGATTGGAACGCCGCGAAACGGATAATAAACTATCTAAATATAAGGAAAAACCTCAAACTCACATTGAGTACAAAACAGGAACCAAAACTCATCGGTTTTTCTGACTCCGACTGGGCGGGGGACACAAGAACGAGGAAATCCACAACAAGGAAAATATTCATGCTGGGAAATAGTCCCATACAGTGGTATACAAAAAGGCAAAATTGCATTGCCTACTCATCAGCGGAAGCTGAATTCGTTGCTGCAGGTAGTGCAGGACAGGAAATTGCCTGGCTAATAAAACTATTAGCAGATCTAGACTTAAAACAGAATTTACCAGTAATACTGTATGAAGACAACCAGAGCTGCATCAAGATGGTGGAGAATGAAAAATTCTCAAAGCGAACCAAACATATCGATGTTCGCTATCACGCGATAAAAGCGATGAAAGAAGACGGTATACTAGAACTTCGTTACTGCCCAACATAAGACATGACAGCAGACGCCCTGACCAAGCCACTGGGCAAACCACAATTTGTGAAACATCGAGACTCCATGAAACTACTACACGATGCATCTGAGATGGTTAAGGAAGGGTGATGGATTTATAACCATCTCAGATATCATTAACTGATTTCAAAGCAGGAAACCATTCAAGAATACAAACATTTGAACACGTAAATAAATACATTAAGTAATAATAAATCATTCTGTAATAAACGAACTTTTCTATTTTAGCTAAATTATCCTACTCAAGATAAACAATTACATTAATAAATACAATATGATTGTAGATCATCCCACGCACGAAGCAAGAGTCTGACGACATCATCGAAAAGAACTTATAAACATTTCATATTATTTTGTTAGTTGGTTGTTAGTTTCTCTAAGTATAACATGTAAAATTAATATAAGAAAAAGCTGCAATATGAAGCAGCAACATTTGTATTTTTTAAGATAGAATATAGTTTTAAAAGGTTACTCAACAAACACGGAGAACTCGTCAAAAAGAAAGAAAACTCGAAGAAAACTAGATATATATAAGAAGTTTTATATAAAATAATAAAACAGCAATTCCTCTTTACCAACAAAACTAAAATAACTAGTAAAATGGCCGCATCACGTGAGATACAGCTTGTAGAAAAACTTTACGCTAGTAACCACAGCAATTGGAAATTCAAAACTGAGATGTTACTGATTAGAGAAGACTTGTTCAACGTAATTAGCGAAGATAGGCCCACGCCAATCACAACCGATTGGGAGAAAAAGGACAGGAAGGCTAGAGCCCTAATTAACCTGTCAATTGACGATTCTCAAATCGTTCATGTAAAAGGGCTTAACACAGCCAAAGACACTTGGAACGCACTTAAAACGATACACGAAAGGGAGAACTTGTCTAGTAAATTATTTTTGTTAAGAAAGCTTTATGGAGCCAAGCTCCAAGAAAACGGGAACCTAATCAAACACATAACATACATTCTAGAACTAATAGACAAACTCTCAGCGATCGGGGAAACAATTAGCGACTCCCATCTTTCCGCTTTATTGCTGTGTTCGCTACCCCCTAGTTATAATACTTTAATTACTGCCCTTGAATCACGGAATGAGGACGAGCTTACACCACAATTTATAAGAAGTAAATTAACAGATGAGTACAATAGAAGGGTTGAAAACGCAGACCAGGGTGAAAACTCAACAAAAGCGTTTAAAACGCAAAAGAGATATCCAAATGCTAATTTTAAAAAAGATTAACAGTACACGTATTGCAAATTGAGAAATCACACGTACAGAAAATGTTTATATTTGAAAAATCGAAACAATCACCCAAATACACAAAAACAACAACAAACATACAAAAACAAACATTACTCATCATCGTTGTGTTATCAACAATCGGATAACCAGATAGGAAACACTGACCGCGAATCAGTAGACAAGAGAAATTATAGAAAGGAAACAAAACCAGATAAAAGCAGCGACGCAGCCTTTCTAATAGACAAAGCAGGAAAACAAACCTGGATTATTGATTCTGGTTCATCTTCACATATCCTAAACAATAAAGATGACTTTACTAAATTAAATGACACCGAAAAAACAACGGTCATAATTGCCAACGGCAAAACTCTAAACTCGCTTGGTACAGGAGAAACTACATTCACGACGAAAACATCCGATGGAGGCATAAACAAAATTACGTTGAAAGAAGTGTTGTATGTACCGGAGCTAGAATCTAATTTAATTTCAGTTAGTAAAGCCACAAAAAATGGGTATAAATTATTATTTGATTAAGATAAATGCACGCTGTCCCGAAATGGGAAAATCTATTTGGAGGCAAAAATGAAAAATAACCTATACGAAGTTGAATTATTAGAAAATGCAGATAGGAATATAGTAAATATGGCACATGAATGCAAAAGTAAAGACTGCCTGGAACTTTGGCACAAACGCCTAGGGCATAGAAATTATAATTCCATAAAGGAAATGGTTAAAGACGACTTAGCCTATGGCATAAAACTAAATAATTGCAATAATGGAACAACATGCGAAACGTGCATAAAAAAAAACAAGCGATGCTCCCTATCCCAAAACAGTGTATAGAAACAAAACAGGTAGAGTACTCGATCTAGTGCACACGGACGTATGCACAGCGATAGGAACCCCACAATAGGTGGTAAAACAATGTTTGTAACTTTCATTGACGACTACTCTAGATTTACTGTAATATACTTATTAAAACATAAAGATGAAGTACAGGATAAACTGATCGACTATATAGCTATGGTTCGAAACCAGTTCGGGATATATCCGAAAGCAATAAGATCGGATAACGGGGGAGAGTACATAAATAGTGGAATAGAGGATTACTTAAGAAAAAGGGGCATTAAACATCAATTAACCGTGCCATATTGTCCGAGCCAAAATGGCATTGCGGAAAGAAAAAATAGGTCGCTATTAGACATGACTAGAAGCCTACTGAGAGAAGCAGATCTGCCACAAAGATTTTGGGGAGAAGCAATTAACACTGCGAATCATTTACAAAATCGCTTACCAACAAGATCGACAAATAAAACCCCATTTGAGCTATGGTTTAATCGCAAACCGAATTTACACTATTTGCGAACATTCGGGTGCAAAGCTTACGTATACGTGAATAAACAACATCGAGGAAAATTGGACGACAGGGCTCAGGAAGGGATTTTTGTAGGATACGATAACAACTCAAGAGGATATCGCGTATACACTAAAGAAAATAAAATTGTAATTGGCAGAACAGTGAAATTCATAGAAAATAGCAAAATTAACCTAAAAGAAAGTAAAGAGACAGAAAACTCATATGACGACAAAAATTACATTGAAACGGAGATAAACAACACAACCGAAGAACCAACCACGTCCAAACAACCGACCAATGAACCAAGAAGATCCGAAAGATCGAACAGAGGGGGGGGGGGGTGGGGGTACCACCAGATAGATATGCCTGTTATGTAAAAAATGATGATATGACAGAACCCACTAGTTGGAAATAAATAATCCCAAAGAAAAGGAAAATTGGCTTAAAGCCACAGAAGCGGAAATCAATTCGCTGAGAAAACACAACACATGGTAATTAGTGGATCCTCCACCTAACAAAAAGATTATAGGTTGCAAATGGACATTCAAAAAGAAATTAGACAGTTACGGGAACACTCAAAAGTACAAAGCACGTTTAGTAGCCAAAGGGTTTAGTCAAAAATATGGGGAAAACTATGACGAGACTTTCGCCCCAGTAGTGTCACAAACAACCGTCAGAACATTTTTGGCAGCGGCCGCATATAAGAAGTTGAACGTGAGACACGTAGATATCGACATAGCTTTTCTATACAGTGAATTAGAAGACGAAATTTATATGAAACAACCGGAGGGCTACATTGAGAAAAACTCAGAAAGCAAAATCTGTAAACTGAAAAAATCCATCTACGGACTCAAACAGGCAGCCAGAACTTGGAATAAAAGAATCGAACAATCTTTGAAAAATTTAAACTTTCAACAAAGCACCATGGACATATGCCTATACACAAGAAAAGAAAAAAACATTGCGACTTACATAATAGTTTACGTAGATGACATTTTGATAGGCGGTGAAAATGAATCAATTGAAAAAATAATATAAGATTTAAAGGAAGAATATGAGTTAAAAGATCTTGGGGAAGTATCTCACTATTTAGGCATGGAAATAAGAAAAACACAAAACGGGTACAAATTGAATCAAAGACGGAACATTGAATAGAAGAACTCGCAAGAAAATTTAATTTAGAAAACGCGAAACCAGTATGCACTCCCATGGATGCCAGTTTTCACAAATTAGAAGATGAAGAAAATTTAATGCCTAATAACACGAAATTCAGACAAGCGATAGGATCGTTGTTGTACATAGGAACCATTACACGCCCAGATATTTCAGCCGCAGTTAAGATACCCAGCAGAAGGTGTGAAATGCCACGTTTTAAAGATTGGAACGCCGCGAAACGGATAATAAACTATCTAAATATAAGGAAAAACCTCAAACTCACATTGAGTACAAAACAGGAACCAAAACTCATCGGTTTTTCTGACTCCGACTGGGCGGGGGACACAAGAACGAGGAAATCCACAACAAGGAAAATATTCATGCTGGGAAATAGTCCCATACAGTGGTATACAAAAAGGCAAAATTGCATTGCCTTCTCATCAGCGGAAGCTGAATTCGTTGCTGCAGCTAGTGCAGGACAGGAAATTGCCTGGCTAATAAAACTATTAGCAGATCTAGACTTAAAACAGAATTTACCAGTAATACTGTATGAAGACAACCAGAGCTGCATCAAGATGGTGGAGAATGAAAAATTCTCAAAGCGAACCAAACATATCGATGTTCGCTATCACGCGATAAAAGAAGACGGTATACTAGAACTTCGTTACTGCCCAACATAAGACATGACAGCAGACGCCCTGACCAAGCCACTGGGCAAACCACAATTTGTGAAACATCGAGACTCCATGAAACTACTACACGATGCATCTGAGATGGTTAAGTAAGGGTGATGGATTTATAACCATCTCAGATATCATTAACTGATTTCAAAACAGGAAACCATTCAAGAATACAAACATTTGAACACGTAAATAAATACATTAAGTAATAATAAATCATTCTGTAATAAACGAACTTTTCTATTTTAGCTAAATTATCCTACTCAAGATAAACAATTACATTAATAAATACAATATGATTGTAGATCATCCCACGCACGAAGCAAGAGTCTGACGACATCATCGAAAAGAACTTATAAACATTTCATATTATTTTGTTAGTTGGTTGTTAGTTTCTCTAAGTATAACATGTAAAATTAATATAAGAAAAAGCTGCAATATGAAGCAGCATCATTTGTATTTTTTAAGATAGAATATAGTTTTAAAATGTTACTCAACAAACACGGAGAACTCGTCAGTTTCATTTCTTTCAGTGTTCATAAAATTAATTAGAAAAAACAAATGTTTTCTCTACAGCTAAGAACGGATACGTCTTGATGGATTTACACTCGTGCGAAGCTGTATAATGAGGATTGCTAATGAAGAGAGATAAAGGTAAGAAATTACCTATATTATTATTATATTTAATTGTATTTTCATGGCCAGAATCAGAATAATATTTATTTATTTATCTAAGTATTAGCGCGCGTAACTTACTGTGCAGAGCAGAGGCGGCTTTTTTGCCAACACGCAACTAGGCCGTTATAAAAAAATTATTACGAAAAATATCTCTTGGGGGAGGAGGGGGCTTTCTCCTCTATCTATCACTAGCAGGCAGAGTGTCTACTTTCTGTTATACTAAAACACTGAATCAGTTCATCTACAGCAGTGGTTCCCAACGTGGGGCGTACGCCCCACTGGGGGGCAATTCCAAATTTGTTACTCACTCATTCGCTATCAGGTTCTTGTGTCTTCTTTTTTTAAATGTAATGTTGCAAACGAAAAATAAATGGAATACAAGCAAAATTTAAACAGTCAGTTTTTGTTATTGAATTTCTAAAATGTTCCTAATAAAAAAAAATTTGAAATAGATTTAACACCAGAATAATTATACGAATAATTTTTTTTTAATATTTTGATATCGTTTTGTAGTATTAAATCTCACTAAAAATTTTCGGGGACTCAGTTTTACAATTTTTCGAACGCTTTCAATTTTTTACTGAATGAGCCTTCTATTTCTATTCGGTCTGCTTTATGTCAGACGAAGATTCTTTTACACTGGAAACTACTTGAAAGTATATATAAATTTCACTGTCTTGAACATATTTAACTTAAAAAATATATGAAATATATGAACAAGGTACTGACTACTTTATAAAACTATAATCTATAAAATATAGCATATAAATATCTGTGGCTCTAGTGCACGCCGTATAACACTTTTCTTTAACGTTGAGGTAAGTTGGAAAAGTACAACAAAACTCTTTTTGGCCCAAAGGCGAAGATTTATAATCTCATTGCATTTATAAAATTTTGTTAAAAAGACATTTCTGACAGATTGCACTCTTTGATAAGTTAAAAATGTGAAATGGATAGTTATTACTACGGCTCTATTAGGCTTCCGCCGTGTGATTACAGTTCGCTTTTTTAAATAATAAGAGACATAATTTACAGATTAAGAGAGGGGGGGGGGGGGGAGAGCATAGTGACTTTAGAGAGGATTTGGTGGGGCGTGGCCAATAAAAAGTTGGGAACCACTGATCTACGGCATTTTACCGGGACACTCCGTTTGCCCACTGTTGATCACTCAGACAATTCGTCTACTTTCTGTTACGATGAGACAGTGGTGTCTACTGACTATCACATCAGACAATTTGTTTACATACCCAGACAGTTTGTCTAAAGCAGGGTTGGCGAACCTATGGCACGCGTGCCAGAGTTGGCACGTAAGACAATTTCTCTGGCACGCGAATAAATAAATTTTTATAATTATTATACAGATAACATTTAATTTATATTATAATGAATAAAATTTTGTTTCATACGGACAGACTGTCACAAATAATGCAATTATTTTTGCCTGAAAAGAATTTTCTTTTCTTGTGATGTTATGCAGCGTTTGCGATATGTATTTTGCCTTTCTATATGATTTTATAAAGCTGTATTTTTCAAATTATTTTTTTTAGACAGTCCCTTTAGTAAGATGGCAAATTGATCAAATTTATAAAACTATCAAAATATGAATCAAGTAAAGCATTCTCCATCGAACATACAACAACAAAAATCTTATCAATAGTTTATTGATGCAATGTTTAATGCAATTTGGATAATTATAATTAGATGTTGCATAAATAAGGTTAAAAATGTCTAAAATAAAATTTCGTATTTTTATTTCCTTATTATTGTGAAAATTATTACATAGATGAATCATATTTACGAATTAAAATTCCATTTAT
Source organism: Maratus speciosus (assembly GCA_963932465.1). NCBI lineage: Eukaryota > Metazoa > Arthropoda > Arachnida > Araneae > Salticidae > Maratus > Maratus speciosus. The sequence continues at coordinate 472,820,860 of OZ010788.1, read as the reverse complement.
TTAATGTCTTATTCCAATATACAGAGTAACAGCATCTGATTTTTTTACTAGTGCTTTGTATAAATATCGTACTTTGCAAAATTATTTTATGTCAAAGTGTGGCACGTTACACTGTTGATAGATGTTGTTGGTGAATTTTTGGCACGCGCAAGCAAAAAGGTTCGCCGATCCTGGTCCAAAGCATTTTAACGTAGCTTTTTTAACATCTCTATCTTCGAATCGAAAACAGGAACGAAAAATCATACATCAGGCATAATTTATGAAATACTTTTCGACCCTATTTGAATATTGTTAAGAAATTTCATTTTTTGATACAACGAAATGAGATATCTAAATAAACAAAATTCACAACGCAGTAAAAATTCATTTTCAGCAACTGCTGCCCATAGCCGATAATGTGTACGAATTCTGTCGTGCAGCTAGTTCTGTATATGATCTATAAGAATTTATACATTAAGTAATACACTGAAAAGTAGTTCAAACTAAGAATACATAACACACCTTAAACACACTTCTAGTTATTATCACTAATACTCAGTCCTTTTACCGAATTATAGTCGAACCCGGTTAAGACGCTCACGGTTAATACGCGATCCCGCTTAATATGCGGATTTTTTTGCGATCACTTGAACATCGCCCATAAGGTTAATGTAAAAAAAGTCCTTCCGGCCAGTGCCGGGAGGAAGAGGTAGCTTTCATAATCCTTATTTAAAAAAAGCCAACTTATATCATGCAAACACACGAAGCTCAATTTAGTGGAAACCGAATATAGGAGATTCAATACTAATTTTTATCAATATAATGAATGAGAATTTCGCGAAATTAGTCAGCTTTATCCAAGCTGCTTTTCTTTAAAGTAACTTATATTTGGCTGCCAAATTCGGCAATTTCTTAAAGTGCCTGTCATTTTAAGACAACATGGTGGATGAGGCTAAGCAGTGAACTTGGTCGAGACCTTAGTAATTGCTGTGCACATGCTCACTCACATCGGAATCGGTTAATATATAGGAGTGCTGTCGCATGCAAAAAATCAGATTTTTCAAAATGTCACCCACAATAGAAATTGAAACTGCTATATCTGAGCCATTTTTTAAGGTAAAGACAAACAAAAAATGCTCCTGAATCCTTATATCAAGATCAAATTCTTAAGAAAGAAACCTTTTTCAATTTCTAATTTTTTTGCACCTCACTTTAAATATATATATATTTTTTAATTTAATGGCCGCCATTTTGAAACAACATGGCTGATGAAGCTGGCCAGCGAACTTGGTCGAGGTGTTGATGTATACTATCCACATGCCTTCTTACATCGAAATAGGCGAATACGTGTGTTATCGCGTGACAAATACAAGATCGTTTCAAAATGTTAGCCATGCTAGAAATTCAAAGTGCTATAAATCAACCATTTTTTAAGATATCAACAAAAGAACAAATTTTCAGAAACAAAAACTGCTCCGGAATCTTTGTATCAAGGCCAAACACATAAAAAAAATCTTTTTCATTTTCCAAATTTTTAATACCTCATTTTGAATTTTAAATTTAATTTTATTTAAATGGCAACCCTTTTGAAACAAGATGGCGAATGAAGCTGGCCAACGAACTCGGTCGAGACATTGGTATGTACTATGTACAGACCAAGTTACATCCAAATAGGTTCATAAATACGCCTGTTATCGCGTGACAAAAATCAGGTCGTTTTAAAATGTCAGACACAAGAGAAATTCAAAATGCTATTACTCAGCCATTTTTTTTAGATATAGACGAAAGAAAAACTGTTCCGGAATCTTTGTATTAAGGTCAAACACATAAAAAAAAAAATCTTTTTCATTTTCCAATTTTTTGGTATCTCATTTAAATTTTTTTATTTTTTTATTCTTTTAAATGGCCGCCATTTTGAAACAAGATGGCGGATGAAGCTGGCCAACGAACTCGGTCGAGATACTTGTATGTACTATGTACACACCAAGGTACATCCAAGTCGGTTCATAAATACGCCTGTTATTACGTGAGAAAAATCAGGACGTTTCAAAATGTCAGCCACGCTAGAAAGTCAAAATGCTATAACTCAGCCATTTCTTAAGATATAGACGAAACAAAAACTGCTCCCGAATCTTTTTATCAAGGTCAAACACATAAGAAGAAAATATTTTTTCAATTTTCAATTTTTGGTACCACATTTCAAATTTAAATTTTTCTTAAAAATTTAAATGGCCGCCATTTTTAAACAAGATGGCGGGTGAAGCTGGCCAACGAACCCGGTCGAGACATTGGTATGTACTATGTATAAACGAAGTTACATCCAAATCGGTTCATAAATACGCCTTTTATCGCGTGACAAAATTCAGGACGTTTCAAAATGTCAGCCACGCTAGAAATTCAAAATGCTATAACTCAGCCATTTTTTAAGATATAGACGAAACCAAAACTGCTCCGAAATCTTTGTATAAAGGTCAAATACATAAGAAAAAAATATTTTTCCCTTTTCAATTTTTTGGTACCACATTTCAAATTTTAAATTTTTTTAAAAATTTTAAATGGCCGCCATTTTGAAACAAAATGGCGGATGAAGCTGGCCAACGAACTCGGTCGAGAGATTGGTATGTACTATGTAGACACCGAATTACATCCAAATCGGTTCATAAATACGCCTTTTATCGCGTGACAAAGTTCAGGACGTTTCAAAATGTCAGCCACGCTAGAAATTCAAAATGCTATAACTCAGCCATTTTTTAAGATATAGACGAAACAAAAACTGCTCCGGAATCTTTGTACAAAGGTCAAATACATAAGAAAAAAATATTTTTCCATTTTTAATTTTTTGGTACCACATTTCAAGTTTAAAATTTTTTTAAAAATTTTAAATGGCCGCCATTTTGAAACAAAACGGCGGATGAAGCTGGCCAACGAACTCGGTCGAGACATTGGTATGTACTATGTACACACCGAATTACATCGAAATCGGTTCATAATTACGGGAGTTACAGTGTGACATAGGTCAGATATATATATATATATATATATATATATATATCAATTTTGAACGGAGGGTGGTTTCGGGGTCTGGGGGTCATGATCGATGAAAATATACCAAAATTTTTTGAAATCGCTTTCCTCCGAACGGCTGCAATAGGTAGCTTTTTTGTAAAGAAAGCTACCTAATATCACGTTTAATAGGCGAACGGTTATTACGCGATCCCGCGATAGATTTTCTGTCCTTTGAGGGAAAAAAAATCACGCTTAAGACGCGAATTCACTGATCAAGATGCGAATTCCTTCTCTCTTCTTGAGTGTTGCCAATTTAGCGAATTTTTTTAGACGGACACTGTTTCCGAATAGTATTATTTACTTTATTTAATAAGATATTAATTAAATTGAAAATTGCTAATCGAAAATAGTGGTAGATATTTGAAAAAAAAAAAAAACCCTGATAAATTAGAATCCTTCTTTGATCCCGCCTCCTAACATTCTTTGCTTCGCGCTTCGTGTATATTTTTACTGTAGTAGAAAAATATAGACGAATTCAGGTTTCTCAGATATGCCATAAAAATTATATTATGTTTAGAGATGATCATACCTGTTGATAGTGAGGTTTTAAATGTACGTTATATCATTACTATGTTTTATAATGCATGTTATAAGCAGCAAAACATGAAACTCGTAAAGATTAAACAAATATGTTTGCGGTTGGATAATTATAATTCTTGTGTTTTTTCTATGTTTCCTTTACTTTTTGCTATGCAAACAATATTTTTTTACGCAGAGGAGTAAGGATAGGTTTTTCATTACATTAAAAAGAAGGACAGATTATAATGGTACTCATTATATGACTATAGTACTAAATCTGATTATAGTACTTATACACTGTAAAAAAAACACTGTAAATTTGCCAGCACAACTCGATCATAGCTGAATGTACTGTATCTTTCTTTGGTTTCCTGATTATTTAAACATGAAAAATACAGTAGTTGCGTAAAATTAACAGTACAATGTACTGGCAATTTTGGACGCATTTGGACCACAGCACAAACTACTGGCGTCTAAATTGCCAGTACATTGTGCTGTTAATTTTACGCAACTACTGTGTTTTCCATGTTTAAATATTCCGGAAACCAAAGAAAGATACAGTACATTCAACTGTGATCGAGTTTGTGCGCTAGATGAACAGTACTTTGTACTGTAAAAATGTCGTTTTTTTTTACAGTGTAGTACTAAATATGATTTTAAAAACTGGGTTGTTTCTCAAAGATTTAATACTTTTTCTCTCTCTTAAAAAAATTAGTCTAGTAGGAAAATTATTCTTGTTGTTTTATTTTTGGTTGCGACGTATTAATCAACAATAAATCCATGTTGGAATCCATATTTATTTTTCGTTATTATTCCAGTCGGTCCTATAAAAAGAAACAATGAGTTAAAGGAAAATACAATTAAATTTTAATCTAAATACTATACGTAAAAGACACAATTTTCGACCCCAAGCATATAAATGAAAATTCTAAAGTTCATTTAGACGATTAAATATATAAATAAGCCCAGTTCCTGAAACATTATACAAATCACGTTTAATACGCGATCCCGCTTAATACGCGACTTTTCTCAACTCCCTTGAAACGCGTCTTAACCGGATTTGACTGTATTTTGTGTGTCACTGCAATTGAACAATAAATGCTACGCTCTCCATAATCTATAGAAAATGCTGTTTTGCACCTCACTGATGTATATCAATTTCATTATTTTTGAAGTTGTGTAATCTCATTGCAAACAATTTTTCAACATAGATCATTTCTCGTAGCAAGGGATTTTTTTTTCGCGTTTTTGAAAACGGACGACAAATGCTACTTATTTTGTATTCTATAGAAAGCGTGTTGTAGTGCACCTCAGTGGCGTATATCAATTGCATTATGTTTGAAGTATCGTAACATCACTAACTCTTATCTACTGTTAGCGGTCTCATAGACAGCTGCTTCTTTTCCAGTATAACTATAGATGCTAGTAAAATTTTTGTTTCGCTTGGTGCCCTAGTACAATCGCTAGAGACTTCTGCATTGAGGAATTTTAATTATAATAGTACTGTACATAAACACTATCCTATGAATTAATGAAGTCTTTTACTTATATTTCATTCAAGGAGTCTCAGAGACCGCTCACAGTAGTTATGCAACAATTTCTGTCACAGCACGAGCATATAAAGATTAAAACGTTCTGCAAGTGATTTCTCCCCATAGACATTAATATAACGGATTTCTTTTGCGAGGCTCTGTTAACGAACCATAAAGGCTACTACAGTGTTCATTTTCAGTAGCGAACATGATATAGTAAACCTAAATAACATATATCAATTACATGACAATCCGAGTATATTTTACGAAAGTTAGAGCGCGGACAGATGGCAAATAGAAAAATCGAAGTCATAAATTCTTTAAGTTAAATAATACTATAAAAAGTGATAGAGTATCTTTATTAAGACTTACGATCGTTTCATCGCACAATCGGCGACATTTTCAAAATCAATCATAATAGAAAATATTTTCACATAACTTAAAAACAATAATATAGTAAACAATGTCACGAGACATGAAGCATAATGAAAATATTGCAACCATAAAATAAAATAAAAATTAAATTAGCTATTTGCGAGCGTGGATTAATTTTCACATAATTTAAAAACAACATGGTAAAACAATGTCACGAGACATCAAGCATACTGAAAAACATTGCAAAACATAAAATAAAATAAAATTAACTTGGCTATTTGCGAGTGTGGATTAATTTTTACTATTGTTTCTACAATTACTTAGTATCTCTTTCCAAATTCTAGGTAAATCAAGGGACACAGAATCATTGCAAATATTCTCGTTGCGTAAAAATATTTCTATTGATTCTCGGACTATGGATGGTAAATAAAATCTTGATGGATAAATTAACTTGCTATTTTTAAATTCAATCTGTAAAGGTTCTTCGCTGCATAATCTGGCCAAAGCTGTGGTTCTTCTATTGTATTTGATGTCTGCTATATGTTCTTTGATTCTAGTTTTAAGTTTTCTGCTTGTCATACCTATATAAAACTGCTTTGTTCCATCTCCTTTGGTGAAAGGTATTTCGTATACTCCTGCTAATTGGTTGGACTCAATTTGATCTATTTTCTTGCATACTATATTTTTTATTTTCATGGATGGTTTTGCGACTAGGAAGATATTGAATTTATTGAGTTTATATTTTAAACGTTCAAAGAAACCAGGAAAATATTGTAAAGTGGATGAACTTTTCCCTTAAGTGAGCACCATTCCTCTACTTCCCCCTAAATTTTGTCTTGTCTTATATCAGTGAATTAAAGAGCAGCACCTTAGTTAATATTTTTAAATCCCGCAGTTTAATTAATTTCACTATATGACAGTTGTGATTTAACTTTTGTCTTGTCTTATATCAATGAATCAAAGAGCAGCATCTTAATTAATATAACAGAATAATATAAATTCAGAAAACTTAAAACTAGAATCAAAGAACATATAGCAGACATCAAATACAATAGAAGAACCACAGCTTTGGCCAGATTATGCAGCGAAGAACCTTTACAGATTGAATTTAAAAATAGCAAGTTAATTTATCCATCAAGATTTTATTTACCATCCATAGTCCGAGAATCAATAGAAATATTTTTACGCAACGAGAATATTTGCAATGATTCTGTGTCCCTTGATTTACCTAGAATTTGGAAAGAGATACTAAGTAATTGTAGAAACAATAGTAAAAATTAATCCACACTCGCAAATAGCCAAGTTAATTTTATTTTATTTTATGTTTTGCAATGTTTTTCAGTATGCTTGATGTCTCGTGACATTGTTTTACCATGTTGTTTTTAAATTATGTGAAAATTAATCCATGCTCGCAAATAGCTAATTTAATTTTTATTTTATTTTATGGTTGCAATATTTTCATTATGCTTCATGTCTCGTGACATTGTTTACTATATTATTGTTTTTAAGTTATGTGAAAATATTTTCTATTATGATTGATTTTGAAAATGTCGCCGATTGTGCGATGAAACGATCGTAAGTCTTAATAAAGATACTCTATCACTTTTTATAGCATTATTTAACTTAATTTGTTTATAAGTGATTATTATACATGTCATAAATTCTTTTCAACTGTGATGGAACGCGTTAATAAAAACGCTATTTCTGATGGTGTAAAAACTAAAAATGAATCGAATTTTTTTCTTTAAAAAAAAAAAAATTCCGGAGTTATTTTCCTGCTTTGGTGCTGAATCGTAAAAACATTTTTATTTTTAAAAATTCAATTTCTAAAGTTTCAACTACTTAAAATACAAATTAAAATACAACCAAATGATATCACTTATCTCTGCTCTTTAATTCATTGATATAAGACAAGATCGCGACTGTCATACAGTGAAAATAATTAAACTGCGGAATGCAAAAATATTAACTAAGATGCTGCTCTTTGATTCATTGATATAAGACAAGACAAAAGTTAAATCACAACTGTCATATAGTGAAATTAATTAAACTGCCGAATGTAAAAATATTAATTAAGATGCTGCTCTTTGATTCATTGATATAAGACAAGACAAAAGTTAAATCACAACTGTCATATAGTGAAATTAATTAAACTGCGGGATTTAAAAATATTAACTAAGGTGCTGCTCTTTAATTCACTGATATAAGACAAGACAAAATTTAGGGGAAAGTAGAGGAATGGTGCTCACTTAAGGGAAAACAGGAATAGCTAGTCAAATTTAGACAAAAAAATCAATATTAACGAATTCCAAAGCATAAGGAACAGTTTGCAATCAACTAATTTGCATAAAAGTTTTAGGAATTGTTTTTATCGTTTTATTTAAATGACCATCGATTGAGCGGTAATGTCCGACATGGTAGGGTAATTGCGCTCAGAGCAGGGGCGGATCCAGAGAATCGTTTTGGGGGGGGAGGGGGGGATACCGAGTGACATATAATCAACGTAGTCATAATTTCTGTTGCTGAAATCATTCCTTGCAGTTAATTATTAAATTAATATAAAATAATTAATGTGATCTGAAAATATTACAGACCCTCGATTATCTGACATCCGATTAACCGAAACACTCGGTTATCCAACACTCTTATTAAATAATCCCGCCCTTTCCTCAAAATATGGTTTATTGTTACTTATTAGGTCGTAAAATTAAAAACGTTATAACAGAATTTATTTATTAAATGTCTTATTTTTTTTCTTTTTCTTTTTACTCTTGTACTACGGTAATTATTTATTTTATTTTTTGTTCTTTTAGACATAGTGAACAACGTTAATAACAAAAGCCTGCGATGATTGTGTTTTTTAACTTTTGATAATTGATTTTGATGTATTTTTTAGCACTGAATCCGAAATTTTTAACCAAGTCACGATTTTCGCAAATCGTAAATTTTAAAGTAAAAAAGTAAAAAATTGCGAAAATCTCTCAAAGCAATATGCAAAGCCTTAACAAAAGAAGGTAAATGTTTTAAATACATCTGCGACAAATTTCCCAGCTTTATCAACCGCCAAAATAAATGAGGATACCGAGATGAACCCCATAGAGAAGATTAAAAGAAAAGCGCGAAGCAGAACATGAGCGGTTCAAAGAAACTTCCAAGCATGGAATAAAATTATGAGGATTTTAAATACACAATATTTTACATATTTAACTATAAAAATCCATAGTACAAGCAAAAAAATGAATGAATTATTATGAAAAAAAGTTACGTCTATTTTATAGTAGCAGATTTTAGCAATATTTTGACTTTTTAAAGATTCGCGATTTGTGAAAATTCCTGACGTGATGGTATGGTAAAAAAATGAAGGTCATTTTTGGATTCAGCACTAAAAAATACATAAAAACCAATTATCGAAAGCTGAAAAACACAACCATCACATCCATTTTTTAATATCAGATTTCTGAAAGAGGATAATCTCTGAAAAAGGATCCCCTTCAAAAATCTGAAGGGGCCTTAACATCCTTGAAAGTCAAAATGTGTCATCTAAGTGATGTGTATACCTCTTCACAAGCGCGGATCCAAGGAAAAGGGGAGATCGCACCCTCTCCCTCTTGGATAAAAAAATATAAGTCCACCGATTATCGCGAATTTCGAAAAATGGTCGCCGAAAAAAAATCAATTTCGTCAATCGTTCGCAGGTCAAAAAACTGCGCAAAAAGTGCGAATTTCGTCAAAGAATCGTGCAAAAAACGCGATTTCGTCAAAGGATCGCGCAAAAACGTGAATTTCGTCAAAGAAGCGCGGAAAAAACGTGAATTTCGTCAAAAATCGGGCATTTCGTTAAAGGACCACGCAAAAAAAAATGCGAATTTCGTCAAAGGACCACGAAAAAAAAAGCTAATTTCGTCAAAGGATCGCAGAAAAAACGCGAATTTAGTCAACGGATCACAGAAAAAACGCAAATTTCGTCAAAGGGTCGCAGAAATAAACGCGAATTTCGTCAAAGGGTCGCAGAAAAAACGCGAATTCCGTCAAAGGATCGCAGAAAAAAACGCGAATTCCGTGAAAAGATCGCAGAAAAAAACGGGAATTTCGTCACAGGATCACAGAAGAAAACGCGAGTTTCGTCAAGGATCGCAGAAAAAAGCGCGAATTTCGTCAAAGGATTGCAGAGAAAAACGCTAATTTCGCCAAACAATTGCGGAAAAAACGCTAATTTCGCGAAAGAATCGCGCAAAAAACGCTCATTTTGCGAAAGAATTGCACAAAAAATGCAAATTTCGTCAAAGGGCCGAGGAAAAAACGCAGAATTAGCACCAGGAGGAGATTCCCCTAGGCGCGCATCCACGGGGGGGGGGGGGGATTGATCAGGGCAGTCGCCCTCCCAAGATATAAACCCAACACTTTTAACGGCAGTTTTCGCGGAACAGACAGACAAGCAAACGAAAACCAAACACTTTTCGGGCGCCAATAGTAAACCTCACTGACGTTTCGGCAATTAGTGAGCAAAATAGGATTATCGCCTATCAAAAGGCATATGGCGCCATAATTTTTGACACTATGGGTTGAGGTGGGGGATGATGCCACTTCGTGTACCTTTTGTTGAATCTCTACAACAGAAATTGACAACGTTATGCGGCATCCCTTTAAAGTGTTGAAACTGTTTCGTTCTTTCAAAGAAGGTGCAATTCTAATTTCAGTATAACGATATTTTGAGGAGTGCTTTATTGTTTGAGAAAAGAATGGGATTAATAGCAATTTTCAAAGAAAGAAAGAAAAAAGAAAAAGAAAGGTCCTTTCAAAAATCAAACATCTTAATGTTTTCTGAAGAAAACCACTAATGTGTAAAAAATGTACTGTTATTGCCACCACATTGGTAAATTTCAAAGGGTATTTGATGAATGAACACAAAAGGATTATGTCTTAATCCTAGTCAGTTAAAAGCTAAAATGCGTATGGTGTGTTGATTTCTTAAGCTGCTTACGCACCATCCTTCTAACTGTTTTCAGTGTCGGCTTCGTTTTTTGTGGCGACGCGGTGTCTTTGATTTTTAACGACTTTAGCGGGAAAGGGAATGATGTCCGGCAAAAGAGAAACCTTTCCTTCAAGTAGAGTCGAGCTCGTTATCTCCTGACCCATTGTTGATTCTCCTCATTCTTTTGTGAATAAACCGCAGATGGGTCCAGTACAAAAGATTTTCCAAGAAAATTGGAGAAGTAGGCAAAATACGCGTGCGTACGCAGTCTTAAAAACCAACTTGGTAAATTTGTTCTTCCCGTCTTTTCCCCGATTGAACCCCCCCCCTCCCCCCGTGGATGCGCGCCTAGAGGAATCTCCTCCCGGTGCTACTTATGCGTTATTTTCCGCAACCCTTTGACGAAATTCGCGTTTTTCAGCGATTCTTTAGCGAAATTCGCGTATTTTTTTCGCGATTCTTTGATGAAATTCGCATTTTTTCAGAGATCTGTTGACGAAATTAGCGTTTTTTGCGCGATTCTTTCGCGAAATTCGCGTTTTTTCTGCGATCCTTTGACGAAATTCGCCTTTTTATTCCGCGATCCTTTAACGAAATTTGCCTTTTTTGTGGTTCTTTGACGAAATTCACGTTTTTTCCCGATCCTTTGTCGAAATTGGCGTTTTTTGCGCGATCCTTTGGCAAAATTCGCGTTTCTTTTGCGATCCTTTGACCTGCGAACGATTGACGAAATTTATTTTTTTCGGCGACCATTTGTCGAAATTCGTGATAATCGGTGGATTTATATTTGTTTGGGGGGGGCGATCGCCCCGATGGCCCCCCCTCCCGTGGATCATAAAAAATAAGGGAGCAGTGAGTGATTTTATTTGTGGCGTCAGCCAAAACAACTTACCCAGGCAGACAAAAATATATTTATATGTAAAATGGAAAGGTCCTACCTGTATTCTCTATAAGTAGCTGGATCTATTCCGTGCTTTTTATCTGAAAGAAATAAGCTTTATTGAAGTATATGAACGGAAATCCTGCAATTCCGTTGTGTGCGTGTACTCTTCACAAAACACGGGATCTTGAAGAATCACAATTTTATTCTGGACTACTATGAGAAAATAGGAGAAGAAACACGGTTAATTAATATATGTGAGACATAGATAAATTTAGACAGTTCAAACTGTCTATAAGACGTTGTTATGTGACATTTTGAGAAGGAGCTGTCGCTTCCTTCGAAGAACAATAGCCGACGTCTAACACCACGAGCGTGTTGTTATTGCATTGAGATTTTAAAGCAGACTGACAAAATCTGGGGTCCCGAAAACTGTTCAAAGGATTGAGACAGAAAATAGTACATAAGTCAGCGGTTTTCATTGTTAAATGAAGCTTCAAAGTTCAATTGCATAAGGTCACTGCATGGTGTGGCCATCTGTGAGCGTCGAGATGAAATAAGTTCCGGATTGATGAAAACTTGTGGTGCTTCCATCTGCCGGGAGTTCGTGTTAACAGTTCACTTACACACGGTATCTGCGTGTATTATGTAGCATACCATTTATTCACAAGCTTTTTCGGAGTATAGTGTATAGTGTAGCATATTTTAATCACAAACATTAATTATTGAGTATTGTGTATGTAGTTGCATGTTTATAAACGTTTTCTGGAATAAATAAATACTAATTACACAGGTTCTTCACGTAAAACTAGTCCTATTAAGAAAGAATTTTAACAGATCCGCGCCTGGCTCAGAGTTTGAATACAACATTTAAGTAAAACAAAAGTCACATATGTAGTTGTGTGGGCTGTTCACACCACTGCAGACTTTTTGCAACAACTTTACACATATTGTGTTAGACATATAGTGGGCTACTTTTTTTATATTTAGGTTTTTTGATTTTCACCACTTTTTTGAAATCGTAAAATTCTCCTTGTTTAATGACATATTAATTAAGGCGAAAATAGGGGAATTTTTTCATTTTAAAAAAGTGGTGTCAATCAACAAATTTGAATTTAAAAAAAGTTGCCCACTGGCAACACTTCTGGAATTTCACGAGAGCGCCATTACCCGTTATCGCGATGTTGGGTTTTAATGCATTATAATTGGCGTAACAACGCACTACAAAAATAAATAAAAGCATGAAAGTACAGCTAAATGTATATATTTTATAGACATAATGGGTAAATTAATATTTGAAAATAAGGGTGTACACTTACCTTCAAGTTAGATACTGTAGAATTTTATAATAAAACAACTTCAAACTAATAACGTGAGGACACAAAAATACTTTCCTCCCGACGGGCACTAAATCCTTACTGGGAACTTAGGATGAAGTTCGCTAGGTGCCGGTAACGATCACACGTTTTCAATTCTATTCTGTTTAGAGATATTTGGTGAGCGGGATTACCCTTCTGAGCGTCATTACTCTACTTTCCCCTAAATCACAACTGTCATATAGGAAATTAAATAAACTGCGGAATGTAAAAATATGAACTAAGATGCTGCTCTTTGATTCATTGATATAAGGTAAGAGAAAAGTTAAATAACAACTGTCATATAGTGAAATTAATTAAACTGCCGAATGTAAAAATATTAACTAAGATGCTGCTATTTAATTCATTGATATAAGAGAAGACAAAAGTTAAATCACAACTGTCATATAGTGAAATTAATTAAACAACGGAATGTAAGAATATTAACTAAGATGCTGCTATTTAATTCATTGATATAAGAGAAGACAAAAGTTAAATCACAACTGTCATATAGTGAAATTAATTAAACAACGGAATGTAAGAATATTAACTAAGATGCTGCTATTTAATTCATTGATATAAGAGAAGACAAAAGTTAAATCACAACTGTCATATAGTGAAATTAATTAAATTGCGGAATGTAAAAATATTAACTAAGATGAGGGAATGATCAGTTAATAGTAACTTAGTAATTTCCCGCGATTTTATCTTCCTAATACCTTTTTTTCGGTTTAGGGCGCAAAACGATGATGTAAAACAAATTTTCTTTTTGCGGGTGCAGAGGGTAGTAAAAGTTAATTAATTTACTTCTTTCAAAAAATATGTAATTATTTTACATTAGCTAATTTCACTTAAAGCAAATGATATTAAATTAAATTAAACAATTTATAAAAGTAAATTAAAATATAATAATTACTAGTTCTTAATTAATACTGGAAGAATTAAATTTTAAATTATGAAATTGCTTTAATAGTTTTCTCCAGCACGTCGTGAGCCGGAGCCTTTGCCTAAGGTAACAAAATTGAGTAATTACAAGATCGGCGCGGGCAAAACATGAAGCCCTGTTATTAATCACACCTGTGAACATTTATCAATTTAAAATCAATGTAAATGTATAAATGTAAATAATAAAATACCTTTTTTATTTTGTTACCATATCCCACATTTTGGGATAGGCACAACTTGAAGTTCGTCGTTATGCATATGGAATGTTTAAATTTGTTTGCTCCATTAGCATTTTAAATTTATCTTGTCATGTTTGAATATCTCTGCATATTTCTGATTGTAAAAATATACATTTTCGATCATCATGTTCATAATCATGTTTCGATGTCGTTTTAACATCCATTTATGAATTTGCTTCCATGAGAGGCATTTTTCTTCCATTTGATTTTCCATCCATCTGCAAAAATACTTTCATGGGAGGGGGGGGGGGGGGTATTCAATATGAATTCTTCCTTTCCGTTTTATTTTGTTAATATATTTTTTTCTTCGGTTTAGGATGCAAAACGTAACACTTTATAACTGTAAAAACGTTTTTTCCTACATGCTTTCGATGTCGTTTTAACAAATAACATTCTAACTATTCCGGCATTAGCAAAATATACAGAGTATAAAAATCTACTTTTAAATTTTAATAACAAACAGATCAAGGAGATAAACATCTTCCTTATCAGCATAATCTTCTTGTTTTGCAACGCGTTTATTAACAATCACATATAAATAGAAAATACGGAGCATTTATTGAATCAAACATTGATCTATTTAATTGCTTCATCTGACTGTTGTCCAACAGACTGGAACATAATTATTCAGATTTTCCTTCAACGGTAATTTAAACAGGGACATTACAAGTTTTTATTATTTTTTTTTATTAATATTAATATTGTTTGTGAAGACATAATTGGAGCAAAACATTCATTGGGCCTCATCAAAGTAAAATTAACCTTTTGTGACTCAACAACGTCGATTTGAAAAACATTTATTCATATGAGAACGCGAGTTTCAACACTTGCCTTATCCAAGATTAAAAGTAGTGTCAAAACAGGTCAAGTAGGCCCTGATTACCCAGTGGGCATGAGAAACACGTGCTTCCCTTAGAAAATTTTGAAGGGCCCGAAATTGAGAAAACAAGGGGATCCAAATCTTAAATTGAATTAATTCCATCCCGAAATCCTATCTAATTTCTTTTTAGATTATTAACTCCTTTTTATATAAAAAATTGTTTCATAAAATACCTTTCATAACAAATTATATTTTCATGTAATCAATTTCAACCGCCTGATTACAATTCTTAAGTTTGTCCATTATTTTATTTGTATGTTTATTTTACAAATTGAATTTGAATGTTATTGAATTTGGCTTGTATGCACAACATAAAAAAATTAATACTTAAACTATTTCCAAAATTTAAAAACGTATTTCAAAATATTCATATTTTATGTTGTGCATACTGCTGAATTCAACCTTTTTATAAAACCTACATTTTTATGCAAATACTATACAAATTCATTTTTGTATATTTTTCCTGATTATATCCAATTTTTGTTTGTATATATAATACACACACACACAAAAAAAAAGCTTAATGAGATATGTGTGAACTCAACTAAGTTACTGTCTAAAATAATTTTTGTAGCATTGGTGAGTTTCCGGGTATGTCGAATTTAAAAGAATCTTCTCGAACGAAAAGGGGCCCCAAAATGAAACTGTGCTTCCGATAGCTTCAGAGGTTAATCGGGCTCTGAGGTCAAGTGCGAGTATTACTCGTGTACAGGGGTTCCGTACAATAAATATATGAATTAGTAACTGGGCATAGTATTACACAAATATATCCTTAAAAGTTGTTATCTAGGCTTTAAAAGCCGCCGGCCGTGTCTTTAAGTATCTCCAAACCGTGTGCGTCTTTAAGGGTTAATATACCGGCTAATTACGAACTTTTTTTCGAAAATCATTATCAACAATCCTTTTATACTTCTGCGTACATCCAGCGCTCCTCAACTTTTGCTAAACGCCCGCAAATCGAAATTTGGACGTAACGGGAAAATGCGATTTTCTCAAACACTATGTGCTCGGTGTAATCGCTAGTTTTCCTGCAAGGTTTAAATTAATTTTTACTGACCCTAATTTTTTCATAAGTTTAGTTTCAGCAGATTCGGAAATAGAGCGGGTGGATGGGGTTGGGGGAGGGTCATATTTTTTCATTACATTTTCGACAATATCTCTGAAAATATAATACCTAAAATTAAAAGAAATGTATTTTTGAGTATGGCGTTACGAAAGCTTTCACACGATATACACAGAAAACATTTTTTTTTCTTCAAATAACTGAATTAGCCCCTCTACATTTTTTCTAAATGTATTTGCGAATGTTTAATAATCTATAAATATGTTGGTCAATAGCCGTTATTTCTTCAGCCATTTTGAATTTTCCACGTTCCATAGTTTACGAGTAAAATGGCTGTGACAGACGGATAGACACAGGAGTGATCTTATAATGGTTCCATTTTTAGTTTTTAAGTTAGGAACCCTAAAAATCGAGTTTTCTCTGTCAGTCTATTCCAGTATTTCTCAACCTTTTTTGGTTGGCGGCACACTAAAAATATCTGGATTTATTTGCCGCACACCTGAATATAAAAAAATGTAAAAGTTATCTGATACAAAAGAAAAAAATATTTACTAAATTTATTCAATGAGAGGGCTGAATCTGTTTTCTTGAACAAACTAATTCAAAACGGGGTTCCAAAGTCAACAGACAAATTTGCATTTCATCGTCAACTTTTAAAAGTCGTTCTCGCTTTTTGGATTCGATTTCTGTGAATGCTGAAAATCCAAATTCACAGAACCATGAAGATGGAAAAGGCAAAAGCTTTCAAGCTGGTTGCGAGGTACAAATTTTTGACCGAAAGCCAAAACTCATCCAAATGTTTCTCAAAGAATGTTGAAGGGTAAAACTTATCGTTTCTCAAATCAACGAGCTGTTCTCTTTCTCTTGTTGTCAAATTTGGTGTCTTGCAAATAAAAAATGGGTTCATTAACTATTCATATTCGTATTCGTCAACTGAAAGCGAAGGAAAGTAAGTTTTAAGTTCGTTAATGGTACTTTTAATTTCGTCTGCAATTTTTCTTTCCGTCTGAGATTCATGTACACTTGGAAAGCAGTCAAAATTTCTTTTTGATGTTACAGATGTCCACAGTGTTAATTTTTCTTTAGATGATTTCAGTCTTGATGTTGATGTGACGATATTCTCGGATGGACCTCAAGACAAGAGAGGAGTGGTGCGCTGGAAATCTAATACGGGCAAAGGAGTGAACAAGGAAGATAGTAAATGGAAAATATCGTATCGTTGATACGACACTGTGCAGTTTTATTTGTCAAAAACCATTGCGGCACATTTGACAATCTCTTTTGGCACACTGATGTGCCGCGGCACACAGGTTGAGAAACACTGGTCTATTCTCTTATAAAATCTTGGTTTACAATGAAAACGCACGCAGTCAGGGGTTTTTCGCGATTTCCCAAAATTTCATGCCCCACCAGTGACCGAGAAGTTCTGCTCTCGAAGCTGGTAGACGGGAGGTGCTGGGTTCGAACCCAATCGCGCCCGTCGGCCTAATCATTCGGAGTTTTCGTGGTTTTCTTCGAAACTTAGATTTTTCCATGCGTAAATACGATTTAGGTTCCCTTAGAAAGATCCCCCCACGGAAGGCACCCCTCCCCTCCCGGGTTTATATCCCTCGAGTAGATAATTGACTATCGAAAATCAACCCAACCCAAGCCAAAATTTGCTTTTCTGGATAAAGTGAGTTTTGAAACTCACGTCTTTATATGTTAGAAGGCTTCATTTTAAGCATGTAAAAAATAATTTTAAAATAATTTAGAACATAAAATTAAAAATATATTGGCTGAAAGGTACTTTTTCCACACATGCAATAAACAGAAAATAACATACTTATATATAATGTACATTTTATTACACAAAATTGTAAAGTATACGAACTTACCTTCGTAAAAAATATATTTTTGGCCGTCTCCAGCCTTTTTAATGAGGCAAAATTTACGAAGTTCATTTTAGCAATAACGATGCATAATTGCTCAAATAATAAATAAAACTTTGGCATGAAAAAATTAGCTTACTATCGCCGTCTGTTGAGAATTCTATGAACAATTTATATTTGCTGATGTGTTGGGAGATAGCAGCAATAAATAAAATTGCCTTTTAAAGCCCATTGTATGAGTGACATTGACTTTTTGATATGTTGCAGATATGCAATGCTGTGATACAAAAGCTTAATTGAATTATGCTGGCCCGCGGCACTTTAAGAATTTATTGGTGTAGTCCTCGAGCGTGAAAGGTTGAAGATCCTTAATGTATAAGGTTCCAATTACAGACTACTAGCTTACCCGCCCGGCGTTGCCCGGGGCTGTGATATTAACCTTAAATGAACCTCAAATTTGTATGGTTTTATATCTTTAACTAAATTTTGTCTGAATTTATGTTTTTTTAATGAAAAAATCGCGAAAAATATTGGATTGAAAGTATATGCTATTTCGTATTTTCTTTTTCGTCGAAATTTTCACGCATTTTATTTTGTAAAAAATATTTCTAATCGTCCGAAAGTTTCGAAATTTTTGTAGGTGATGTAAATCTCGTTTATTGAAATACTCTAAGAAGATTGTTTTAAAATACGGGCATTTAGTTACTTTCAGCGAAGAAAAAATATCGTCACCGTGAGGCGCGAAGTGAACTGCGTTCGCATGTATATTTGAAAGGGTTAAATGTCATCTTTTCTAAAACCGATTACGCGATCTATTAGAAAAATGTGTCAGCTTTAAGAGCATATCTTTGGTTTGTCGGTACCTCCAAATTTGGGGGCATTGCTACAAGGAGGGAAAACGTTTTTCGGAAAAACGATCCTTTTTGAAATTTTTCTTCAAAGGGTTAACTGCGATATTTTTTTGAATTGATTACAGCATTTCAGAGGTAAGAGTATCTTTCGGAATATGCCTTCCAATTTTAATTGTAGCGAACGATTTGATCGATTTAGCTTAAAACAGAACTATTAAAAAACACAAATAAACCCCCAAAAAATCGGTTCTTCGCTTACTTCGGATGCGTAAATAGGTTTCTACACCTGCGCCAGCGCTTTTTCCCTCTCGGAAGGGCAGAGATAATTTTTTAATGACAGTTCTTCGTTCTTTTTAATTAATAACTCAGCTAATTATTAGAAATTTAAAATTCTGAGTCTCAGGTGCACAAGAAGAGGCCTTGAATAAACCTCACAAATTTTCAGCCTCATAAATGCGGTAGATTTCGATAGCCATCGCGGTCACACAGACAACGCAAAACTTTCTTTTATTAGTATAGATTTTTGCATAATTCTTTTTAAATATTCCATCTGTATTTAAATGTTTTATTTCCTTTTTCGTTTCGATAGAAGTCGTTTTTGCAGGTTAAGGTCAAATTAGAGATTGACGAAAATTATTTTATAAATTTTGGGTTCATTTCAGGATTCATGTAGAAATCCTAAAATTAACTTTTATGTACAGTCTTCCCGACCAATAACAATACTGCACATTATGTAATTACCAAATTAATCCAGGGAATAATATCTTTAAATCGCTGTGAGTAAGTTTTGAAAATAGTCTTCATATTTAATTAAAAACAAACTTTAAAATTTTTATTGCTAACGCTAAATTTTGCCACTAGAAAATGTCAATAAATTCGCGAATTAGCCAGAATATACGTTTTCATGACGTTTCTACCAATAATTTTGAAGTTATTCATTGCTTAATACTGAGCCAATTCCGTGGCTGATTTCGGAACTATAATCAGTTACGATATTCGCTTTTAATTCCAATTTATTAATCTTAATCAATTGATTAATAGTAATAAAATTTAGAAATGACGATGTATAACTGCTCAAATGGTGAATAAATGGCGGGAAAAATTAACTCATTATCGTCACCTTTTTGAGAATTTTACGAACAATTTATATTAACTGCTGTGTTGAAAGATAGCAGCAATAAATAAAATCACCTTTTAAAACCCATTGTATAAGAAACATTGACTTTTGAATATGTTGCAGACAGGGCTTAATTTCCAACGAAAAAAGTACCGGAGCCCAAATATTCTGCGGTACCGGTACAACAACCGTACCGCTCTCCCCTCTCCCGCCATTCCAATCTGCATATTTATATTTCGTACATTATTTGCATAGTTTAAAGCATTTTTTTTCTTTAGGAAAATAAAAATTTTAAATATATCAGCATTTACTTAGCTGTCAACTATTCTACTGTTTAGTTATCACTCCTTATGAATAGCATCTTTGCCTAATTTTAATGTTAATTAATTGCAGAATTCTGCGATTAAATATATATGGTAAAGATTATGATTAGGAAATAGTGTTAACATTAACTAGTTGGATGTGCCAATCCCTAAACTTTCTTCTACCTCATATATTTTAATATTTCAAAATGTTGTTACAAATGTCAATATTTCATTTTTATTAGTTCAATATATCAACTTTGACTTTCATCGTAAATTTCTACTTCAGTCAATTAACACGTTGGCTGCCACGTTACGAGTATACTCGTAGCTTTAATATTCGTGGCTTTAATTTATTACTTTCTCATCATTATTTTAAAATAAAAAAATTGCTTTATTTATTGGCAGAAATTTCGCTGTATTAGTAGCAAAATTTACCTTTCAGAATTTGGGATGGCAAACGACTTTCAAGAAGAAATTTGAAAATTCTTACTTTTTGCGGCAGTGAACGTGTTAATCGGATTAAAAGCGAGTTTACCGCGATCATATTTATTAAAATCAATAGTTTTTCGTTATTCTGTTGTACAGCAGTTGTTCGCGAATAGTCGGTTTATCAGGATGGCAAGTTCGCGAGCCGCTGGTATGCAATAGAACTACGAAGAATTAAGAAAATTACACAAAAATCGCTATTACAGCGTCCCCTTTCGGCGGAATTTTTCCAAATTCTGGAAGGACCTTCTTGCCATGGCCAAAAACATACACAAAAAATTGGTTCAATTCTATGCATAACTTCATACAGTTTTCGATGGTACAATACTGAAAATGGCACAAAAATTGCTATTACAGCGCCACCTTCCGGCGGAATTTTTCCAAATTCAGCGAGGACCTTCTTGCCATGACCAAAAACATACACAAAAAAATTGGTTCTATTTCTATGCATAACTTCATACACTTTTTGATGGTACAATGGCGACAGATACACGGACAGACGGACACACAGACATTTTCTATAAACATGTTTTTTTGGAATCTCTGACCCTTAAAACGTGTAAATCCTTTGAAAATAGAAGTCGAAAAATTTTTCGATTAGAATACTTTCTTCTATTGAAGATAGAAGAAAGTAAAAAGGGACAGTTCGCAGATATGCATTTTTAAGAAAAAATAAATGAAATTTACAGAAATTAATATTTATATGCTGAAGAATGGAACAATGCTTTGCAATTTCGTGTAAAAAAGTGCATATCTTAAACTATAATCGGTTCCTTCCGCATAACAATCATTTGGGCTGAGTCCCTGAAAATCAGATTAAATTAAAAATTTGACACCGTTATCGGAAAGAATCGATGCTTTTATAGAAAAAGGGTAAACAGTGTTCGATTGCTTTCTATCAGAATAACAATAACATGGCAATAATATCTTACTTACAAATGAAAGTGACTTTGTAAATGTGCAGAGCAGAGACTTAGGATGGTTACCGTTCATGATACAAAATAAATAGAAAAATCACTAACGTGAATTTTTCTACTCGTACGCAATAGAAGACAAAAAACCTCAAACAAACAAAATCTCAAGTTGATGCTCGTTGGCTAAAACAGAAAATATTCTTTACAGGTTAGCTATCTAAATAAAATAAAAGAAAAACCAGTCAATAAAAAATTATCCTACTGTCACAAAAGAAAATCGAACTGAAAGCAAATTCATTGTTCAGTCTCTTAAGTAACGCCATATCAACACGTCGCCAACATAAATTTTGAATAGAAAAGCTCGATTTCTGCTTCTTCTTCATTCTGATCAAAATAGCATTAAAATGATTTCAAATAGAATATAGGTCATTTTAAAGGATGAAAAGTTTTTTTTTTTCTATACATGCATAAATAAAATTTTAAATGTAATACAAATCGAGCTCGAATCAGTCCAAGCCCAAAAACTGATATAAAAATTGAGTCCGTTTTATCCCCATCTCCTACGTGTGCGACACGTTACGTTACATATAAGAGTTTTGGTAAAAAAAGAATGCAAAAGCTTGGAGATGGGAAGGAAGCGAAAAGGTAATTTAGGCTTCGGTTTTTCGGAAGCGCTATTGCACTGGGCTCCGGAGCCCTGTATTTATGAGCTCCGGTGAACTCCGACCAATATTTACTAAAAACAGAGAAATACGGTAGCCTGATTGCAGATATGCGACGATGTGATACAAAGGGTTAAAGATTGCGTTTGTTACTTACTGTGCAAAAAAATTATGTTAAAAATTAAGTGAAATCCTCTTAAATTTCATATTCTTGCACAGTAGTACTTATCAATTCAAACATTAATATGCAGGATGTTTGAAAAAGAGAGAGTAAATTTCAAGAATTTATTTCAAACAAATTGTGTAAGACAGAAACACATTCTGTACATCATTGCATCCAGGGCCGACTAGCAAGTTTCAATGCCCAGGGCATTTTCAATTTTTCGTGACCCCTTATATTGGTTGATTTACTGATACTAGTTTTTTTTCATATTACATACTTATACACTGTAAAAAAAAAAATCTGCAAAGTTACTAAAGTTTTTCTAGGAAACTGCGATTCCTAGAACTTTTTATGTAGCGGCAACTGCAAAATTTCCTGTAAGTTTTTTTTTTACAGTGTACTTATTCGAAAAGTGTCAACTGAAAAAAATTAAGTTTTCCGGAAAATTGAAAAGCGGTTCCAGGAATAAAAATAAAATACTTTTTCTATTATTAATTGAAATGTGCTTTTAACCATATATTGAGATATATTTTTGTCGTTTCGTCGTAGTAATATCTCAGATACCACAATTTTTTCACAATTATTATTATTTTTTTAACGATAATTTAGATGAAATTATGAAAAATTCTGTGCCCCTCAGAAATTTCGTGCCCAGGGTACGGGCGCCCGTGCGATAATCAGGGCCTGATTGCATCAGGGCTGTGCTGTGATAGAGAGCTAGAGATCTGCACGGTTCCGGGCTTGACCCGAGGGCAAAATGATGGAAATTTTTCAATAGGGGCCGGGCCGGGGCAGCAGATTAAAGATAATTATTTTAACAGGGCGGGCCAAGCCGATAAAAAAAACCGGTCCGATATAAAAATTTAAAAGCATCAAACTAACACAATAAAATGTGAACAATTTTCAATGGACGTGATTGAGACGAGGATAAGTATAAACATGCTGCACGAAGCGATCCACATCAGTACAAAAATATAGCATGTCCAGCGTCGAGATCGGCATTGGCAGTTGCATCATGTCTGAACCACGGCTTAATTATTACAGCAGACTTGGTCCGGGTTAGAATCAGGCTTGCATTTTCTTTCTACATACTGGGCCCATATGGCGTCAGTACTAATGCTATTCAACATTCTGTGACTTGCGAACATATAGTAATCTATAATGTTAAATTTTCCCATAAATATTTATGCCGTATTCTAGAAAATTTTAATTGTATGTGACGAAAAATCGGTATTTTCAGTGGAAATTGAGTCAGATCTGATTTCATCCTTTTTTGTACTGGCCGGGCCAAGATAGCTTTCGTTTGGGTCGTGCCCGGAAATTTCGGCCCGTGCAGACGTCTATGACACTATAAGGTGGTATACGCAGCATACCTGCGTACCCATTGTTTATATGGAGTTCCTTTACCTGCAGTTTATTCTGTTAAGCTGTCTACATGACAGACCAGAGTTATTTACCAATTAGGTTATCTGAGCGAAATATGTTCACCGGTTGTTGGCCCAGTTAACTTAAACGGTAGAGCATTAGCTCTGTATGCCAAGGATCTGGGTTCGATTCCCGGCTTGGCCATTTTTTCGCTCAGTTGGAAATATTCAATTCGTATTTAATGAACGTTTAAACATTTACAAAACGATTTTACTCGCTTACCTGAAGTAGGAAGGGGTGGCTTGGCATTTTGCCAGTGGTTTAAAAGTACATTCAGGAACATCGTCGGATAAATTGTTGAAAAGTGTAATGAATGGTATCTCAATTATACATGATTGTCGAAGTAAATTCGTAATCGTGATATCTTTGATTTCGGTTTGCAGCGGGCTGTGCGATTTTTCGAAACGTACTTTTAAACCGCTGGCAGTCTGCCAGTTCATTCCTACCTTCGAGAGCACGGAATTTGTCCGCTATTCTGAGATGAAATTATCCAAAGTATAATATCCATAAGAGTTGAAGATTGAACAAAATGCTCGTTAAATAGAGAAGTCCGTTATGGAGGCTTTATCGCATATATTTCGTTTTTTTTTTTTATAACAATATTTAACATAATGTTTTTCTTATAAACACTAAGGGGAAAATCAGATACGTTGCAATTTCTCAGGTCACCGGGATCCTACGAATCGACTACTCTGACTATGTAATGTCTGAACCGGTAATGTAATGAACCGTTCTTGTTCATAACAATCATAAAACATATGTTACAAGAGCAATTGCACATATCAAAAGTAAAAAATGAATTTCAATTTTGGTGTTATCTGAGAACAAATTTCCGGTAAAATCACGTTTTGACTGAATGTGAACAATGTTGAAATCAAATACATCTGAGATACATGGTTTTATTACTCGGTTTTTATTCATTAATTTTCATCAGTATAGATAACTTTTTTTAGAAAAAATAATTACAATTGACAGTTAAAATATTGTTTTTACAATTTGTAAAATTTGTACAACTTTTCATAAAAAAGAAAGCAACAGGCAGAATTTTATTTAAAATTCTAAATCATTTTCTTCTTTTTCAGAATCCCAGATTGACGATTCTATTCCAGCAACTTCCGAAAAGTCTACTTGCACATCATACTGAAAATCTGGATCTCCAGGCTTCTTTCGGTTCTTTTCGAAGGTCGTATTCATAATCTCTTTTTTTCTCTTCAGCTGCTCGTCAGTTAGCTCGTTTAGGTTTTCATCGGGATCTATAGAAAATTCTTTCTCTAACTCTTGAAGAGATTCTTCCAAATCCAAACCTCGCATATCGTTCTGGATAAGTCTCAACATTTTCTCTATTTTGAAATCCGGAACATCTGAAAGGTATTTAGCATGATGCTCTTTCAAATCACTAGCGACTACACTGACAGCACTATTCTTTTTGAGACCTCTTATAGGCATGATTCTTTTCCTGTATTTTGAGTTTTCTTCATAAAGGAGAACTAGAGCTGGCTGCTTGAAGCGAACGCCAATTTTAAGAGGCTTTAAATCGTCCGAAGTCGAAGAATTAGCCATGATTTAAATTCTAGGTACCTAAAATGGAAGAAAAATTACATTAAATTCTAATAATTAAAATTGTATTGTGATTTATAGACATTTTTGGATCTTGGGCATATCTCGCTCCTTTGAAATAAATAAAAGTAAAATGTAGATTTAATGAAATTATGTATACTTACGTATTTAAAAAAAAATCATTTAAAAATTATACCAATCAAAACATCCCTTTCATGCATGCAGTTATAGATGAAAACAAATGGATTTGGATGATGAAATTAAAGTTTCACCAGAAATTTGCTTACAAGTTTAGAAATTTTTCAGAAAGAAACATCGAAATCTTTAAAAAATGATAAGAAGTCAATTCATTATCGACTTTAAACCGCACACGAAGTGTTTTATATCATTGTTTTAAATTGACAATAAAGCACTATTTTGTCATTCGAGACTGAGAATTTTTCATGTTTCGGTGGATTTCCACTTTTTAAAAATTTAATCTTAATTCCTCCCTCCCTCTCCCCAAAAAACAAAAGCATTGCATCCCTCCCACTTAACTCCTTCTCTAGATAAAGTTTAAAATCTTCAAAATTCTTCATTTTCTTTTATTCGTGTTCTATATTTGTTACTTTATTGTAACAATAAATATTCAGACATCTAAATTCCCCTCCTAAAATTATCCACTGTGCAAACCTAAGGGGCTACATTATTCAAGCGAAGGCTAATGTTATAAAAATGTAAAAATATCAACATTAAAAGCACCAATAATTTTAAATTTTAAGCAAACCGGTTTCGCTACCGAAACTGGCTCGTTTAAAATTTAAAATTATTGTTGCTTTAACGTTGATATTTTTATATTGTACCAAGCTCCAACTTAATAATTATTGAAGGCTAATGTTAATTCTATGGAAGTGTTCTACTAAAATATCTCGTTTGCATTTCACTACTTATATTTATTTATTTTGGGAAGCATTGACTAACCTCTACATAGGCCCTTTTTTACTTTTTTTGATTTTGGTTGCTTTTATTTATTTATTTATTTTTGGAGAATACTTTCACCGGTTTCGAAAGTGAAAATATCCTAAAAGTATCATAAAAGCTGCAAACGTGAAAAGGGGTATTTGAAGAATTCGACCTCAGTTATATAATGAAAAAGAAATTATTTAAAAATAATCAAATGCAAACGAAATATTTTAAAAGAACGTTCCCATTGGATTAAATTTAAATGTATTTTAATCTGTATATATTTAAAATAAATAATGAGTCATATAAATTACTCTAAAAGAAAGTAATTTCTCCCAAAAGTTCCCACTTCTTCTCCTTAGCGCCCCCCCCCCCCCCCACACCACAAACTTCCATAAGTTTATAAAGTTTTAAATCTTTAAGAGTACACTTTTTTAATTTCCTGCTCTATTCGTTACTTTATTGTAAAACAATTACACAATCACCTAAATTCCCCCTCTGACTGAAATTCCAGTTTTCTTTCTTCTGCTCTTCCCCAAACACACAAAGTTTAAAATCTTTAAAACGCTTGAAAAAAAAAAAAAAAAAAAAAATCCCTGCCGACTCGGCATACAGGCGGAGGTACATTTAGAAGTTAAGTAGTAATTTCACCAACAAAAACTAAATCAAAATTAGAGATAAACAAGGTTTAACAATTTTAACTGGCCGCTTTTGACGAATTTTTAATTTCATTTTTCTGTAAGAGCTAGATTTATAAGAATCATGTTAAGGCGGTATTCAAAAAAATATTTTTCCACGCTTAACAACACGAAATTTTTTGACACATTTTTAAAAGTAAAAACATGAAACTTGCTGACATGATTTTTTGAAGATACTATTTATAAGCGACCGGTGTTTTTATTTTTCGTTCAATTAATTAGAACTTGATTTACAAACAATTATTTTCGCTGTACGACCATTTTTTTTTTCGTTTCCAGCACTATCGCTTCGGGAAATTTGGTTCAAAATGCCCACTTTGACAGCATTTTTTGAAATATATTCTGCCTTTATAAAAAAATCGACTAAAACTGCACATTATACAGTTTCTGAATAAGAGAACCTGCCAATCGGATGCGTTTGAGAGCAAAAATGAATTTAAAAATAAGTCAGAATCTAAGCCGTTTGGATTTGAGTACACCTTTAATACGATAATTTTTCGTCAACCCCTATTTTTATTTCATTTGTTTTTGCTGTAAGAGTTGGTCCTATCAAAAACTTGTCAATATGAAAGTTGTAAATAATATTGAGAAGATGTGTAATAAATTTAAGTGGATTGAACATCTTGTGAATTGACGAAGTTATGAATTTTTTTCTTCTTTCTTCCCATTTTTTTTCGTTTAAATTTTTCTTTGCGGTAAGAGTTGGTCCTATCAAAAACTTGTCAGTATAAAAGTTGTAGATAATATTAAGAAGATTTATAACAAGTTTAAGCGAATTTGATATCTTAAGAATTAACGAAATTATGAATCCCCCCCCCCCCCTAAAGCCCTATTTTTTTCGCCCCTTGATCCAATTTATAATTTTATCTAAAATCTGTTATACATAAATTTTTGCCCCTTTTCCTAGAAGTAATAATAACTTTAAACTGATTTGATATGTATTATAATTAAGAAGTTATGGGCTTCTTTCGGTTCACAAAACCCCCTTGGTCTGATTAGTCCATTAAAGAACTTGACCGAGATTTTCTATCCCTTGATTTTATGTATAACTTTGGAAGAGATTTGTGCAGAAATGTGGAAGTTATCGTTTCCATAAAAAAGTGATATAACGTTTTGAACTGTGGGTGGTTTTGAGTTCTAGGGGTCATGATCGGCGTAGATCTGCAAAACTTTTCCAGAAATTCCAACATAGGAGAGAATGTAATAGGTAGCATTTCTTAAGAAATTTACCTAAAAATCTGCCCTTTTCGTTATTTTGTAGCAGCAATAAAGAGATAATCATCTAAATGTCCCCTCTGAAATTTTCGCTCCTTTAAATAAAAGAGGGAAATTTCTAGGCAAGGGGCGAGCAAACCAAAAATCTTTTTCTTTTTTTTTTCTTTGGGGGGGGGGGGGGGGCGCTATATTGCATAGAATTTTTTTTAAGTGATATTTAATGTTTTTTTAAACAATCCACTGATTATATCACCTTGCAGTCTTCTTGAACTTGACGTTACGAACTTTTTTGTTAAACTTGGGGATATCTCTTGTCAAATTTTCATAACAAAGTTTTGAAATTCAAATCTTCTTTCCTACTTTTTCATATAACAGTGACTGTCAACTTTTCATATGGGTTAAGCATTTTGGGGGACTGGGACTGAATTATGGAATCCTTCGAGAAACTTTATATAATAAATAATCATTCTTAAGAACGTTTGGATTCGTTGTTTGGGCATTTGAGGTTGTTGCCTTGCTAGAAACAGAAGATATACGATTTTAAATTCGACAGACTTCCAATTAAATTATCTCGCAATATTGATCTGACAATATTAGCATCAAGAATTCAGTAATTATTGCCAGTTACATTCCAAGTTTATAGTTTCAAACAAAATACAATAACCACCGTGTTTCACAATTAGAATCACATTTGAAAGCCGCTACCTACTGCTCCAAAAAATAAATAAAAATATTTTCTGATAGAGAGAGATGGGAGGGGATTTCAAACTTTGCTTGAATACACTTTTTAGACCCCATAGCGTTACGAAGAAAAGATGGAAAGAGATACACCCAAATTTATACCAGTACAGCAGGAACAAGGGGGGGGGGGGGCGCAGGGTGCTGAAGCTACG
This sequence comes from Maratus speciosus, assembly GCA_963932465.1. Taxonomy (NCBI): domain Eukaryota; kingdom Metazoa; phylum Arthropoda; class Arachnida; order Araneae; family Salticidae; genus Maratus; species Maratus speciosus. Next base: position 472,791,956 of record OZ010788.1, on the reverse strand, counting down.
AATTTTCACGACATTAGGTGAAAACTCAGTATTTTCCAAGTTTTGTCAGTTACCTAGAGTTATTCTATAATTTCCACAACATGAGAAACCATATATATGTATATATATATATATATATATTCTTACATAACGTATAGTCCCGTTTTTAGAAGGAAATGTATCGTAAAGGTAGGAAAAACGGGTAAAAAAGAAAAATGAGTAACTGATAAAAACTGTTACGCAAGTCAAATTTTTTTATATTGCTGTAAATTGTTTTTGTTTTGTTTTTTCTCATGAGCAATATCCTGAGCCTGTTTTTTTTTTTTTATATATATATAATTCGGTTTTGATATCTATGTATTATTATTATTTTAACTTTTTAAAATTTTGTCTTGTAAAATCAAAATTTCTCTATATTCCGCAAAATCGTTGTACATTCATCTTCTGCAGGTATTTGAAGAGTGAGATATGTTGGGATTACCTACATCCAATTGTAATTTTGGCAGTTAGCGGTGTTTGATTAAATAAAAGTTCACGTAAAAGAAAAAAAAACACTTCTGCGCAAAACGTCGTTTCTTTTTTAAGGGGGGTAATTTTTTGTTTTAAAATCACTAAAATTTGAAATTTTTAATTACATAACAAATGATAACACCTTGCAATAATATACTCCTTTTAATTGCTAAAAGATGTAAAATAAAAATTTTAAAAACAATAAAAGTTGCATTAGACTGTTTACATGTTTCGGCTCTATCGAAACCATTATTAAAACAAATAAGAAAATTTCAACTCCAAAATTGCGCAGCGAAATATTTGAAACGCCATCATTCAATTTTTCACGTACTGCGTGACGTACAGTCGTGGGAAAATAAAGTAAACACCCCCTACTAACTCTGCAAAAAATTATCGTAGAAGAAAGTTACTGGTACCACACGATTGGTAATAAAGTCTACTTTTAAATGATGTACATAAAATTTGCTTAGGAGGCTAGTTACATATTAAAACGAACCATAACTTTGCTTTTTTCAATATCAGTACATAATTCTGACACCATAAATGAACTCTACACTCTTCAATTAGCCTAAAAGCAAATTTTTATGGAAATCGTACGATAAGTTACCGAGAAATTAATTATTTTAAAACGAGCGTATTTTAGGTGCTGTATCCAAATTGAAGTTCGGTATTCTATTGTTGACCGAGAGAGCCTCCTTCTTGATCAAGGCCGTTCAAGCAGTCATTGAAAAGTGATAGATTGCAGGATAACATAAGAAATTTCAAAATATCTGGTTACTGCTATCATAGACGGCCCCTTAAACCATCATTTTGCCGTTTTTTAAGCGTAATTTGAAAACTACTTCAAAGAAAAATATGAAAATTTGGATTTCAATAAAGCAGGACTTAATAAATCTAAATCCATCAAAAAAAATTGTAAGTTGCAATTCATAGTTTTTTCGAATATTAATTTCATAATTCATATCATAAAATTTTAAAAATTGCAAATTTAACGTATTTATATTTTGGTATCTTAGTATTATTGCTACACAAAAAATTAGAACATGAGGGGTACAATTTCAGGAGATAGTAACAAATATATAAAAATGTAATTTAACATTAGAAGCACTAAACTTTGAATGCTTATAATTCAAAAACTTAACATTTAAATGATTTGAAATTAGGCATCTAAGCATAGTTTGAACCTTAGATTTGAAATATCTCGTTAAAATTAAGTCTTGTCATTGAAAAAAAATGAAATTTGGGTTCGTTTTAATATGTAGATGGCCCCCTAAGCAAATTTTATATACATCATTTAAAAGTAGACTTTATTTCCAATCGTTTGGTACCAGTAACTTTCTTCTACAATAATTTGTTGAAGAGTTAGTAGGGGGTGTTTACTTTTTTTTCCACCACTGTACGTGAAAAATTGAATGATGGCGTTTCAAATCATTACATGATAGATGTTGCAATTTTGGAATATTCTTATTGAATTTTTTTTTACGGTTTTTAAAGTTCTTATTTTACACCTTTTAGCAATTAAAAGAAATATATTATTTTTCATTTAAAAATGCATAAAATTAACAAAAATTGCAGTGACTATTATGGTGGTGAACCGACCCGATAAACATTAGAAATGCTTTGCCAATGTCTGAAAAAAAGAAAAAGAAAAAGCCTTTTCGCCATAGTGTGGGACGGTGGAAAAATCCCCGGGACCCGGACCTCCAATAAAAAGGTGCCCCTACTATAAAATAACTTTTGATTATATGGAAAGAATATTTTTAAATACCGTTTAAGTATTTTATAAATACCGTGAAAAAGTATACTACTCAAAACAATTTATAAGTTTATTCAGATTTAAAACAGTTTTTTTCAAGATTCACAGTTTATATAGGATGTCCCAAAGATATTGAAACTCGACTTTTATTCCTTAAATATTGATCATAGACATATATTATAAATTACAAAGTTACGTTAAAAAAGGTACACCATTTTATAAAATCGATTAAATTTTTCAGGCGATTAAATTTGAAGAAATATTTAAATTTTTCATGGCACTCGTACAAATTTTTTTCCAATGTGCCCTGTATTCTAATAAGGTCATGTATAAAATTTCAGCATTTTATCATAAAGAGTCGCAGAGATAAGAAAATACATAACTGCTGACTTAAACCACTTTTCAATGCGTGGATGTGAGTTCGCAAAGGGGAAAAATCAATTTGGATGATCGCATTTCAGAGATCGTACACAAATTACGAAAGAAAACAAAGATTGCATAAATAAATAATTTATTGGTACAAAAGTATCTAAAGTACACAAATAATGCAAAGATTGCAAAGCTTGTTCAAAATGTTTAGCATGCATGCCAATACAGAACTGCATTCGTCTGATAACACTTCTATGCACTCGATCAAGTTCTTGTTCGGCAATGTCACAACAACCATCTTGAAAGCGTTTTTGCAATTCTGCTTTATTTAAGGTATTTTTCAGGAAGCATAGCTTTTAAATTTGTAAATAAAATTAAAGATAAGAGCCATATTTTATTTGCTTATGATGCATTTCTGCATCGCATCATCTGCACTCTAACTGTAAACATTTACCTTTTAATTTATAATTGACCCCTCACCAACTTCGTTTAAACATATCTCTGCGACTTTTTATGATAAAATTCTGAAATTTTATACATGATGTATGGGGCACATTTTACTCTTTGGGAATTTTTTTGTACGGGAATCGTATAAAAATTTAAATTTTGCATTTCTTCAAATTTAACCCCTGAAAATTTTAATAGATTTCATAAATTTGTTTGCCTTTTTTGCGTAACTTTGTAGTTTATAATATGTCTGTGATCAATATTTAAGGAATATAAGCCAAGGTCAATGTTTTTGAGACACCCTGTATATTCCTCTTAAATTAACATCCCACGAAAAAATAATACAATGCAACACACAATATTCAGTATCTCTATCTATACGTTTGTGCGGAAAATTGCTTCCAGTTTGTTTCCATGAGCAGAAACATACAGTTACATGTGCATGCTGTTATCTGAATATGTAGGGGAAACAAGGGAGGTTTGACCCACCCTACCCTTTTCAGATTTAAACATTTATTTAGCTGATGAACACCAGATGACAGCATGGTAGCAAGCAGAATAACATATTGTTTTTGTCTGTTAGCCATTTGCAAGCAGAATCAAGGAGGAATCACATGCAATATCATTTTCAGCCAGAGAACTTTTTTTTTGTTGTTGCAAGCTCTTCTCTTCTGTGCCATCTGTCATTAACATATATAAAAGTACATTGAATTGTTTGTGTGCTTAGATTAATATACTAAAAGATAGTATACTTAACTTTTACTTTTACTTTTTATTTTAATGTGTTTTTTACATTTTTTCCCAAAATGGCTATTAAGGGAGGTTTGACCCATATCAATTCTGGGAGGTTTGGCCCGGGTCAAACCTCCCTGTTTAGTTTAATTTAATGGTCTAATACTTTTAAATTGTACAAAAGTTAGTTTTTAATAGAAATGTTGTTCTTAATTCCAATAAATCTTGTTCATAATTTCAAATGCGCTGAATATAATATAAAAATTCATTTGAAACACTTCTTGTTTATGCATTATTCTAATCAATTTAAATAGAACTGAAATCTGTTGAGGGTTAACAACTTTGTAAAGATAATGGGATAATTCTGTTAACTTTACCACCCCATACAAGTCACAAGTTGCAACAACTTGATAGAACTGTTTTTACTCCCTTCAAGATATTTTGTAATTCTATTGCATTACATATGTATCACTTTCTGCATACGCGAGGTTTAAAGTAATATTTTTTCTTGTCTTGAAATTGATCCGAGCTTCTTTAGTTAGATATTATTGTATGAACAAGCTTCATTGTATCAGTGTATTCCAGCTTCCCTTTCTATTCAAGAACACATACAGGCAAAGAAGTTCCCGGGCTATCTAGTGAGTTGTGAAATAGCCGGGAGGAGGTAGTTTTCAGATAAGAAAAGGGATCCCTGTTGGAAGGAGGAAATCTCTGTATGCTGCGTTTGGCAGAAATGGTTCAAAGAGAAACAAGGAGTTCTGGCAAAAACCTCAAAAAGTGAGGTTGGTGTGTTTTTGGTTGAATTTCGGGAGCGGAGTGTGCTCCGGAAAAAGGCTTGAGTCTTGTGTCGAGAAAGTATATGCAACGGGAGGTCCTAGGGTGTCCTTCTATAAACCTGTAAATAATTCGTATATAAATTGTTTTTTAATATTAATTGAATAAGTTTAGCCTTTTTTTATAATCCTTCTCACATCGTGTCCGACATCACATATTTATATCGGTGGTGTATCATCAAATAAAATAACATTTTTTTCGAAGTCTGTACGAGCGGTGATTGTAAATCCAGTAACTTGTGGACTAAGGAAAAGCGCAACAGCAGATTTGCTTGTTCTGGAATCTGCCCATTAAATTTAGATATTTTTCCTGAATCTGATTTTTTTGCTTCTTATGTCACAGATAGACTACTTCTGCAGGTTTCACGAATCTTTCCTTTTCCTCCGATTCAACTATATTCCATCTACAAGTTCAATGAATTCACATTTTTGGTATTTTCTACATTACTTATAATTCTACTTCTAATTATTGCCTGTAGCTTGTAATAGCATTTCTTTATACATTTAATTATTGCTGTAAGATTTTTAATAAAACACCCAAATCCTGTGGGTCAAACCTCCCTCAAGTAGGGAGGTTTGACCCACAGGTTTCTAGACTCTTGAAAAATCATTACTCAAAAAAATAGTTTATAATTTAAAAAGAAAAAAATAGTGCAGAATGATGCCAAACATTATAAGCTATCAAATAATGTCAACACGGAAATTCTATTATGTTTAGAAAAAAATAGAAAAATATTTTTGTAAAAAGCGGGTCAAACCTCCCATGTTTCCCCTATTCTGCATAGAAATAACAAAAAGTACAAACTTATTAACTAAAATTTAATTTGATTTTAAAATGAAATTAATTAAAAAGTAAGTTGTAATAAACGTATAAATTAATTACAAATTGTTTTAATTTTAAAATAACAAATTTAATTAATCTTATTAACACCTTCAAAAAGTTTCCCTTTTTTGTGAATACATATCTGGTCCCCCTCCCCCCATACGCATACGCACACACACACACAACCACCACCACCACCACCACTACCATCCCTCTATGAAATTTATCTCTAGGTTGCAAATTAGGACTCTGTGCCTCTGATTTACACTTTTTGTTTTTACATGTTGCAACGTCAATATAATAACAATAAAAATTTGGTCCCATTTTGCTAACCTCTTAGCATCGAGCGGCACATATACGTGCCGTTTATGATGCTCAAAATCCTTGAATTTGAACCCCAGTATTTTAATACAAAAATTTTGGTCCCATTCTATTAAATGTTTTTCAGCAGATTATTCTTTATACAGTCGGACCTCTATTTAACGAACCTCTATTTTGCGAACTTTTCCTTAGAACCAAGAACATTTTGCGAATTTCTTCGTAAAGTAACCTCCAAATACCGAAGTGCATTCTCTATTTAACGAACTTTTTCTTGTGATCAAACATTTTTTTCCTCCCCATTTCTCAAAATATTTCTGGACATTTCAAACTTATTCTTTCTTTAAACACATTTTATGATGTTCAATGGTCTTGAACAGGTTTTACCAGGCGCCTTCTTTGTCAGCAGTGAGAATTTGGTAAGTACGGAGGACGAAGACGATAATCCCTTAGAGTAACTTAAAAAATGTGGATACAGTGAGAAAAAAAGAAGAAATTAACCATGATGTGCTGATTGCTGATTGTATTTAACTTAATTCTGAAATTGAGACCTCAGAAACACAATCCGAATTGGATATTTTCGACAGTGTGAAAAATAAAAACGACACAGCAATGAATTGCAATGAAGACGAATTTGATGATGATGGAAATGATCATTATGCAGGATTAACAAAACTTCGTATGATGAAATGCTAAAATCATTTGAAACAACCGACGCGGATTATAGTTAGAAGAAAATACGCATGAAGGGGTTTTGGCGTATTGCAAAGATGCAAGACGTATTATGAGAGAAAGCACTTTTTTAAATAAAGAACTCAGGCAAAATTAACACAGTTTTTCAGAAATTAAATTTAAGGACGCATATGTTAATGTAGGGTTTAAAATTATTTGTTATAATAATAATAAATGCAATATTGTCATTAAAATTCGTTAATTTTAATGTAAAACTATTTACTTTAAACAAAAAATACAGTGTATTTCCGGACAATGTTTTGTTTTCCTTGCCTATTTCAAAGATTTAAACACAGAAAAAATGAATTGATGATGGATATTGGTGAGTAAAATAAATAAAACAAATCGATATAATTAATTAAAAAAAATGTGATTAATTACTTTTAGTAAAAATTTTTAGTGTTTATGAATTTAAAATCTGTTTTATGTCATTTAAAACATTTTGAAAAGTGAATCTCTGTTTAACGAACTTTCCATATAGCGAACTTTTTCCCGGGATTTAGTGACTTCGTTAAATAGAGGTTCGACTGTACAAGCACTTCTGAGTCAGTAGGTAGAAAACTTTATAACAATTATTAGTTTAAAATAATAATAATAATAATAATAATAAACATTCAGTTTTAGGGATTTTGAAAAAAAAAAAGAAACCCTTTTCCCGCACTGGGATAAAAATTAGAAATTAAATGCATATATAAAGTAAAAACATCTAAATAACATGTACCTCGGAACTGACGAATTTGTCTGTTATTCGGAGGTGTTTGCTATTCAGAGGTAAAGACATACTAACAATATAGATGGAGATTTTTAAAAATGCTTCCGAATAAACGTGTCCTCTATTCAAGAGTGTTCATTATGGAGGTTTTATTGTAATATATTTTTTAAAAAAGAGAGAGAGAAAAGAAAGAAAAAAAAATAATAGAAAAAATGAGCTTTATAAAAAAATATTATACAAAACTTGGTTCATAAAATATAAATTAAAATTAAAAAAATATATATATTTGTGCTAGAAAAACTGGATATGCATAAAGAAAAAAACATTTTTGTAAAATATATACATGTAAAAAATGTACAGGGAAAGAAAAAAAAAAAAAAAAAGAGGATAGCTGACTATAAAAAGTGAATTTCAAAAAATAGAAAACAAAAATACATCACAAAATAAAATAACTTTAATAAATATTTTTATTTCAAAATTACGAATTTTAATTTTATACAAAATTTTCTTAGCAAAATATAGTGTATATTTTAAAAGAATATCAAAAAGAACAATTATAACTTTTACAATTACCATTCATTAAATGCTTTGACAACAATCTTCTTTCATAAACATTTTGAAATCAATACATTTTTATAATGCCAATTCTTTCCTTTTATTTATTTACTGTCTTTTCTTTTTAATGCTACAAAATATGCTTTTATTTAAGCAGCTCAATAATTCTATATTTTAAAAAAGTCATAGAAAATTAGACAGTTTTATAAAAAAAATTCTCATAAAATAGATTTTAATTGCACTTTAAAAACTCTATCCATAAAATATGAAATATGTGGAAATTAAATGTAGAGAAAAGTGTATTAGACCTTATGTTCATCTAATGACATTCTTTACAATAAATAAATACATAAAAATAATAATCTAATAGTAATTTCATCTGAGCTAAATTATTTTATTCTGAACAATTTATTATAATATTACATTAAAAGAAATGATAATCGAAATGCTACACCTTTTGCACATATCACATTTATGCTACTTTAGTAATTAAATCACATTTTATTGCTTTTGGTGTGACAATGTAACTTAACTGCATTATCCTTTATGATCATATATTATGATAAGTTAAATAAAAAAATAATAGACACCAGGCTGTATAATATGATAGCCAAAATAAATTGAAGGAAAATATACCAATGAATATATTTCATGTAATACACCAACTACAGGTATCTGATATCATGTTACAATGGAAAGGGAAATTCCTAATTTTGAAATATTTCATTCTTTGGAATAAAAAAGGGTGGTTGAAGAACTACAATATAGAAGCTTCAATTAGAAATAGATTTTTAGCTAAAAATGTAAATAAATAGATATATAGATAAAGTTAATGGTTATATAATATGGACCTGAACTAAAAGAATAAAAAGTTTATCAACAGGGATATGTTTAGGAAAATTTTAGGTCCTTTAAAGGACCCTTCACAAAATAATTTATCTTAAAACAGGACCCTTCACAAAATTATTTATCCCCAAACAGGACCTTTCACAAAACATTTTATACCAAAACAGGACACTTCACAAAATTATTTGTCTTTTAAATAGACCTTTCACAAAATTTTTTCACTTTCAAATTGAACTTTTCACAAATTTAGTCATTTAAAAATAAAATCTGGCCTGTAAGTAAGCAGTTGAACTCACCAAAGAGCATATTACGTAGCTTTTTATACATGAAGGATAGGACATGAAGACATCGATAATTTAAAATTCACAAAATTATGACTAGAATTTTCGCAAAAATAAGAAAAACTTCACAATTTCACAAAAACGGGACCCCGTGAGAAAAGTCTGGACAGACCCCTGATCAATGTTACATACAATTGAAAATAATAGTAATAAAAAAGCAGCAATGTAGTTTAAGCATGTGTATCAATATTCAAAACCTTTGAGCTATACCACATGAAATTATTGAACTTTAAAACTGTATCTTAAAATATAATATATATTTTAAAGCACTCCAGTCAAGCAATCAACTCCCAATCCACTTATCCACCAATCCAAGCATACACATCACATGTTTCTCTACATAAAGCAAAATTCCTTTTTAAGGTACCATTATTCGGGGTTACTTAAGCCTCTTATCAGTATAAGACTTCTGTCAATTCAAGAACATTCACTTTAGAGATTAACTAATCCTTGTAAACCTTGAGTCTGAAGTTACACTCTATGTTTACATGTATGAAAGTTTTCCAAAACATGTATCTTAAAGACAAAAAAAAAAAAAAAAAAAAAAAAAAAAAAATGGTGGCTTTAGTTACCTTTCCATATAGGGTAACTAATGCCAGCAGTAAGAATTCAATGTTTGGCTTATGTTAGATGCTGATGGGGCAAGACTAAAATAAATGTACATATACTGCTCAAGACATTTATTAGTAAAAATAAGTGTTCAACATACACAGTATTAAAATATGTGATCTAAAACTTTACTAAAACATGGAACTGATGACGGGAAAATTAACCGTCAAACTCAAAACAGTGTTTCCAAAATCAGTGTCCGAAATTTACCTAGTAAAATAACTTTTGTTACTTCAGTGGCTTAAGTAATCTCGGATGACGGTACCAATTGCAGAAGTGTTTTTCAAACAGGACCAGACATTCAGAGTCCTTTATATCTACACAATTACCTGAAAATTACCTTATATTTTATTAAGAACAATTTCTAATTCAAAATTTCCACTTTGCATCCCAGTTTTTGTTAGCTTAAAACTAGCTACTTTACATATACATTTCTCATCTAAGACCACCAAAACCATGTTTTGGATTTCAGATCATTAACTGAAACTTTCACACTGAAAGTGCATCAAGTTTTGAAAACTTTTGTTGACTTTCAACTTGTTAAACTAAGTACACATTTAAAAATTGAAACATATTCAAATAATCAAAGTACATATTTTATCAATTCATTAAAAACTAGATCACAATTCACAAAATAAATCACAAAACCACAGAATTATATCCTTCAAACACATTATATCACAACATGGGTTTTCATAAAAATGTAGACAAGATAGATAGTATCAACTACAGTGGACTCTCGCCAATGTATCTCCGCTTAAGGTGTACCTACGACAAGAACAATTTCGCTTTTCCATCATCTTCTATTTGATATTAATGTAAAAGACATTTCATAATGCATACAACTCATAGGATAATGGAGAATTTTCTTTTTTACAAGTTGACTGGGTGAAATTGAAACAATTTTGTACATGATTTCTCCAAGAGAAACTTTTACTATTGAGATATAAAAAAAAAATTGCCAGTGAAGAGAAAAGAAGCATTCCATCACCAAAAACATGAGATACTCAAATATTGCTAACATTTGTTCCCCAATCAAAATGTGAGTATTACCAACCAAAAGTGATATAATAGGCAAATGTTTGAGTGTGACACAAAACTTTTAAAAATGATGTGGTAAAAAGATTATTTGCTGAATTATTGTAAAGATAAATGATAGATTTCAATGTATAACAAATTATTTACCCATTTAAATACAGTAGAAAGAGCACCAAAAACTGTCAGTAACTCACAATTAAAATAATAACACTTTTGTAAAAATAACCATAAAATCAACACAATACATACGATGCATTTCGAACTTTAAAATTAAATGTCCGTCATCAGCTACAGTAAACATGTGTTCGTAAGGGGACAAAGTCACAAATGAACATGCATTGTGTTGATTTTATGGTGATTTTTACAAAGTGTTATCATTTTAATTATTTACCCATTTGTTTGTCATGAATAATATACTCTTAGATGTGTGTTATTAAATTGTCATTAACTTGCATTTTTGCAAAAATTACAAAATAATTTTTTTTTTCTTTTGGCATTAAATTGGTATATTATTTGATGTTTTATGAAAATTTAATTCAATTTATTCAATGTAAGGGATATCACCATTTAAATGTTTACGTTGTTTAATGCAGACTTTGGTTACCACAGACGAAAAATGGCCTCCTTTGGAAGTTCACATTAACGCGAGTTCACTGTACTAGATGTCAATGCAAATTTTCAATAAGATATCATTAAAAATAAAGGAATGGTTTTTAAGATAAAATACAATAATAAATAAATTGCAGTTAAATCAAATAAAAATAAGAAGACAAGACTTTCAAATTTTAAATTTACATTTTTCGCTTAACTGCTATCTTCTATAAGACATTATATGGTACCCATGTGTTATCACACAAAAGGATAATGGAGGAAAATAAACAAAAGGTAACAGCCGAACAATAACAGCAAAATATATACACTCATTTAAATAATCAAAATAAAATATTTAATATAACTTACAAAAACAACAATCCATATTTAAAAATACCAAAACAATCAAATAGCACTAAAAGAATGCCATAAAAAAATAAGCAGCAGTATCTTAGTAATAATAAGTACAAGCATTAAGAGATTTGCAGATTTGATTTGCTTATCAAAGCAAGGTAAGGAAATAATTATATTATTCATTCAGAATTTAAAGAAACAAAACATTTTTTCTTCTCACAAACCACGGAATTTCATATAAAGCTATGAGGGGATTTAATCAAAAAAGTACTCACTACTTCATACAATCATCAAAATTTGATTTTCACCATCAGAAAATAGACAACTGATATGAACTACATCTTTTAGTTGAGCAAAATTTTCACCATTTATTTTATTACTTAAAATTTTTTTTAAGTATTATGTCGAATGCCAATTTTTGATAGTGAAAACGATAATGAATAAACATAGAATTATCATGAATATGTGGCAACTACCAAATGAGATTAGCAAAGATGTATATGATTAGCAAAGATGTTTCACAGGTCTTAATTCTTTAGATGATCAAAAATATGTCCCTGACAAAGATATGGAAGATGAAGTAATTCAAGAATCAAGGAAAACAATAGCTGATCCTAAAAAAAAAAAAAACAGGCTGAGCTTGATGAAACCCTTCTTGGTCCGCATCGCATGTCATACGCTCATATATCCTGCTTTTCCGTGCCTGTGCAATCGGCATCACAAGCCAAGCAACTAAAATAAAAATTGCATCATTGAAAGTGAATTTTTTATGTCATAAAATGTTTGTCTATATTTTCTTTAATGTTGGTTTTCGTTAGTTATTGCTGTGTGTCAAAATGGCTTTTATGGTGGATTCAGAGAGTGAGACCGATATATTTAAGTCAGAAGATGAGAGTTCATTTGATAAATACATTATTATTTTTTTTTTATTATTATTTATTTAAAACTTGAGTGCATTGCAGAAAAAACTAGAGATCAGTGAATGGTATATATTATAAGGAATATATTACACAGGATATTATATGTACAACCAGCAGTAGGTCGAGCAAAAAGCTGCTTATAGACAAAAATATCTTGCATTTTTTAACTCAGGATAGAAAATATATTAAAGCAAAGGAAAAAAAAAAAATTGGATTGGAAATTAGAAAAAAAATCTGATCAAGAAAAAATTAAAGAGGAGAATCGCAGTACAACAAATGCTAGGTTGACACTACAACAGAGAAAAATAAAATTCTTATCCTGTGCAATGTTCAATATTTCAGTTAACTTTTCGAAGGTAACACCCGTGCATCATTTGAGGTTGCAGAACTTCAAACAAGTGTTACCATAGCAATATATAACTAGTCAGTATTCTTATTTTTATCATACTTACATAATGGTGCTGATATGCAAATGCAATGCAAAGGATTTTGAGTGTTTTTTTTTTTTTTTTCAAAAATATTTTAAAGATTTTTTCCCCATTAATAAGTACCATAATGTATATTATCGTTATTTATATGTAGCAAAATATTAATTTGTCTATTTAAGAACTAATGTCATAACATAATGTTGAGATTCAGAAAAGAAGTCTTAAATTACAAAATATTTAAAAAGAATTTATCAAATTTTCTTTTTTAAAAGTACTACTGCCTTATTGCGAAGCTCAGATAAAGGATCATCTGGGGGAAGAACTAACTCCTCAGAACTATATTTTTTGGTAACTTCATGCATATTTTTGTTACTTTCCAATAAATCATTTAAATCCCATGCAGCTAGATGTTTGCTTTTACCTTGATGTGCATATACAAATATTTTATCAGAATTTTTTAATAATCTTTTAATACAAGGTGCATCTTTAACTAAAAATATATTCAGCTCTGGGTACTGATGGATTACTTCATAATTTATTAATGTACTAAGAAGGTTTTTGTCAGTAACCGTAAAACCCACGCCAGTTATAACAGCCCAATGAGCTGTTATACCATTATTTGAACATGGGAAATGGTTTCTATCGGCATCATATGGAATCAACAATGGACAACCATCACAGATGAAATCTAATATATCTTCTTTAAAAACATCTAAATTGTGCATGACAACCGTATCACAGTGAAGCAATGTTTTAGCAAGTTCAGACATGTTATAGACTGAAAACATTTCACCTGCTCTGGTGTAATTTAGAGATTTTGCTAAGCTCAGAATATCATTTGAAGATACATTATTAATAAGCTGGCTAGCCATTGACAAAGCAACAATGCCACAACACCGACCTTCTTGTATAACTGGAGAAACGGGATAGTAAAGAGATATGAGATCAGAAGGATTCTCTACATAAAATTGATAGGTGATATGTCTAACAGCTGATAATATATCTTCTTTAGGAGATTTCCTCAAGAGCTTTAATTCTTTAGGACATGCATGCATACATTTGCAGCCTTGAATAGATAGATTAGATCTTGCTGGCAGAGGTGGAGGGGGAGGAGGTATTGAAGGAGGAGATGAACATTTTTCTGATTCTTCTGACATAACTGTAGAGTTCTGCATAGCAAAGTGTTGAAGAATTCCTCAAATTAAATCTACAAAATAATTAAAACATATTGACATTTCAGGCATTTGTTTATAATAAACAAAGTCAATATAAAGAACCTTCTTAGTGTTAAAAGCATGGTTCCTACCCTTTATTCAAAATGAAAAATAAAGACGATGTAACCACTTTTTAAGGACAATTCTTTTTTTAAAGACTTATATACAATGAAATACAAGGGATATTTGGAATTTAAAAAAAGGTTTTTTAAAGGCCAAATACTAGAAAGTTCATTAACTAAAACTTTACTATCAGGTACAGTATTCCACATAAAATACTAATAAGTATTACTCAAATCATTACTATTAAAATATCAGTTTATATAATCAGAAAATAAATGAAATTCTCTATTAAAATTAGTTCAGGATATTCAGGTGGGCTTATATAGCAATTATTTATCTAATTTAAATGGAGATTACAGAACTGAAACATAATTTATTTAAGGATCTAAAATGTTTTAACATTATAATGACATTTCTACACATTTTGCTTTTATATCACAAGAATAGATATCCTTATTACAAATAATGTCATCAAACTGTGCCAACATTTTAAAAAGTGCCAAATTCATCAATAGTCAGTTTTATAAATAAATTTCATCAATTTTATACACAAAGTTTCTTTTCAAAATCACGACTTTTAAATAATATTTTAATGAAAAGATTATATCCGAGTAATCATTTTTACACTGCGGTCTCACTGTTAAATAAATAATACAAGGAAAACAGATCACTTGAAAACTTCATTCATATTTTCAAGAAAAAATTGGGACTTTTTAAAGGACCATTGGTGAAATGTAAATATTTATAAAGGCCCTTAGAAATGTACAGCAAAAATAAGGACATTTGTACCACGGCAAGAAAAGTGACACAAGTCAAAATATGGTAATTTTGAGGTTATGGTATTGAAAAATATGTATGGGGTGCCACAGTGTGCATGAAAAGCATCACATCTCTATCTCGCAATTTATACACCTAAGGGCAATTGTGTCAGTTTTATTTTAGACTAGTTGACTAGTTTAGACTTTAATTTACTTTCTAAGGACAGTCGCAACTCAGTACAAAAAAGAAATTAAAAAAATATTATTGCGTTAGACTTATAAACAATAAATTAAAAATGTATGAAATCCTGCCAGACTAGAAATTCATTTTTTTCAAGGAAGAGAGACCCCCAACCAATATTTGCAAATAATGGAGATTGTTTGGGAAGGTGAGAACATTTATTTTAACTCTTTATTTATTAACATATTATTTAAATTAATTATAAGTATTATAAACACATGGCAAAATATCACTGAAAGAATTTATGTCAACAATTCAAAAATGTTTAACCAAATATTATGTGTCCTTAACCCATTTTAGGCCAAGCATAGAAATTTTATAAAATATGGTATTATTTTCATTGAAATATGCTTAAATTACATTCATTAAGACAAAAAAAAAGTTTCGTGCATGAAAAATAATATTTTATTTGAGAAATAAAATGCATTCGGTCAATGGTGCGCTAACACACCATTAAATTTAAAATTAATATATATTTTTTAATTTTTCATGACATTTGTTTTATTATTATTTTATTTACAGAGCTTGCAACTTTAATCCATTATAAAAACATATGATTAATCTCAAGTGGAATAATTATACATTTTCAAAAAGTCGAATTTGTCAATAACCGTTTTAATTTTAAAAGACTAGAGTATTTTGAAAATTTCTCAACAGAAAATGTTTACTCCAATTGAATTACTGATATTTTATAGATGTCTCCAGATCCCTTAAAAATAGCAGAAAAATAAAATTAGTGAAAAATATTCGTCACAGTGTTAATAAAAAAATATTTATTGAAATGGTGTGTTTATGCACCTTTGGCCGAAAATGGGTTAATAATTAGATTTCACTCCATTTTTGTGATTTTAATTTTATAAGGATCATGGCATGCTACTTCCACTTCATTCTTATTCCATAAAAGCAAATTTTCCAATAGGTGAAATTTATTGTGAGGAAGGCTTGCACCTGCAAAATTCTGCAAGATTTCAAAATTTTAAAGGTGAATCCTGCCATCTCACACTGTATTCCAAGCTCCGCTCTGATTGAGATTTTTACCTTCATCCCAATAATACACTACAGCAAAACCTGTCTATAATGATACTAAACTAATGGGGTTAAAAAAAAAAATGCATTGTCACAAAACAGGGTCAAGACCAATTTAATTGGTTCACAGTGTAAAGTATTTTAAGTACCCAGAGTAATTAAAGATTTTATAATAGTCCTAAAAAAGAAAATTATTTTAATAATCAACCACCAGAAATATTAACTATTAAAAATACATAAAATATATATAATATAAGTTGGAACCAAATGCAACTGTAAAGAGACCAACTTGCTCATGCCAAAATAAATGGTTATCAACACTGAAGTATATACCAGATATCATATCGCTCACACACAAGAAAAGTGACACATCTCGGCAAAAGTAAATTTCACAGAAGAGGCAAAAAAAAATTTGCATGATTTTACTGTAACATAAAATTATCTAGCACTTAGCTCTGCATGCAGGAGTAAAAACATGCATAAAAGCATAAAACACTTAAGAATGAAGACTTAGATGAGATTTAGAGGGATGAGTAATTTTCCTATCCACACACACACACAATCCATCCCCTTTTGTGGTCACGAATGGACATAAAGTGTAATAAAGTGATTTTCATTTAACTACATTTTCTGTAGCAAGACGCACCTATGACAGACTTATTAGTGAAATAAAATGCAAAATGAGTTTTTACGAGATGTGTCACTTTCCTTGTGGGTGAGTGTGAGCGATATATTCTGTGAAGGTCATTATCCCATTACACTGTTTGAAGACAGTCTTAATGTAGATCGGTGATTATTAAACTGGGGCCAGAAGATACCAAAGGGCTCGATGGCATGTCTTACGAGATGAGCAAAAATTGCATTATTTTTCACTTTTTACAAATCTGAAAAATTATAATTAAATAAATAAATAACAATAAATAAAAAACTAAGAATGCTGTTACTAAGACTGTTAGTAAAATTAAGAATTCTTCTATCTATGGTAACTAAAAGATTAAGAACCAGTCAACAGTTCCTTAATTTGTTTACAAAAAAAAAAATTAGTATTGCTTTACTCTTTATTTGAAGGTAGTTTTTTTTTTATGAATTTGCATTTTTCTTAATTTCCTGAAAATCAAGAGATACGGTACAGAAAAAAAAAACTTTATTCAAACTATGATTGAAAAACTAATTTTAGTTCGATAATCACCAACATCAATGAGTTTTTAAAGTTCTACAGATTTTAGAGACACAACATACAACCAAATGGCCTCTGTTTGGAAAATGCAAAATTATCATTAGACAGCAAAACTTCACTTTATGGATACCCCTCAAAGGAAAACCCTTGTTTTAAGCAATTTTCTGATCCCCCAGCAACTGATAAACCATTGTATCCACTTTCTCTAAAACAGACACTCAGTTAATGGATAATGCTAGCAAGCCAAACCCTGTCTATTTTACAGTGGCATAAGGTGGTTTTTGAGTATCCAGGCCAATTTAAAATATTTTGCCTCTTCCATAATGGCTACTGCAATTTTTTAATGCAACAATTTTTAGTGAGCACCTAAAAATTTAGTGCTCAGGAAAATCATTATGTTACTGTGTTTTATGAAGTATTCACCATACACAGACATATACAAGAACAACTTTCTCTTATAGACAAGTTTGCGATACACTAGTTTCCATAAGAAGTTTTCTCGGACCATGGAAATTTTTATTACAGATTGATTTCATTGTATACATGAATTAGTTACTACATTTTTATTTTCCACATCCAAATTTCACTTCCATATCCATACTCACATCGTTCAACTCTATTTTCATTACATCTCATATATTTTTAATAAGATATTTGAAAATATTATTTATTATTGTCTTTTTATGCCTGTGTACATATATTTTGAAAGATTATATTTATGAACAACAAATATAACAGAGTAAAAGTAGGTGATAATTTTCCTAGTACAATATCACAATGACTTTCACTGTCAATCAAAACATTTTACTATTATCAGCTGTTAACATATTTAAAAACACAGTCAATTTCCATCAGAGAAAACTGCAGGGCAGTGGTGGGGAATTTCTAGAAATTCTTATCAGACAAGGATTTACTTTACCAGCCAGCAAAATGCAAACGACAGTTGAAAATTGTTATGGCAAAATCTACGCAACTGCAAAGATAGTTGATTACTGTTACTTCAATGAATTTTCATATTTAAAAATAAAATAAAATTAAGAAATATATACAAGAGAGGAAAGTTTAATATGGAATAGAACTTAATACCATGTTTACATGCAGTAAATTGGAAAGGTGCAAAATATAGCTAACGCTAACTAGTAAAAAAAAAAAAAAAAAAGTTTCCAGCATATCTCTACAGTTTGCATATTTCGAAGACTACCAAAAAATTCACTCACCCTGTCAGAAAATTCACTTGCTAGTGGCAAGTAAAGTTATGTATTTCCCCACCCCTGCTGCAGGGGGATGCAAAAATCTATTATCAATGATGAAATTGCATTTCATTAAGGATTTTACCAGGTAATCCTATAGATATATATTGTTATAACAGAATTTTTGTTCTATTGGATTTTGCTCTAATGCAAGTTAACTGTAAGTGCATACAAAAAACAGAGACATTAACAAAATCAATTATAAAAATAGTAGGTGCAAAAAAAGTTTAAAAATAAATTAAACTGGGCGAAAAAATAGCATAAGCTAGACTAAGCTTACCTTCTTTTACAATTTCATTCTAGCCACTTTTTTAAAATGCGTATGAAAAAGTGTCTCCTTCTTATCTCTTGAAGTAATTTAGGCCGTAAAAAAGATTTATTTATTTTGCAGTAATGACAAAGACACATGCAAATCAGGCAAAACACATCCATAATAAACATTGCCATGGGTCGATCCAACAAAAATTTGGGCCTATTTAGGCCCCTTCACAAAAATGAATTTAACAAAATGTCCCTCCCCCCTTTCACAAAAATGAATTTAATAAAATGGGTACCTTCACAAAATTCTTTTTATTAAAATAGTTCACAAAATTCCTTTCCATAAAAACTTACTACTATTTATTATTTTTATTTTGTTAGGTTTCAAAATGAGTGATTTGTAAATAAAACCAGTTCACCAGAAACAAAAACTTTAGCAAAAGGCTTTAAAGAAGTTTTTGTTAATAAATGCTTGGCATGAATTTGAGTAACTGGATTTCAACTTTCATTACAAAATGTTATTTTTCACAAAAATATAATAAAATTCACAAAAATAACTTTTACTTTTTGCAAAATGGACCCCAAGAAAAAAAACTCTGCATCGACCCCTGATTGCTCCAATTCTCCAAGTCAACCTATTGCTCTACAAATGTTCCCAAACTTTGCTGTTAGGTCACCAAACTTAAAGTTTAAAAAAATGCTTGAGATCCATCTAATATGCAGACTTATATATAGCACCTTTTACATAATCTATCCCATGGTAAAGATCTAACTTTTTTATATAGTATATACATGACTAAAGTAACACGTAATTCTAATGGAGTTCCCTCCTCAATGAGTTTCAGTAGAATGCTACACCCTGCCCACTTTTTGGTTTACAAAAGAACACTTTTCTTGTTCTTCATCCAGAAAATGAGAAACTTTCTTCCAACCTCCCACCAGTAAAAAAAAGTTCCCTTACTGCTTTTTGTATTCAAATATTTGCTTGCATAGTAAAAACTGATACATTGTTGTCTTGAAAAGAGTATTCTGACTTTTGAATATTAAAAGTAGTTTTAAAAATTAAAAAATGGCTTTAAAAATAAAGTGCCTTTAAGAATCTAAAAATCGCCCTTAAAAAAAAAAAAAAGTTTGCTTTTCCTACAAGCAACACCCCATCTTTTTTTTAAATCCGGAGAAATTCTGGTTCTAATGTGAAAGTGAAATACAGTAGAGCCCCGATTATCCACGAGCGGATTATCTGCGAATATTTTTCTTTTTTTCCAAGCCAACAGCAAGGAAAATACAATAAGCCCTACTAATAAATATAAACAGAAAAATTCATGTATTCGAAAGTAATAGAAGAATATTTCTAGATTCGGTTGCCATGTTTGAAATATCAGAAATAAAGTCTTGATGTCTTTTCTTGATTTTATTAACTAAATGTAAACACAGCAATTAAATGAGACCATTATGATAAATTCTAGGAGAGCATATCAAGAATAGCTTCATTCTCGAGATAAAAATTATTCCGTACTAAAAGAAAAACAATAGTTTACAATTTAGAATAAAGAAAAGGTGTTTCCAAGAAGCAAAAACAAGTGACTGATTTAAAAAAAAAAGTGTAACTCAACTCTTTTTGTACAGTGTGTATGGCATTGTTTCTTATTTACTGTTCTTTATTTTAGTGATTTAGACGTAAAGTAAAGGTTTCTGCTTTACTGTGCATGTGTATGTATTTTAAACGTTTTATTGTGTTTTTTGTATACTTAAACATAGATTTTATGTTGAATTTTCTTTTTTTTTGTGTTTGCACCCCATTTTCAGTCTTTTTCGGGTTATCCGCGGTGACCTTGCCACCCAATTCTGCGGATAATCGGGGCTGTACTGCAATTGTAAAACAAAATCTTCTTTTTTAGGCAAAGAAAAATATGTTTTATTAATGAGTCTATTAAAAAAATGCAGTTTAAAAGCTGATGCAATTTGTGACACTATTTTGCACAAACGAGAGAGTACATATCAGGATTCAAAGTTTTTAATTTTAGTTTCAAGCCCCCGATACACATTAAATATAATAAAACATTGTTTTTTCACAACACTATAATTACAATTACATATAACTAAATGATTTCCTTTAAATTTTTAACATGTTATGTTCATTATAATTCTATAGGAGATAATTTGAAATTTTTTTAAAGGATTGGCGACCTATTAACGGGTTGTGATTGTGACCCATAGTTTGATAACCGCTGCTCTATAAAATTCATCTATACCAAGTAATTCAAATGTAGTGATTATTTCTTAAACTGCTAAAGATAGAAACATATTGCTATATAAATATGGTTGGGGTTTTAGCAGTAAAATCTAGTTTTTACCAGAACATGGGAAAAACATATTTTTTACTGGTAAAAACCTGGTAAATACTTATTGTTAGCCTGCATATATTTGCAAACAAATATTAACTTTATAATTGCCGCATGTATTATGATCGTTAAAATAGAATTATATAATATTAATTTTACTAATATTATACTTATTATTATGTTAAATTAACTATACATGTAAGTAAATACCAATAGACAAAAAGACACATAAGTGGCTTTTACCAACTAAGTGTTAGTAGTTAGTAAGAAGCCTTTTATTAGTAAAAATTTCTTTATCAGAATATGGGGGAAAAATGTTTTTAGTAAAAAAACTGAAAAATGTTTTTGTAACCAATAAGTGTGACTTTTTATCGAAATGTAAATTTTGAATTAAAATTATTAATTAACAATAATGATAAAACTGTTGAAAAATAATAAAAATAATTGAATATTAATAATTAATTAAAAATTTTGTTTAATTATCCGCACTCTTGCTCCATCTTGTTCTACATTTTGCACTCCAAAAATGTGCAAATTATCATAGGTTGAATTAAAAGTAAATAGCATTTTTTTAAATTTCCAAATCCATTTTTCAAGAGAAATATTCTCAAATTATTAATGATCAATTTTCTTTTAATTATGACAAAAATGTATTTATTATTATTTTATTATTAACACCACTTATATTTCATCATTATAACAATATATATAAAAATATACATACAATAAAAACTTTTTTAAAATAATTAAAATGAGGATTATATGCAATTAAAAATAATTACAAAATTTGAGTCTATTTGAGGATGTGAGTTCAAAACTCAACTTATCCAAAATTTTAAAAAATCAAGTTTTCTATATAAATCTATTGGTGAACCTGCATCGAAAAAACACTACAATCTGCAAAAAAACTAGTTTTATCGTGTATTTCTAGCATTGTAAAATCTTGGTTTACAATGAAAACCAATGGATGCAGTCAGAGGTTTTCACGATTTCCAAAATTTAATTTTTTGGATAAGATGAGTTTTGAAACTCACATCCTCTTTTGTACAATACTATTTAATAATAAATTATGAAACTTTGAATGAAAAAGGAAAAATAGATAAATGCATGACAGAAATGATGAAAAGTTGAAAGTTTTTCAAAAGATAGTAAAAACCATGGGGAAAACATGTTTTTTCAAGTTGGTAGTCATGATAAATACCAATAAAAATCCTCATGTGGCAAATATCTGCCAACCCTGATACAAATTAAGTCTAGCTTTTAGATATAACATTTTGTTTTACAAGAGGTTGTATACATATTCAAAGATGAGATTTAGTTTTTAATATTTGCCTAATATTTAGAAAAATGTTGCTCTTCATCTAAAAAAAAAAGTCATTAAAATTAATCTCATTCTTTCATGCACTAAATGTGCCAAGATATGATACTTTGAATTTTATGATTTTTCAATGTCTTCAGGCACTAAACTATTAACACTACTTATATTTCATCGTTATAGGAAATATATAATGATATATATAGTAAAAACTTTTGAAAAATAATAAAAATAATTTAAATTGAGCATATATACTTTAATGTGCGATTAAAAATAATTATAAAACTTGAGTCCATTTGTACAATACTATTTAATAAAAAAATATGCAACTTTGAATGAAAAAGGAAAAATAGATAAGTGCATGACAGAAATGATGAAAAATTGAATGTTTTTCAAAAGATAGTAAAAACGGTACTTCTTAGTTATCCCATCGACCAATTTCGCCAAATTATACACATTGACATAATTTTTATTTTAAATAACGAAAGAACAAATAAATTAGTAAAACATTCATAAAAATACAAATAAAACGTCGAATTAATGGTTTTATTGGCCATTATTGGCATTTAATCTTACAATTAATTAATTAATGGCAAACCATTATTGGCATTTAATCTTACAATTGGGCAACAGTAATTTGGTCGACGGGATAACTAAGAAGTACCGTAAAAACCATGAAAAGTACATGTTTTTTCAAGTTGGTAGTCATGATAAATGCCAATAAAAATCCTCACGTGGCAAATATC
Organism: Maratus speciosus; assembly: GCA_963932465.1. Classification (NCBI taxonomy): domain Eukaryota; kingdom Metazoa; phylum Arthropoda; class Arachnida; order Araneae; family Salticidae; genus Maratus; species Maratus speciosus. The sequence continues at coordinate 472,768,673 of OZ010788.1, read as the reverse complement.
TACCAAATCTGATACAAATCAAGTCTAACTTTCAGATATAACATTTTGTTTTACAAAAGGTTGTATGCATACATATCTAAAGATGAGATTTAGTTTTTAATATGGGCCCCTTTGCCTAATATTTAGAAAAATGTTGCTCTGCATCTAAAAAAAAAAAAAAAAGTCATTAAAATGAATCCCATTCTCTTATGAACAAAATCTACCAAGATATGATACTTTGAATTTTATGATTTTTCAATGTCTTCAGATGCTAAAAATGGAAAGATGAGTTTTTAACTTTATAATGGATCTAAATTGTTTCTAGGTAAACAACAGTAAATCCATATCATATTGCAACCTACATAATTTCCAAATCCACAGTATATCATACTAGAAATCGACCAAAATTTCGGTCCAAAAGCAGAGTTTTGCCGAAAATGAATTTTCAGATCGAAACTATCTGTATTCCAAAAACCTTATTCCTTCTTTCAGAAATTTTCAAAATGACTCATTGATCTGAGCTGTATTGGCTCAAATGAGACACAACACTTTTGCTATGAACTTCACTGTTTATATTTATCAGTCATGACTGACTCATTATGTGACTCATTACATGAGTGGAAATTATAAAGCAAGTAAGGCATAATATGACTAAACTTTAAAAAGACGCTCTTTATGTGCTCATGTCATTAAAAGCTGCAGACTTAATAGTAATAGAAAATTTTTAGTTTGAAGCCGCAGAAGCGTTTCGAATACTCTTTGAGAAAGTTCTAGTATTCCAGATAATCATTTACAAAAAAAATTATAAAAGATAAATCGAGGTATGTACAGTACAGAACCATTTATCCGGAATGGTTGGGGTCACGTGTATTCCGGATAACTGGTTGGGCATTAAAGCAGCATCTATTTGATAAGTTTTGTGGAATATATGTGTTTGTGGCATTTTTTCTGATTTTAAATTATTAGATTACTTGGATTAAAAATCAGATGCAAGAAAGATCAAAAGTTAATCAGAGTTTGAAAGAAGGTAATTTATGGGAATCCCTTGGGAACAAAAGTTCTTCTGTTTCTTCTGCATAAAAATTAAAACATCTAAAATACAACTATATAGGTTTCCATTTCAAATACTAGATGTTGTCATCAAATTATATAATTGTTTCAAGCAATGCATATGTCAAACTGGCAGTATATCACACTTTTTTCTGCAAAGATTCTGAAATCAGTCTATTAGAAATAGCATTCCGGATAACTAGTTTTCCGGTTAACTGGTTTCCGGATAAATGGTTCTATACTGTATACCTAAAACTTTTTTTATTAGATGAAATTAGATTAACGAGAAAATCATGCTGTGTCATTGATGAATTACATTTTATTTTATATGAAATTAAAAAGTTTTGATCAGAGGCACAGAGAGCCAACTTGGGCCACAAGTATAATTGAAAATTATTATATATGTTTAATAAACACGTATCATTAATAATTATGTAAATTTATGTATATATTAACTACTTTTAAAATACCTTTCAGATGTTTTCGTTAGAAAACAGAAAGATTAGCGAAATTTGGCTTCAGCCGATCTTTATATTACACAGCACTATGATGAGCTTCTATTGTGACAAATTAATTAACTAGGTATTGTGGCAGATTTTATCTGCAACATATCGGTTTCACCCACCGTTTCGCAAAATCTACTTTGAAAAAGTAAATTCACTATGGGAATTCTTTTTTCCTAAAACAATTCATAATTCTACATTTATTTATTTTCCTTTCTCCTTTCACAATGAACTTTACTCAACACATATAAAGATTTATAGTTTCATATTTTTTGACTTATTCAAAATTCTCATTCTTGCATATTTATTTATTTTTCCATTCCTAATGGTTCATATTTAAAAGCAATTATGAACACATTTATATCTCCGTACATCTGCACTTTCTTTTAACATCTTATTTTCTTTACAGTATTTTATCTGCATTTTAAATAAATCACTCTCATTTCCTATTAGAATTTGACAGGTAAAAAAAAGAAATAAAGGAAACAGTATTTTTATTGGAATTGCAGTTTCACATTATATTTCATCTATCATTATGCTACATACATTTGTTAAAGATTACTCAATCACATTTAATTGCAATCTCTTGTTAAAGTAAACAAAAACCAGACTTTATGTCGCACTTATTCTTGAAACATGTAGGGTTGCTTCACATCCTGTGGGTGCACTGAAAGGGGGGTTGCCACATTATTTGTCTGCTAAACCTGCTGCCAATGCTTTGTCTCTGCAGTTCTGGCATCAAAAAAACATTATTAGTTGGCGATAATGCAATATGCCAAGTCTTTTTGATTCAGTACTCATTAAGTAGAGTTCACTCCCGACCACCCTGCTGGAAGGTCTGCTAAGAGGACCGCTGTTGTTTTCTTTTCTTTTTGTGACGTTGCGAAGCAGTTTGTCATGAACGGATAAGCTTCTACACAGAGAGATATATTTAATCTCTGCTTTTACATAGCTTCATATCTGAGGCTCCTTTTTATGAGATGTCTTCCTTCGTATTGAAAATGAATAAAAACTGATTGTACTTTCATCTATATGTTGGAGTTTTTTTTAATCACCATTTCATCGAACCCGTGAGCCCACCATATTCTCTGAACATAGCCATCCCCTTCAGAGGTATATTCAAAAAAATGCGAGCGAATAAGAAAAAAAAAACACTAAACTATTTTAGAATGTATAAAACCAAAAACAGAGAGTGAGATAAGTATGCAAAAATTTAGTATTTCTCTGCTATAGGGGCCTTGATGATATAAAGAAAATGGCATTGGCAAGAGAAGATAAATTTTCCCACATATTTTCCTGGCAACTTATTCCCTATTTCAAATGTACAAGGAATTTGTTCAATAGCATTGCATAGAATTTATTTAACATATAGAAGTGGGGTAGGTCATTTTGTCGGTAAAATGGTGTCAAAAGCTCAAAAGCTGGATTAAAAAATATACAGCAAACAATATAATTTTTTACATAATATAATTGACGATTTAAATCAGAATATGAATTTCGTACTCAGTGACATTAATTTGATTAATTAAAACAATTTTAAATAATTTGAACATTTGAAGAAGACGATAGCATTTGAAGTACACATAAAAACATCTACTTTGTAAATAAATGTACGGCTTTGATGAAGGTGAAAACTATGTTTTTCTACATTCCTCCCTTTTAATATATAGTAATGCCATGTGCATATATATATAGTAGACTCCCTCAAATCCACCTGCTTGGGACCAGAGGTTGAGCGTATTTTAGAATTTTATGGATTTCTGGTGATTTATTTGTTTACATTTTTTTTTTTAAATTTGAATGTAATAATGCAATCAAAATTATAACGAATGCTTACATTATAGTAGAATATTAAAATAATTAAGTAAAGTAATAAACTAAAATAATAAAAATTAAGATGATTTTAAAATGATTAAATTATTATAAGTAAATGTCAAGTAAATAATTAATAATAATGTATAATTAAATATGCACCAAGATACATTTTTCTTGAATTTTTCTATGAAACTTGCCTCATAAAGATAACCTACTAATTTACATCAAAATCATAAAATAACAAAGTTTTATTTCTGGCTTAGCCAGACTTAATAACCAAAAATGCTTGATTAATAAATAAATATATTTCGTAAAAAGACTATGATTACAAAAGATATCAGCAATACCTTGAATTTTTCCAGCAATAAATTTATATTTCCTTCATGAAAAAGCATGAGTTCACCCATATTAATGAGAATTGTGTTTAAAATATGCACTGAATGATATAAAAATAAAAAAAGTCGGTAATTTTTTACTCTACATCTGAACTAAAAGTTTCACTGTTTACATCTGTGATGATATGCGGATTTTAAGTGTCTGCAGATTTTAGGGTTGCAGATTTGAGGGAGTCTACTCATATATATATATATATATATATATATATATGTACATACATATACTGTTAAAAACTATTACTTTTACACTTAAAACTTAGGGAGGTAATGCTTTAAAATTACTGTAAAAATTATTTATATAAAAAACATACAGACCATATAAAACATATTAATATGCAAATTAATATTGTTCTGATAGAACAGTAAAATACACAATATTTCTCAGACTTTAAAGATTAAATGAAGAAGCATAAAAATTAGTTGCTCAATAATTGTTAACTGCTTAAACCAAAATCGGAAAATTATTTTATTGTTATTTACTCTCCCCTTTTCAATCCTCTTCATCCCAAGCATAAAAGTTCATCAGTTTTGTTTTCTTAGCTATTTATATCATTTGGCAACAAATCTCACTTTCATAAGCCAGATTTGCACAAAGTTTATCAAAAAAGCACCAAGGCCCTTATAACTAGGAAGCCCCAACAGTTTCACTTTCAGGGGTGTGTGGAAGGTATATGCGGGTATACAACGTATACATTCTGGATTTTTTTAAGAAGCACTGTGTACCCTCTGTTTCTCAAATAAAACTATAGCATTTCTAGTCATGACGTTCATGACTTTAGTGTATACCCTCTGCCTATAGTGCATATCTTCTGTTTTTCTTACGACTACATCTCTGTTCACTTTCATAATGGCTTTTTTTGTTTGTTATGATAAGAGTAACTTTCAGCTATTAAAAAAATACAGAAAAGGATGCAACAAATAGAATTTTTAAAAATGTATCAGAGAGAGATAAAAAAAAAATGATTGAGAATAAAAACTTACAGAGCTGTATAACAAAACTAGGCTAACGTTCCATAAGCAGGTATGTCGCCAAGCTTGGCATCAAACAATAGAGTTGTTGGCAACAACATGGTGGTGGTTTCAAATGTAGCAAGAGTATAAGAGCAGTTATCTTACCTATCAAGAAATGTTTGCATAAGAATATTTAAAAAAAATATTTAAATTGACTAAATCAATTTTATCAAAATAAATTATACAAAAAATATCTGAAATGAACAAACAAACATAAGGACATTCTGTTCCTGTTTTATTAAAATCCTACAATAAACTGTCAAAATAACATAACATATCATAACATATATATATTTAAGAAAGAAATAAACTATTAAAATGTGTTGAGAACTTTAAAAAATCGTTTAAGGATGTTCTCAAATCTAAACTAGCTACTTTCCGACACATTTTTTACTTCATTTTTGTTCGCAAACTTATCAAATTGGCAGGTGCTCTTATTAAGAAACTATGCGTAATCAAACTGTTCCCCCCCCCCCCCCTTTTTTTTTTTGGTAAAGGGAGAAGATTTTTCATAAAATGCTATCAAATTTGGCATTTTGCACCTAATTTCCAGTGCATGACAGTCCAGATAAGGAAAAAAAACTGCCGCCCTGAGACAATACTCACCTACAACCCAAGATGCAATTCATTTATCATAAAAGGGAAAAAAAAACTTAGATTATTATAAATCCTTTACAACAATCCTGTTTGCAAGTATCATGCTTTTATGTTTGAAAATATGTCAAAAAGTTTTGTGTTTCAGAGCAGGGAAAATTACTTTTTTTCAGAACTGTCTTAACCCCTTAATTGTCATACCCAATATATTTACGGAGCAAATTGCCCGTAAATGTATCAGGCATGACGATTAAGATGGCCAAAAGATTTTATTTTGAAATTTTACTACACAATGGTCTGAAAAACGAATCAGGTTACAACAATGAAATCAAATTTGGGCCCAATACCAGTGCTCAATAAAATATTCCAATTGGCGACATACCTGCTTATAAAACTTTCCCCAAAAACTAAATAGCGGAAAATAAGTAACAAGAATCATTTAGGTCGTTTTGTTTTCTAAATTTTAAATGTTATATGCTTGCTGAATTTTTTCTATTAACATCCCCATAGCAAAGTACAAGATATCCGTCTGTGCCAAGTTGAAATTTCAGATACATATATCTTCTAGTTAACTTTTATAAAGGAAATATTTGGTTTTTAGTTGTTCAGTGGCTTTCCTTTAATAGCATTTTACTTTTACTGTATTTAAGAATCCTTGTTTAAAATTTGATTAATAAGTAAGCAGTAGATATAGGTCAAAATTGGGAAATTTCATTAGTGGCCACTGGCCGGTAGGACTAATTTTTTAAGTGGCCACTTTCTTTAAACTAGCGGCCACTTTTCTATTTCAAAATGCTAAACAGTAAATTTTCCATAAATATTAATCTAAAACTGAATAGCCCAAATAAATATGTTAATATAAATATATTGGAACCAAAAAAGTTCCTTGATGAAATGCAAGAAAATTTTATTATCTCCTTGTAAAAAAGTGGCCCCTGATAGGCAATTTTTCACTAGCCACTTTTTTTCATTTACTGGCCTGTGACCAGTGGCTAGTGCTAATTTTGACCTTTAGCAGTAGACATAAATTTAAATAGGGGAGAGTGGCTCATCTTGGGACACTTTTCTTTCTTTCTTTTTATATTGATCACTTGTCAAAATTTTACCTGGTATTCATTCTTTTAACCTTTGCCTACATTAATAAATAGCTTTTGATCTTATATCTGATATACAAAAATTAAAAAAATGTATTTATTAAACTTGTGCTTTGTCCCAAGGTGCACCACCTGGTGGGACACCTTGGGACAGTTAAAAATAGATGTGAAAAGTTCAATAATTGAATTACAATATACATGGAATTGTTTGTTCAGGAAAATAAATTTATTTAAACTGATGAAGATAACTATTAATTATATATTTTCTAAATTTTAGGGATGCAACAAATATTCGGTATTTGGCCTTGGTATTCCTTTCCAGTTATTTTTTCATGCTCCTAATTTGAAGGAATGTTTTCTTTTATTTGCTGAAGCATATTCATAAGCAAGGGTATGCACATCATTAATTGTTAGTCCACAGCTATATTTCGAAGCTCGTAAAGTGCTGTCTACCAACTTTCCTTCCTTATCATCGATGAATATTTTTCAACTTTGTACCTTTGATATATACTTGAAGTTAAAATTTGGCTGTTCACTTTTTAAAAAAGTTCTAACGTGACGATTCAGAGTGGTCTTACTAACATTGTAAACTGCAGCAGATTTCCTAAAAGACATTTCATCTGATAAAATTTTTGCAGCAGCTTTCTGAATATCGTCGGCACGAATTGCTGCATTTTTTTTTTATATTCTCAATTTTTAATCCTTGCCATTGATAAGCCTAATGACTTCCTAAAAGAAGAAATAATAACTATTAATAATTACATGTTATTTAGATTAAATAAAAAATGTTAAACATCTTTTTGTTACAATATTTCAAATAAAAGTTAGATAGGAATATCTTGTGTCCCAAGGTGCACCCTATACCCACTATGAAATTTTAGAATGTCATGCTGCTAGGCTTAGCACTAGAACTATTATTATATATATCAGTTTTATAGAGAAAGCTCTGAATATCATTATGTTACATTTTATTTCAAAATATTCTCAATCAAATTCCCCTTTGCAACTTATCAAACTTTCACTACAGGGTTTGTGATTTTTTTGATTTTTTTTTAAAAATAAAAAAAATCGTATTTATTTGATTTAAATCAGATTTTTTTTTTATTTAAATCTGATTTTTTAAAAAATTCAAAATATAATTTTAAAGCTACACATTTTAAAGTAAATTACCCTTCACAAAATCACTAAAATTAATAATAATAATTTAAAAAAAAACTTTATTTGTAAAAAAAACTTTCACTTGGTTAATTTGAAACAAAAACACTTGTGTTTTATCAGCACTTACACTAACTGTAATTTAAAAAATATTCTACATTATATGAAATATCTTCTATATTACCTTAACTTACCCATTTAAGAAAACAAAAAATCACATATGTATACTTCATTACTAAAAGCTAAAACTTTTTTTTTTTAAATCAAATTTTTTTATTAAAATCTGGAAATATAAAAGATAATGTAAGCATGTTATTCAGAAGAAAAAATATGAATTTTGAAACATTTGATTGTGGAACTAGATACTTATTTGTATACATTCTTTTAAACAAAATATTTATTCTGGATTACATATTATACTCTGGAATGTATAAAAAACATATTTAATGAATTTGCAGAATATACTCAACACATAAAATCATCAGGATTATGTTATAAATTTCAATAAGTTTGAAAAAATTATTGTTTGTTATTAAACTGTTTGAACAGGAACACCAATTTTCCTGCTTTATCAGTTCCTAAACGATTACGGAGTTTAGAGTCAACTAAACCAAAAGTTGAGAAGATTCTCTCAACAGATGCTGAAGAAGCTTGTGCAGTAAATAACTGCAAAATCATTCCTATAACATTTTTTCCAGAACCATCATTCTCAGTAATTTGTGACTTCCACCAATCTATAGGATTTACATATGATTTAAAATTTAAAGTGTAATATTTGATTTAAATAAATTAAAAAAGCATACATTTTGAGTTCTTAGTCATTTCTTAAATTTACAATGTATTTTTGATTAAACAAATGTTTTACAAACATCTTGACCTACGTTTGAAGTATTTTTTAAAAAGTTGATTTAAATCAATGATTTAAAAAAAAAAAAATCAGTTGATTTAAATCATGATTAAAATCAAGCTGATTTAAATCATGATTAAAATCAAGCTGATTTAAATCAACGAACCCTGCTTTCACATGAAAGTTACTAGACATGTTTGCAAAATAAAAATCTTAATAAATTCTTGCCTACTTCATCAATGGAATCAAAACATGTCTGAAAATTAGATTGTGTGGCTGTCTATCTGCATCTGCAAGAGCTAAGAGTTAATTTAAAATCTGGGGCAAACAATAAAGCTGTCTCGAGGTGTACCGTCAAAGAAATTGAAATGTGAAGAAGGGAAACTTTCATAGACGCAATGTAAATCCTCGATCCTCAGCGAAACAGTGCAAACAGCTAAGCGGTAGAAGCCGCATAAAGGGGCGAAAGATAACGCGGGGTTTACTTGGTGCGCTTTTGCATGATCGCCAGTAGCGATAATTATCAAAATGAGGAGTAACGCTGTGTTCACCGCTGTTCCCTGTCCTCGCGAAATCAGTGCGCTCCCCTCACCCCCTCTTTTCGTGGATGGAGCTTCTCTCCGAAGGAGAAACCCCTTGAAGGTCAAAGATCGTAGAATACGTTAGATGAATCTGTTAGTTGTTATGTTAGATTTCGAGTGAAAGTGGAACTTTCGATACGTAAAATTTATTATTTTACAGAGTGCTGTATCACTGAAGATTTTTCCATTGTACGTATTCATCAGCTATCTATTTGCAATACAGAAAATATATCATAACAACAGAACATGAACAGATCATATTAAAAAATCTGTCCCAATCGCTGTTAAGTCACAAGTCAAACTGACCAAGAAATGTCGTTTTGAATTCTCGCGGGGCGTTGGCGCGAAGGCGTTATCTTAGGTTTACTACAAGAAAGTTTGGCGAATTGGTAGATGCAATGAATAATGCCTATGATTGGATCTCCCCTTTGAGTGTGTTTCCCAGCAGAGCTGTTTGCACTGTTTCAATTAGTTACGGTTTCCAAAGCCTTCCCTTCTTTTCCTTCTACGTTCTTTGGTACCGTGTCCCAAGGTGAGCCATTCTCCCCTACTAAACTTTAACAATCGAAAATACATGTTCAACGGTGCTTGTTTATTTTTGTTGATATTTACATAATACAATAATCTTTCATATAAATTTAATTACATCTTTTAACAAGCTTAATAATTAGGGATGCACCGAATACAGTATGGAACCATTTATCCGGAAACCAGTTAACCAGTTATCCGGAATGATATTTCCAGTTTACTTATTTCAGAAAAATGTGCCAGATACTGCCAGTTTGCTTTAAACATTACAACATGCATGGTACAGTCGAACCTCTATTTAACGAAGTCACTAAATCCCGGAAAAAAGTTCGTTATATGGAAAATTCGTTAAATAGAGATTCACCTTTTAAAATACTTTAAACTACATAAAACAGATTTTAAATTCATAAATACTAAATATTTTTACTAAAAGTAATTAATCACATATTTTTTAATAAATTATATCGATTTGTTTTATTTATTTTACCCACCAATATCCATCACCAATTCATTTTTTTTAAGTGTTTAAATCTTCGAAATCTGCAAGGAAAACAAAACATTGTCCGGGAATACACTGTATTTTCTGTTTAAAGTAAATAGTTTTACATTAAAATTAACGAATTTTAATGAAATTATCGTATTTATTATTATTATAACATAACAAATAATTTTAACCTTATATTAACATATGCATCGTTAAATTTAATTTCTGAAAAACTCTTAATTTTGCCTGAGTTTTTTATTTTAAAAAGTGCTTTCTCTCATAATACATCTCGCATCTTTGCAATACACCAAAAACCCCTCCATGCGTATTTTCTTCTAACTATAATTCGCGTTGGTTTGTTTCAAATGATTTTAGCATTTCATCATGCGAAGTTTTGTTAATTCCTGCAGAATGACCATTTCCATCACCATCATATTCGTCTTCATCGCATTTCATTGCTGTATTGTTTTTATTTTTCACACTGTCGAAAATATCCAATTCGGATAGTGTTTCCGAGGTCTCAGTTTCAGAATTAAGTGAAATAGAATCATCAATCACCACATCATGGTTAATTTCTTCTTTTTTTCTCACTGTATCCACATTTTTAAAAGTTACTCTAAGGGATTATCGTCTTCGTCCTCCGTAGTTACTGAATTCTCACTGCTGACAAAGAAGGCGCTTGGTAAAACCAGTTCAAGGCCATTGAACATTATAAAATGTATTTAAAGAAAGAATAAGTTTGAAATGTCCAGAAATATTTTGAGAAATGGAGAGAAAAAAAATTTTTGATCACAAGAAAAAGTTCGTTAAATAGAGAATGCACTTCGCTATTTGGAGGTTATTTTACGAAGAAATTCGCAAAATATTCTTGGCTCCAAGGAAAAGTTAGCAAAATAGAGAAATTCGCAAAATAGAGGTTCGTTAAATAGAGGTTCGACTGTATAACTTTATTCCAACAACTAAGATTTGAAATGGAAGCATATTTAGTTATATATTGGACATTTTGATTTTTATGCAGCAGAAACAGAGAATTTTTGTTTGCAAGATATTCCCATAAATTGCCTTCTTTCAAACTCTATTAATTTTTTTATTTGTTTGGATCAGATTTTTAATCTGTGTAATCTAATAATTGATTTAAAATTAGAAACAATGCCACAACTCCATACATTCTACAAATCTGATCAAATGGATGTTGCTTTAATGAACAACCATTTATCCAGAAAAACCAGTTATCTGCAATACATCTGACCCCAACCATTCAGGGTTGCAAAAAAGCTGGCTAAAATTTAAAAAAGCCAGGTCGGTGGCTTTTATTGGTTTTAACCGGCTTTTTTTGGCTAAATTTGGCCATAATTGGCTTTTATAAAATGAAGCATTGTAATTCTAAACTACACATTTTAAAGTGATTTTAATTAGTTTTAATGACATTTAATTGATTTAGAGTTTAATAAGTAACCCAATTTCTCAATAATGAGGACATTCTAATTTTGCTAGTAATTTGTAGTCAGAATTGCAAATATGTCAGCTAAAATTTAAAAGGGCCATACCAACTGCCAATTTTTTCATTTTTACTGCTTTATAAAATTAAAGAAGACAATGGTTACTTAGTTACATGTTTTATTACTTAATTAATTTTAAGAGCTATTAATAATTCTTATTTTATTTCTAGTAAACATTTAAAATTATATGTAGTCATATTAATAAAAATACTATTTCTCACTATTAAAAACATTATAAATAGCATATGCATGAATATGCTTAGCAACAAACTTTTCAAAATTTTATTTAGAGATTTTTTTTTTTCTTGTTTAAATGCTCTGTTTTTCATACACTTATGTACCACTCTCCTCAAATATTACATCCTTTCTAATTTCTCTTTTAACATATTATAACTTAATCTCTCCATATGGACACATAAGAATATTTCCATTTTGATGTGCTACATTTTGTCATTAATTAAATATAATCTTCAAAATGTGTAGCAGTCATACCCCGACTTATGTCCTCTCGACTTACATCACCCCGCATTTATGTCGTCTGGCCGGGTAAAAAAAAATTCCTTAATTAACGTGCACTTTGAATTTATTTTAATGCTGTTGTTCCTATGAAGAGAAAATTTTCTGCGACAGTTACGTGATAGTGACAAACAAATAAACAAAGTCACTCAAAAAAGCTCTGCTGTGCTTATAAGAAAAAAAAAAAGAAAAATTTGTCTGTTCAAACTCAAACTTCATCGCAAGATCTTTTCGCATTCTCAAGACTCGATTTGCAAATTCATTCTTTTGCTAAAGTTAAATGTATGTATAATCTCTAAATACAACAGAATATGAACATTCTATATTGGAGAATTTTTATTGCTTCTCTAAATATACCTCGACCTACGTCGTTTTCGACTTACGTTGCTAGTCTTGGAACGAATTGCTGATGTAAGTTGAGGTATTACTGTCGTGTATGTGGAGCTATGGAATATGGAATTTCAAAACACCAGTTTGGAGCCTAACTTATATTCTTTTCAATGTTTATATATATATATATATATACATATATTTTCAGACATAATGCCTTCACAGTTGCCTTCTAGAAGTTATTTATTTGACAAAATTTAATAGAAGTCCATAACTTCTTTTAGTAGAAAATATTTATAAGTGTATTAAAAATTAATTGATCCAAATTTAAAACGAATTAACTGTAAACCAACTTCGAAACATAAAAACCGGCTTTTTTTGGCCTGGCTAAAAGCCGGCAACCCTGCAACTATTCCAGATAAATGGTTCTGTACTGTATTCGGTATCTATTTGGTATTTGACCATGTTTCTGAATATTCGGTTTGGCCGGATATCAAAGTGTTTGGTATGCTGAATATCAAGGTATTCAGTATGATGAATATTCAGTTTGGCCGAATATCGAAATATCCGGCCGAACCGAATACTTAAAAAAACTTTTAGAACATATTTTAAAAAACCTTGTACAACTTCTACATTTAACAGTCAACTTATAAAGATATCCTGAATAATTAGAAACAGAATCATATTTAAATAAAAGAGAATGTTTTTACATTATTTATTTGCAGTTTGTTAAGTATTATTTAAGAAAATTAACAAATCACGAGGATTTTCATAGGAATTAATTATGTACAAATGCAAGTTCCTGAACATTGTCCAGTAAATAATCTGTTTCTTGCTAAGATTTTAAGAACAATGTTTACAATCTCTGAAAATGATTGTCCACTCCAGACACTGATCTAGGATGCATTTAAAAACTTCCTTGCTTAATCAAATGGAGTAGAACAGTTATTCTTGCTAAGTTACCACCATATAAAATTTGAATAGATTGTATTATTTATTTATTTTTACTTTAGTCTCTTCCTGACAAACAAATAATATATGATCTTGCACAATTTTTTCACCATTTCTCATTGATTTTAAAATGTTTGTTTCAGAATTTAACAAAATTTTATTAATTTGCTTTAATTCTGAGAAGAAGCCATGAAAAATTTTATCAATTAAAAATTTTTTTATAACTATCCTCTTCCTAAATAACTCAAAGCAGATTTTTTTCAGCATAAAGTTTACTTGAAAAAAGCTCTTGTTTATTAGAATAAAAGTTTCTGTTTTAAATATTATGTAATTTTTTTTTTTATTTAACATTTTAATGCCTTTAAACTTTGAAATATAAAAGAATTGACAAGCCGAATATTCAGTATTTGGCTAGCCAAATATTCGGTATTCGATTCGCCTGTAGGCCGAATATTCGGTATTCGGCTAAAATCACTATTTGGTGCATCCCTATTAATAATTCTTGAGCAACGTTAGTTATTTTGAATAAAAAACAGACCTACATGTAAACACGATTAGCGAGTGGCAACCATTTTTGGCAATTTATCTTTCTGACATGGGTAATAATATTAAAATACTAAATGTTCAAAATCAGCAGAGAGTTTTATACTACATCTCATAAATATGCCAGTAGTTTTTATAGTGATGATTACTTTATGCAATTTTTCATTAGTTTTACATTTTGCTTTCTGGGCACATATGTATAAACCATTCTTTTAATTAATTTTATTTTCTACTTTTGAATGTCCATACTAAATATGTTTTGCATGTTTTCAAAGTAAGAATTTGTGGCGTTTCCATTAATTTTATTTTTATTCATACCTAAATCCACCCTCTCTCCCAGAATACACGTTAAACATTTTTTTGAATGTTTAAAATTTCTCTTCCCATTTTGTTAATTTATAATAAAAAATAAATAATCATTAATCGATTTTTTGTAATCCTCACTGCCCCAACTCTTCACACAGCAAAAGATATTTTTATGAGAATTTGTAGGGTTTCCATTTTTTTTTTTTATTATACTTAAATCTATCTTCTCTCACAGAGCACAAGTTTAAAACTCTTTGATGTTTTAAAATTTTCTTGCCCATTTTTGTTAATTTGTAATAAAGAAAAAAAATCATTCATCCACCCCTCCCCTCATCAACTCTTCACACAGGAGAAGATAGTTCACAGTTTGAAAAGCGAAGAAAGATTAAAGCATTTTGCTCTCTTAAAGAAAAAAAAAAAAAAATTGACTTTTCACTCTCTTTTTATTTATTACTTTTATTACAATATAGTGATATATTTTTTTTTAAAATATTAATATTGTAAAAAATAAATAAATAGCACAATTTTTTTTTTACTGTTTCATCCTACTATATTAGTTTAAAAAATTCAACTACAAACAGGATGTTTATTTGAATTTTATATGTAGCTACTCTGATATAAGAATATAAAAAGCAATGTACAATAACAACACTGGGTATATAGGATAATCAAATACAAAATTGTATCAACACATGTTCAATAACCTCAACTGTAAAATTTGAGCAGAACCAGATGCGACATGCTGTGCAATACAATTCAGATCGCAGCCGAGGTCAGGAGATAGGCTATACTCCCAGTCTCCTCTTTTCTTCTTTCCCCACTCTTCCACCCCTTCAATATTCAGACTTTTAAATGGACTAATCTGCTACATAGTGAGCCACTCTTCGAAAGAGCCGCTATGCTATAATAGATAATATGCATAGGCGTACAGTTGTATGGGCTCGTGGTGCACAAACACCTCGAAAAATTTTTAAGATGTTCTATTTTTGTGCAATTGATGTAATAGAGGTATCAGGATACTCAATGTCTTATGGAATATTTAAATATACTAATAATAACAATGTGTTCTTTTCAGAAAATATTTTTTTCTCGAAATTTGTCATTTCTTATTCTTTTTTCTTTTCAACTAGGAAAAAATAAGGTACTTTTCGGTTAGCCGGGCGCCAGTGTTATATTTACATACATATATATGCACATATATGTAAATATATATATGTACACACACACGCATAAATATATACATACATATGTATATATATGTATGTAAATATAACACTGGCACCCGGCTAACCGGAAAGTACCAAAAATAATAATAAACATACACAAAATAGAAAAAGGAAAGTAAAATGACGAAGAAAGGTATGCATTACTCCTCCCATGACTAATTTATTATTTTATATAGTTTATATTTAATCGTTCCAGTTATATAATGCATTCAATTTTTATTTTAATGCAGTAAAACTAATCAAAAGATAACTTGTATGTAAATGAAAAACTTCATTGTTCCGGTGAAAAGAATACAATAAAATGTTAATAGCCAACATGCCTGTAACACGGAAACCTACTTAAATAGAATTTTTCTCCAGCCTCTTGAGATTCCATTTTAGCAGGTCTTAGTGTATTTTGTAACAATTCTGTTTAACTTCAATAAAATAGTATTCACCTATTTATATTAAATCTCCATTATACACATCACACACCTAGATATTTGCATGCAAAAGTGTTACATTCGAGCTGAGCCTTCCCAATAATTTAGAAAACTCTACGCCTATGGTAATACGTAAGTTGTATTTGAACAGTTTTAAGTGCAGGACGCAGGAAAGCTATAGACCTGACAATTCCATCGGCCACATAATGATTTTTAAGTCGATAACAAGATAACATTAAAAATCATAATTAGTTGTTACACTGTTTTTCTAAAGATACATTAAAAAAAAACCTGATTATTACTTGCGATAATAAATCAACATTTAAACGTGGGATGCTTATTTCTTTGCATATTTTCAACACATCACAACTAAAGATATGAGACTTACTTTGTTTGATTTCATATCTTTAATAATTGCAATCATGTATTTAATAATTTCATAGGATGAAGCATATTTTTTCAGTCAGATAAAAAATTTAATCACAACTATCACCACAATGTTTACGTATTGAAATATGTATTATAATAATCGAATTTTTCGATTAACTCTATATGGAAATATTTGGAAAAACACCTTGAGTTAAGTCGAAAGATGGAATGGACCTTGCCTTTCCCTTAATGTGCAACGATGCTAAAATCCAAAGAGTCGATCGCAGCGACATCTGCAGTTTTAGAAAAAACTGCAGATAACGCTACAGTCGACTCTTTATGGAAATCAAGAAGAAACCATATCCAAAAAATTACAATTTCGCCAGAGGGCGCTAAGATCAAGTTCATTGCAACGAATGTATAGAAATCCTATGTGTATTAGATACTTTTGATGCGGAAAACTTATTTTTTGAAAGATAATTTTTTTGAAAAACAGAGTAAAAAAAAATTACCTTGTAATACGCGATATATTAAGAATGAACGAAAATTCAGGCATATATTTTATATGTATTTCACATTTGTACGAATTGAAGAACACTTTATTTTCAGATTGCTCTGTTATAAACCGATTTAATATTTCATGTGATCGCCGTGCATACTATTTTTTTTTTTTTTTTTTTTAGCCAATAGGTTTATTATAGTACAAGTATTTTTTTTTATATATATGTTGAAATTATAAAAAATAATTTATGCTTATGCATATAAATGATATGAAGTAATTTTATCGTTTGCATTTTGAATAAGCTCTTTTTTGTATTAAATATATCTTTGTTTATATTAGTAAATTTTTACTTTCTTCTATCTTTACAAGAAGAAAGTATTGGATTCGTGAAAATTTTCGACTTTTGGTTTTCGACGGATTTACACGTTTTAGGGGTCAGAGATTCCAAAAAACTTGTTTTTACAAAATGTCTGTCTGTGAGTCTGTCTGTATGTGACACAAATTTTGTAGGCGTTCTATCTCAAGAACTAATGCACGGAATTTAATAAAAATTTATATTCAGTTAGTCCCTGATATAAATTGGTGCTGATTAGGTTTTGGTGTAAATCGCTCAACAGGTGGCGCTGCTATGCAGCCTTTTTCACCATATCCTCAATAGCTCAATCTCCAGAACTAATGCACGGATTTTCATTAAACTTAAGATTCGGTTAGTCCTTGACATGAATTGAAGTTTTGTACATTTTGGTGTAAATCGCTCAATAGGCGGCGCTGCTATACTGCATTTTTTACGATTTCCGCAATAGCTCTATCTCAACATCTAATGCTTAGATTTTCATCAAACTTCAGATTCAAGTATACTTTGATATGAATTAGTGCTGTTTGTGTTTTGGTGCAAATCCCTTAACAGGTGGCACTGCTATACTACACTTTTCAGAATTTCCATTCTAGCTGTATCTCAAGAACTAATGCAATAATTTTCACCAAACTTCAGAATCAGTTAATCCTTGACATGAATTGACATTTTGGTGTAAATCGCTCAACAGGTGGCGCTGCTATGCTGTATTTTTCAGAATTTCCACTATAAATGTATCTCAAGAACTAATGCACGAATTTTCATCAAACTTTAGAATCAGTTAGTTCTTGACATGAATTGACATTTTATACAGTTTGGTGTAAATCGCTCAATAGGTGGCGCTGCTATGCTGTTTTTGTGATTTCCGCAATAGCTCTATCTCAAGAACTAATGCTTGGATTTTCAACGAACTTCAGATCCATGTACACCTGGATATCAATTATTGTTGTTTATGTATTGGTGTAAATCACTCAACAGGTAGCGCTGCTATGCTACATTTTTCAGACTTTCCGCTATAGCTATATCTCAAGAACTAAGGCACGAATTTTCATCAAACTTCAAATTCAGATATACTTTGATATGAATGGGTGCTAAATTGATGCAATTTCTTGTACTATTTAAATGATTTAATTGACGTGATTTATATAGAAGAAAGTTTTGTGATGGCCAGAACATACTAGTTATTAGTTAATTATATTAGTTAATTTTTTTCCATTTTTCAAAAAGATTTTGATTTTTAGGTACACCGAAAATAGACAGCTTGCTGTTCTTGTATTGCGTAACACAGCCCGGAACAAAACAATGATAATCTTGTTTTTTCATCATTTTTGATAAATTTTACATATTTTTACATAAATTTGCAATATTTGTAGACGCTTTACATAACGCTAAAAGTGTTTATAACAAAAAGAGAACCAAAACAAAACCTACTGATTTTTAGGTACACCGAAAATAAACAAGTTTGCTGTT
Source organism: Maratus speciosus (assembly GCA_963932465.1). Taxonomy (NCBI): domain Eukaryota; kingdom Metazoa; phylum Arthropoda; class Arachnida; order Araneae; family Salticidae; genus Maratus; species Maratus speciosus. The sequence goes on along the minus strand of OZ010788.1, from coordinate 472,750,151 downwards.
CTTGTATTATGTAACACAACCGGGAACAAAACTATGAGAATCTCGTTTTTATATCATTTTCGATACATTTACGTGTTTTCACATAAATTTCTAATAATTGTAGACGTTGCATATAGCGCTAAAAATGTTTACAACAAAAAGAAAGCCAAAACAAAACCTACGCATTCACGCAATAAATTTGACGGCAGCGCCACCTAAGAAAATGTAATTTTTTGGATGCGTTCAAAAGCTATACCGGTATTAGCGATCTCCACACTATATACTTCTAGACGCTGTACTTTGGATTTCAATATCGTTGGGCAGGACATATAAGGGATTCAATATTTTAGCACTCTTTTAAGTATTACTGGGATAGCCAATTTCCGCGCTATTTATTCTACTTGTTATACATGGCATAGATAAACGTACTAGTAAATCTTCAGATCAGGAGCCTCAACGTCGGCTCTGCAACTTATTGTCTTTTCATCTCACTCACTTTGCATAAAATTCAGTTCCTTCAATCCTCATTTTATTATTTTTTAAATTATATAAATATTTATAAGCATATAAAATTTTCGGATGCAACATTGTTATTCTGAAATTACTGTTGCAGAACTCAGAAAAATAACCAGCAAACCAATAAAAATTTCAGATTTTTTTACTATTATTTAAAAAAAAGGAAGAAGTCTTTCAAAAATCTAGAATTTCTCAACTCTAAGTTCAAATTTCCCAAGTTTATATATATTGGAGGGGAGGCTCCCCCCCATAACCCTCCTTGCCAAATAGTTAAAACTGGGCAAAAGTAACCAAAATTCTTTTTGACCAAAAACATTTTCAAAAGAATAATGAAAAAATTGTAAATATCTGGTTGTTATTTAGGGCATTTATACGCTGCGCCTGATTGCCAAACCCTGAGCCAAGGGTTGGCAACGGCAACCTTTTTTGGCTGATGGTCACAATCAGCCAAAATGTGTGTATTAAGAAAACTTTTGGGGTCAGTGCTATTTTCATTTTAAAACCGTCTTTTTTTGAAATGTAAAAAATGAAATGTAACACAAAAAATGAAGTGACATTTAACACATGAATTTTGTATCAGAACTCTATTTCTAGAAACTTCAAGTATGTTAATCCAAAATTACAGCTCAATCCGCCATGTGGTTTTCAGTTATGGTTTAAAAATTAACCCATATTGCAATCAGTTTTGAAATGAATAAAAATTAATTTAATCTTTAACTGCTGTTAAAGATTAAATCAACTCAGAAACATCTTAATTTTTAAATTATCATAATTCACCAGGTGTCCCAAAAATGACTGATGGATTTTAAAATTCAATAACTTGCAAATGGTGACAGATATTAAAAAATTCTTGCAGGAGTGTAAGATGTAAGGAGATTTTATGCTGCGATTCTCAATTTTAGTTACAAATAGAATCGATAGATGGCGCTGCAAGCAATAACTGCTAAATCCAGGCTCGATTTTTCGGAGTCTTTCTTCTTCCATGCGAAAAAGGGAGATTAAAATGTATTGGATGGACCAAAAATCGGGACTGGACTGAGCACCTATTTCTCTCAGCGCTATCTAGTGTTTGAAATTCGAACTAAAATCAAGGATCACAGTAAAAAAACTCCTGACATCGTACATAATCCTCCTGCAAGAATTTTTTAAATATCTGTCACCGTTTGGAAGTTATTGAATTTTAAAATCCATCAGTCATTTTTGAAACACCCGGTAACTTCCAACTTTCTGTTTAACTACAGATGCAAGTGAAATTTTGTTTTGTTTGAAGTTTTAGTACTATCATTAGAACTAGAGTTACAGTGTCTAGAAGTGTATGGTGTGGACATCAACAAGCGAAACCGTATACAAAAAATATATTTTCACCGAAGGGCGCTATGATCGAGTCTATTGCCACAAATAAATACAAATCCAGTGTGTTTTTAGATATTTATGATGCAATTTAAACTAATGGGAACATTTTCTTGTAAGATAAATTTTGCGAAAACAGAATTAAAAATATTTATGTTGTAATACGCGATACGTTAGGATTGAACGTTCGATTTGAAAGCGTTTTTTAATTCAGAAATAATGAATTGACACCAGAAAATTTCGAATAGTAATTTTCTTTTATTTTATTTGTGGAATATCTATTATCTTATAAAGTAAAAGTAACTATTAAAACTTTCTGATGGAAATTCGGAATATCTAAATAAAAAAACCGCTTACAAATCGGATGTTCCATACTTAATGGCCTAATATTTAACCCCTTGAGGGACACCGGTATATATTATATACCACCTGCGATTTATAAAGTTTTACACCATAAAAATTTTATTAAATTTTACTTTTCTAACTTTGGTGGAAAAAAGCCGTAAAATTGCTTTTACTTATTAACCCCTTCGGGACGGGAGCCTTTTACGAAATTTTTAATCTTTTGTCACCGTTTTTTAAAAACAGAAATTTGTGTCTTCTTGAATCGAGAAAATGCGCTGATTAAATAAGGCAAATTTTACAGTAAAATTTTACTGGTGAGGAAAAACAAGGATTCTGAGCGCTTCATGCAGCACGTATACGTGCCGATCGTCCCCAAGGGGTTAAGAAATAGAATTTTTCAAAGATTCCGGTGGGAATTCAGCATTACACAAACGCAATTGCTTGCCCCTCTAGGGGTTAAACTGCATTTCGCGCCACATATTTCTAGACGCTTTAACTAACCGCTTAGTGTTTACACTTTCAAGCAATAAATTCGATGGCAGCGCCGCCTATGAACGGGGCCCGACTTAGGTTACGGAGGGTCCTGGGGCATGCATCATTCTGGCGGGCCCCGGCCCCCTTCTATCCATCTATAGAATTTTTTTGTGAATAATGTGGAAGTGACCAGACATACTTCATACATATTGTATGTATGCATAAATTTTATACCCGGTACTGCTCACTTCTGTATACGGGCTATCACAAAAAGATTGTCACAACTTTTAAGAAAAAATACTAGTAGGACAATAGTAGAAAAAATGGTAGATTGGTTGACGCGAGTATTTCTTTGCAAACTTTTACTTTGATTATCTACGTACGTTATAAGATGTCTAAAAGAAAATGCCCCAAATTGGTTGCATAATTAATGGTTTTTGCCACGTTACGAGGAAAACGCTAATAAAGAATTTCTTTTAAAAACAATAGAATACTAGGTTGTTATAATAAAATTTTAATCATTAGTTTTCTAATGATAAAGTTTGTTATAGGAGCCTTTGAATAGGGAAATGGAAACCGCACTCCTTTCCAAAATATTTGAAAATATATGAATTTTGGTCACTTTGGACTAATTTTAATCATTTCGCACCTTTTAATGAAAATTCTGATTACTCTCATAGGGGGCGACTAAAAAGGGGGGGGGGGGCGGAGCAGTTACCACGCATAAGTCGGGCCCTGTCTATGAAAATGTAATTTTTGGATACATTCTGAAGCAATACCGTATATGTGATTTCTACACTATATATTTCTAAACACTGTACTAGAGAGTAGCCAGAACGCCCACAAATAACGGTATATAAAATTTAATTTTGATAGTTTAGGGTTTTCAATAGTGGTATATAAATTAATAATTTTTTTTCATCCGCTATATTGTCATTGAAAGTTCTTCGATTACAGATTTTAAAACATACATTAAAAATTACTGGGATGAGCAGAAACTTTGTTATACACAACCTAAAATCTCATTTCCGTTGAAATTTTTAGGTCAGAATTATAATTTTTTCTATTATTAATTTTATTATTCACAATTCATACGTAAAAATAATAAAAGCACATGAAAATTATATAGTTAGGTTTAGTATACGTATTACTAATGTAATAATAATAATAATAGAAAAAAAAAACAGTGCGAACAGGTAATTTTTAACAAAGAATAAAACCAATATCAAGGGATTTTCTTCTTGTCTTTGTGTTTTTGTGGCAGTTCTGTATGGTTATCCACATTAGAGTCCTGCATGGGTCGGATTATACCGACTCGAACTCGTAAATTCTGTTATTAGTCAAGAAAGAACACGACCCGAACCCGAATTAAAATCCGAAATGAAAGAAAATTGATCAATATTTTAATGCAATTTTATATTTAAAAGAAAAACTCAATAATTATATTTCTAATATCAATTATATTTTTTGTGTAGGAAAATTAACATATATAGTGTAGACCGGGACTAGTTGGCCATAGGGGCACGTTGGCCCAGTAGGGATATTTTTTAAACTTTGCGTTAGATGACATTGTAAGTCCAGCCAAGTATGTGTTGCTTTGCTTTCCTCCTCCAACATCAGCACCATTGAAGTCGGAGCGCCCGTTAAAGAATTATTGAGAATTTTCTAAATTTTGCAAAGGTGAGTAAATTTCCTCTCTTATAAATAATCGCTTTTTATTTGTTTGTAGATTACATTTTAGGTTTTAATATATAACAATTCAGAAAAATAATTGTTCGTAGTTATTGTAGGGCATGTTTTTTTTATTGAAATACTTTCAGAATAATTCCTTATAGTCATGAAAAACAAAAAATGTCAATACGGGGTTAGTTCGCCCATTTGGCCGTAGGAATTTGGCTCTGGGGTATTGGAATTTTGATATATTTAATGCATTATTTTAATAAACATTTATTATTTTTTAATTGATTTATTATTAATTAATAGTAAGGAATTATTTTATTAATTGAATTTCTGGTTATTCCAGTCAATCTTTTTAAAAAATGAAGTTATAACGTTGTTTACCTCCTCCCCAAATTAAATCAGCTGCTCCTGTTGTACAAAAACATTTATAACTTTCATAATTATAGAAAAATCTCAGTTGGCTTGGCTTACAGGCGCAGGTAGACTTCGAAGTTAAGTACAAATTTCACGAAGAATTTAACGGATTAAGGGAAATGTCATCTTTTTCTTATACAACCTCCCCCCCATACACACACACTTTGTTTTAGTTTTTAATTTCTTTTTGCTGTAACAGTTGCTCTTATCAAAAGCTTGTCAATACAAAAATTGTAGATAATATTAAGATGATTTATGATAAATTTAAGTGAATTTGATATCTTATGAATTGACGAAGTTAGGAATTTTTTTTTCTTCTGAAAACCTATTTTTTGCACTTCTTGAAGCCATTTTTAATTATATCAAAAATCTGTCATGCATAATTTTTTAGCCCTTTTCCAAGAAGTTTTGAAAACTTTAAACTGATTGGATATGTTATCGTGCCCATAGAAAAGTAATATATATATATAAAGTTTCGAACTGGGGGGTGATTTTGGGATCTAGGGGTCATGATCGGTGTAGGTCTGCAAAAGTTTTTCAAAAATTCCAACATATGGGAGATTGCAATAGGTAGTATTTCTTACGAAATCTACTTAAAAGTTCGGCCTCCTAGTGTTACATACTACCGCTAAAAGTAACAAATCTAACAATCAAAATCTATCCGGCTCTGATATTTCTCAATTATTAATAAAATCCTCTTGTTCACCCGTCCAGAGAACAGTTTGCCACAAATACTCCTTTAATAACATCGCATTTTATGAAGTGAAAACCTCTTACCTGGGTACTTATTCGTTGAAACTAAATCATCCTTTCTCTCTTCATAATCCATAAAAAGGGCAGTTTCAGGAGAAAAAAAAATTTAATTATCAAAAGCTATATTTTCCTTTAAGAGACATGCTGTCCCTTCAACAGACAGAATAGAACTACACTTCCCTATCCGTTGATAAAGATCAGTAGTTCAAACAAAAAATATAAAAAAATGATATCATCCAACATAATTATATCAAGCACATTGCTATATACTAACTTATTAGATTATCTAAATCTCATTATACCAATAATAAATCATGAATGTAATCAATAATATATATATTTCATGATAAACAAACTGTGTTTTTTAATACTTAATTAGGAATTAAAATTTTATATAAACGAAAATTATCATTATTTCACAAAAGCTGGCATTAGCCAAAGCATCATCAAGAAATATTACATTTTACTGACAGACATTTGAAGGTAATGATGCGCTAGAGGAACATAAACGAAAGAAAAGAATTATTGCACTTAACAGATGTACAGAGGCCTTGATACAATTTATTTATCTCTGGTGTTTATAATAAATCACCTAATTAAGGATGAATGATTTTTTTAATTAATGTACTCTAAGATTTACGGAGTTTTAATACCTAGCATGCCCTTATTAAAATTTATTACTGTTACGTAATGTATTAAAGACATTTTTTATGGGAAAATAAATTCAAATTTTAAAGCAATTTTTCGTCGAAGTTAATAATTTGAATAAGTCACAGTTTTAATATTCAAAATTTTTATTTTAATTTTGGAGGCTATATTGTGTTTTTGTTCACAAGAAATAAAAATTAAGATTTGGTAAAATTTTGATAATTTCTTAAACTTCTACACTATCAGAACATTAAAATGTGTCGTCAAAAGTAGCGGGCCAACTTACCCCGCAATCGGGGCAGGTTGGCCCAAGCGACTTGGTGTCAGTTTGAGCTTCTTAACTAATACTTATGGTTAATATTTTCAATTTTATTACTGTGACTTCTTCCTAAAAGTACACTGATAGTGGTAACATAAAAAGAAATTTAAAATGTTGAATTGTAATTTTTTAAAAATTATTAGAAGAAAAAGCTGGCCAACTAGCCCCGCTCTACTATAGTATATTTATTTACATTCAAATATAGAGTTTTTCCATATTAAAAATATTATGGACATTCTATTTAAAAAACGGGCTACCAAGCATGACATGTAAGAGCCAAAACCGAGCGAAATCTGAAACAATTAGAGTCAACCAGACCCACGACAACAAAAACAACAACAACAAAACCCTTATTACTCCGCCCTTGCTAAAACTCTCAAGGAATGATGCAATCTTATAAGATTTTATTCTTTTACTAGCTGACTTTCCCGGGCCCGCGATAATAACATTAAATGAACCTCAAATTTCTATCATTTTATATCTTTAACCTGATTTTGTATGAGTTTTTTAAGTGTTCACTCAAATTCAAACTGCTTATTTTCTGACTCATTTTTAAATTAATTTTTGTTCTCAAATGCATCCAATTGGCAGGTTCTCTTATTCAGAAACTATATAATGTGCCTTATAGGTCGATTTTTTGGTAAAGGCAGAACATATTTCAAAAAATGCTGCCAAAGTGGGTATTTTGGACCGAATTTAACGAAACTATAGTGCTGGAAACGAAAATAAATAGTTTCACTGAGAAAATAATTGTTTATAAAATCAAGTTCTAATTAATTGAACGAAAAAAATTAAAACACAGGTCGCTTATAAATCTCTTCAAAAATCCTGTCAGCAAGTTTCATGTTTTTACTTTTAAAAATGAGTCTGGAAATGTGTTAGAGAATTTCGAGTTGTTGAGCGTGGAAAAATATTTTTTTGAATACCGACTTAAATGAAAAATTCGCGATAAAACATTAATAATTAGTGATAAAAGCGCTCGTAAGAAGACCTCTCTTGTTTTTTCAAAAAAAAAAAAAAATAACTTCTTTTCTGCTATATTTTTTAGCATTCTATTAAATATTCTAATGTATGGTCTCTGAAAAGAGTATTTTTTTATGGGGCACCCCCTGGTAGCTTTTTCGCCTTTCCTATCTTTTTTTTTGGAATTAATGGAATTTTTCTTTTTTATTTAATTTTTTTTTCTTTTTCTTTTTCTTTTTCTTTTTTAAATCATGTTATACTAATACTTATGTACTTTTTTACTTTTGTTAATCTTTTCTTATTCTTATAAGTATTTTTTTAATTTTGTGGCTACCAGCCACGTCTAAACATTATTTTTTTTTAAGGCTCCCTAATGCCCTTGCAACACGATCATTTTTCCACTGGACGAAAAGTTGCTACGCAACTAGGCAGTCCATAAAGCTGATTACATTGTTCCATTGTTCCAGGATTTTTACATTAATTTAAAAAAAAATAGCTCTTGTTGTCCGAACTCTTTGAAATTTTTATCGGTTATAAATATAATGGCTTTACAGCTCGTGTAAAAATTTCGTGAAAAAGTACTGATCTCTAGTTCTAAAATAAATAAGTTTTTTTCTCTCTTTTTTTTTTTTCTTTTCCCCGCGTCGGGTTTTTTAACATAACAACAACAAAAAATAGTCCTTATCGTCTGAACTTTCCGAAATTTTAATCTGTTATAATTATAAATATAATTGTATGTAAGCCCTCTTAAAAACTTCGTGAATAAATACGCATATTCAGTAGTGAAAAATGAGCCGAAGCCGAGCCGGAACATCCCACTTTTTAGCGTTTTGATAGAAAACTTCTCGGATTTTACTTTGTTTTTTTAAATACTTCTACTCGCTCGAATGTTTCGAAATGTTTATAGGTGATGTAAACTCGGTCTGCCGAGAAGCTCTAAAAAGACTGTGTCGAAATACCAACGTTTAGTTACTTTTAGCTTAGAAAAAAATTGTCTTCGGAAGGACGAAGTGACCTGCAGTCGCGAATTTTTTCGAAAGGGTTAAAATTTGTATTTTCAAAACCGAATGCACTGCCGAAAAGAAGAAGGTCTCAGCTTTAAATAGATATATTTTTTAATAGGTATTTTTGAATAAAGTCCTAGGAAAAAGTCAACCGTGAAAACGACTCTTTTTGAATTTTTTTTTTTTTTTTCAAAGGGTTTTACCAAAATATTTTTTCGAAATGATTGCAGTGTTTAAGACGTAAACGTACGAAATTTAAGAATATGTCTTCCTTTTTTCCGTATTCCGAACAGTTCGGTCGATGGGCGTTAAGTTTAAGGAAAAACAGCATTTTCTTCTTTCCTTCTACGCCCTATGGAAAGCAAGGACTGAGCATTAGCATGCGAGTGCGCCTCCACCGATAAAAAAAAAAAAAAAAAAGATAGCTAGCTATTGCGCGCGCGCACACACACACAGGCAGACAAACAACTTTCTGTTATTAATATAGATGGTAATTGGTTTCAATCTTACGACTTGATATTAAAAATAGGTCCAGACTTACTTAACTTGATATTAAGATTGATCTCAAATCTCAAAGAGCTACTTTCTGATACATTTCTGAATTCATTTTTTTTTTCGGAAATGCATGAAATTGGCAGGTGTTCTGATTCAGAAACTATGTAATCGAATGGTGTTTTCTATTTTTTCATAAAGGCAGGAGATCCTTCAGAAAATGCTGTAAAAATGGGCGGTTTGAATCGAGTTTCCTGACTCGATAGGGCGAGAAAGGTGAAAAACCTGTCGTCACGTGACACCAATCTCTTATAACTCTATAAGTTATTCTTTTATCAAAAAATGGAAAACACCATTAAATTCCAAGTAACTTGAGTTAGTCGGGCCTTTTTGCATTTAAAAATGAGTTCGTAAATGTGTCAGAAAGTTTCGCGTTATTGAGAGGAAAAAAATATTTTTCTTGAGAAACGCCTTAAATGATGCGGCTTATGAAAAGTACACGCAGAGCCTGACTAACGTATTTTTACCGACTAACGTAACATAGTATTAGAAAGTGACCTATTTGTGACACAGTTGACAACTTTGATGTTTAGAAATGAAGTTATATAGAACAGAATCAAACCCGCATAGCATTTTTAGTTTGCAGAAAATTTGTAGAAGTCTTGCTTTGAAAACTTGCAAAGTTGCAGCAAGCTCAGCATGACAAGACTGAAAGTTCATAACACGACTGCAGCAAGGTAACGTAAACGTCGAAGTCACCACACTTTGAACTCGCAGCTAACTTGTCGTGCAAGTTAAATTCATGCAGTATCAAATTTATTGCAAATCAACGGCAAACAAGTAATCAAAAATACTGCAATCTTACTGCAAAGTAGTAATCTTTCCATGCCACATTAACTATTTACAACTGTTACACTATAAGTTTAACCCCTTCGAAGGGGTCCATAGACCTGATCAGGTCTATTGATGCATACGCACCGTTAAGGTGTACGCATCGTTTTTACCACCATAAACAAGTTAGGGTAATATTTGTGCTTTTCAATTCGAGCCTTTTTGGGTATTTCAGAAGTATAGCGTTTAAAAAAAGCGGTGCCAACCGAATAAAATTTCTGCAATTTCTGCGTATCTGCTGATTGTCTATTCTCTCAACAGAGGGATTTTTTGCTTTCGTCACTTTCGTGAATTAAAGACAGTCTTGCCATCAGTTTCACAAACTACTCATAACTCATGTAAGTGGGTGATGGTATACCTTGCGGGACCTTTGCTGCGAATTTCTCAATTCAAATTTGTCACGGCAAGATAATATCAGAAAAAATCAAACTTGCTGCTAATGTTCATGCTATCTGGGAAACTAGTAATGACTCAAATGCTATCCCACAATTTTTGCTTAGCTCTCTTAAAATTTTCAAAAGAGGCTCAAAGTTAGCTCTAAAACTGGAAATAAAGCTTTACAAAAAAGGAGTGTTTGAAAAAGAATATATTTTGTCATATTTGCTGGAAAAAAAGTAGACATGTTGACATTTTTAGACTTTCCATAGTAAGTTATTTCATAAATATATATGTTTCGTAATTATATGAAATGACATAAAAAATTTTAGCGCTTCTAAGAAATTTCGTGCCCAGGGCACGAGATCCACAGGCCCGTGCTATAATCAGGCCCCGGGAATTTGTCCATTAAAATTGAAATTAAACATTACTAAATAATGTCAACAGATGGCAGCACTATAAATATTGTGATCTCGCCCTTTCATCGGTGATCCTCTTCTCGGAATCGAGTCAGCAATTTATTTTTTAAAAGATGGGGAGGGGGTTCTTAATCGGTCTCTAACTCAGTAAAATCAAAATAACTGCGAAACTACGAAAAAGTCAATGATAAAACCATCTCATTAATAAGTAATTATGTAGATGTAGATTAATTAATAATTAATTTTATTCACAATTAAAATTATGTATGCGTATTAATTCAAAGTAAACATTATGGAATAAATTAAATTTTACAATTTTGTGAAATATGGCAGTAGGGTACGAAAAAAATATTTCATTAATAGTATTGAAACAAAAAATGCACTTACAAATTTTGGCATCATAACACAAGGTAAGTGAGCTTCGCTGACATTGCGTTCAAAATGGATTCGGCATTTACTTTTATTTCTCGATGGATGTTCATCAAAATGCAAGTCCAGAATACGAGAATTAAGCATAGTGTTCCTAAGATACGTTTTTAATCGTATCAGTGTACAGAATATTCTTTCCGGAGTGGCTGTTAAGACCAGAATGATTTTCATGGTTTTAAGTATATACTATAGTATATACTATATATATATATACATTTAATTAATAAAATTTAAAGTTCACTTTAAAAAAGATATTATAATCAGACGTTATAAAAAAAAACAGAGTTGATTTCCAATGAAAGGCGGGCTTGAGCCTCCTGAGCCTCACCCCCTTTCCTACGCCACGGAAGTATTTAATGACAAGTTAAAATGTTTAATTTCTCAGGAGTGAACAAAATGGGTATGTATTCCAAAAATCGTACGTTATTTAGAAACGTTCTTCCCTCAAAACTCAACGTCACGGGCCTTAAAGTCACTTCTGCATTTTTATTTTGAACTCATTTGATTTAATAATTAGTTGCATAGTAACACGTTATATTTCATTTGTATTTTATAAGATCTTTCGAGCTTCTTTGGGGAGAATGCTTATCAATACAGATTTTAAATTTAAATGTTTAATTCATAAGTTAAAAATGTAATTATTATCATTTATAAATCTTAGAACTTCCAATCGCCTCAATATTCCTTAAAATTGATCAATTAGTTTACGATTTTTTGAGCTTTGAAAGATTGGTTGATTGATTGATTCTCCCTATGTTTCCCTGTTTTCAAAAGCTATTTTACATATCGGAATGCTGCAGATTTCAGATTGTAGTCAGAAACAATCTCTGTCTGCCTCTGATAAGTTTACTGCTTGTTATTCAACCGTCTCTGGGCCTATACCGCGGGCAAACAATCAATGTTTTAAAAAATTTCTTTAACCCCTTAAGGATCGCTTAATATTTGGTAAAACCATAAAAAAGTGCCTATTTTTTTAATTACAGAAACATAGGTGCCAAGTTGCCACTAATCCTCCGTAATACGTGGGTTAATTTAACCCTGGTTTAATACATTTCGCACCAGAATTTTTTTTTCAGAGATGAAATTAAATAAGTTCCACATAGAAAACTGGAATTAAACAAATGAAGATTTATCATACAATTTTTCTGGTTCGAAACGTTGTTAAACTGGATCAAATTAATCCACGCATTACGGAAGATTAGTGAGAACTTGGCACCTCTGCAGAAATTGAATAGTTATAAGGTTTCTAAATAAAATATACAATTATTTTTTTTAAAGACGAAAAAAAAAGATGTTATAGAACAAATTCACACTTGTAGAAAAGCCATCATGCGAGAATTCTGTGTCTTAATGTTTGTTTTACACCATACAAATTAATGCGAATAAGACCTTTATTTTTCATATCTTAGATCTTCATTTATCATCATCACACAAATTTTTGCAAATAATATTTGAAATAATATATATAAATTAAATTTTGATTATTAATTTTTTTATTTGAGTGTGATATATTTCGAAAACACGCAATACAAAGTCCAGCATCACAATCAGCGCTCAAAACCAAACCCAAACGGTAATATTCAAAAGACTTCACACGGAAATGCCAGTTAAATTTTTCTGGCTTCAGAAGTTTTTTTCCTGCAATTAAATTTCCAGCCCAGAAATATGATAGGCACGAGAAATAACGAACGACACCTCAGCCCATGATATTGACGGGAGCGAGAATTAAGGGGTTAAAAAGTTTTATTGACTATACGTCGTCTATAGAATTGAATTTAGAAATAGGTGTTTTTCTGAAAATCCCAGACCGGACACTATAATTTTATACAGTAGTATAGATTTAAAACTTTCAACCTGCAGTTTCATTTCTTTCATATTAGTATTACTGAAAGTAAAAGCAGTTTGAAGAGATTTAACTGTTACGACTTGTAAAGGGAAAATACAATTGCGTGCACTGATATGCCTATTATTTCTCATTGAAATTTTTTTCTGCCACATTATTCTTATTCATCACATTATATAGATTTGAAACTTTTAACCTGCAGTTTCATTTCTTTCATATTAGTATTATTGAAAGTAAAAGCAGTTTGAAGAGATTTAACTCTCACGACTTGTAAAGAGAAAATACAATTGCGTACACTGATATGCCTATTATTTCTAATTGAAATTTTTTTTTGTCACATTATTCTTTTATTTCAAGCGGAAGGGGGGTGGGTGGGGGGCTGCTTCCCTGAGTCTCCCGTTGTCTCAGTAATTTGATAATTGTGATTCTATAGAATTAAGTTCTTTAAATGTTTTATCTAAATTAAATAAAATAGTGATTTTGTGATAATAGCATTAATAATTAATTTGAACAATTAACGATTGCCATAAGTATTATAATAATCTTATATTATAATACGAGCAAAAATTGTGTGTGTGGGTGTATGTAAATTTTATCTTAAAAAGTCTCTAACGATTTTGACAAAACTTTCTATTTTACCATTTTCAGGCACGAGAAGACCATTGGGCTGGGTCACATGTTCGAGAAATTTCGATTAGTAAGTCATTTTTGGTTCATAATGGGTCAGGGTCAAGCTAATTATATCCAAAAAACGGCTCAATCGATTTGAACTAAATTTTGTATCCAACCGTTTTTGGGCACGTGAAAACTATTGGGATAGGTCACATGTTCGAGAAATTTTATATTAGTGGGTCATATTTGAGTCACTATGGGTCAAGCCAACTTTATCTAAAAAACGGCTCTAACGATTTTGACTAAATCTTGTATTCTATCGTTTTGGATTGCGAGAAGAATATTGGGCTAAGTCACATGTTAGAAAAAATTCGATTACTGGGTCATTTTTTGTCATGTAGGTCAAGCTAATTTTATCTAGAAAACAGCTCTAACGGATTTTGACTAAACTTTGTACTGTACCGTTTCTGGGCACGAAAAACCCATTGGGCTTGGTCGCATGCTCAAGAAAATTCTATTAGTGGGTCATTTTGGGTCATAATGGGTCAGGGTCAAGCTAACTGTATCTCAAAAAGGTTCAAACGATTTTGACAATCTTTTTATTATACCATTTCCCAGTACGAGAAGACCATTGGAATAGGTCACATATTCGACAAATTTTGATTAATGGGTCATTTTTGGATCAACGTGGGTCAGGCTAATTTTATCTAGAAAACGACTAATGATTTTCACTAAATTTTTTATTGCATCATTTTCAGGCTCGAGAAGAGCATTGGGTTAGGTCGCATGTTCGAAAAAAATCGATTAGTGTGTCATTTGGGGTCACTATGGCTCAGGGTCAAGCTAATTGTTTCTAAAACAGCAAGAATGATTCATTGGGAATTATATATCGAGATACAAACAAAGCTAATTTTGACCGAGCTTAGCTCGTTCATTCCTGCTAGTAATCGATAATCCAAATTGTTAAATTGTTAAAAAAATTACTAGTTGAGCCCCTCCCATAATTTTCAATTTCCTCGCTGACGATTTCAACAGCCTTACATCCCATGGAAGAATAAAATTTCTCCAATAAATTTTTGTGTTTGCTTTTTCCATTTTTATTGAATGAAAACACACATATAACCCCTATACTGTTGTGAAACTCTACTTTCCTATCGCATTTTATCTGTAATAAAAAATGAAATATGCTACATTTCCCACCAAATGACGTATTCTAATACGGAAGATAATCGCAAGGTGTCTGTTGATTTTCATTCATTTCGGTCCACAGGGTGTTGGATATAGAATAATCAAGATGGAAGGCGCGCTGTTCTTTATTAGTAGTTTGATTATGTCATGGGTTTTATTAGTATCAACAGAAAATGTTTTGGAAAACAGTAAGTAATTCCAATTTCGTTTATTTTGAAATTTGTTAGCCACATAATAAGGAATTTTGTGAAATCCATTATATTCTACGAAAACAAATTAGTTTTGAAATTGAATATCATTATTTTCAAACAGAAAGTTTTGCCTTATCTAATCACAAATTTTCAACGAATAAATAAGGTGAAAATTACTATTTAAAAAAAAATATATATTGTCAAAAAATTAAAAGAAATATAAGGGTCGCTCGTCGCGAAGATATTAATCACTTTCTTTGACATAGGGGCAAACCCCCCAGTTATTGACACCTAACCAGTAACTAACATTTCATCAAAAATCTAACTCAAATAAACATTTTCTTGTAAAATCATGCAAAGTGATGTCATCTATAAGACCCTTTTTTTGGAGTCAATTTATTCACCACTAGCAGGTCAAGAAAATATTGAATGAGGAAGAAACTTTATACAACGCATAAAGTACCATTTTGAGGAATCCATCTTTATTTCTAAAATTAAGGTACCTCTTTTTAAAACTCTATTTATAATACAACCACCTAAACCTTTTTTTAAAGTTATACTTGTAGAAATTAGTTAAAATACGGCTATGAAACATTAGGACTATGATTTCTAGTTTATAGTTATTTAATTTAGCTTAATGGGAGTGCCAGTTATTGGTCCCAGTAATTTCATTTCACCAGTCTCTGACAGAGGAGTTAATTATTGGCAATGTTAAATAAAGTTGAAATTTATTATTTGAACGTTAAAAAAACATAATAATAAATCAACTTTATCACGTGTCAACACCATTAAAATTTAAGATGTTCTACCAGGGCCTGAAACCATTTGTCAGTTACTGGTTCATAAGTGTCAGTTATTGGATATCTGTATTACTAATAATTTAAAGCATGAAAAAGGGGAAACATGCATCTGTAGTATGATATCGTTTATAAATAAGGTTTAAGTATTTTGTTTTTATAATAAACATTAAAGTATTTTAAAGCATAAATTCCTTGAAATTTAAATTCCTTGTTGCTGTTTCTCATTATCTTTTTTAAAACTTTACTCTCAAGATTGAAGAAAGGGCTGCTTTTATGTAACCTACAACTGAATACTAAATTTATTTTTGTTCCTTGTTTTTTTTTTTTTTCCATTATGTTGATTTTTACACGTCACGTATTTACTAAAAACTACTTTATGAACATATGGAAAAAAAAAAGAAAACAATTCATTTTATGCTTATTGCCTAGGTAGCGCAAAATGGTTAGATCAGTATTGGAACATTGTTTGTTAATCATTATCCTCCGTTTGCTCACACTAAGAAAGGCCTTCCTTGGCCGTACCATTGACAAACGGACCATTTGCCAACAAAGGTCCAACGTTAGTCAAAATCCTGTTCAGATACAATTCAGATTAGATGGATCTCTGTACTCCCACCATTTCTCAACAGTTTTCACAAACTATACCGATGATGGACCAACGATATGTGTTACTTGGGAAAGATTCAACTTTAACCTCTTCAGTTCCGAAGCTAAAATAATAATACAAATGCTTATTCATTAGCTTTTTCCAAACAAAATGACATCGTAAATGACAGAAAAATATCTTTTCTGAAATTGATTCCTTAGGCTCTTAGTAATTTAGGTTCAAAAATATGGATCTAAAACTACAAACCCTCTTAAAAACATCCATTTAATAACCATTAACCTAAATTAACCCAATCACAAATTTAGGAGCTTTAAACGAGTAAATAACTACAAATCTTCAAAAGGTTTTATTGAAAAAGATTTAGGTTAAATGCTTATGAAAATTTCTCACTTTCTTGGTCATACTGTCTTTTGGTCATTTTTGGGCAGTTTGCAAACTCAGATGAAAATAATATTTATTTTATGTGGGAGTCAGCTTAGATGTTGCCATTTATACGTTTTGAATGCAAAAAACATTCAGCTATTAAGAAGTGATGTGAAAATGTAAAAAAATCGGGCATTTTAGTTTTTACAAGGAAAAGAACAGAGGTCCCCGTAAGGGGACTCAGGGACTGAAGAGGTTAAATTACCCCTCTCCTCTAGATGAAGATTCCAGTTGCACAACTGGCCAAACTATTACAATCAGATAATAAAGTCTTTAGTAAACTAGTATGCCAAAAATTGGAATTTTGAAATTTTCTAGCTGTATTTTGCTATGTATCATTATCGCTTTATACCAGTAAAAAAAAAAAAAAAAAAAAAAAAAAAAAATGCGTCAAGCATAGATTATGAAACACTTTCCAATTCATTCAGAATAATGTAACAAAACTTCATAGTTTAATAAGTTAAAATATTATGTCTAATTCAACCATATGGAAAACATAACACATTTGAAAGCTCAATTTCAGCTGTTCCCATCTACAATCGCAAATTTATCCGAATTCTTTGAGCAGCACTGTATATGGTATATAGATTTATATATATTAACAACGTGCATGCCATAATTTAGTTCAGTTAAGAAATACATATATACTTTAGTTGAAAATTCCCTTTCAGCAATTTCCGCTAATAAGAAGAATGATACGTGAATTCTTTTGTGCAGCCCTGTATATGAGGTATAGAATTTATATACAACGAGTAAAATGCAGAAAAAAATCCTAGTTAAATTTAAAAGTGCATGCCGAAATTGAAAACGCACTTCCAGCAATTATTACTCAAAGACAGTACTGTAACCGATTTCTTTTGTGTGTCCCTGTAAATGAACGACAAATGCTATGAATACCCCATTCTATCGTAATAATCTGGTAGTGAAATTCAGTAATTTAAATCAGTTTAAATAGATTTGAAACAGTGTAATGTCATTAAAATACTCTGCAAACGATTTTTTCCCATATACCATAATGTAATGGAACTCTTTTGGGTGGCCCTATAAATGAACTATTAATCCCACATACTTCATATGCAATGCCAAACATGCTTAGATGACCCTAAATAAGGTTTACCATTTCCATGAAAATCCGAGTATATTTACGGGAATTAGAGCGCGGACAGACGGACAGACAAGCCGAAAGCATAAACACTTTTGAATTTTGTTGGAAAGTGTTAAAAAATCTCGAATTAAATTTTGTTTTATTATTACTTAATTTCGTTGCGCAGAAAATTGTAACCATAGGAAAAATGATGTAAAATTAAAAGATAAATAAATATTATGAAAATAAAAGCGTTAAATACATTTGCAGGTAACTTTAATGTAGCTGAATGATATCTGTCATATTCTCTACACAAAGTATAGACTATATACAATAGTACAACGTGAATATTATGATATATTTTAATAAAGTATGCTGTTGAAGAATTAGTAAAACCATGTTATGTTTCATGTTTTAAAATTCAGTTTTGCTCTCAAACGCATCAAACTGGGAAATTCTCTTATTTAGAAACTATATAATGTGCCGTGCTTCTTAATTTTTTGATAAATGCAGAAAATACTGTAAAAAACGCTGTCAAAGTTGACGTTTTGAACCGAATTTTCCGAAGCGGACGATCTGGGAATGAAAAAAATGGTCATACTGAGAAAATAATTGTTTAAAAATCAAATTCCAATTAATTGAGCTGAAAATGAAATCACACGGCATGTTAAACATGTCTTCAGAAATCACCCCAGCAAGTTTCATGTTTTTACTTTTAAAAATGAGTCCGAAAATGTCTCAGAAAATTTCGAGCTGTTGAGGGTGGAAAAATATTTTTTCGAATACACCCTTAATTAATTCAGACCACGTAATGGAAATTTCCAGGAGACATTTTATTTAAAAGAATAAAAGTAAATATTTGAAAAGTTGTTTTAACGTAATGAGAATGACAAATATACATATACGATACAAAACATAACAGTGTAAACAAAATTACACAAAATAGAAAAAATATAAGAATTTGGAAAGTGTGAGAAGAAATATATCCCAGTGTGTTTCATATAAATGACAATAATAATATCTAATTTCGCCTCATATCTCTCTTATTTTGTCCTAACGCACATACACCCGCATATACAGACACACATACACACAGAGGGAGACGGGGTTGTCTAATTATAGTATGCTGTGCATTATATGAATATTAAATCCGAATCAGCTTTGAAACTAAATAGTAAATCAGAAATATTGCTAGATGGATAATTTTTATGAAAATGTACCAATATTACACACATATGGAAATTGATAATACTAGAAATAATCCTTTATTCATTTCAGCATTAATTTCAGGTTGAAATTTTTATAGCTGTGATTCAGTTTTGTTTCATTTTAATTCTTCCATCAAAAAAGAAGGGAGCTGTTCATACATAACGTTATCAACTTTTTGGTACTTTTGGACCCCTCCCCTCTTATGATATCATACGTTATCATCCCTCGGACCCCCCTCCCCCTCCCTTCCACATTGATATCGTTATCAATGTCTAACCTTTTTTTTTTCGATTTTTTCTCCTTTTGTTTGGAATATATATAACTATGGTTACACTTATTTTTTGCATACTTTATTGATTCAAGAGAAGTCAATAAAACATAACTTTATATATGAAATAACTTTATATGAAATAACACTTAAAAGAAATAGTTACTATTTAAAAGTATTTAATAATATATTTTTGTTACATAATGCATTCAACAGTAATAATATCTTCTTGTACTTGCCCCTACACTTGGCGGAAGGGGCAGACAGAACTTCTTATTGACAAAACAGATGGAAAACATTCTTTCTCTTTTATTTACAAGTAAACATAAACATAAGTATCATTTCAAACATACTTCGCATATGGTTTCCCGAACAGCGTATTACATATGCATACACATATGACATTAGAATAGAAATGCCAATCGTTGAGGTATTCCATATTTTGGAATTAAATAGTTTTATAATCATTTAATGATTTTAATAATATCTTTGTATTTTCATAAAAATAGATAATAGACTAAAAAAAAAAAGAACATACTATTTTGATGTAAAGACTAAGTTACAAATAAAACGAGAAAATTTGCGTTGTATAAAAAATGATAACGATATCAAAAGACAACCCCCTCCCCCTAGAGATATCTAATGATATCATGTGCCAGACCCCCCCCCCCTCTTTAAAATGATAACGTTATGTATGCACAGCCTCAAGAGCGCATTTTTTATCGTATCAAGGACATAAGAAAATTTACATTAATAAACAGAGCTGACAACGATGCGACGCTGATAAGATTAATATTATAGTTTTTCTTTTTTAAAATCTGAACAATTCCTTCATCCTTAAAAAAAAAGAAAGAAAGAAAGGAATGTTTTTGACTCCATTTTTTAAACAATCAATTATTATATTTCTGAAATATAATTATTATATTCATGTTCTCAACTGCTTTGCTCAATAAGCGCAAAACGTTTTGACACATTTACAAAGTCATTTATTAACGGAAAGATATAAAATAAAATCAAAGTGTGTTTTCCATTTTTTTTATAAATAAATTACCTATTGAGTTATAAGCGATTTTGATCACGTGACAAACACGCTTTTCGCCCTTTCTTGAGTAGTTATTCTACTTTCGCGCAGAAATTCGGCTCAAAACGTCCACTTTGACACTATTTTCTGAAAGATCTATTGTGTTTGCAAAAAAAAAAAAAAAAAAAAAAAAAAAAACGAAAAAAAAAACCCCAGCTCGATTGCATAGTTTCTGAACAACAACACCTATTAGTTTCATGTATTTCCGAACAAAAATAAATTAAAACTTATGTCATAAAGTTTCACTCTTGGATTTCAGAACAGCCTTAATCATTAGTATGAAATGAATAGTTCGTAGTATTAATTAATTTTTTAACCAGCTAAAAAAGATTAGTATGTCTAACCAAAGTATTACAGCTTAGTATGTTTCTGATATTAATTCTTTTTTTTTTCAGGACTTTTGGGGCTTTTTGAAGGAGATATGAAGTTTAGAAATGGATCATACTTTAGGGTAATCTTTGTTAATTATATTTTCGTTTAAAATATAAGAAAGCTACCTCGACAAAATACATACAGTTTCTATGCTAAAGTATTAAATAACCGATTCATTTTTTTTAAATTTTGTAATTGTCATTAGACTTCTTTATGAGTATTTACATTAAATAATCCTTTCAAAAATTTCACCTTTCTTTCTTCTATTAGTTAAATTCAGGAGCGGACTGGCTAGACTGTCAGCTTACTCGGTAAGACAGGTACTGCTCAACAGAGCAGTATCTAGAGTGCGAAGCCAGACGGGCTTTAACAGTTTTTGGTGGGGCTATCCACGTGTCTTTTTTTTCTCCGGCTTTAATAAAGAATAAATTTAGATAAAAAAAACAAGTACTCTTGCTTAACTAAGGATTTGCTATTAAAAATATAAATTGAAAATAATTAGTTTTTTTCTTCTTCAAAATTTGATAATCCATTGAAGGAACAGTGCTATTTATGTGTTAAAAATAAATGCCATCAAAATTGGGAAAGCCTTGCAAATAACATGTACCTACCTATAATAATATAATTCAGAAATTTTTCATCTCTTATTAGAAGATCTGGTTTGTTTTTACCTGAGTATTAAATAACTTTTGAGGGTAGAAAATATGACTACTTTTGGCTGCTTGATATTTAAAATACCTTATCATAAATAATAATAAAACACTACAACTAAAAAGTTTCTTTATCACTTTTCAGCATTTCTTATGCATTAATCTATTTTAACAATTTTATAGTGTTTGCAATAAATAGTTTTAAAACCTTTAATGTAATAGATATATTATTGTATTAAAATATTGTGAGAGCTAGAGGGGGCTTAAGAGAATACTAGAGAAAGCTCAGCCCACCTTGCCCCATTTGGTTACGGTCCTGCTGCTCCATCCCGTGAGCCCGGACGATAACCGTGCTTGACCTCGTTTTTAATTTTTAATACCAGTCTTCGGGTTCGGGTGAACTCGCACTCACCTTTTTCTTCTTTTTTTATTTGAAAAAAAGAAAAAAAAAACAATTTCAGGTAATCATTGTAAATCATTAGTAAATCATTGTAAAAGCTTTTAGGTGCGCTCGTAATTATATAAATACCTATAGTTGTCGTCTGTTCCGTATGTCTATCTATCCGTCTGTCCGCATATAACAGCGCAAAAACTACCCAACCGAATAGCTTGAAATTTAATATATATAACCGTTGCGGAAATTTGTCGAGTCATTTCAAATTTTATGAAAATCGAATCAAAATTTAAAAAGATATTAATAAAAGTTTTTTCATTCTGTTAAATCCTATCACACGTAATTAATTCAATGATATCCCATGATAGGAAACCATTCTAGATGGCCATGCGAGGCTAACGAGAAAGACAGGCTACCACGGTACATTCCACGTATCTTTTTTTACAGACCGCTGGAATCACGTGATGCTCGAATGCACCAATGAAGATGTGCGAAAACAGCATAACGTCACTCTAGCGGTCTGTAAAAAAAAGACACGTGGTATGCACCGCGGTAGCCTGTCTTTCTCGTTAGCCTCGATGGCCATGGTGATGACGTCCTATTTAAGATGGAGTCCTATTATTTCCGTATTACTGAATTTAATATATGGGGCATTCTCACAATCTTTTGACTTTCATGTCCCTGAATAATAATTTTTTATTTAATACACTTTTTTGTGTTTATTTTTTTAATTTCATATACTAGGGAACATCCCATTGCATGATTGCACAACAATATTAACGAGATAAATAAGTTTTGGACGATGTTGGTGGGTCCAAACACCTGGAAAACTTATCTACCGTCCCGTGTCCCTGATGCTGATTTTGAAGTTTGGAGCTGTCTGGATAAAATTGTTTCAATAAAAATAATTCGATGTAATTTTTTTCTGAAACTGAAACTATTGTTTTATTTAAATATGTAGCTAAAAATTAACCTGCACACATTATTAGGGTTGATATTATTTTTTGAACTCTGTCCCTGGGTTTTAGATTTTTTACAATCCCTCTTCTATAATTATACAGAAAATCATTTCAGATGCAGCGACAGAATTTTTTTCAATTTTTTGCTCATGCAGAAGTATGCTAGAGAAAGAATATCTAAAATTCTTTGACAGGAAATTTACTGCAGAATATAAATCAGCATTTAAATATCAATTTCAAGCACCGTGGCTTTATTGGTAGTCGTCCGTCCCCAAGGTTTATTCCTGCACTTTTCGAGGTAAATAAAAAAAAAAAAAAAAATCCAATGTTAACAATTGTTTCGAAAAATCAATGAACATCGTAGCTATCACTTAGTCTTAACGTGATTTTCCTAAAAATAGGTGGTAATTTTCCTTACCGTTCCATCCTTACCGTCTCTTTTTTTACCATTTCCTTACCGTCCCTTCTTTAACACCCCTTTAAGACAATGTTATACAAAAATTCTGTATTAAAAGTACTACATTTCTATTATTTCTTATTTGAATGTCCTGTGGGTACTATGCAAATTCATTATAAGTAAAAATTTAGAAGAAAATAAAAAGTTATAGGGGTAAAATGGTAAGGAAAATTAAACTCGAAAGTTTAACCTAAACCTCAGTTAAATAAAAAATTTTTCGCTGCTGACCATTTTTTTTTTATTTTGAATCATTAAGGTATTCGTCTATCAGATTAAAATGTTATTTTAGCAAGTTTAATTTCGCTAGATTTTTTTTCCCCAAAAGTCAAAAGATTGTGAGAATGCCCATATATATATATATATATAATCGTAATAAATTTTGTATTCATGCATTTTTGCATAAAAGTACAACACCTATTGCACCAATCCCTGACTATTTATAAAACTAGTTATAGTACGAACGTACCTCATTAGCCACGTTTGACGTACAATTTCCGACTTGTTCTGGTTCAAGTCGTTTTTCAGAATGACTGGAAAGCACAACTCACGTCTTTCTACCATAGGTGTACAATAATATTTTCAAAGAATAAAGAATTGTGAATTTTGGAGATTTCTTCTGGTGAGTGGGTATAAATAACAAATTTTCTACAATTTTAACAGATTTTCAGGGACGTGAAAACGTCGGCATGTGAGAGTATTTAGGATTAACAGTTATTTCTATCTAAGGGGCCGTACATATATAACGTTATTAACTGTATGGTAATTCTGGATCCCCTCCCCTATTATGATATTATACGTTATCATTCCTCGAGCCCCCACCCCCCCTCTAATGATATCGTTATCAGGGCCTAACAATTCTCTTTATTTTTATAATTTTTTTCTTTTGTTTTCTTTTTATATGTTTGCAGTGACATGCATATAGGGTTATACATTTATTATTCACATATTTTACTGATTCAAAACAGAAGAGGTCTATAAATATCACTATTATCTATGAAATAACTTTATATTAATTAAAATTTAAAAGAGAGAGTTATTTTTTAAAAGTATTTAATAATAGCTTTGTTACATTATGCATTCAACAGTATTATAGTTTTCTTGCACTTGCCCCATGCATGGACATTTCCTTTTTTAGTATTTTAAATAGTTTTTCTCGTAAGTAAGTTACATGAACGATATTTTGCCAGAATTCTGCGAATGATTTTTGTGACTGATTTTTCTTTTAAATCTGGCATGTACTTAAATCTTATGTAGTAATTTGCGTTAAATCTTGTATATAAATTTTAATATACTTCATTAATTGATAAGTGTTACATAAAATAGTAAATAAACAGTAAAGCCCTCTGCATGTTTCTGTTTCACCGAAGCCAGTTTCAAGACAAATGGGAATATTTTACAGATTCACGATCTATAATGCAATCTTGTCTCGAAAATGGCTTCCGAATGTCAACAGGTTAGAGAATGAAAAAGGACACAAGCTTACATTTATATAAATTTTTTTCAATAAAAACAAAGTATATTGTATATAATTTTGTTGTATAAAACACAAAATTTTCTGGAAACTTGATAATTAATCCCATAGTTTGTTTTTTGTGAGTAAGGGTAAATTGGGTCTGTTTTGAGTTAGTTGATCTTCAATTTTGTTACATAAGTGGAAAAAATACATTTAGAATATTGTTTTATAAAGCTTTCATGCTAAATGCGATACGTTTTAGTTTCTAATTTATATTAGTCTGAAAATATTTACAATTATCGATAAGTTGACTATTTTGAAAATATCGGATATATATCAAAGTATCGGATATTTTGGATATTTTCGAAAATATCATGATATTTACGAACCCCGTGTGCATGCATGTACATTGAAGTGATTTGCAATATAAAAGCGTTTTTCTTTTTTTCGATAAATGCATTGTATCTTGCGTTGTAAGCTATTGTTGTCTGTTGATGAGATTTCTCGAAATGTCCAGAAATGCGATTTATAACACACCCAGTTTGACAGCATTTTCTGAAAGAGAGTTTATTTTTAATTAGAAATTACAAAACGATATTCGATTTCATAATTTCTGAATAAGAGTCCCTAAACATTTCATGAGTCTAAAATTAAAAATGACTTCGCGAAGAAGTCAGAAGATGCCCACTTTTGATTTGTATGTATTTTGTAGCGCTGAATCCGAAAATGACCTTCATTTTTAACCTTCCAACACGTCAGGTATTTTCGCAAATCGTAAATTTCAAAGTTAAAAAGTCAAAATACAGAAAAAATCTGATACTATAAAATAGATGCGACGATTGTATTTTTTTAGTTTTTAATAATTGATTCTGATGTATTTTGTCGTGTTGAATCTGAAAACGACCTTCATGTTTTACCACCACGTCAGGATTTTTCGAAAATATCAAATTTTTAAATTTTAAAAAAGTTGAAATATTGCAAAAATCTGATACTATAAAATAGATGTAAAACTTTTTTTTTTCATAATAATTTATTCATCTTTTGGCTTATACTATGTATTTTTATAGCTAAACATGCAAAATATTGTGTATTTAAAATCCTTACAATTTTATTCCATGTGTGGAAGTTTCTTAGGAACTCATTTTTTCTTTTATATTTTGGATGGCGTTCATCTCGGTATTATCTTTTATTTTGGCAGTTGATAAGGCTAGAAATTTGTCGTAGATGTAATTAAAACACTTGCCTTCTTTTGGAAGGTTTTGACCGATTTTCGCTATTTTTTTATTTTTTAACCTTGAAATTTACGATCTGCCAAAAATCCTGGCGTAATGGTTAAAAATGAAGGTCATTTTCGGATTCAGCGCTAAAACATACATAAAAATAAGTTATCAAAACTTAAAATACACAACCATCACATCTATTTTAGAGTATCAGATTTTCGCTATTTTTGTATTTTTTATCTTTGAAATTTATGATTTGTGAAAAATCCTGACGTGATGGTTAAGAACGAAGGTCATTTTCGGATTTAGCGTTAAAACATACATAAAAATCAATTATCAAAAGTTAAAAAACACAACCATCGCAGGCTTGTGTAATATATGAGCAAAAACTAACGTGCCGGAGAAAAATATAAACTAGTCGGATGCGGCAATCCCAAAACTTTCTTCTATCTCATACATGCTAATATTTCCTGAAAATTAAAGAATATCAGTGCCACCGGGTAGGTTATTTACACCAAAATCTAATCAGCAACAACTTATGTCAAGTTGTAGATGGATCTGAAGTTAGATGAAAATCCGTGCAATAATTTTTGAGGTAGAACTATCGCGGAAATCGTAAAAAAATCTGCATAGCAGCGCCACCTGTTGGTCAATTTACTCCAAAATCTAATCAGGACCAATTTATATCAGGGACTAACTGAATCTGAAGTTTGATGAGAATTCATGCATTAGTCCTTGAAATACAGTCCTTGCGGAAATCGTGATAAAGGCAACCTAGCAGTGCCACCTGTTGGGCGATTTACACTAAGAACTAAACAGTACTAATTTATATCAGGGATTAACTGAATCTGAAGTTTGGTGAAAATTCGTGCATTAGTTCTTGAGATAGAGCTATTGCGATAATTATGAATAATACCGCGTAGCAGCGCCACCTGTTGGGCAATTTACACTAAAACGTAACCAGCACCAAATGATATCAAGGACTAACGGAATCTGAAGTTTTACAAAAACCCGTGCATTAGTTCTTGAGATATAGCTATTGCGGAAATCGTGAAAAATGCAGCATAGCAACACCATCTGCGAGGCGATTTACACCAAAAAGTAATCAGCACAAGTTTATATCAGGTCATAACTGAATATAAAATTTTATTAAATTCCGTTCATTAGTTCTTGAGATAGAGCGCCCACAAAATTTGTGTCACACACACACAGACAAAGTCACAGACAGACATTTTGTGAAAACATGTTATTCGGGTTCTCTGACCCCTAAAACGTGTAAATCCGTCGAAAACCGGAAATCGAAAATTTTCATGAATCCAATATTTTCTTCTTGTAAAGATAGAAGAAAGTAAAAATACTTAAGTTCATCATCTTTCCTAATTTTACAATGTCTTCTGTTATAGTGCACTCCTTTCTTGTTTCTCATCAAGCATGATAGCGTGAGGGGCTACTGTATTTTCTGACATGCCTGCAGGAAGCTTAGAAATCAGCTTTATGATTTATCAATTCATTTAAATATTACTGCTTTATTTAATTACTTTGACACTAAAAAGATTTGAAAAATCCTTACTGAATCATTACCCATTAACATCGGATACGAAAATATATTTTAATAACCGAAACATGTTATTACAGCAGGAAATTGATTTTTCTTACACTCGATTATACATGTGTAAGGCTACCTGCAGCAAAAGGTTGAAGACACATTAACCTTTTCAAAACCGACATTTCCGACTGTTGGCTGTCTGAATTCCATTTTTTTTCTTCTTAATAATGGTTTGAAGTAAGGTTGAAGTCATACTTTAACCTTCTTCCTTCATTATTCCCTGTGGCTACATATATTAGGATTTCGTATTGCCGGGGTTCATTGATTATTTTAAGGTTCGGAAACAGGTTAATTATTTTAATTTCTTATTCTTTATATAGATTACAGTTTTGATGCTAGGCAACACAACTTAAAATTGCAAAGTATGGATTTAAGGATCCAAACGAATCCCACAGATCGAAGTCAAGTATTTTCTTATGAAGTAATTTCCAACCACTCACACGCTAAAAACACAAAAGGGAAACAGAAATTGTCAGTGTATTTACACTAGATCTCGATTCACTCATTAAAGTCTGACGTTGCGTTTTCGCAACATTATATTTGTGATTTTTTTTTTATTTTTTTTTTTTTTTATTGTGAATATTTTTTTTTCAACAAATTTATTATCACATATTGTAGACTTTTATTTTTAACGAAAAAAATGTTTATTGATTTGAGTTGTAAAAAATTAGAAATATGAACAAAATAGTACGGAATATTTTGAAAATTTTTGTTGATAAATTTTGGATTATGGTCATATATGTACTATAAAGAATGAAATAAAATTCAGTAATTCAAGATACAGATATTGCAGCAGTTAAACTATAACTATGTGTAGTAAATGTAATGTACAACTACATAGTCAATACTTCCAAGATTTACTGGCAAAAATGTAGTTGATTTGTACTGACGCTGCGTTTTCGCAACATATTAGACCCGGAGGCGGCAGCAGAGAGAATCATCTCATCGAGTTCATGGCTGAAATTCCAGAATTAGTTAAAACTCGATTCGCATATTAAAACGCAATCGGTCTGCCAAGTCATATCTTGGCGGAAAATACCTGAAAACCCGATTTTAGCGTTTGACACATAGCTCATAGGTTTACTATTGTGTTTTCCTGTTCCCAATCTTCCATGTTTCCATACATTTGGGTGCAGGAAAACACAATGGTAAACCTACGAGTCAACCGCTAAAATAGGGTTTTCAGGTGTTTTCCACGAAGATATGACTCGGCTGACCGATTGAGTTTTAATATGCGAATCGAGTTTAAACTAATTCCGGAATTTAACTAATTAAAAAAAAATGTCATGACATATGTAAATTTGAAGTAAAAATGACTATTTACTATACACTTATTTATTTTTTATTTTTTAATAAGTAAATATATTAAAAAGCTCACTTGCAATATTAAACAAAATTGTTTTAAAGATATTGAATTAAACCTTCTTGAAACACGATAAAAAAAAAAAAAAGCAATAATAAATTAAAATGCAATTATTACTGAGTATATTCACAACGCTGCTCTTTTAAGCGATTTAACTTAATTTGACATTAATTTTATGTTCAATATAAAATGAAAATCTGTCTTTTTTGTTGACAGATTTTTGTTTAGTGTCAAAGTGTAACATCTTATAGTTAACCCGATCTTATGATTAATCCACCTTTTTTCTTTTAAATTATCTGTGTACAACCAATGCCAATTGCTGCAATTTTCCCAGTTGCTGCTTTATATTAACTATAGCCAAAGAAGAAGAAAAATAATGGTGAGCGCTAAGATAGATTAAAAAAAAAAAATGCTTTAAAATTATTTAATAAGGTTATAAAAATATTCAGCTACAGTTAAAAAAAATTCATTCTATAGTGCATTATTTCCTATTCGAAAATATATACAAAGAATGATGCTCAAAGATCATATATAGGGTGATACAGAAACACTGTTCATTAATTTGCAGTATGGTAGAATGTAGAGCACACTAACCTTCTGGATTTTTTTAAAAAAAACCCTCCATATACTTTACGTTTCTAACATAAAGCTATAGTGCATAGTCTATGGCATATACTCACTGTTTTTTTTTACGAGTGCAGCTACAGCTCTACTAGGTACGTCCCCCCCCTCCAGTGACGAAAATACTGCCTAAGCCCATGAAGTAGCTTTAAGATATGTTAATGCATTTAATAAAACTTTTTTGTGCGACGTATTTAATACTCAATTATTCATTTATATCCTTTCTTAGCACTGGTAAAAATATTATTAAACTTAACTTCATTTCTCAATTCGATAAAATTAAAATGAGTATAAATATTTGGAAGTGTGCTGAGTTATTTAGTTACTTTTATGTCAATAGATGGCAGCACCAAACACTTTATAGTGGCTCAGATTTTTATTGGAAAGGTCTAGTTGGAATCATATCAAATGTTGAAAATTTAACTTCAAAAATTTTGCATATATATATATATATATATATATATATATATATATATATATATATATATATATATATATATATATATATATATAACCATTAATTAAACATTACCGACCATCATCAAAAACATACATATATATATATGTTTTAATAATGTAATAAATCTTGGTATATATATATATATATATACCAAGATTTATTACGAAATATACTTGAAACACTTTTCTAAATGAAATGGTTTGTTTGGAAAATACAAAACACACTTTGTAAATCAAAGCAGGCACATGCCTCCTCTCCTCCCATATAGTCAGCTCCTATGAACCACAATCATGGACTTCTAATATAACCAACTTCGTGGTACAAAATATTTCGATTTTATTTCCTTCCAAAAAATATTTTCAGTTGTGATTTTTAAGCAGTATAACGACTTCTTACACTATTCTGAAATTCATGTTTAATAGGATTCACCTTTGAATAATGTAACAGCGTTTTAAGGGGACCTTCTACATTAGGAGACAAAAAAAAAAAGCACTTTATGATTTTTTTGTAATAAAACTGCAAGATGGATCTTTTTGAAATTTTAATAGTTTATTGTGCGTATCTTAAGGTATACACAAGAAATTTTTTATTAGATTTTGTTGCTTCTACTCTTAGTTATAAACAAATATATTCAACTACATTTTTTGAGACGGTGGGCAAGATAAAAAAAAACTACTCAATGGATCATCTTGATTTTTTTTTAAATTAAAGCTTATTTAATTGCCTTCGATATGAATTAAAGCTTTTACTGAAATTACAAAAAAAAAAAAAAAAAAAAAAAAAAAGTTAACAAATAAAAACGAATTTTTATTTATTTATTTATTTTTTTATTTTTAATCAGCCATTACATAACTTTTTTTTAAATAAATTTATGGGTTCGTTTAATTTAACTAGCAGCTATACTCACGAAGTTTACGAAAAAAATTTATTTTTCTGTTTCAGATAATTCTACAAGGCGCCGTCCAAACGAAATTTTCCAAAGCAGTTGAACATATTTGTTTATAACTTGGAGTAGAAGTAACAAAATCTAATAAAAAAATTCTTGTGTATACCTTAAGATATGTACAATAAACTGTTAAATTTTCAAAAAGATCCATCATCCAGTTTTCTTAATCATAAAAAGTGCTTTTTTTGGTCTCCTAATGTAGAAAGCCCTCTTAATAACTATTAGGCAATTGTATAGCAGCGTTCAGTGAATAGTTAATGCGGTATAGTCGGGATCGTTATTCCAGTAGAATATAAATGAATTTTAAATTCTAAATTTCGGGGCAGATGTTTTAAGTTTTTGTTTAGAATATTTCAAGGTTGTATAATACTTTCTAAAAAAAGAAAGAAAACCTTTCAAAGTCAGTAAAAGATTCTTAAGCTACTGTCGTAGCGTGGGGGGGGGGGGGGGGTGGCAGATGTAAGGATTGAAACTTCTCCTTCAATACTTAAAAACTGATGTGACGCATACAAAATTTTAAGATGTAAATATTGTGTTAAGATGAAAATATGTGTAAAATCAAACGCAGAGAAAAACATAAATATTAAAGAATATTTTAGCACAGAACTGTTCCAAGATTTAATAATAAGATCTTCTTCTTTAGCGCAAAAAAATGAACAAATGAATGAAAAACTATAGCAAAAGAGTATGTTTGTTACAGCTTCTTCTGCTTTTACTCTCTCTCTCTCTTTTTAATAATGATGTGGGGATTGAAAAAGATGCCCTTTTATGAAGCCTTCAAACATCTGAGTTCTAAATTTATTTTAACTGCTCGTGCATTTTATACATGGCATAGTTCCTAAAAACTCCTTTATAATCATGTAAAACAACAAAATTATTCATTTTATGAGTAAAAGATTCAAAACACTTCCCAGATGAAGATACTGGGAGCGTCAGTGTCCAAGTTGTTGTAATTCGCTTTAGGCATTACAGATTCAACTAAGAATTTCAATCAATTGGGTATTAGTGTTGCCAATTTAAACCCCTTTGTAAATAATAATAATAATAATGGTAATAAAAACTATCACCCAATCAAAACTTTTGTGTAGTAATTTTTTTTTTTTATTCAATTAGAGAATGTCTGTCATTATACACAAATTCTGGTAAGATGATAGGTTTTTTAAATAAAAAAAGGGGAGGGAGTGCTAAGTTGGTAACATTGATTACAATCCCGCGAAAACACAGTGAGAATCCGCAAAATCACGCTGTAATCAACAATTTGCTCACCCCGCCAAATGTAAAAGAAGGTGTTTCTCAGAATTTTATCTATTTTCTGTAAATTAAATAAACAAATAAAATAAAAAAGTAAAATAAAATAAATAGAATAAAAAAATAAAAGCTAATACTTTCAAATAAATAAATAATAAAAATTTAATTAATGTACAAAAATACAGTTTTACTGCCGTGACACTCTCTCTGATATAAATAAAATATTAAAATATCCAGCTGAAGATAAAAACAATAGAATGATTTTGTTAGCGATTACAAAAGTGTAGTATTTTCGAACAAAATTATAGTATTCAGTACTTATTTTAGTACTGGAGAAATGCGGTGACATAGACATATACTTAAAACTATTCATTATTATATTACAGTAAGCAGGGCCGAAACTAGCCTTTTTTTACTCGAAGCAAACATGGATTTTAGTGCCCCCCCCCACCCCTCCTCCGAAAAGTACATAAACAAAGAGAATTTTACTAATTTTCTGATAGCCGACTTATTTAAAAATTTAAAATATGTAATCATAAAATATGTAATACTGAACTACGTAATCTGCTTTGTCAAATATTGATTCATTAGAATCTTGAAAAAAAAAAGGGAATCGAAAAAAATTCCGCTTTATACAGTATTCTTATGCTATATCATCTTTAGATTCTTCTATGCTTTGGTATACCCCAGACAGGATGATTTTAACAAAACCGTTCTATAGATGTGAGAAAAATCGACAAGCAAAATCTTCATTTGCCGCCCCTTCGTTCTGGCGTCCGCGGCACATGCCCCCCCCCCTCCCCTGCCCTCTCCCCCTTAATTTCGGAATGCAGTAAGTGTCAACTCTTTAGTTGACCATCGAAGTACTTTTCTAGAACACCCGTTTTCTTTATTTTACTTCTTTATCTTATTTTCATCCTATTTAAAATGAAGTGAAGAAAGGATATGATGAAATAAGAATAATAAAGAATAAAATGAAAAGGATATTGAATATGCTTATACATGAGCCTTTCCCTCCTCATTTCCCTACCCGAGTAATTATTCATCTTTTTTTCTACTTTTCAACTATCGAAAATTATTTTTCGGTGTTGGTACACTTGTTATGAGAAAAAACGGTACCAGGGCCTTAGTGAGATAAAAAAAAAAAAAAAAGTTTCTTGGCGACAGAAGGAAATTTGGAAATATAATCACTGTTTCATATGCACAAGCAATTTTTCAATATTTATACAATTTATTTAATAAAAAAAGCCATTTATCTATTTTTATATGCACATATAAGTAAATTGTACATAAAAAACGATAACACACACACACGCACATATACATAGGGGAGAGTGGGGTGGACTGGAACAGTAGGTTTTTCTTTTTATGTATCATTCTAAACATTTAACCAATCGCACACTAGATGAAGCATTGGTAACCCAATCTTCAGGTGAAAAAAGTTGGTGATCTGCATAATCTTACAGTTGTATAAAGAAAAAAGGTTATTTTAGGAATCAAAAGTAAATTTGCTTCATATAATTTTTGTGCTTTCTGTATATTAAAGACTTGTCTATGCTTAGATGTAATAGTTTCTCTATTTATGGAACATTATATTGTATGTTATCCATAATTTAAACTAAGCCTAAAAGCAGTATTTTTGTGTATACAAGAAGTTTAGTATAAAAGAATTCAGTGGGGAGGAATGGGACA
This sequence comes from Maratus speciosus, assembly GCA_963932465.1. Classification (NCBI taxonomy): domain Eukaryota; kingdom Metazoa; phylum Arthropoda; class Arachnida; order Araneae; family Salticidae; genus Maratus; species Maratus speciosus. The sequence goes on along the minus strand of OZ010788.1, from coordinate 472,716,353 downwards.
GGCTAGCAAAGGGAGGAATGGGACAAGTCAAATTCCTTCTTTTTAATAAGATGAATGTAAATTGCTAATATGCAAATATTTTTAGAGGGTAATATATTAATTATAACATTGATAATATATTCATTTACTTCAAAATGAAAATAAATTGAACTGATAATTTTTGAATGTAATCTGTGACTGACAATCCGGAATTATAGAATCCTGAATGAAGATGCTGGAATTTCATATTATGGCACAGACATTATCGACCTACAATCTTTGTTAGACTGTATTAGACTGTATTGTTGTAGCCGACACTAGACTATTTGTGCTTTATCATACTTTTTCTTAGCTGTCCCATAATAGTGGGGGCGTATGGGACACATTTTGAAACTTACAATTTCTTTAATTATAAAAGTGTTTCTGCAAATTATGTTTCTATATTGTTCAAGGACATTAGAAAGTGTTTCATTTTGTATTCTATGAATTGAAATTTTTGTTTTTGTGTCAAACAAAGTTGATTTTCTTATTTTTGTAAAAAGTTTCCCATTCCTCCCCACTCTTCCCCATATATATATAAATTTATACAAATAAACTCCTATATAAACAAGGCTAAAACTATATCAGGTTTGTTTTCATAGCTGTTTATATCATTTGGCAACAAATCTCACTTTTTGAAGCCCGAATTGCGCCAAGTATTTTACAAAAACACCAAGGCCTCTATACTGGATAAGTAATGAAAAAAACTTCTTCAATATGTGTAATTGATAGTAAGCACCACTGAAGTCCTGTTTTTTTTCAGATGTCTATGGTGGCAATTATGCCTGTAAAACAAGTTTTCCCACAGTAATTCTAACAGCGCGGAGAAGCGATTTTGGATATTTGGGGGACAACTGTAGGCTAATACTCCACACTGTTAAAAATTTGCAGCAAATTACCTAGTCATTCCACCATTTTTATGGAAAACGGTTACAAAAACGTAATTTAATTTCATTCTGATAATTGTATGGTCAGTAATATGATCCTATACCCTTAATAATAAGCTTAGTCAAGCTTAGTCAAGATTAGTCAAGTAGCCGTTATCTTAAAAAACGGCACTGTTGTTGCACTGTATAGTTTTATGCAAATTTTCAACAGTGCATATTTAATTCATATCCTACATATTGACATACATAGGTACTTAGATCCTTCTTATATATTATTATTACATATATTTTATAACATACTTGTATATAAAGAATGTAATATCAAGGTAGCCGATGAGTTGTAATTTTAAATATAAAGTTTATTGAAATACTAACTGCTATGTACAAAATTATTTAGTATACTCACTCTTCGTGATTATTTTGAATACAATTATATATTTTTTATTCACTCTTACTCTATTCTTCAAAATCAAAACCAATATACTCAGATGACTCCCATATATCCTATAACTATGAGAAGCCACCGCTAACTCACTGTTTTCTCTCTTCACTTCAATTCACTTTCGATCTTTTTTAAAAACTTACATTACTTTACTTCAGTTAAATGAAGGTTGGAGGGTTGGTAGCATGACAAAGAACATAATAATCCTTTTTAAGAAAAATGAAAAATAATAGTAACCAAACGAAGAATCTTCCATTATTATTCGGAATGATTTTACAGGTGATCGAAATCAGTGAACATATCTCTGTTTCCCATAGGCGCCGAAAAGGGGAGGAGCAGAGGAAGGTCATTGCTACACCCTTGATTTTGAAATTAAAATTTCTCTGGTGTTTCGTAAAATATGGTAAATTTAATTCTTCCTGACTTAAAATAATTAAATAGGAAGAGAAAGAGAAACTAAGAATTGCTTTTCTTCATTTGTTCATGTATTTAAAATTGATCTCAAACAAGGGTTTAAGATGCGCAGACCCCGCGCTGTGCAAATGAAAAAACTGAACTATTTCAATTCTTCGTTATGAAAAATACTATTAGAAACTTATTATTTAATACTTCTTAATTGTCAAATTTCTGTATTGCTTTTTATGTTGATATGTTTCAAATTAGTAATAAATGGGGGGAAGGTTTTCCAAATAAATAAATAAAATAAAATAAAATAAATAATAATACAAAATGGTTAGCTGATTTTTTGTATCTATTCTCCATGTCAAAAAGCGCGACCCAAGCTGCTGGTCAAAAGCAAATCTATTTCAAAATCTAGCTACTCCCAGGATTTCATTTTGCTGATACCCACATTGACGCATAAAAATAAAAGTATGCTTAACAACACGGAAAAATATTAAAATGCGTACCACTTTTCACTTCATGTAATTATGCAATGACTTTTTCGCTATATGTGAGCGATTGGCAATCAGGCATTGGTAAAATGATGTAGAACACTGTTTACAATTATCACGAACTTCATCATTGCGGCAATAGATGAGATATAACAGTAGGTTTGACAGACGTTATTTTGAATGACAGCTTATAAGTAAAATAATCTTTCCAATGTTTCACTTCTTTCTTCCATATGTTTTTCAGTCATTGAATTATAATGACGAAATGCATATTTTTTGAAATTATAATGTTCACTCTCGAACTACAAAATTTTGATAAACTTTCAACTAAAAGTAAAAATTATGAAATTTATTTAGTTGCTAGCAGTCGATTGATTTAAGTTACTTGTTAACATAGTTGAAAAGTGTTTATGAATTCGGTTTGTCTGTCTGTCTGCCTATGCTCTAACTCGTGTAAATATAATCCGATTGCCATGAAATTGACATATTTTATTGTGGTTTATTATGGCATGTTCGGTATTGAAAATGAAGTGTGTCGAATTTACGGTTCATCTACAGAGTCACTCAAAAGAATTCCGTTACATTGCGGTTTATGGTATATTTTAATGAGATATACTGTTTTAAACATATTGAAATTGATATATATCACTGAGGTGTATTACAAGGTTCTTAGTACGGAATATGGTGTGTATAGAATTTATCGTTTATTTACAGGGTCACACAAAAGAATTTGGCTACAGAAGAAAATGAAAAATAATTGAACTATTGAAATCTACCAACAATAATTATTGGAAGTTCGTTTTCAGTTGTGGTATGCGTTTATCACACATTTCCCTGTATGATGCGTTTAAAAACAGAGTGTTTTCACTGAGATTTTTGTAAATGCTCAAAAATAAGGGATGCGCTACAATGGTTTCTGGACGTGCTTGAATGATTTCCTATTGGAGTAAAATATCTTCTAGCGCTATTTACAGGCAAATTTCGTAGAACTACACTTATATCGATACTTCAACTTATGGACTGACTGTATTAGAGATGAGTTTGGGCTCTTTTTTTTCTGAGTCCGAGCACGAAACATTTTGAGTTATCAGAACCTGAGTCCGATACAGAAAGTACGCAGTAGAAAACTGTTAATAACATTTTAAAGATGTTTCAAAATTAACTTTCTCATTTGAAAATATCTTTTCACATAGAAATAACTATTAATCCTAAATACTCCCCATGAAGATGTTCCGTGATTTTCAAGTTATCGGAAATCTGTTTAAAAATGCAAATTCATTATTTATACTCAAACAATAGCTGAAATTTGAAAAAGTGACAATTCTTATTCATATACATATATATATATATATATTTTTAAACTATGGCAGAAATTCTGTTTCGATCTAATTCTGAAATAATCTGATGTGTCATTCCCGAAACTTTCTGCTTTCTGATACAGGTAAATATTTCAAAAAGTTGTTACACATGCTAATTCTTCAGTGTTATTACTTCAATACTGCACCAACTTTTATTTTCATCCTAAGTTTCTGCTTTATTTTACTAATCGGAGGAAATCGGGTTAATCTCTATCACAATATTTAATAAAATCAATATTTTTCGTTTTTCTGTTGTACATCAGCTGCTTGAGAATCGCCGGGTTAGCTGGATGCGAATTGCCCGTCGCTGCTTGAACAGCCGATGTACAACAGAACTTTGGAACATCGAGAAAAATCGCTATTACAGAGCCCTTTTCCGGCGGATTGTTCCCAAATTCACGTGGTGTCTGCTGGCCGTAGCCAAAAATATTAAATTAGGCTTCATTCTATGCATAACTTCATACAATTTTCGATAAGCAACACACAACAAAGCAGACACACAGACAGACAGACGTTTTCTATAAACATGTTTTTCGGGATCTCACAGGTGACTGACACTGAACTTTTCGTTTAAAACGAGTCATTCATCGATGACTGACGGTCTAAAATATGATATGAAACTAAATATATATTGTTTTAAGTAATTACTGAATATTTATTTAAAATTTACTTACCTTTTATTTATTACAGGATTATACTTTCTTAAAAATTACTTAAAACATTACAAAATTTTTAGCTTCAGTGTCAGTCACCGTGGCAATTAACGTGTTAAAAGGATTTAAACTGAAAGGTGGGACAGACGAAGGGTATATCTCAATGACCATATTACTAACACTGATCGCACCAAGCTTCAGAATAAGAGAGAATATTTCTCTTTATATTCCATCAATAATCATTCAATTCCCTTTCAAACTGATTTTTAGAAGATTGCAGTACACTTTCAGAAATAGACTACATTCTTGGTATTCAAATAGCATTTGGCAATTTTTTTTAAATGTTTTTCTCAATTTGTGAATAAATAAAATTTTCACTTTAAGGCCGAGTACGTCCGAGCCCGTCTCATCTCTAATTGAAATGTTGGGTACCTTCCATGTACTAACTCTCTTTTTTCTTTCAAAATTAATGACTTAAGGTAAATTGACCTATAGTAGGCCACGTATACCAGTAGTGGGTCACTCATTTTTAAAGTTTAGAAACAAGTCCAAAATGAATTTCTTGAAAACGACTGAAAAGAAATATGATTGATTAACATCCTTAACCCTTTCCGGCACAGTGTGCCCAGGTCGGGATACCTAATTTTAATTCCAAACTTACGAACGGCACCAACAATATTTTAGTAAAATCTTGCTTTTACAATGAACATTCAAAGTAACATGTTTTTAATTTCTAAAAAAGTCGTTTTTAAATTCCGGTGTCAGTCAATCATTTCATCATTTTACAACAAAAATTGCCCGTGCCGGAAAGAGTTAAATGGTAACTTTCCATAAACTAGTATTTAGAATTATTGCTTTTTTTCTGCTGGTACATTTGTTTATTTTCTAGTGTGTCTTCAAAAACAGATTTTTTGGCAAATTTTAGAGATTTCATTAAAAGATAAGTTTTTATTTAAAACATTGTCTCTTTAATATTAGGTTTCATTTTAAATTAAACTACTGTTGATATACTCTATTGCATTATAAATAATTTGTGGGATAAGCCGAAAACTTAAGATTCGTGTATCAGAAATTCACTAGACTCATTGCTGGATCATAGAGGAAGATAACATTTTTTTTTATTTTTCAATTTTTCAGAAGAATATATTTTGAAACTTCGAGTGTTTATTCTGATACACGAAGGTTAGGACTAGATTATATATATATATATATATATATATATATATATACAGTGTGTCCACGTATAACCTGACCGACCTTTATTTTCGCAACCGTTGGTCCTAGATGCTTACTTCCAATTACAAAAATGGTTTAAGTAAGATAAAGAATTGTTTTTAAAGCGATTTGGGTCAAGAAAAACATTTATTAAATAATTACGAAACTTAAATTTTTATACTGTCCCCCGGTCCTATAAGCGATATTTAGTAAAAATTTACTGTGACACTAACAAGTAAGATAGAAAGAGTCCCATTCATCTAACATTAAAATTGACCGAGTTATGAAACTTTGAAATGCATGACTTATACTCCTTTTTTGCATATCAAAACAGATGATTTCGACCAAGCTTTCAGGGGTCGTATATAAAATACTTAAACTTATTTCAAGGTATCTGCGGTTTGAAATAAATCGTACAGCTATTACGATTGAGTTAACTTTATTAGTTAAGTTTCAGATTAGTTAAATTAATTGTATTTTAACATATGTTGTATTTTGTAAGGATTTGAGACTGTGATTTCTTTTAACAAAAATTATGTTATTTTCATAAGGTTTTATTTAACTTGCAACAATCGTCTTTCCAGTTTAAAATTTGTACGCGAACTTTAACTGACTTTCAAATGTCCGATCGAAGTTAAAATTTTACATACTGACTTAAATCCGATTTCAATGTAATATTATTATGATTTTCGACGCTTACCAACTTATACATACTTATATTAGAGGATAACACAAAAAAATTTGGATGGATTACTGTCAACAAGTTTAAGAAATGGTTTTAGATTAGATAACATAAACCTGCGATGGTTGTGTTTTTTAAATTTTATAATTACGTTTTATGTATTTGTTAACGCTAAATACAAAAATTACCTTCATTTGTAATCATCATGTCAGGAGTTTTCGCAAATAGTAAATTTCAAGGTTAAAAAATAGCGAAAAATCTTATACTATAAAATAGATGTAAGACTTTTTTATTCCGTTTAATTTTATTTAATTCAATAATTTATTCAATTTTGTGGCTTATCCTGGGTCTCTTACAGCTAAAACAGCTCAGGGATCCGAGGAGGTTGGGAGGGGAGGGGGAATCAATTTTAATTTTGAGCTTTTTAACTTTGAAATTTGCGATTTCAGAAAAATCCTGGTGTGATTGTTTCAAATGAAAGTCATTTTCGGATTCAGCGCTAAAAAATACACGTGAATCAATTTTCAAAAGCTAAAAAGCGTGGCACAACCCAAAATTTGAAAGACGGTGTAATCTAACGGCATTTTAAAATATGTATCATTTTTGTAATGAATTGAGGCTGTTGTTTTTCATCCTTTTATTTAACAAACATTCTGTTATTTGTATCCTCTTATGTGTTCAGTATAAATTGTATAGTTTGCTGTAATATGTCAGAATGATTAAAGATTTCAAATTTATATTGCAATGCTAATTTTGCTCTCAACCATTTCTTTAATATATCTGACGAAATTATATTTCTACTAAATATGTGAATGACCCCTAATTTGCAGCAAAAATTATGCTCCAACTTTAAACAGCTATTATTCGGTCAATTTTAATCATAGAATAACGGGACTTTTTTTGTCTTGCTTGTCAGTGTAACAGGAAACTTTTACTAAATATAACTTATAGGACCGGGGGACCGTATAAAAATTTAGATTCTGCAATTCTTCGCTAAATAGCTTTTTCGCTTCAAACTTTTTTAAATCTTAACTCTGCACCTAATTTTAACCACTTTTGTAATTGGAAGTATGCATCTAGGACCAACGGTTGCGAAAATAAAGGTCGGTCAGGTTTATATATATACGTGGACACACTGTATATATATATATATATATACACATAAAGATATATATATATCTTTTAGAATTCACTAGCACTTTAATAATAATTAGATAAATGTCCTTAAGTGGCCCACTATTGATGCGTTTACCTTACACTACTTTGCTTTTAATCCTTTATGTACTGAATTATGAATTCATGAAAATTTTATTTCTAAAGCATTTTTCGTGAATTGTTTAAACTACATTAGAAGACTTACATAATCATTTAATAAATTTTAGAAGGATTTTAAAAGAATTGAAGGATTTAGAAGGATTAATCAAATTTGAATTTATGGGATTTTGTGCAATGTTTATAACCCCACTCAATCTTTTATTTTAAATATTTTTCTTAGTATTTTGTAGAATTAGGAAATGTATAAATATAATGTTCTTACAATAGAAATTTTTCGGAATTGAAAAATCCCCCTCCCCCCTCTAATGCCAAGAAAGCTGAAAAGATGCAAAAGCAAAAGAAATCATCTTTTTAAAAATATTTTTATTCTGTGTAACCAATAATGCTTTTGAAACAAGGTAAAGTAATGTTTCATTCTAAACTTTATTACAACTAATCGATGTATTAAATAAATTTTATAACAAGTTATTTTAAAGGTACTTATTAGTACCGTCAGTAGATAAAAGGTTAAACGCTTTATATGTGAAAGGTTAGCAATCAGGTATTGGTAAAACGATGTCGAAGACTATTTACTGTTATCACGAACTACATCATCGCGGCAACAGATGACACGTATAACAGCAGGTGACAGAGGCGATTCTGAATGACAGCTAATAAGTGCCTATCCACGGCTCATCACTGGTATAGGTATGTGGGAGGCACAACACATTTGTAATGAGGTTTATTTGGTTTATTATTTTTATTTTTATCCACATCATTGTTTAGACGTTCTGTCAGGAAGAAAATTTTAAAGCGTGATGATCTAATGCGATCTGTCATAATCAGAATCCAAAATACAGGGGAAACAATCGTATTCGTTTTCGAACTTATTATGGTAAAATAACCAACCATAATAAAATAAAATAAAATAAAATATCTAAAATCATATTAATTTTAGTAATATTTCTTTTTATTTACTATTTTAGTGTTTCTTAAATAAATAAATGAATTCTAAATAAATTGTGATTTTTTTTTTTCGTTAGATTTATATGAAAATTTCCAAATCTTTTTTCAGTAAATACACTGTAAAAAAAATCTGTCAAATTGACAGAAAAAAACTGTCAATTTTGACAAAATTGACAGGAAAAAACTGCCAATTTTGGCACCAGTAAAAAACCGTTTAATTTACAGAAACAAAGCTGTAATTTTTCATTAAAAGTTTTTTTCTGTAAAAAATACAGATTTGTTCTGCAAAAATTACAAAATTCAGTTTCTTTTACAGAAAAAAACCCGTTTTTCTTCAAAACAGTTTTTTCTGTAAAAAATACAATTATTTTCTGTAAAAATTACAGATTATTTTTACAGTGTAGGAAAAAGAACCTCTTTTCAGGTGCTTTCGTAATTATATAAATACGTAGCCCCTTAGTTGTCGTTCAGTCCGTCCGCATATAACAGAGCAAAAACTACCCAACCGAATGGTCTGCTGAAGTTTTAAATATATAATTATTGCAATATTTTGTCGAGTCATTTAAATTTTTAGGATAATCGGATGTATAGTTTAATGACAGGGACAGTCAAAAGTTTTCCGTTACATTACCGGCAATGAGAGAAAAATATTTCAAGTGCATTTAATGATGTTACAGCCTTTCGAACAGAATGAAATTAGTATGCACTTATTGAAGTGCAGTAAAATATACATTCAGTAAAATATTCGGTGCAAAAAAATATTCGTAAAACTAGCTATAGTACGAACGCACCTCATTTGCCGTGTTTGACCTGCAATTTCCAACTTGTTAAAATTATTCTTTTTCACCCGTCATATTTGACAGATTTTTATCTAGTTTTGTTACAACAGATTAAACAAGAGAATTTTTTTATGCTAATCCATTCCTTTAGTATTATGAAATAAAATCGTGCACATGCATTTAGATAACGTATTTTGACAGGAAATACATCAGAAGTTTTGATGTTTGTGTCTATTTAACGCATTTCAAAAAAGATTGGATTAGTTGAAGTATCAAAAGAGATGTATTAGATATGAATGACACTTAATGTTCATTCATAAATTCGATTTACGCAAGAATTATTGGCTGACTTCAAGAATTTTCAAATATGAAAATAAACACATCGCAAAGATTAAAAGGGACCTTATAGGAAAAAACTCCGAAAGGAAATTAGTAGTAGAGTCTTACTTTGGGTCGAGTTACCCGATTTTATCTGGACAGACCCAACCAACGCTCTGGTCGGGTCGACTCTGACTTTTTTCGTTGCGGGCAGAGTCGACTTTAAATATCCCGGTTTCCGGTTGATTTTTGAATATTTTGGGTCTGGTTCGGGTTGACCCGATTTTTAAAAAGAAAATCTCAAATATGAAAATAAACACTACGCAAAGACCTATAGAAAAAAAAAATCCTGAAAGGGAATTGGTAGTAGAGTACTGCTTTAGACCGAGTAACCCGATTTTTTCTTGACCCGACACAAACCACGGTTCTGATCGCGTCGGATTGATTCTATTTTTTTTTTTTTCGTTGCGAATGGAGTCGACTTTAATTATTCTGGTTTCCGGTTGGGTTTTGATTATTGTGTGTCTGGTTCGGGTTGACCCGATATTTCAAAAGAAAGTTTTGAATATTGTTCAACGAAAAATATTATATATTTGAAAATTAATGGGTGTATATGTGTTAATTTTTCCATAAAAAATTTATAATTGATATTAAAGATAAATTGTAGACGACTTTTCTATAATTGTATTGAAATATGGATTAATTTTCTTTCACTCCGGAGTAAGGTCATGTACAACCCGACCTGCGCAGGATTCTTGTTGGTAGACAGAGTATGTCCCTCCCCCCCCCCCCCTATTCCTATAGAGTAATTTTTTCTCTCTTTTTTAAAGATGTTTTGATTGTTTTAATATAGTGCAGTTTTTTTTTTTTTTTATTTCACTTATCTCTCATTCAGTTCGCAATGCCTACCAAGATTAAATCAAAGCTCAAGAAACGAATTTTCCATAATTGGTGCCAAAATCAACTTATTGTAATGGAATTTTTTTTTTTTAACAATATGAGTTGTAGACATGAAATTAGATATGATTTTTAAGATAAACATTGAATGCTTATAAAAGAGAGATTTCTTTTTGCAAAACTATTTTTACTCTTATACTTATTTAAACGTATAACAAATGCCAAAATATATGATTTATTTAAAATCTGTTGAAAATTTAGGGAAGAAATGCAATAACTAATAAATATGGCAGATGGCCTGAAGGAACAGTTCTCTATTCTCTTGACGAAACCTATAGTAAGTATTCGAATATTTTGTCTTTCTTTCTCGGGGTTGATAAAAAATTCATTTAAGAGTGTTCGAAAAATATCTTTACGAATTATAAATATTATATTTTTCTTTTATAACGGGATTTTATTGATTAATATGGATTTTTAGCAGAAACCTACTTAAAACGGAATTTTTTATCGGTTCCTACACAGATTCTATTTAACTGATTACCTTTTAATAAACGAAAGTTGGTACAATTTTAATTTTTTCTGCCGAAGCATAATTTGTGCATAATATTAATTAGGACGAGTGCACCAATAACGGACCAAATGCCAGTAACTGACCAGACCAGTGAGTCATAAAACTGTATGAAACACAACTTACTGCACGGATATGTTAATTTTGGTTGGTGTACCTACCTCAAAATTAACATATCCGTGAATAACAAACAAAATTAGGCAATTTTATGTCTCACTGGTCAATTATTCGTGTACTCACTTTAGTACACATAATTAATGATATGCACGATAATTAATAACTATATCACTGGATAATTTGTAGTAGATTGATAACTATCTTTATTTACACGATTATTTTCAGCAGAAGTAGAAGGGGTGATCAGTTTTTAGATGCGTTCGTTAATTATATAAATACGTAGCACCTATAGTTGTCGTTCGGTCCGTCCATCTGTCTGTATGTCTGTCCTTCCGTTCGCATATAACAGAAAAAAACTACCCAACCGAATGGTGTGAAATTTTAAATATATAATTGTTGCAAAATTTTCTCAAATAATTTCAAATTTCATGAAAATCAGATGTATAGTTTAATTACAAGGACAGTCAAAAGTTTTCCGTTACATAACGGCCAATGCGAAGAAATTATTCCAAGTGTATTTTAATGATGTTACAACCTTTCGAACAGAATGAAATTGATATGCACTTATGAAGTGCACTAAAATATACATTCAGTACAATATGTGGTGCAAAAAATATTTATAAAACTAGTTATAGTACGAACGCACTTCGTTTGACATGCAATTTTCTACTTGTTCTTTTTTTTTAATTTCTATTTTTGAACACGGGCTATACATAAATTGTTCCTCCTCCAATCAAAGTATTTAGTTGAATTCTGTTGAACTGCACGCTGAGCACCCGTAGCCCCCTTCGACCCTGAAAATATTCTGCCTGACTGTTCCGATGAAAGAAATGTGCTCAATAAAGGAATACATGCACATTTCATGCAGACGTGGATTTCAAAAATCGCAGATTGAAAGAAATATCATCCCTGGTGCTTATAAAATTATGAAAGTACTCAATTTATCAATATGCCTCTTTGAATAAAGTACAATGCCTACTGACTAATGACATGAAAAAACATTCTGGAATGAAGCAGAAAATAAACCAAACAAGAAGGTAAGTGTGATCGAAGATTGCACAAAAGGTTTCGTTTAATATTCCTTTCAAAAGACTATCCTTTAATTAATAAATCCAACTCATTAATTTATAATTATTAAATCCTTACATAGATGACAGCACCATTAAATTTAATTTTAAAATGATTACAGAAGGATTTTATTTTATAATTATTTTATAATCAATTTAAAAATAATCAAGTCAAATTATTTAAATGAAAAATTCCGAAATTTCAAAAATTTAGCAGGGGTTTAAATGAAATTTAAAATTTCTAAAAACAAAACATTTGTTTAAACGAAATTTAAAATGCTGAAATTTCTCAAGAATTTAGTGGATGTTCAAGCAAAATTAAAAATTTTTGGATTTTTTCAAAACAAAATAAATTGTTTGAACAAAATTTAAAATTTCGTAATTTCTCCAAAAAAAGAATTTATGAATTAAAAAAATAGTTGTTAAAATACTTTTCAACAACTTTTGGCTTTAAGACGGTAAAAAAAAAATCCTTTAAAATTGTATCTATTAGATAATTAAAATATGTTCCGGGGAAAAAGATTTCAAACTCCATGCCAAGTTTCGAACATGATCCTTTTGTATGACAAGTAAACGCGTTACCCCTGAGCCATCTAACCAACGCAAAAAGGTCTGAAATTAAGGTCCTGTTTTAAAATCTAAATCACAGAAATGGTCGAATTTCATTAAATTAATTCATTTAATTAAAATAACATAAGACTTTTCAAAATTTTATGATTTAAATAGGAAAAATTTCAAGTCCTTACAACTTATACAGTTTCCGAGAATGAACTCTGTGGCAGACAGACAGAGAAGTGATACGAAGAGGGTTTCGTCAGACGAACGAAATCGTAAAAAAATAGCATTTAGCCTTTTCAAAACTTCCTGAAGAAGTTCCTTGTAGAGAAGATAAGGGGCTACTTCAGTCACGCGAAAAGGCCAGCTCCCTAATGCTAATTCTATGGAAGAAATTTCTAAAGATATCTCGGTCGCATTTCAATATTTTTAAATGATTTTTTTTTTCTTTTTTGCACGGATAGCTGAGATTAATATCTGTATAAAGGCTGTTTTTTACTTTTTCGATTTTGATTGCGGATTTTTTATGAGGATACTTTCACTTTTGGAACCTGTTCCAAAAATAAACGTGTCCTCATTAAAAATACCTGTAAACAAAATCGAAAAATTAAAAAACGGCCTTTGTACAAATAGATCTCAGCTATCCAATGCAAAAAAACTCATTTAAAAATATTGAAATGCAACCGAGATATCTTTAGAAATTTCCTCCATAGGATTAGCATATAACGAACGGGTCTTTTCTTTTGACTAACAGCAGATGAAATAGATGTGGCTCTTTCGACTGAATTCCGAATGGATGCTTTGAAGCTGCTGCTACTCCTCCTCACCTCTTTTTCAAAAAATAGCTTTGAAGAAGATCTTTAAATTAGTGTTTACACGTCATATTTAAGAGCACGAAATATTTCTTTTTGTCTATCTGATTTATTTCACGAGACACTTAATGTAGAAACTGATTAGAAACCACTTGTAAAACTCTTGTGGAACTTAAATTGATATAACCAAATGTTCAATTAACTAAAGCAGTATATCTGTTACATCATTGAATCGTGATTATAATGGACGCTATTCTTCCTTTCGGTTCGAGGCTATAAAAACCCATCTGGTTGGGAAAACATTGGAAAATCACTGCATTCGAAAGCATTCTGATCTTCAAGAATTCACTTATTTTTTATTCTGCTACTGAAGAGATTGAAATGTGTGTGTAATAGATTTGAATAATATAAGGAACATTCATTCAATTTCGGATTAATTTTCTGTAAATTATAGAATTTATTAGAAATATAACGTTAAAATAAATTAGGTTATACCCAATGTCTGTATAAGAGGCATTCTCACAATTTTTTGACTTTTAAGTCCCTGAATAGTAATTTTTATTTTAGTACATATTCTTGGGTTTTTTTTTTTTTTAATACTGGAAAACACACCCATTACATCACTGCATAACAATATTTACTAGATAAATAAGTTTCGGACGATTGGGGGTTCAAATATACCAAGAAATTCCTATACCGTCCCGTGTCCCTGATGCTGATTCTTAAGTTTGGAGCTGTATATATAAAATTGTTTTAATAAAAGTAATTCGGTGTAATTTTTTTTCCGAAACTGGGACTACTGTTTCATATAAATTTGTAGCCAAAAATTAACCTGCACACATTTTTACGGTTGTTATTTTTTTTTAACTCTGTCCCTGGGTTTTAGATTCCTTACCGTCCCTCTTGCTAAAATTATACAGAAAATCACTTCAGATGCAGCCACAGATTTTTTTTCAACTTTTTTTCTCATGCAGTAGTATACTAAAGAAAGAATGGCTAAAATTCTTTGACAAGAAATTTACTACAGAATTTAAATCAGCATTTAAAGATCAGTTTCAAGCATCATGGTTTTATTGGTAGTCTTACCACCCCCAAGGTTTATTCCTGCACTTTTCGAGGTAAATTCATTTTTTTTGTTTTAAATTTAATCCAATGTAAATAACTGTTTCTAAAACTCAATGAATATTGTGACTATCTTTTAGTCTTAAGATGATTTGCCTAAAAGTAGATGGTAATTTTCCTTACCATCACCGCGGTCTTTTTTTTTCCCTTACTGTCCCTTCTTTAATACCAATTTAAGACAATGTTATACCAAAATTTTGTACTAAAAATACTACATTGTTATTATTTCTTATTTGAATGTCCTGTGGGTACTATGCAAATTCATTATAAGTAAAAATGTAGAAGAAAATAAAAAGTTATAGTGATAATATGGTAAGGAAAATCAAACTCGCAAGTTTAACTTAAACCTCAGTTAAATAATTTTTTTTCGCTATTGACCATTTTTTCTTTATTTTGAATCATTAAGGCATTCGTCTATCAGTTTAAAATGTTATTTTATTAAGTTTAATCTCACCAGATTTTTATTCCTGAAAGTTAAAATTTTGTGAGAAATAATGATAATAATAATGAAATAATAAATGAGCGAAATTTCAAGTGTTTAAAACGAAGTTTGTTAATGTATATTAAACTTATTTTACTTAAATATAATTTTACATCACGATTTCAATGTTAATTTTTACTGCTTAGAAATTTTTCCAAAGCATTTTTCTCAAAATAGCATTGTTTCACTCGGAGTTATGTGAATTTGAATTTTCGTTGCTGAATCTGTAGAAGTTGTACGATAGTCATGAATAAATGAGAACAAAGCCACTCGCTGACAAGAGGATAAACGCTTAATACCGTGATACTTCAAGTCCCCCAGCCAAGTCTCATGGCCATAACTTATTTGTTTCATAAGAACTGTTTGATACCACAATTTAAGATATTGAAGAGGAGTACCCCGGTCACGAATCCTCGACTTCTTGATGTTACAGGTTAAAGTAAAAGAAAAATTGTGCGCCAACTTACCCCGTCACGGGGCAAGTTGCCTATACCTATGAGGTAAGTTGGCACACGCTTTATAAAAATTTAAATAAGACACGCAGTTAAGAGAAATCAATTTCCTTATTACCAGTAGGTTTAATCAAAGGCCTTATCGCCGTACAATGTAAATCCTAAATCATACAGACATAAAAATAATGAATAGAGCATTAACATTGAGTAACTTCTATCCTACTCGATAACATCATCAGAGTTGGAGTTGTCACAAATAAAAAATCGAGTGTCTCCGTTTGGGCAAGCCCCGTGTGCCCACAATCTTGCATTGCAACCACTTTTTTCGGTGTTTGCTGTTTTTCAAGCTATCAGCATACACCAGACACCGAGCCAACTTGCCCCGTGTTCAATGCGCTTACTAGCCCCGTAATAAATTTCTTCACAAAAGAGACACGTAACCATCTAAGCATAAATAATCCAAGTAAATCACATTTGGGGTAGGTACAGTTAATCATACACTAAGAAAAATTGCACAAGTTAAATCGCAATTATTAAGATAAGTATTAGAAATTAGAAAAATAATGAAGCAACAAAAAATTACTTATGAGCGCAAAAAACAGAAAAATCGTAATAAATGTCCACTGCACGTAGGTAACGCGGCAAAACTACAACGAGGATTGTAAAACACAAGAAGAAATGTACTCTGTGACTGGTTGCAGAATCTATCCTCAAACAGGCGATTTATGGGGACTGCGCCTACTTACCCCTGTAGCCAACTAGCCTTGGTCTTCCCTACTTATCAAATTAAAAAAAAAAAAACTCGAATTGAAAAGTACAAATATTACCCTAACTTGTTTATGGTGATAAAAACGATGCATGCACCTTCACGGTGCGTATGCATCAATAGACCTGATCAGGTATATAGCTCCCTTCGAAGGGGTTTAACTTATAGTGAAACAGTTAATGTGGCATAGAAAGATTACTACTTTGCAGTATTTTTGATTACTTGTTTGCCGTTAATTTTCAATAAATAAGATACAGCATGAATTTAACTTGCACGACAAGTTAGCTGCAAGTTCAAAGCGTGGTGACTTCGGCGTTTGCATTATCTTGCTGCAGATTTGTTATGATCTTTCAGTTTTGTCATGCTGAGCTTGCTGCAACTTTGCAGTTTTTCAAAGCAAGACTTCGGCAAATTTTCTGCAAACTAAAAATGCTATGTGGAAGACCGTTAATAAAATTGCATTTATATACGTTAATTTATAAATAAGAATAATTAAAAGATTTTTTTTAATTTGTTGTATACTTTCATTTATAAAAAAGCATATCTGATAATAAGAAATCTATTTATCAGACAAGTTTAGAATTTTACTGAATAAGTATGTAGCACCTGTTTTAAGTAATCCATTATACTTTTTTATTTGCGTTTTGCTTGTACTTTTACTGCAGCATGATCTCGAATTCTGCGTTATAAAAGTATTTGGGTTGCATCTGCTTCCTCTTGCATCTCAAACTAATTAATCCATTCAGGCAGCATAGTTTGCATGACTGACTCCTGGTTCCTGGATGACCATTCCCCGATTCATCATATTCATCCGCTTCAAGTATTTCTGTATTCAAAACATTTTGAATTATTTCGTCATCAATTAATTCTTCATAACCAATATCATTCTTGTTACAATAAAGACAATCTGTGATTTCATCCGCAGGAATATTTTCTAGCTGCTGTTCCTGAAGTCCGAAAAGCATTTTTATCAAAATAGCATTGTTTCACTCGGAGTTATGTGCATTTGAATTTTCGTTGTTCGTTTCTTATTAAAAAAAAAAAAAAGAAAAAAGGATGGGGGTGGCGGTTAACCGAGGGTGGCTGTTGATAGAGTGGCGGATAATCGGAGGTTTACTGTACTTCAAATATTCGTTTGCAGATAGCGCTGCTCCATCTGAAACTGTAAGAAATGCTTAAATTAACTTCAAAATTTACAATGCGAAGGTGCACAGAAATAGATAACCCATATTTAAAATTCAACAATTCATTATGTTGAATTTTAATCATTAATTTTTATTTAATTCATTATGTTGAATAGATAGCTCACCTTCAAAATTCAAAAATTCATTAACTATAATAAATATAAAGCTGAAATAAGCAATGTTTTAGTTAGATAGCTTAAAAATTTTGTATACAGGCATTTAGAAAATAGTTCAAATTTTCGTTCGTAGGTAGCGCTACTCCATTTGAAACTGTAAGAAATGCTTAAATTATTTAAAATGATCACACTTTGGAAAAATCACCATGAAATCAAAACTTTACATTGTTTTGATTTTATGGTGGTTTTTACAAAGTGTTAGTTATCATTTTAATTGTGAGTTATCCACCAGTTTTTGGTGCTCTTTCACTATGCTTAAATTAACTTCAAAAATTTTTAATACAAAATTATACTTCCATTTCATTAACTAAAAGGAGTAAAAATTGCAAGATTTTTGGTGCATTTTTCCGTTTTCCATGTTAGTTGAATCTTTACAATAGTTTGGTAGAGCACAGTGTTATTATTAACCCCTTGAAGGGCAAGCAATTATGTTTCTATAATGTTGAACTCCTACCTTGGAAAAATTTTATTTCATAATAAGGGAAAGCAATTTTTCAGCTCTTTTTCACCAAAGTTATAAAAGCAAAACTTAATAATTAAAAGTTTCTGATGCAAATCTTAATTAAAATTAGGTGAGATATAATGTATTCCGCCGCCGTCTCAAGGGGTTAATGAAAATTTGAACTTTTCATTTTTAGGGTTTCGCTCATCTGACGAAACTCTATTCGTCTCACTCCCCCGTTTATCTGTCGGTTACAGAGTTCGTTCTCAGAAACTGTGTAAGTTAGAGACTTGAAATTTTACATACTTATAGCTGAATACATCCGATCATACGCAAATCACAAAATTTTGGAACAATCTTATATTATTTTAATTAAATAAATTAATGACATCCGACCATTTTTTGCGATTTAGATTTTAAAACAGAACCTTAATTTCAGTCTCTTTCGCGCAGGCTCCATAGCTCCGTGGTAGCGTATCTGACTGCTAATAAAATGGTTCACCGTTCGATACTCGGCGTAGGAGTTTGAAATCCGCCACCCCCCCCGGAATAGGTTTAATTATCTAATAAATGCAATTTTACAGAATTTTTTTAATTTTTTGTCATTTTAAGGTTAAAAGTTGTAAAATATTTTATCAATTATTTTTTAAATTAAAAAATTCCTTTTATGAGAAATTTTAACTTGACTACATTTCATAGTCCGACGAATTTAATTCAAAGAACTTTCATATTTTTTTGCCATTTTAAGGGTTTCGTTTTTTTTTAAATCTAAAATTAAATCAAGCAATTAAATATGCTTTTCAAACATACAAACATATGCTGTTACAATTGTCTGAAAAGCAGTTCTTGAGTGTTTTCAATTTGATTTAAAGAAATCTTCCAATTGTAATGCCCACCAATGACCGAGAAGTTCTGCTTTCAAAGCTGGTAGACGGGAGGTGCTGGGTTCGAACCCAATTGCGCCCGTCGGCCTAATCGTTCGTAGTTTTCGTAGTTTTCTTCAAACCTTGGATTTCCTTGCGTAAATACGGGTTAGGTTCTCTTAGAGAGACCCCGCGGAGGGCACCCCCCCCCCCCTTCGGCCCCATATCC
Source organism: Maratus speciosus (assembly GCA_963932465.1). Lineage (NCBI taxonomy): Eukaryota > Metazoa > Arthropoda > Arachnida > Araneae > Salticidae > Maratus > Maratus speciosus. The sequence goes on along the minus strand of OZ010788.1, from coordinate 472,697,157 downwards.
CTCGTGTTGATAACTGGCCGTGTTGATAATGGTGCTGCCATCTGTGTTCTTAAAGGTACCTTAATAAGGTTAAGGATTTAATAATTATAAATTAAAGGTTTGGATTTATTAGCTGAATCATAAAGTGTTTTGAAAGGAATGTTAAACGAAACCGTCTGTGCGATCTTCGATCTGTTTTACCCACTTGTTAAATATTGCATACAAGGTTTATGATCTCTATAATAAAATATTACTTATTTCATCCTTACGTTTATTAAATTTAATGAATTATTGGGTTTAAAGTTGAGGCGTCCATTTTTGGGCACCCTTGTAATTATAGTACTTCATGTTATGCATACGTAATTTTATTTTTCGTAATTCATTGTGATGTCGTTTAATGTAGGTTTTATGGTATTTATTGTTCAGGCGACAGAGATCGAGAAGTTATAAGATCAGCCATAGAAGAGTTTGAGAAGCACACATGCATTCGATGGATTGAGAAAACAGATGAAGACGAAGTTTATGTTTCCATTGAAAATGACATGGGGTAAGCAGTTTATATGCTTTATATGAGAATTCGATAAAACTTTATCTTACAAAAGGTCTCCATAAGCACATACTTAAAAATACAACAACAACAAAATTAGAAATGTTCTTTTTATGTAGGTATATGTACACTGCAAAAAAAAAAAAAAAAAAAAAAAAAAAAAATCCGTTAAAATACGGAAATTGTACTGGCAATCGAGATGCCAGTACTATTTCCGTATTTTAACGGAATTTTTTTCCGTAAAGTTTGTGAAAAAACGGATTTTTGTTCTGGAATTTACGGAAAAAATTCCGTTAAAATACGGAAATAGTACTGGCTTCCCGATTTCCAGTACGATTTCCGTATTTTAACGGAATTGTTTTTACAGTGTACGACTTTGAAAGCCTAAATAATAACTTTTAAGGATACATTTGTATAATACAATGCCCAGTAGCTGTATAAAAGCAATAAACGTCAAATTGTTAAAAAGAGACTAATTTAATTAGAATTAATCACATAAATAATATGGGATTCGCGACTAATTTGGATTGAGTAGGTCTCTCAATTCTCTTCCCGTGTCTTTAAAAGTTAATTAAAAACCTATCTTGAAAAACGTGATATGGACCAAGGCGGCGTTGCTACTTTGCGACCTCGTTTCGAAGCGCGCTTAGCCAAATGCCAAGTTTAAACTTTGGACAACTGTTTTGCTTTAGCTGCACTGCAAAAGAAAAGATTATTACGACGCTGAATTTAGTTTTATGAAATGCCAAATGAAGTTCAAATGTCCATTACTTTTATTGCCAGTGCCGAATTAAGTTCATCATAAACAGATTAGGATAAGATTTAAATAAGAGTTATACAGAATAGCAATATTTGATATTATTTAGGTATCGTATCTCTTTGAACTTTTACGGTATACCAATTCATATTTTTCTAGTATATATACAGCTATACCAAACTCTACGTTGTATAGTTTTTTACAAAGTCTTATTTTTCTTTTAGTAACGATTTTTTTAATAATACAGCAGTAATTCATATATTTATTTTACGGAACCCTCTGAGCGCGAGTAATACTCGCACTTGACAGTTTATTTTCTTATCAACAAACTAAAATCCACCCCCTGAATTATCATTTGGAAATGTGGTTTCCCTAAGCGACAGAACTGGATAATTATTTAAGATAATTATCAGTCAAAAACATGAGTGAGATGTTGACCTTGATACCGATAAAGAAGTTCAAAAATCCTAATTTTATTTAATTTTTTTCAGCCTCATTAGCGCGAGTTATGTATATTTTTTTCGTTAGCTGTTGCAGTCCAGATGTCGACAATCTGCATTGATCAATAGCAAATATCTTTTTCGCATTTTCTAACATAAGATTACTGACATCTTCTTCATCTGATAAGCGTCAAATAATCTTCACAGTCATACTTAAACTGGAATATCAAGAATTTGTCAGTAGGTGCTGCATATGTTTTACAGCAAGGTGCTATAGCCTTGGTTAAAAATAGAAAAATTTAATGAGAGTGATACATTTTTGGATTTATCAAAAATAATAAATCCTTTAAGGTTGTTTTTAAAACAAAAACTGGCTACTTTATGAGACATTAATGAAATAATTTTTATTCTTATTCCTCTCAGTCCTGAAGCCATAACAAGGGTAAAGTAGGGTAAATTCGCATAGGGAAGACTGGGACAAATGGGCATGGAGTTTAATAGGGGAAGGTGATTTTCACATAAAATAATTCAGTGAAATGTTCAGATTTTTATCAATAGATAGTAGTGCCAGCATTACACATGAATATATGAGATGTAAATTTCCAACTTAGCGGAAAATGTCCGGGCCAAGATTCGAACCAGAGATCTCTTGGCTGAAGCCGACAATGCTCTTCAATCTGAGCTATCCTGGACGAATTTGGTAGATCTAACCTTATTGATTATAAAATCTGGTCTGATATCTAAATCAGCTCAACAAAATAAATTGCAGATACACTTGATTTTCACCCAGTTGGAAATTTACATCTCATATGATTTATTTACGAATAAGAACATATATTTTCTTGCATAAGCCGAGAATTTTTGGCCAATGTTTTGTGTCCAAAGTAGGGGGTCGACTTATATGCGAGTCTAAGAAAATTTTCAAAATTGATATTCTAAAATAAAAAAGATGGCAAATATAAAAAACATAAAAAATACTTTTAAATTTCTAAAAATACTTTCCCATTCTTTTACAGTGTAAAATGTCACAAATCATCATTCTCTATCCAAGTCATTATCACAGCTTTCAAGCAACTCCTTAAACTTTCTTTCATTGGTACTACAGAATGAATATCGTCAGCATCTAATTCATCATCATCGCCGTCTTCTTCAAAAATGGCATCATCCTCAGATCCACTCATCGCATTACTGATGCAACATTTTTTGGAAGATTGGACGATCATTTCTTGTGGCAATTTAATCCAAGCTTCTTTTACTCATTCAGAGATATTGTCGATATCAACTTTTTTTAAAAATTCAGTACGTTTTGAATCGAGTCTTTCATTAAACGGCTTATTTAAACAGAAAAGGGGAGATCAATAATTTCGAAGAACGCATTTTATTTTATTAGCTATGCACAAAAAAGAGCTTTGTTTTCGTTCGCAGAATTTTTTATGACATTTTTTTAACATCGGCTTGTATACGGGTTTTCAATTTTGGACGATTTTTCATTGAAAAGTCGTATACTCGGCTTATACACAGATCGGCTTGTACACGGAAATATACGGTAATTGTGTTAAAATTAATCTAGTGTAATTACGTATCCAGCGATTTCTGGAGTTCCATTACCTGTGATTTATTCTGTTGAGCTGGTTCAGCTATCAGACCAGATGCTATAATCAATAAGATTAGCTGGGTTAATTAGATCCACCCGATTCGTCCGGGATAGCTCATATGGTAGAGCATTGGCGACTTCAGCAAAGCGATCCCTGGTTCGAATCCGGGTCCGGTCATTTTTCGCTCAGTTGGAAATTTACATCTCATATGGTTTATTTACCAATTAGAATAATTGTGTTAAAATTAATCTAGTGCAAGCACATGTATAGATTTTTTAAAATTATTTTTTAACTAGTTGCAAAGTAAGGAGCAAAGTATTGCTAAGCCTAACTGTGGGATTTTTAAAAATGTTTAATAAATACTTTATACGAGTTGTAATTTTTCCAACTGAGTGAAACAAGTGCTCAGGCCGCGATTTGAACGCAGGACTTTGGCTTAAGCTTCTAACGCTCTACTAACTGAGCTATTTTAATTGATCAAGATTCGACACTTTTTCCCACAGTTGGAAAAATTACAACTCGTGTGATTTCTTTACCAATCGCTATGACTGGGTTAAAATAATAAAATGTTAATAAATACTTGTTTTGATAAAGTTTTAATTCTGTTTTTAACAATATCGTATGTATTAAAAAGCAGAAAAACCAACGTTTAAATGCACAAATAATATATGAAAAGCAGCAAACAGCTGTTTCGAATCTACTAGCGAGATTCTTCTTCAGTGCAAAAGGAACAGCGTGCTAGAAAAAGCAAGGCTGAGCAAAATCATAGACAGAGACGCGCTGGCTTTTATACCCTATGCGGGTGGCGAAGGCGCCGAAACAACCAATGAGAGAGAAGCAGTGGAAACGACTGGGTGGACAAGTAGCGACATCTACCGGAGAAGTAGAGAAAAGAAACCAAAAAAGGGGAATTAAATTAACGCTTTCCAAATACTTGGAAAATCAGGAGTACTAGATAAGTCATTGACTGAAGAGTGAGAGTTTTTAATGATATGGTAAGCTTCCCAAAAATCAAGATCAAGGTTAGAAGAACATTTTTGGATAATGATGGCTGAGGAAAAATCGAACCTATGTTGAGAAGACCAAGAATGTTGAGCAATAGAAGAACGTTTGAGCTCCTGATTTTTAACATAACCTTCATGCTCTTTTAAACGAAATCTAAGAGCACGTTTAGTCTGACCAATATAAGAAAGACCACACTGACAAGAGATCTGGTAAATGCCCCAATTATCTAGGCGATCAACGGGGTGTTTGAGATTTGAAAAAGGGATTTTATTAACAGGAGAAAAAATAACTTTAAAATCAAACCTTCTTAGGATTTTAGCAACTTGCTGACTGATTTTAGGAAAAAATGGTAATACAACTGAAGTATTAGAGTTGGAATTAGAATGCTTTTCAGAATGGTCGGATTTCATCAATTTCTTATAAATAGAATCGATAATATTAGAGGAATAACCACGATCGACAGCAATAGCTTTGAGGTAATTAAGTTCAGCACTAAGTAATTGGGGAGTGGAACAAATATTAGTAGCCCGAAAAACAAAAGTATTGAAAGCAGCGAATTTCTGGTTAGGGGGATGAGAAGAATACCTGTGAGGTGGGAGACTGACAGCAAAAGGTTTACGAAAGACGGTAGTCTGAAAGCCATTTTCACAACGAATAACAAGGACATCCAGGAAAGAAAGACAGTTATTGGTCTCAATTTCAGAGGTAAATTGAATGCAGGGATCAATGGAATTCATAATAGAGAGAATATGATTAATATCCGAATTCATTTCAATCAGGACATAAACATCATCAACATAACGAACATAGAACGGAAATTTTAAGATTTCAAAAACCTTGACCTCAAAATAGTGCATATAAATATCGCATAAAATTGGACTAAGAGGATTACCCATAGCCAAACCGTCAATCATACGGAAGAAATTACCATTGAAAACAAAAGTATTTTGCGACAAGCAAGCGCGAGTGAGAAGTATAAGTTCCTCGATTTCAAAATAAGAGAAATGGAATTCACAAAGCCTTTTCTTGAGGCAATCTAAAGCCCCCTCAACCGGAACGTTTGTAAATAATGATTTAACATCAAAAGAAACCATCATGTGACCATGCGGCTTAAAATTATGAAGTTTTTTAACAAAATCAAAAGAATTCTTAACAGTGAAACAGTTACTGCTCAAAAGTGGGGAAAAAACAGAAACTAAATATTTGGCAAGCTTATAAGAAGCTGTACCGATACTAGAGACAATAGGTCTAAAAGGAATGTCAGGTTTATGGACCTTAGGTAAAGCATAAAACCTGGCACAATGCGCAATAGACGGAATAAGGGACTTCTTAAAGTTAGCAGGAATAATGGAAGAAGACTTAATGGCAGACTTAATAGAGTTAATTTCACTAGTGGAAGGGTCTTTGCGGATATCCACATACGGACCATCATTAATTAATTTATGGGTTTTTTTCAAATACGTAGATTTGTCGAGAAGAACAATCTGACCACCTTTGTCGGCCTTAGTAATAATTAAGTTTGGATCAGAACGCAAATTTTTTCAGACATTGTTTAACAGGATGTTTAAGATTGGGTTTATAAACATTAGAATTGAAATCAACAGTATTGGCAATGAGATGCCTAATAGACTCTTTTTGAGAAGAAGATAGAACGCTATGCTTAAAGGCTCTTTCAATAGGAGCAATAAGATTAGGTAAAGAAGGAATAGCCGAGACAGAAAAATTGTTATTCAATTTGAGAGCATCGAGCTGATTGTTACTTAATGGAACACTAGAAAGATTGACAACAGCATTTTGGTTAACAAGAGGCAAATTACTGCAGTTATTAGCGACAGAACTTCCACAAAGCGCATTAAATTTCTTCTTTAAAACCGAACAATGAACAGAAGAAGCAGTGAGAACTCTGCTCCATGACCTTCTGTCAATGGACTGAAAATCAGGAGTAGAATTAGCGAGGCTGATATGTAAAGAATATAACTCGCGCTCTATATATTTAATGCGCTTTGTGGAAGTTCTGTCGCTAATAACTGCAGTAATTTGCCTCTTGTTAACCAAAATGCTGTTGTCAATCTTTCTAGTGTTCCATTAAGTAACAATCAGCTCGATGCTCTCAAATTGAATAACAATTTTTCTGTCTCGGCTATTCCTTCTTTACCTAATCTTATTGCTCCTATTGAAAGAGCCTTTAAGCATAGCGTTCTATCTTCTTCTCAAAAAGAGTCTATTAGGCATCTCATTGCCAATACTGTTGATTTCAATTCTAATGTTTATAAACCCAATCTTAAACATCCTGTTAAACAATGTCTGAAAAAATTTGCGTTCTGATCCAAACTTAATTATTACTAAGGCCGACAAAGGTGGTCAGATTGTTCTTCTCGACAAATCTACGTATTTGGAAAAAACCCATAAATTAATTAATGATGGTCCGTATGTGGATATCCGCAAAGACCCTTCCACTAGTGAAATTAACTCTATTAAGTCTGCCATTAAGTCTTCTTCCATTATTCCTGCTAACTTTAAGAAGTCCCTTATTCCGTCTATTGCGCATTGTGCCAGGTTTTATGCTTTACCTAAGGTCCATAAACCTGACATTCCTTTTAGACCTATTGTCTCTAGTATCGGTACAGCTTCTTATAAGCTTGCCAAATATTTAGTTTCTGTTTTTTCCCCACTTTTGAGCAGTAACTGTTTCACTGTTAAGAATTCTTTTGATTTTGTTAAAAAACTTCATAATTTTAAGCCGCATGGTCACATGATGGTTTCTTTTGATGTTAAATCATTATTTACAAACGTTCCGGTTGAGGGGGCTTTAGATTGCCTCAAGAAAAGGCTTTGTGAATTCCATTTCTCTTATTTTGAAATCGAGGAACTTATACTTCTCACTCGCGCTTGCTTGTCGCAAAATACTTTTGTTTTCAATGGTAATTTCTTCCGTATGATTGACGGTTTGGCTATGGGTAATCCTCTTAGTCCAATTTTATGCGATATTTATATGCACTATTTTGAGGTCAAGGTTTTTGAAATCTTAAAATTTCCGTTCTATGTTCGTTATGTTGATGATGTTTATGTCCTGATTGAAATGAATTCGGATATTAATCATATTCTCTCTATTATGAATTCCATTGATCCCTGCATTCAATTTACCTCTGAAATTGAGACCAATAACTGTCTTTCTTTCCTGGATGTCCTTGTTATTCGTTGTGAAAATGGCTTTCAGACTACCGTCTTTCGTAAACCTTTTGCTGTCAGTCTCCCACCTCACAGGTATTCTTCTCATCCCCCTAACCAGAAATTCGCTGCTTTCAATACTTTTGTTTTTCGGGCTACTAATATTTGTTCCACTCCCCAATTACTTAGTGCTGAACTTAATTACCTCAAAGCTATTGCTGTCGATCGTGGTTATTCCTCTAATATTATCGATTCTATTTATAAGAAATTGATGAAATCCGACCATTCTGAAAAGCATTCTAATTCCAACTCTAATACTTCAGTTGTATTACCATTTTTTCCTAAAATCAGTCAGCAAGTTGCTAAAATCCTAAGAAGGTTTGATTTTAAAGTTATTTTTTCTCCTGTTAATAAAATCCCTTTTTCAAATCTCAAACACCCCGTTGATCGCCTAGATAATTGGGGCATTTACCAGATCTCTTGTCAGTGTGGTCTTTCTTATATTGGTCAGACTAAACGTGCTCTTAGATTTCGTTTAAAAGAGCATGAAGGTTATGTTAAAAATCAGGAGCTCAAACGTTCTTCTATTGCTCAACATTCTTGGTCTTCTCAACATAGGTTCGATTTTTCCTCAGCCATCATTATCCAAAAATGTTCTTCTAACCTTGATCTTGATTTTTGGGAAGCTTACCATATCATTAAAAACTCTCACTCTTTAGTCAATGACTTATCTAGTACTCCTGATTTTCCAAGTATTTGGAAAGCGTTAATTTAATTCCCCTTTTTTGGTTTCTTTTCTCTACTTCTCCGGTAGATGTCGCTACTTGTCCACCCAGTCGTTTCCACTGCTTCTCTCTCATTGGTTGTTTCGGCGCCTTCGCCACCCGCATAGGGTATAAAAGCCAGCGCGTCTCTGTCTATGATTTTGCTCAGCCTTGCTTTTTCTAGCACGCTGTTCCTTTTGCACTGAAGAAGAATCTCGCTAGTAGATTCGAAACAGCTGTTTGCTGCTTTTCATATATTATTTGTGCATTTAAACGTTGGTTTTTCTGCTTTTTAATATTGTTGCACATAGGCTTTATTTGCTATTTTTATGTATTTGGCGTTAACGGGCCTTTATTCTTCTGTTTTTTTTTTTTTTTTTTTTTTTTTTTTTTTTTTTTTTTTTCCCGCAATGTCTCAAATCAATAGGTTTTGTAATTTACGATTAAAAAAGTACAGGTTTTTGGAACACTTACATTTCCTACTTGATTGTAGGCGTAAGAAGGTTATTCCTAAATTCATTTCCATTCGTTGTAATTTATTTTCTTCAAATAGGATTGAGAAGGTCTTATTTCGTTCTAAATTAGCTCTTTTAAGAGCTTTGATTCAAGAGACTCGCCACAAAATTGCTCATATAGAGCGCGAGTTATATTCTTTACATATCAGCCTCGCTAATTCTACTCCTGATTTTCAGTCCATTGACAGAAGGTCATGGAGCAGAGTTCTCACTGCTTCTTCTGTTCATTGTTCGGTTTTAAAGAAGAAATTTAATGCGCTTTGTGGAAGTTCTGTCGCTAATAACTGCAGTAATTTGCCTCTTGTTAACCAAAATGCTGTTGTCAATCTTTCTAGTGTTCCATTAAGTAACAATCAGCTCGATGCTCTCAAATTGAATAACAATTTTTCTGTCTCGGCTATTCCTTCTTTACCTAATCTTATTGCTCCTATTGAAAGAGCCTTTAAGCATAGCGTTCTATCTTCTTCTCAAAAAGAGTCTATTAGGCATCTCATTGCCAATACTGTTGATTTCAATTCTAATGTTTATAAACCCAATCTTAAACATCCTGTTAAACAATGTCTGAAAAATTTGCGTTCTGATCCAAACTTAATTATTACTAAGGCCGACAAAGGTGGTCAGATTGTTCTTCTCGACAAATCTACGTATTTGGAAAAAACCCATAAATTAATTAATGATGGTCCGTATGTGGATATCCGCAAAGACCCTTCCACTAGTGAAATTAACTCTATTAAGTCTGCCATTAAGTCTTCTTCCATTATTCCTGCTAACTTTAAGAAGTCCCTTATTCCGTCTATTGCGCATTGTGCCAGGTTTTATGCTTTACCTAAGGTCCATAAACCTGACATTCCTTTTAGACCTATTGTCTCTAGTATCGGTACAGCTTCTTATAAGCTTGCCAAATATTTAGTTTCTGTTTTTTCCCCACTTTTGAGCAGTAACTGTTTCACTGTTAAGAATTCTTTTGATTTTGTTAAAAAACTTCATAATTTTAAGCCGCATGGTCACATGATGGTTTCTTTTGATGTTAAATCATTATTTACAAACGTTCCGGTTGAGGGGGCTTTAGATTGCCTCAAGAAAAGGCTTTGTGAATTCCATTTCTCTTATTTTGAAATCGAGGAACTTATACTTCTCACTCGCGCTTGCTTGTCGCAAAATACTTTTGTTTTCAATGGTAATTTCTTCCGTATGATTGACGGTTTGGCTATGGGTAATCCTCTTAGTCCAATTTTATGCGATATTTATATGCACTATTTTGAGGTCAAGGTTTTTGAAATCTTAAAATTTCCGTTCTATGTTCGTTATGTTGATGATGTTTATGTCCTGATTGAAATGAATTCGGATATTAATCATATTCTCTCTATTATGAATTCCATTGATCCCTGCATTCAATTTACCTCTGAAATTGAGACCAATAACTGTCTTTCTTTCCTGGATGTCCTTGTTATTCGTTGTGAAAATGGCTTTCAGACTACCGTCTTTCGTAAACCTTTTGCTGTCAGTCTCCCACCTCACAGGTATTCTTCTCATCCCCCTAACCAGAAATTCGCTGCTTTCAATACTTTTGTTTTTCGGGCTACTAATATTTGTTCCACTCCCCAATTACTTAGTGCTGAACTTAATTACCTCAAAGCTATTGCTGTCGATCGTGGTTATTCCTCTAATATTATCGATTCTATTTATAAGAAATTGATGAAATCCGACCATTCTGAAAAGCATTCTAATTCCAACTCTAATACTTCAGTTGTATTACCATTTTTTCCTAAAATCAGTCAGCAAGTTGCTAAAATCCTAAGAAGGTTTGATTTTAAAGTTATTTTTTCTCCTGTTAATAAAATCCCTTTTTCAAATCTCAAACACCCCGTTGATCGCCTAGATAATTGGGGCATTTACCAGATCTCTTGTCAGTGTGGTCTTTCTTATATTGGTCAGACTAAACGTGCTCTTAGATTTCGTTTAAAAGAGCATGAAGGTTATGTTAAAAATCAGGAGCTCAAACGTTCTTCTATTGCTCAACATTCTTGGTCTTCTCAACATAGGTTCGATTTTTCCTCAGCCATCATTATCCAAAAATGTTCTTCTAACCTTGATCTTGATTTTTGGGAAGCTTACCATATCATTAAAAACTCTCACTCTTTAGTCAATGACTTATCTAGTACTCCTGATTTTCCAAGTATTTGGAAAGCGTTAATTTAATTCCCCTTTTTTGGTTTCTTTTCTCTACTTCTCCGGTAGATGTCGCTACTTGTCCACCCAGTCGTTTCCACTGCTTCTCTCTCATTGGTTGTTTCGGCGCCTTCGCCACCCGCATAGGGTATAAAAGCCAGCGCGTCTCTGTCTATGATTTTGCTCAGCCTTGCTTTTTCTAGCACGCTGTTCCTTTTGCACTGAAGAAGAATCTCGCTAGTAGATTCGAAACAGCTGTTTGCTGCTTTTCATATATTATTTGTGCATTTAAACGTTGGTTTTTCTGCTTTTTAATATTGTTGCACATAGGCTTTATTTGCTATTTTTAAATATCGTATGTGTTTGTGAAGCTTTTATTCAATGCTATTCATTTGGAATCTTTCTTCTGTGATGGTGATAAATAGTTAATTTACAATAAGTCTAATCGCAGTCAGATTGAGGGATCTCAAAGTGATTATATACATAAAAGTTGTCATGTTGTTCCATCTAATATTTATGTTGATACATTTTGTGTATAAAAAACTTAACGTGTCTTATTATTTTATATCTCTTAAAATTAATACCAGTTTGCATAATTAACTTTCAATAAAAGTATGGCAAGGTGATAAAGGTACTATATTTGTTGCTTTGTTGTAACAATAAATAATCAATCATCTAAATTTCTTACGCTCAACTTTAAAATATCGCCCGCTTCCTTTTGCCCTTCCCGAATTTACAAAGCTTTGATAATCCTTATTTTTATATTATTTTTTCTGCCTTATTTTTTACATTTTAGTAACAATAACAATAAAGAAATAAGTAATGAATTATTTAAATAGCTCTTTGAAATATTTTCTTTGAATTCCCCCCCCCCCCCCCCAAAAAAAAAAGGAGACGAATTTCTAGGTATGGAGGGAAGAGGAGCAAAAATTTCCCTCTTGTCGCAGTTTGGCTATTCTTACCTCTGTTTAGAGATGCATTGCTCTACACATCACTTCATTTTAATATCATCCAAAACCACAGCAAGTGTTGTGCCGGAGGTGTTCCGACATTAGTGCCGTGCGTAATTTAAAATCGGCTTAAATTCTTTGATGTTGATGTTTCATCACGAATTTATTTTGATAATTCTTTTTCCCATTTGACTGCAGGCTTTTTTTCTATTTAGCCAAATTGCTATGTTTGACCAAAAGTCAGCGAGAATCCTGCTCTTGTTCATCTAATTTTGACTGAATTTTCTTCAAATATTGTTTAAGGGTCCTTCAAATATTGTTTTCCAATATCCCTTTTTATATCACGTTGGATATTCAGTTTTGCCTCAAGCGAATGTCGATAGGCAAGCAAGTCATAAAAATGACCTTTTAAAGGCCAGCAACAATTTCAATGTGGGGAATAAATACTTATTAAATATATTCCACACAATAATACAAAAATTATCCTTAACTTCATATATAAAAGTTTTGAAAACTAGGGAAAAAATTAAACAGGAAATGATAAAACAAACATTTAACTTGAAACAACATAGTAAATATCAGTATGGAGATATCGTAATGGTAACATCACCATCTAGCGTAAAGCTAAGAATTTTAAATATTACCCGCTAGCTGCTCTAACTCAGTCAAAACTGGAATATCCGATTTTCCCCGATTCTAATGTTTTACCTCACTTTCTACAACTTGAGACCACAAAATCCTCTTTTAAATAACTTTTATACACCTCTAAACATGTTTTTTTACACACTCAGCCCAGTGGTTATCATGCAGTTCACGAAATAAGGCGTTTGGGCCGATTGGTGTTCACGGGTTCGAAACATGCGCTGTCTGGGCAAGTGTCTGTACAGGGTTTTCCTTATACAAGAAGAATAACTTAGACAACTTTCCTATGAAAATTACTCCCTGAGGGTATCCACCCCCCCTTACAGAAATATAGTAAATATGGTCAAAACTTGCCAATGCTTAACAAAATACCATTCTAAATATGTTTTAGTAAAGAAATGAATCCTTATTAATATGGTACCAAAAATTAACAAGATCTAGAGGTAATTTCCACAAGTTTAGAAGCATTTGAACAAATTTAAAAAGTTTTGTTTAGTGTCTCCCTCAGGAGACATTAGGACTGAGGAGGTTAAACGTTTGAAATTTATTGATGTTCTTTTTCAGAAATTAAAAAGTCCAATAGCATTTTACATATTTTGATAAAACAAATAATCTTCCGAAAATAGTGTCTAAATTGATGTCTTTAACCGATTTGCGGGACGTGAGAGCCTGAAAAAGACCTTCAAGGGGCAACAATCATTGTAACTCAAAAAGTAAAACCTTTATTTAAAAAAAAAAAGAACTATTCGATTATAAATATTTTGAATAATCCTAACGTCAAATTTTGTGCTGTTACATGTAAAAATGTTTCCATGAATATGTCAGAAAGTTGTTGACATGGCAACGCATTAGTCACTACTCTCTTATAAAGGTACTATAGCATACACAGAACAGGAGCAAGCAAAATTAAACATGTTTGATTGGAAATTGTTTTTTAATTCAGATGCTGGTCAGAAGTAGGACGAACAGGAACGGTGCAATCCTTGTCTTTGGAGAGCCCTGCTTGTATGAAGAAAGGCGTCGTCATGCACGAAATGATGCACTCTCTAGGTTTCTTGCACGAACAGTCGCGCCCGGACAGAGATGATCATATACAAGTAATATGGGATAATATCATAAGCGGTAAGTATTATCTAAATCAGTAGTAAGTTGAAGATCTAATGTAGAGATCGATTATGTTTTTCGATCAAAAGTATCGAGTACGTTAAATATGTGATTACAACAACTGAGTTCCTGTCGCTTCGTATAGTATTTAAAAACTTAAAAATTATCTTTAGATACATCTAACTCATTTCACAGGAATCTCCAAATACGTAAAATATATTTATTTCCACGTACTTTATAATAGTTCCTCTTGCATTCTTGCACAAGAAACACGGACATATGTTAATTTGTTAAGACTCCTCACTAGTTTAGATCACAAATTCCTTTTTCCAACGTTAAGCCAGTGGTAGTGAAATATTTTTAGATATTTCAAATTTGTTATAAGAAAATTAAAAGTTTTTAATTTCTTTTTTCATACCTTATTCTTAATGGATATTTCTTTGTTACTTATTTGTCAAAATATTTCTAAAATCATATGTAGTATTTGTTCTGAAGTCAACATTCCTTTTTTTCGTGCATACAAAACGCACAAGATGTTTGAAGTGTCATACTAAAGATTTTCAGATAGGCTGTTAAAATACGTTGTTTGATTGAAAATTGCAGTTAATTAGAAATTAAGGAAAATATTGTACCAGAAAATGATCTCAAAGATTGAAGCGCGAAAACTTCGCACGGGCCCACTTGTATATACAGTGAAACAAGAAAAAAGTTGGACAGCAACAAGATTCGATTTTGCTACTTAATATTGTTTTAACCAGTTGTGACATCGTAATCTAACAATATTTTAGTATAAGATAAGTCCTTCAAGGATTGAAATAGTTTTATTTAATCTTAATAAAATGTTATATTAAATTTAAAAATAATTTAAAAATAAATTGTGCGTTTTTCACTGCCAAAATAAAACTTGGACACTTATTTCACTTTTACTTTGGATTGCCATTATGCAAATTTTTAATAGGTTGTTGATTTCTGGCTCGAAACCAAGTCAAAGCTATGAAACTGAAACATGTTGAAATTTCCTTTTGCTTGATTAAAACTTCCAAAAATGGAAAAAAAAGCAAACTTCTGTTGATATAAAAAGGTTAATTATTAAACTATGGAAAGAGCAGAAAAGTATACGATATATTGCAGTAACTGTGAAAAATCCACGCTCAACAGTGCATTACATAATAAATACATACAAAAGTACAGATTTTTGCAAAGACCTAGTGGAAGTGGTAGCCCCAAAAAGATTTCCTTGTCTCAAACAAAAAGACGGATTGTGAGATTTGTGAAAGAGAATCCCAAAATTTCTGCAGTAAAGATAGCGAGAGAGTTGAAGGAGGCATCTATAGTGAATGTGCACCCACACGCTATAAGATTTTTTTTTTTTTTTTTTTTTTACATTCCAAAGACTATAGAGCATATACACCATAAAAAAGCTATATTTGCCTCTCACAAATGTAAAAAAAAGTCTTGAATATGCTAAACAATATGTTGGAAAGCCACAAGAATTCTGGAAGCCTGTTATTTTTACAGATGAGTCGAAATTTAATTTGTTTGGATCTGATGATCGGCGTTTTGTATAGCGAAGGGAAGGAACAGTGCTAAAATCAGCAAATATAAAAGTGACTGTTAAACATGGTGGTGGATGCGTTATGGTATCGGGTTCAATGAGAACTAGTGGTGTTGGAAATCTAGTGATCATTGAAGGTACAATGAACAAAATGATGTATTTGAACATTCTAAAAGAAAATTTACGAGAAACAGCTTCAAAATGAAATTTAAATGAAATTATTCTTTGGTCCAAGACAATGATCCTAAGCATAACGCTCGGATTGTAAAAGGATTGTTATTACACAAAGTGTTAAAAGTGCTACCCCATCCTCCTCAAAGCCCGGGTATAAATCCTTTAGAATATTTGTGGGTTTTTTATATGGAGAAACAATTACTAGAAAAGGAGATTAAGAATAAAAACTGCTATTCTCAATATATGGCAAAATGCACCATCAGATTTAATCGAAAAACCGGCCCTTTCGATTAATAAGAGGCTACAAGCTGTAATAGCATCAAAAAGACATCACACGAAATATTTGATGGTTTTGTTTTAAATTTAAAAGTGTTTTTTCGGCACATTGTGTAAGTGTCCAAGTTTTTATTTGGTGCTGAATGTTATATCATCATCACGTTTTATAAATTTATAGTTTAGATATGAGTTTTATTAAAGTAAAATAAAACTGTGTAAATCATCTTAAAAATTGTTATTATTTTAAATAAACTTTTACTTTTAAAAAAACAACATAGAGGAAAATTATTAGACAATGAAATCAATAGAAGCCGTTGTCCAACTTTTTTTTTTGGTTCACTGTACTTAATTTTATTTTACGGGTTAAAATTTTATTCAATAACTACATATTTTGGAACTGTTTTGTCAATTAAAAAGCAACAAAAAATTAATTTAAAAATAATTTAAAAATAAATTGTACGTTTTAAGAAATGCGTGCAGAAAGAATACCCTCTTAATTTTCCTATAAGAAATTTGAATAATATGAATGCATTCCTCAGCCATAGATTTACCATTGGAGAAGGGGATTTGGAGTCAGTTTGAAAACCCAAGTCAGAACTAAGTAGAATTGTTGATATTCGGTTGGAAGTACTTTTTTCATTTATGTGGTTTTGCTACGACACAAGTTACGCAAGTTGATTGTGTATTAATTTTAGTGTTGCCAGATTGGGGACTTTTTTGTCCCCAGATTGTTGATTGTCTCCACTTTTTTGAAATAGAAATATTTGGCCTATTTAAAATTAGATTAAAAATTCTGAAAAATAAGGCGAATTGTACTATTTAAAAAAAGTGGTGACAGTCAAATAATCTGAATTAAAAAAGCCCCCAATCTGGCAACACTGATTAATTTCTCATTAAATTTAGTCAAAATCGAATGTTTTATTAATATATAATCATTTATTTTTTTAAAAATCATTTACAGGCTAAGAATTTTCAAAACTGAGCTAATAAGTTTCAATAGAACAAACACTAGTGAAAATTACATGCTACGCTATTAATAGTGTTCAGTGCTAAACTGATTAGGAATCAAATTTAAGATTTTAGTTATTCTGTTTGTTGACAGATGGCAGCACTATGCATTCTGTACTGTTGTGAAATCTTAATTGTGACATTATCAGTTAGTTGACGTTTGGTTTTCTGAGAGTGTGGCAGGGAGCATGCTGCTCCTGTTGCATTATTGTCTTTTTTATTCTATTTAATTTACTGCACCCAATTTAGGCAGGGGATACATTTTATAATATAATTTAAGGCTTTCATGTGATGAAAGCATACTAATTAGAGTGTTAATTTTAACTAAAGAAATTTGATTCCGAAACCAGAACTGTATGTTTCATTGTGTGTGAAGTTTTGTGAATGTCAAGATTTTTTTTTTTCTTTTTTTTTGTGTTGTAAAATAAAATAAGAAAAATTCAAGGATTTCTTTCTTCAAACTCTCTACAAATAGTGTGTTCTATTTTTCATTTGGTTGTCTTGCATGCAATTGAAATAACTAGGAGTTTAATAATTATATTATTTTATAAATATGAAAATTAGAATTTTTTTTATTGTCAACTCGTGGACTACCACAGCCATATCTACTAAAACGAAGAGCTTTCCAATTTTTATGTTTTCTTGTTCTTAACAGTACAAAAATCATGTCATTTCAAGATTTTTTTTCTGAAATATAATTTTAATGCTGCCACTTAATTTTGTTTTTGTAGATGCACTGGTGATTTACACGGCCATAGATTTATTTTATATGTGTATTAATCAAGACAATTAGAAACCAACGATATGGTGAAGCTTTCTGAGGCCATATAAATGTGCATCATAATTCAATACCGCTTTGCTGTGCATCGTATGTATTCCACACGGCTTCAGAAAATAAAATTGCTGAGAATAATCTGGTATTCACACGACTATGTAGTGGAATGTATGTGGTCTCTATATAGATGAAAGTTCTTTCCTCTATAGAAGTTTCAATTTACTTTGAAACCTATTTAACAAAAATGTATGCCAAGTCTATAAATTCCATGCATTATATCTTGAGAAAGAGCGCCTGCAAAATTTGTGCCAAATGCAAACAGCTTAGAGGTCTGCACGGGCCGGAATTTTCAGGCCCGGGCCCGGCCCGGTGTAAAAATTGGAAGTTCTGCCCGAGCCCGGCCCGGCCCGTTTGCATTTTTACAGTTCTCGGCCCGGCCCGACCCGTACAAAAATCAGTGAAAACAGGCCCGACCCGACACAATTTCTACAAAAAAAAAAAAAAAAAAAAAAAAAAAAAAAATCCTTTTTTTCGCAACATACAATTAATATTCTTTTAATGAATACTACATACATATTTATGGGAACATTTTACAGTATATTTTACATTACTATGATGCTCGCAAAACAGAAAAACACACAATAGAAAATACTAGCGATTACTTACAGTGTTTTAGTCATCGTGTCTACAGACATTTCAAAATGGAAATAAGGATTCATTAAAAGATTAATGTAGTTCAGAATAAAGGATTAAAAACATGACAACTTTTGAAGCTGTATAATAAAAAGTAGATTTGTGAAAATATTTCTCTCATTTTTAAGGCTTTTCTCAAATCCAAAGGAGCTACATTTCGACACATTTATGAATTCTTTTCTTTTCGGAAACGCATAAGATTGGCAGGTATTCTTATTCAGAAGCTATGTAAATGGCGTTTTTTTTTTATAGATAAAAAGCAATATTTTCTGAAAATACTGTCAAAGTTTGCGTTTTGAATCGAATTTCCGGAAGCGATAGCACAGGAAAGGAGAAAAACGTACAGTCACGTGACACGAATCTCTGTTATCTATGTAAGTAATTTATCAAATATGAAAAAGCTATTCGTTTCCAAATGCCTTCAATAGGCAGGTCTGTCAATTTTATGCCTTTATAGTTATAAATTTTGTCAGAAAATGTGTCTGAAAGCTTCGCATTGTTGAGCAGTGAATATGAGAACCACTTTAAGGTATATTTCCAAAGATACTGTTAAAAGAAGTTCATTATCACTATTAATACTACAAAACACAATGACTGTTCTACACATCCTGAGTTCGATTAAGACCAGTTCCGTCCCGGCACGAGTCTGCTGAAAAAAAATTAAACTCGGAATCAGACATTTTGTAACTGTACGATGCCGATCTCTACAATGGACATGTTACATTTCTGTATTGATGTTGTTAAACTAGCATCGGCTCGTGACACACATTCATACTTCTCGAGAAAATCATATTCATTGAAAACGGTTCGTATTTTATTTGTTTCGCTTAAATTCTTATATCGGGCCGTTAGGCCCGATTATTTTTTTTGCCGGCCCGGCCCGGCCCGTTGAAAAAATTGTCCCAATTCTGCCGGCCCGGCCCGTTTGAAAATTCGCCTTCATTCCGCCGGCCGGGCCCGCGGGCCGGGCCGGGTACGGGCCTCGGGCCAAGCCCGGGCCCGTGCAGACCTCTAAAACAGCTACACAGACTCACGTACAAACATTTTCTAGAAACAGTTAAATCGTGTCCAGGATGTATGTATAAAATGTATAAAACCGTCGCAATCTGGAAGTTGAAGTTTTTTACAAATCCAATACTTTCTTCTTGTAAAGATAGGAGAAAGTTAGCACAAAGCTAGAATATCTACCCTTTTCTTAGGTGAAATCAAATTGTTTTTGGTTACACGTCCGGTTCTATTGCGAATTTCTCTCTGCGGTTTCTTTTAATCGGTTCATATTCTCTTGCAGAATAAAAATTAACAATAATCATTTTTTTTTCTCGATTTTTTGAAAATTTTGCAAGATATGAGAATCCTTTAAACAACGGAGAGCTGTTAGCCCTTTGTAGGGCCATGAGAAGTTTAATCTTGAAGATTGGTGTGCCCGACTGCATAAGGTTAATGAAAAATAATTCCATATCAAAATGAACGTTCATGGGATGCTTCACTGTTCTTCGCCCATTGCGAAATCTCATGCTAACAAATGAAAAAATTTAATTAGATAGTTACTCATTAACTAATTTAATTATCAAAATATGGTTTTCACCATCAGAAGGAAGGTATCCGATGCGACGTAGTGCGCTTTCAAAAATAGTTTTCTTAGATTTTAAAAGAATTTTTAAAAAGGCGGGTAAATTTTGAAAATTTTGCTTACGTTGGTTCTAAAAAATATATTTTTTCCCTCTCAACAACTCGAAACAATCTGACACATTTTCTGATTCATTTTTAAACATAAATGTGTACTTGCAGTATACACTAGCTTTGTACACTTGCAGTAGTAAATATTGGAGAGATTTGTAATAGAACAGTTTCCTCCTTTTTCCGATAAATGAATAAGATCTTGAGTTATAAACGATTATTGTTTTAGAAAGCCAATTTCTTTCCCTTACCCAAGCTGCCGGGTCCGAAATTCGGTTCAAAAGGCCAACTTTGACAGCATCTTTTGGAAAAAAATCTTCTGCCTTTATCGAAAAACAACAACAACAAAAATAAGTAAAAAAAGCAATTCGATTATATAGTTTCTGAATAAGAGCACCTGCCAATTTGTTCCTTTTTACTGACAAAAATGAATAAAAAAATATGTCAGAAAGTAGCTAGTTTAGATGTGAGAATAGCTTTAAGTGAAAATTTCAAAGTTTATAGTTTTTTTTTTTTTTTTAAATACATAAAATGTAGGAAAATAACATTTAAAATCCTACTACACTGTAAAAAAAAAAAAACTGTAGTTCTACAGATGTAAAGTTACATGCTTACTAAACTTTAATCTGTAACTGTACAAAAAAAGCTGCAAATCTACAAAACTAATTTTTGTAAATCTACAGAAATCTCAACTTTACAACTGAATCTGCTAAAATTACAGTAATGTTACTAAAATTTTACCTGTAACCCTGGTTGTAGTTACATGAAAAGTTCTAGGCATCCCAGTTTCCAAAAAAATTCTTAGTAACCTTACAGATTTTTTGATTTTCGGCGCAAAAGTGTGTCTGTTACATGAATTTTTGTTGTTGCCATTACATAAAAAGTTCTAGGAATCCCAGTTTCCTAGAAAAACTTTACTAACTTTACAGATTTTTTTTACAGTGTACGTCGACATCAGTCGTCTACTTTCTGATTTTGAAAACCGTATTTCGATAATTATATTAGGTGATGACTAATGACCAAATTAAATTTTCCCATATAGGTTAACATGGGATTCGCGATCAGTGAAATTAAAACTGGTATCCGTGAAGTGTGTTTACTTCTTTGGGTCAAAACTTTCGATTTTTTTATTGTTTGCATTTTTGGCATCCCTTAAGTGTGTAGATCGTTGGCTTAAAACAATTTCGCGATATTCTAATTCCTTACCATCTTTTTTACTCGTTTAACCCTTTAAGACCTGAAAATGTTTGGTAGAAATGAAAAATTTTGGTTCTTTACTCTAATTAATAGGATCATATATTTGATTGAAATAATAATTAAAAAGAAATACCCGATGCCAGGTTATGCCAATAGAGGATCCACGCAATTCTGTGGCTACAGGCTTGTCTTTAAATCGCCCAAAGAGGAAAATGTTTTTGTTTTTCTTTGGGTTCACCTAAGAATTAATGTATCGCCATTCGTTGAATGTAATGTTATAATAAAATTTTAAACTTGCTTTTCTCGGAATCAGGTTTATCAAACTGGGCGACCTCTTTTCGACAGAACTATTCGACCGATTTCATTAATGAAAAAAAAAATCTTTTTTCCTGTAGCTTATACCACAGAAAAGTATAATTTTCATTGATTAATTATTTTTTCAAGCTCGGAAAAAGTTAAAAAAAGGCGAGAAAAAATGTCTTTTTTTGTTAAAATTTGTCAAAAACCAACTTATAAAATTAAATGTTGATATAAGCTACATACAATGTAACGCCCCTTCATAATTTGGCTACGAAATTTGTTTCAGATGTTTATGACAGGAGAAAAATGCTCGTCCGATTGGAAGTTCACGACTGGCTACAACAACTATCAGTCACACAACACTTGTTATTCATTTTATGTTACACAAAAAAATCTTAAATATATGTAAGGGAAATGGCAATATATACCTTATCCGTGGCCCTAATTTTTCGCGTATTAGTTTATGGATGCTTTTTTGACAATAAAAGTAAAAAAAAATTCAAAATATTTTATGTAAATTATTTTTAATTGAAAAGGACGCATTTCACTATTCCACAGTGATATTTAACAAAATATAATAAATGACACAAACTTTGTGGCCAATTAAATCCATTTCCTCCCAAGTTTTTTATGTCCCTAATGTTTTGCGCATGTTCATATGAGACGAAATTAGTAAGTCTTAGCACTTCGTTGGTCCTCTTTGGCAGCATAAACATCTCTCACTCTTCTCGGCATAGTTGAAACAAATGTTGCCACTCAGAAATTGATTTTTTTTGCCATTTTTCAAGAAAAATTCTTTTCAACTGTTGATTGTTACTCTAGCTGTTTTGTGGTGTCTTTTTTCGAACTTTCTTCTTTAAGTATAGCCACAAATCCTCGATAGAATTGATGTCCGGATATTTCGGAACCCAATCTAGCACAGGGTACCATTTTGTGGGAGACAGGTTTTTGTTGTTCTAGCTGAATGCGGTCTGTCTAAGTCTTGTTGAAAAAGATAACTCGACTCAAAGCCAAGTTTTTCAATTAAAGGCAACAACTGATTCCGCAAAATAACCCGATAACGTTGTGCATTGGTATTCCCGTGCCCGTCATATGGTACCGTTTGATCGACGCCACAATAACCAAAACCTTCCTAAATTTGAACATATGACGGAAACGTGCACTCTTGTTTGACGCATTTTGGGTTTAAAGCTTTATTTCTTTTCCGTACGACCCGACGACCGATATTTCCATACAAAATTGGAAAAGGGGGTTGATCCGACCGTATAACACTTTACCATTGCTGATCTGTCCATTTTAATTGGTACACAGCCCAAAGAAAACGTTTCCTTTTTTGAGCAGGAGTTAATATCGGCTTACGTTTGCTTTTGTAAGATTTGAAGCCCATTTTATGCAATCTTTTTGCAGCCATTTTACTAGTCACTGGTCGCCCTATTTTGTCTTGCCATAGGGATGCGGTTTTTGTCATCGTTCCTGGTCTGCTGTTCATTACCACTCGACGCAGAATTTAATCTTCTCAAGCCGTTGTTGTTGATGGGCGACAGGTACTGTTTCTTGGCTGTATATCTCCAGTGGCAACGGAAGTTTTCAAAACATATCGCAGTGTTGATTCAGGAATCATCAGATCCCTGCATATTTGCCTCATTAGATATCCACTATTTCGTTTTTCGATTATCTTTGTACGCAAGTCTACCGATAATCTTTTACCACCCATTTTCTTCTTATTAATTGATTTGAAACCGCTCTTCTTTTAAAGAGCACATGCCATCAGTTCCGGATGCGATAATTTGCATAGTTGAAAAAAAAACAGCCAATCGTAATTGTCGAAGACATTCTTTAAATGCACATGCGCAAAACAATAGGCCCTTCTATTTTTAAGAGGGAAAACGTTTTACATACCGAAATCTAAGTGTGGGACTTTTTTGATTTTTTTATTCAATGTAATTCATTTTAGACGACTGACATTTGAAGAATTTGATTGTTTATTTAGACAAAATTAAGTTTGCGTTTTCTTTCTTTGAAAAACTTCACTTTTAAACTGGTGCGCAAAGAATTAGTGCCACGGGTAAGGTATAATGCAAAAAGTCCGAAGGTGATATCTCTTTTTTTTTAGTAGCCGAAAAAAAAATCGTAACAATCACGTGATTTTTTAGGCCAAAGAAATAGACCTCCACCCCTCACCTTGATCCTTTTGCAGAGATAACTTTTACTTATTATTTTTTTAGGTATGGAACCAAATTTTGAAAAATTGTCTCCATTGATTATCGATGATTTGGGACTAGATTATGACGTTAGATCTGTAATGCATTATACATCTAGCATGTTTGCCAACGACAGATCACAACCTACAATAAGGCCGAAGGACAATGATGTCTCATTGGAAGACTTGGGATATGGACAAAAACATGCCGAATTCACAGAACTGGACATACAGAAGATCAGCAAGTTTTACGAATGCCCTTCCAAGAGATAAAATACAGTTAGAATAAAAGGAAAATATCTTATAAGGAAGGTCTCCATACGGGCATATTCAGAAAAATCTGAAAAAATTACAGAGTGTTCCTCTCATGTGGCTATATATGGTTATAAAATAATTTTTTTTTGGAGGAACCTCGATAGAAAGTTCGTAAAAAAATAATGAAAATTTCGTTTATTTGGCGATTTATCATCGGTTGGCGATGAAATGAAATTTCGAAAAATACTTTTTTATGTTGAATATTTTTTAAGATAAAAATGTTTCATACTGAGCTTGTTTAAATAAATTTAATGTAAATAACTTTAATTTTGTCAGTTTTAGTTTGATTTAACTATTAGTTTTGTCATATATATATATTTACAATGAAAGTTCAATTAAAGATCAAATTTTATGAATTAAAACAAAATTAAAATAAATTAAAATTGTTTCAATATCTCAAAATTAAGTCCAATTGAGCACTGTCGATTCAATTTTGTTGCTATGGAAACGACGAATTCTTTGATATTGAAATGAATAACTACTAAATGAATCTTGCCTTTATTTTGAAATACATTTAAATATATAAAAGTATTTTTTATATATGAAATTGTTTTTAAAGTAATAAAATTAAATAACAAGCAACATAAATATGTAATACGAAAAAAAGGAATTTATTAAACTCTCTTATTGTTTATGTTTAAATTCATTAAATACTTTTTACACGCATTCTAAAATCAACAAACAATTTTCAGGTGCATTAGAATCGTATGCTTTGGCGAGGAAAAGGAGTGCTCGCCAAATCGCATGACGTTATCGTCTTTTCGCGCCAAATACTCGAAAGTATTTTATTTTTTTTACAGACTTTCTACTGTAATTCCGCCGCTAAATTTGACTGATCCTTTATTATATGCATAAGTAGTTTAATTGGTATTTTTTTCACAATATTCTGAGTATGCTCAGTAAGGAGACCTACCTTCCTTGTTAGTATTTGACGATGATTCTGCACTACCGCAACAAATATAACTTGTTAAATTTTGAACTTTTTATAGTCCATGCAATAAAATTTCACAACAAAGCATAGTTTTAAACGTTTATTTCAGTTTCTTTTTTTTTTTTTTTTGAGGTTATATTACATTTTCCTATAAGGATGCTTAAAACACACAGTCAAAAAACTTTCATTTATATGCAGCTGCAGAAAGATCATGCAGAAATAAGTAATTATCACACGTTAAACTCAAAGTGAGTATGAAGCATGTTCAGAAATATTAAGAAGAATGCTAAAAAATTTACTGTTACAAAATAATTCAAATCCATTAAATTAGTGTGCTGTGTATACTGTAATAATTTTGGATACTTTTCGCATTCTACGGAACCTTGTGTCATTATCTCAGCAACGCTGCCATAAGAAATACATTTTTCTCTCAAAGTGTCACATAAAGTGAAAGTGGCTAATCCGCCTTGTGTTTAGTTCTTTGTCTACTGGCATTTTCGACCTTGAATTAAACTTTGAAAAAAAAATTTCAATCACGCTCTAATTTGTCGTTTCGTATTTGACAAAGAACTTCAGAATGTGCAAAATTTTGTTCTGCCTTGAACTTCACAGTTCATTGTATAAGTTATTAGTATATTCATTTCTTTGAACTGACTCATTCTTTTAGAAGAAAGGGAAAAACAACAAGAGGTGTTTCTATAAATTTGTCGAAAGTATTTCAGAGATAATTTTTTTTTTAAATTTTACCTTTAAAATTTTTAAAATTACCTCTAATTTGTCCTTTCGTGTTTGACAAAGAAAATAAGAATGAGCAAAATTTTGTTCTGCCTTGAACTTCACAGTTCATTGCATATGTTATTATATTCCTTTCTTTGAACTTTACTCATTCATTTAGAAGAAAGTGAAAAACAACGAGATGATTCTGTAGATTTGTCGAAAGTATTTCAGATGTAATATTTTTTTAAATTTTACCTTTAAAATTTTTAATATTACCTCTAATTTGTCCTTTCATGTTTGACAAGGAACTTTAGAATGAGCAAAAATTTGTTCTGCCTTGAACTTCACAGTTCATTGCATAGGTTATTATATTCCTTTCTTTGAACTGACTCATTCATTTAGAAGAAAGTGAAAAACAACGAGATGATTCTATAAATTTGTCAAAAGTATTACAGAGATCATTTTTTTTAAACTTTACTTTTAAAATTTTTAATATTACCTCTAATTTGTCCTTTCGTGTTTGACAAATAACTTCAGAATGAGCAAAATTTATTCGGCCTTGAACTTCACAGTTCATTGCATATGTTATTATATTCCTTTCTTTGAACTGACTCATTCATTTAGAAGAAAGTGAAAAACGAGATGATTCTATAATTTTGTCAAAAGTATTACAGAGATAATTTTTTTTTAAACTTTACTTTTAAAATTTTTAATATTACCTCTAATTTGTCTTTTCGTGTTTGACAAATAACTTTAGAAAGAGCAAAATTTTGTTCTGCCTTGAACTTCACAGTTCATTGCTTATGTTATTACATTCCTTTCTTTTAACTGACTCATTCATTTAAGAGAAAGTGAAAAACAGAAAGAAATGATTCTATAAATTTGTCGAAAGTATTTCAGATATATATAATTTTACCTTTTAAATTTTTAATATTACGTCTAATTAGTCCTTTCGTATTTGGCAAAGAACTTCAGAATGAACAAAATTTTTTTCTGCCTTGAATTTCATAGCTCATTGCTTATGTTATTATATTCCTTTCTTTTAACCGACTCACTCATTTAGGAGGAAGTGAAAAACAGTAAGAGATGATTCTACTAGGTTGAGCAAAAAGTTCTGGGAAATTTGTGAAAGTTGCGTTGTTATGCGCAAATTAACAACAAAAACAACAAGGGCTATTCTTCAAAGTAGTGACCATCATAGTCCACGACTTTCTGCCATTGTTTTGCTAGATTCCGGATTTGCTGGAAGTACCAAGATTGTCGCCGTACCAGCACCTTCACCCTCATTAATCTCATCGACGGCTTTCAGAATCGTTAGACCTTTTCTCCAATAATGCCTGATCAACACACGCAAATCATACTGTTCAATAGGCACATTTTGGAGCCGATATTCTTGAACACCTATAGATATACCACTAGTACTTCTACATACGATACAAATTCTGGCAACTATTAGGCTAAAAATTTCCCAGAACTTTTTGCTCAGCCTAATATAAAATTGTCGAAGATATTTCAGAGATAATTTTCTTTTTATAATTTTACTGTGTAACTTTTGACGTGATAATTAATACTATAAGTAGTACCGGCTGGTGGGTAGCCACTGCAGGCTGCAACACCACGTATTTTTACACTCTTTTATTACAAGTTTTTATTTAACTAGCCTGTGTCCGTTCTGCTGAAATCTTGTAATGCAATTTTATAACTTTTCCTATGCTACAATTGACGTAGTTTTTGGCATTGTGAGCATATTTAAGATGAAAATACAATATTCTGGAAAAAAATGAAATTTCACCGTTAGAGGACAGAAACATTTGAGGACGTGAGTTTCAAAACTCGCCTTGTCCAAAATTTAAAAAAAATCGAGTTTTCTCTATCAATCTATTCTATTGGTGAACCTGCACCGAAAAATCACCATAATGTGAAAAAAAATCTAATTTTATCGTGTATTTCTGGCTTTGTAAAATCCTTACATTGAAACATGCTTACAATGAAAACCAATGGACGCCGTCAGAAGTTTATCGCGGTTTCCCAAAATTTGACTTTCTGGATAAGGCAAGTTTTGAAACTCAAGTCCTCATTTGTACAATAAGGATAAGTGAATGTCACGACGTATGTGATCACGCAAATGTCAATGATTGCTTCAAAACTAAGCTGATATTATACGATTGAACCGTGCCATGGTTGATAAATGCGCCACCTTTCAGTTCCGCGCAGGGGGAGAATGAATGTGGGCTTGGTCCTCAAAAGCGTACGTTCATCATTGAAAGAATTAAACGACTAAAATGGAAATGGGCTGGAGACATTGCAAGAAGACAAGACAATAGATGGAGCACAAACACCCTACAGTGGTATCCCAGAGATGTAAAACGGCCACGAAGACGACCTCAAGTAAGATGGAGTGATGAAATCAGAAAAGTAGCCGGTGTAAATTGGATGACTAAAGCACTAGACAGGAAACATTGGAAAAATCTGGGGGAGACCTACATCCAGCAGTGGAGTGAAAACGGTTGTTGATGATGATGACGACCCATTTTATTATTTTTTAAAAAACAAAAAATTATTAGCAATTTAATTTATCTCTTTAAAAAATACATTTATTTCAACCATATGCGGTTCAACATTTTTTTTTTAATTTTTAGTACATTATAATAAAAGTTTGTCTTCAAAACATTTTTCATTCATAATTTATTTAACACAACTTGGTTTTTGTATGTGAAGATGGAAATTTGTAATCGATTTTTCACTCACTTCCTGATGCGCTAGAATTCTAAAATTATGTACACAGGCATGCTTCCGATCACAATACACCATTTTAATATTTTTAGAACTTAATTATAGCTTATTAAATTATTTTTAAGACATTTTTCAGTTGGTGGGCTGCGGGTGTTAAATCGCCAAATATTCTTTGGGTTACAACTGCACCCGTAGGGAAGACCGGGGCTAGTAGGCGCAGTTTTTAGTTATCGATTTTTATTAAATTTTTGTTTAAGTTTTTTATGAAACTTTAACTGTACTTTTAAAGAACAGGCATTAGACTATAAATTCACGGAATTTTGAGTTTGTAGCTTTTGTAGTTTATGTTTAGCGAAGCCTAAAGTAAAAGGAAAATTGTGCGCCAACCTACCCCGTCACGGGGCAAGTTGCCTATACCTATGGGGTAAGTTGGCACACGTTTTATAAAAATTTAAATGAAACTCAAATAAGACACGCAGTTAAGAGAAATCAATTTCATTATTACCAGTAAGTTTAAACAAAGGCGTTATCGCCGTACAATGTAAATTCTAAATTATACAGACATAAAAATGATGAATAAAACTTTAACATTGAGTAACTTCTATCCTACTCGATATCATCATCAGAGTTACAGTTGTCACACATAAAAGTCGAGTGTCTCAGTTTGGGCAAGCCTCGTGTGCCCAAAATCTTGCATTGCAACCACTTTTCTCGGTGTTTGCTGTTTATCAAGCTACCAGCACACACCAGACACCGAGCCAATTTGCCCCGTGTTCAATGTGCCTACTAACTCCATAATAAATTTCTTCACAAAAGGGACACGTAACCATCGAAGCATAAATAATCCAAGTAAATCGCATATGGGGTAGGTACAGTTAATCATACACTAAGAAAAACTGCACAAGTTAAATCGCAATTATTAAGATAAGTATTAGAAATTAGAAAAAGAATGAAGCGACAAAAAATTACTTATGAGTGCAAAAAACAGAAAAATCGTAATAAATGTCCACTGCACGTAGGTAACGCCGCAGAACTACAATGAGGATTGTAAAAAGCAAGAAGAAAGGTACTCGGTGACTGGTTATGCAATCTATCTACAAACAGGCGATTTATGAGGATTGCGCCTACTTACCCCTGTAGCCAACTAGCCCCGGTCTCCCCTATTACAAAAACAATGGAGTTCACTATGCGTGAAACTAAACTCGCAAAAATAAACCAACTGACAGTGAAAATGACAATGAAATATTTTAAGCACTAAAAACTACGAAAAACAAAATAACAGTAATATTTTTTAAAATCCGATTGAATCAATTAACAGTTTAATATTAAATTATGATTATACATTTTGAAAACAGTCTAGAAATCCTGAATCGATAGTTTAAACAATGCTTTTTTTTCCTTTTCTGTTTCTATATGTTAAAGAAAGAAACAAAGCAAATATTACAATTTATAAAAAATAAATTCGTTAGTTCGTGCTTTCTATCAAGCGTAAATGAAAGCGGTGAATTTTTCATATTCGGGATCCATTCCAAATTAACTTATTGTATCGAAAAAATTTTAAGAACAACATGAATTGCATCATGAAATAAGGCGTGATTTTAAAGATAAACATTGGATGCTTATAAAAGATTTTTTTAAAAACTATTTTTACTTTTGAAAACAAAACAATAAGTTGTTATCCAACGTACTCTTTATTTCGAGATTTTAAACAAAGATTTAAAAATTAAAATCACAAAAATAAAAAATGTATTCGATGTTTCGACTTATCTTTAAAACCATCCTCAGGAGTTAATCTTCTAAAATTAAATCGGAAAAAAGTTATTTACATGTTACATTATCGCAGTCATGGTCAAATTGAATTATATTATCGAAGTCTTATTCAAACTGAAAGTTTGAATATAACTTGATAACGTAACATGTAAATAATTTTTTGCCGATTTGTATTTTAGAAAATAAACTTCTGGGGATGGTTTTAAAGATAAACCAAAACGTTGAGTATAATTTTCATTTTTATGATTTTAATTTTTACATCTTTGTTTAAAATCTCGAAATAAAGTGTACGTCGTATAGAAACTTATTGTTTTGTTTTCACATTTGAGTACTACTTAAAGTACTTATTTATTATTTTTACTTTTATACTTATTATTCCATTTTTTCGATAACATTTAATATAATAACTTTTTTCTCGTTAATTGCTTATTTATATTTGTACATTCTATAATTCTTAAGATTAATGTTGTTAGCTAATCTCGTTGTTCGTGAAAAAATGACATGAATCCTTGCATGAAACTGTTTGCTTAACAGCTCTAATAACGTTATGTTGTGCGAGTGCATTCCCATTTGAGACAGAAGACTGCTTATAATATACATTCTATGTAATTTCCATTGGCTTCTCAAGGACATTTATCCTCCCCATTTCATCCCTTCGTTGTCAAAGATAAAAGTAGTGTGACCAATCTGCCAAATGTGATGTTACCATATTTACTGACCTAACATAAGGGCCGAGAAACTGACCTTGAGAAGTAAATTAAAATTACATATAATGAAGAGATGGGACTTTTTTTTTTCAACGGGAATAAATCATAATCAAGGCTGGAGTAGCATAGTTGAGGTTTATTCCAACAGAGCGAAAAATGTACAGACAAGGGATCGAACCTGGATATCTTGGCTTGCTGTGCCAATGCTTTACCTATTAAGCTATCCGGACGATACCTTGCTGACATAATTCATAGACCATCGGATGATTAGATCTCTCTTTTCTAAAATCCCCTTAACTCTTCTACACATGTATAACGGTGCACTTCGTTTAAACTATTTCTCGGAGGCCTGGAAGGTGGGCGAGCTCGTCTACTTCAGGAAGGAAGGTAGACCAGCAAATGAACACACCTCTTATAGACCAATAACGCTACTCCCGATATTTGGTAAAATCTATGAAAAAATGTTCTTAAGACGAATTAATCATTCACTAACTCAAAGTAACGCATTAACAGGCCTACAACACGGTTTTACTCAATAAAAATCGACCGAAACAGCATTAGAACAGGCATTATCTTACATAGATATTAACAAATCTAATAAAAATTATACATCTTTTATTTCGCTAGATTTTATAGGGGCTTTTGATAATCTCCCATGGGACCTAGCACTACAGGCCCTACACCATTTAAACTTATCACCTCAGCTAATAAATGTAATTGCCTCCTTCCTGTCGGGGAGGCGGGCTCTGGTGGACTGGCAGCTGCCAGACCTTTTGTATTTTTTCTCAAAGGGTTGTCCTCAGGGCTCCTGTCTGGGGCCATTTTTATGGTTGGCTCTCCTCGAGACTCTGCTGCGGACCTTCCTGTTTGAGTTCTGTGCGATAGTCGCATACGCGGATGATGTTTTACTTATAGTCTGGGGCCCAACAAGAGCGTTACTTGAACAACGAGGGAACAGAGTACTAGACTTTATTCAAAACTGGGCGAAAATTCAAAAAAAAAAAATTTCTTTCGAGAAGTCGCGCTCTATAACGTTTGGTAAACCGAAAATTCTCCAACGGGGCCCACTTTTTAAACTACATGGTAAAAATATAAAGTCAGAAAAAGCAATTAATTATCTTGGAATCAAAATTGATCAACATCTCTCATTCTTACCCCACCTGGCTTCAAAACGTCAAGAAATAATAAAAATCACGCAAAATTTATACAAATTCTCCTCAGTATCAGGTCGTCTTCCATCATACTTCTTTAAAGTCTGGTACTCTTCCATCTTACAGCGGCAACTGACGCACGCATGTGCAGTCTGGTTCCCGCGAATGCGGAAGTCGCATGGAGTTCGCCATATTCTAGCGGCCCAGAGAAGGGCTCTTCTCCTGATCTCCAGAGCATATAGGAACACTTCTACCGCAGCACTTCAGGTCCTCACGGGTCTTCCTCCATTGGACATACAATTAGAAGCGGAGGCTGAGTTTGCTCGGATCACTCGCCTGGGTGCTTCTAATATTTCTTATTTTGCCCCAATGTATTCAACAAAATGTTCAAAGCATCACATTTCTTCACTTTCAAACGGTATTAGTATTTGTGCAACTAAAGACTTTAACGGATCAACACACATCTTTACAGACGGGTCTAAAACAGAAGTAGGAACTGCGGCAGCTTTTTGTGTTTATAGGCAAAACTCACACTTTTTTCTTGGCGCGCAAGGCTTGGTCCGGGGAACTCTGTCTTCCAGGCGGAGCTCTTTGCAATGAAGGAGGCGATTCGTTGGGCAGAAGAGGACTCTGACTCCCAATACTTAATTTCATCAGACAGTTTATCAGGTCTAATGGCCCTTTCAAAATTTGATAACAATAATCACTTAGTTCTAGACATAACCTTACTCCTTCAGTCCTCAGAAAAATCGTTCTTCTTTAATTGGGTTAAAGGACATTCTAGTATAACGGGCAACGAACTGGCCGATCAGCTGGCGAGGTCGGCAGTCGATGATTTAACTTTACCACTAACATTTCTTCCATTCCCACAATCAACATTGAAATTAGAACTCAAAAAACAAATGCTACACCGATGGCAACAACGTTGGTCTACAGTGCAAGTGGGTCAATACACGCGTGACTTCATACCTAAGGTCTCACAAAACATTTTCATAAGTAACAGATACCTGTATCTCTTTCTCACAAATCATGGACCCTTCCAACAACACTTATATACCATAAATAAACGAGACTCACCTCTTTGCATTTGTGGATCCTTATCAACATCATTACACTATATTTTACATTGCACATTAACGTCTCCCACTATCACGTAAAAAAGCCACAACAGATGACACTGCCTGACTGGCTAACTTACCTGCTCGACCGTCCAGTTCTCCTGCAACGTATAGCGGATTGTATGAAATTTTTAGAAGACAACGAATTTATATTTACCAATCCCCTCCCTTTCTGAGCTAGCTGAGCAAACTCATTGTTTTCAGCTCCCATTTCAGGCAGGAGCCCCTGTTTTGTACATAATGTAAATATTTGTCTTATTTCCTTTGGTTTGTTTATTTAGTATTTTTATTATATTTATCAGCATATGCATTTCACTTAAAGTTTTTCAGCTCTAATATTCAAAAAACATGTCTTGTAATTGTTTATGCATGTATGCAACATTGTGTAATTGCTGTCAATGCATGTACTGATGACACTTAATTTATTTTTCTGTATGTTAATAACTGTTTTAAAAATATTGTCATTGTTAATGTATCTTACCATATGCAGTGGATTTGAGTCTCCCCCCGGGATTGCACTTATACTCTAAAGCGAAAGCTGGGTTCCCGGGGCGGTCATCCCTGCTGACATAATTCACTCACCTTTTGGATACGGCTGCGAACTGCAGCACCAGTTTCACTCATCCAAGCTATAACTATAGCATGTGTCATGTAAATGCTATAGTTATAGCTCGGATGAATGAAGCTAGTGCTGCAGTTCGTAGCCATATCCAACAAATAAGAGTGAATTATGTCAATAAGGTATCGTCCGGATAGCTTAATAGGTGAAGCATTGGCACGGCAAACCAAGATAGCCAGGTTAGATCCCTGGTCTGTACATTTTTCATTCTGTTGTAACAAACGTTGTTGTAAAAAAAAAAAAAAAAAAAAAAAAAAAAAAAAAAAAAAAAAACAATTTAGTGATTTTAACTTTACTACTCCAGCTTTGATTATGAAATTACATATATTGCGTGATTGCAATAGTTTGTGCCCGATTTCATAGATGGCAGTAGCTTGCAATTTTGACTTTGCTGATGTTTCATTTATAACCATATTATTAACTGACAATATTATCTGCATGTGTCGTGAGTGAACATAACGTTACAGAAAAGGTTTTTCAAATTAATTTGTGTACAAGGTTAATTTTCAAAATGGAAAATGAAAAGTTATATTTTCGTCATGTTACGTTACATGAGTTTAAAAAAGGAGTGAGTGTTGGACATGCGACAAAAATATTTAAGACGTTTATTTGGATCGTGCTCCCGCTCTTAGGACAGTTAAAAAGTGGTTTTGTGGATTTCGAAATGGTGATTTCAATCTAAACGATAGAATTAGATCTGGGCAACTTTCTGGCGTTGATAATGACTTAATCCGTGATTTAGTGATTAATAATCCACGGATTTACTTCTGAAGAGATTGCTGAGAGACTAAATGCTGACAATGCGACTGCATTTCGTCATTTACAACAACTTGGGTATACGTCGAAACTCAATGCATCGGAAATCGGCACGAACTTTTGCTATCACTCAATAATATAGGGAGAAGGAGGCACTGTTGATTTTACAGTCCCGAAAGATTTTTCTGGTTGAGCTACGGAGAATTTTTAAGGCGTACCTTAGCATTTATTAGAGTGAACTCGTACAATTCTGTATATTGTTTTACGTGATTATGCTTTAATAAATTGTTGCATACTTTTTTTTTTCAATTTTTTTTTTTTAAAGAAACTTGTATTAAAACTTTTCTTGTAAAAAGTTGAATATTTGTTTTGAAAGGACAGAGTACAACAAAGTTGTACCGAGCTTGTGCAAATTTTTCTAGTTTTCGGCGAAAATGCTGTCGAAAATACCGCCGGATCGAAACTTGACCGAAACTATCTGTATTCCAAAAATATCGTTTCTTCTTTCGGAAATTTTCAACATTACTCATTGATTTCAGCTATATAAGCTCAAATGAGACATGCTTTATTTATTGCTATGAATTTCACTGTTTATAATTATCAGTCATGACTAACTCAAGAGGTGAGTGCAAATTATAAAGCAAGTAATGCCTATAGGACTAAACTTTGAAGACGCTTTTCACGTACTCATTAATAGCTGCAGACTTAACAGTAATCGAATTCTTTTAGTTTGAAACCGCAGAAGTGTTTCGAATATAAATAAAAAACAACATTCAAAGCATCAAAACACTTTATTTCTTCTTGCAAACTAGTTTCCGTAGCCATAGCATCGTCATCAGTGCGAAATAGGATTGCTCAGAAAAGAAAATTTATGAAATATATGTAGGAGAAGCGGATTCTATGATAAAGTTTATTAGCCAATAAAATTACGTGTGCACTGATGACGGTACGTTATGGCTATTGAAACTAGTTTGAAAGAAGAAATAAAGTGTTGTGCTTTGAACGTTGTTTTTTTTTTAAATATTGTACTGCGCCAAGTAATTTCTTCTTGTAATGTTTCGAATACCATTTGAGAAAATTCTAGTGCAACAGATGATCATTTACAAAGATCGTTATAAAAGATAAATCGATGTATGTAAAGCTAAAACATTTTTTTATAATTAGATGAAATTTGTATAATTAGAAAATAATTCAGTGTCGTTGATGAATTAATTACATTTTATTTTATATGGAAATAAAAAGTTTGGTCAGAGGCACAAAAAGCCAACTTTGGCCGCATATATAATTAATTAAGAATTATGTATATTTAATAGACACATATAAATAATTAACAATTATGTATATTTATTTATGTATTAATTACTCTAAAATTTTTAAACACTTTCGTTTTCGGCCGAAAATAGGAAGATTACCGAATTTCGGTTTCGGTCGATCCTGTTAAAATTTTCCATTAAATTTATAAAATTTTAGCAACTGATAAGATGAACGGGGTCGATGAGCAAATATGACCTTCCATGTTTCCATGTTGATGGGCAGATTACATAAAAAAATACTGTTTTAGAGCTGTGTGTTGAGGGGGGGGGGGGGTGTCCAGTTTCCTAAGCCCCCCTCCCCATTTTATTAAGGCTTTGCCACTACGGATGATTAAAACACGATTTTTCTTGCTTTAATTTCAAGTAATCTTAATTTAAACGCAGCTATAGAGAGATTACATAGAACTTATCATCATATGTTTAACTCAAAGATAACCTGAAACATGTTCAGAAATATTAAAGAAAAATGCTAAAGAATTTACTGCCACAAAGCAATTCGAATCCTTAAATTAGTATGCTGTGCATCACATAATACTTTTAGATATTTGTCGCATTCTAAGCCATCGTTGTCTCATTATCTTAGCAAAGCTGCCGAAAGGAACACATTTTTCTCTCAAAATGTCACATAAAATGAAAGTGACCATTTCGCCTTGTTTTTAGTTCATTGTCTACTGGCAGTTTTTGTCCTTGAATTAGACATCGCGCTCTAATTTGTCCTCCTGTATATTCGGCATAGAACTTGACAATGAGCATAATTTTGTTCTACCTTGAACTCCACTTTTCTTTACTTCATGTTGGTATAATTTTTTTCATTGAGTTGATTCATTCATTAAGAGAAAGTGAAAAACAGCAAGAGATAATCATAAATTTGCCAAAAGTGCTACAAAGAGAATAACTTTATTTTTTATCTTTCTCTGTGTTTGTAATATTTCAGTAGTTTTGGCGAGCTAATTAATACTGTAGAAGATCTTTATAACGCAAACCTAACAAGTTGGAGATAGCTCGTCAAACATGGCAAATGAGGAGCGTTCGTACTATAACTAGATTTATAAATATTTTTTGCACCGCATAGTGTACTGAATGTATATTTTAGTGCACTTCATAAGTGCATGGCAATTTCATTCTGTTCGAAAGGCTGTAACATCATTAAAGCGCACTTGAAATAATTTTTTCCCATTGGCCGTAATGTAACGGAAAACTTTTGACTGTTCCTGTCATTAAACTATACATCCGATTTTCATCAAATTTGAAATGATTTGACAAAATTTTGCAACAATTATATATTTAAAATTTCAGACTATTCGGAAGGCTGTAACATCATTAAAATGTACTTGCAGTATTTTTTTCCCAATGGCAGTAACGTAACGGAAAACTTTTGACAGTCCCTGTCATTAAACTATACATCCGATTTTCATAAAATTTGAAATGACTCGAAAAAATTATGTAACAATTATATATTTTAAATTTCAAATGATTCGATTGGGTAGTTTTTGCGCTGTTGTATGCGGACGGACAGACAGACGGACTGAACGACGACTATAGGTGCTACGTATTTATATAATTACGAACGCACCTAAAAACGCAAGGTTTTGCGTTACATAGAATATTACATTATATAGAACATTTCATAAATCATTAAAATTTACCTGGTAAACATGCACTAGATTGTTTTTAACACAATTGGTAAATAAATCATATGAGATGTAAATTTCCAACTGGGTGAAAAGTGATTATTTGTCAATTAGAATAATTGTGTTAAAACGAATCTAGTGTAATTAAGTATCCAGCGTTTTCTGGAGTTAGATTACCTGCGATTTATTCTGATGAGCTGATTCAGCTATCAGACCAGATGCTATAAAGAATAAGGTTAGCTGGGTGAATTAGATCCACCCGATTCGTCCCGGATAGCTCAGTTGCTAGAGCATTGGTGGTTTCAGCCATGAGAGCCTTGGTTTGTATCCTGATTCGGACATTTTTCGCTCAGTTGAAATTTACATCTCACTTATAAATATGGCCAAATACGTCTGAAACACATCAATATAGTAGATCTTTATATTGAATCCCTGAGGATCAAAAGTTGTGCAGACTATCCATTTTTACATAATGTAGATCATCTCATATATTGTGAAATTACCTTATAAACATGACCGAAATACACCTGGACAAAATCATTATATTACTTACCGGGTGTCCTAAAAATGATTGACTGATTTCAAAATTCAATAACTTGCAATTGATGACAGATATTTAAAAACTTCTTGCAAGAGGGTTATGCATAATGTCAAAGTATTTTTTACAGTGATTTTCGATTTTAGTTCGAATTACAAACAATAGATGGCGCTGTAAGCAATAGGCGCTAAATACAGGCTCGATTTTTTGGCCGATCTCTTCTTCCATGCGGAAAAAGGAGAATAAAATATATTGAGTGGGTCCTGAAGAACCAAAAATCGAGTCTGAATTTTAGCGTCTATTGATCGCAGCGCCATCTATTGTTTGTAATTCGAACTAAAATCGAAAATCACTGTAAAAAAACTTTTGATCTCATGCATAACCCTCCTGCAACAATTTTTTAAATATCTGTCACGTTTGCAAGTTAGTGAATTTTAAAATCAGTCAGTCCTTTTTAGGACACACGGTATTTCCCAAATTTTTTATTTAATGGTAGAATTTTTTTCATTAAAGAAATCGGAATTATGGAGATAAAGATAAAATAATGCTTGAAATTTAATCCTAGAGCGAAGCAATATTTGTACAATATGGTTTGTAGGCTCTCTTAAGTGTAAAATTCATTGTTTATATTTCAGAAGATGTGCGTTATATAGAGAGTTGCATTATATAAAATTGTGTTATAAAGATCTTCTGCTGTATTATTTTTCGCAATGTAAGTTCAGTTTGTCAGATTCCATCTATGTTTTAACATTCCTAAAAACTGGCCGTATCAGGGGGAAATAGTAATTAATATGCTGATGTAGTGGAACAACATGTTTCCATTTCAAAAAGTTTAAAACAATAACTGTTTTTACACTTAAAATCATAAGACGAAACGCAATTTTTCACCTTGATTCAACATAAAATATATAATGTGAACTTTAAAAAAAAAGGCGACTAAAGTAAGGAAAAATATGTTACAAGTTTAAAATATACATTTTATTTAAAACTTCTTAGTACGTTCAAGCCTTCCAAGCTCATCATCAGAGAATACTTTAATAACTATTTGTTGTTTATTTATACAAATACGTCACTTTGTTTTGAAAATGAGAGAGCCAATAATTCCTAGAGTTGAAAGTAGAAGTAGCAGTAGCAGTTTCTTGGATTGAATTTAATTAGGGGAAATATATATTATTATTAATTGCAGTTTCATTTATTTTCATGACATCACTCTGTTCTCATACGTCACTTTTCATGGGATCACTTTGCTTTGAAAATGAGACAGCCAATAGTTACTAGAGTTGAAAGTAGAAGTAGCAGTAGCAGTTTCTTGGATCTACCCATGAAAAGTGACGTATGAGAACAGAATGATGTCATAAAAATAAATTGAACTGCAATTAATAATAATAGAGGAGAAGGTAGAAATACCGGCTACCATTTTTGTTTTCAATCTAGATCCTACAATTTTCAAAATTAGTAAAGGGAAAAGTGACAGCAGGGTACTTTGACATGTTTTACACCTGTTTAGAGAAAAAAAAACCAGTTTAAAAAGCGTTTTCTGTTTATAAAAAACAAAATTA
The DNA here is from genome assembly GCA_963932465.1 of Maratus speciosus. NCBI lineage: Eukaryota > Metazoa > Arthropoda > Arachnida > Araneae > Salticidae > Maratus > Maratus speciosus. Next base: position 472,657,809 of record OZ010788.1, on the reverse strand, counting down.
CGAAAGATTACAAATTTTGAGTTTTGAAAATGGAGTCTAAATACAGACTACCGAAGTTTTCTCAAAAAGAATCGCACAAATAGTGCTAATGTCAATTATTAAGCGATAAGAACTTTATTTCAATAAATTTGATTGATTAATAACATTTCTTCTGCGCAGAAAAATATGTAATTTTAAATAAACAAGCATTTTTGTCAAATTAAAAAAAAATCTTAAGGACTGTCAATGACAGTCTTCCTTCCATTATTTAAAATTTTTGTTTTTTAACATGTAAAACGGAAAAAAGCTCGATGCTTGAAATGAGAATTATTCTGTCTGAAAAAATCCCAAACATAATAATCCCTCTTTGCGTCGGTGCATTCGCTATGGACCCACATGTCGCATTCTTAACATTGAACCCAGAGTGCCCTCCCCCATTCTTGTTCGCAGAGAAAGTACCCTCGCAGAAAACAGAAATTGCATCACCTTCCTCTTTTGGATATCTTCATTTTTCACTTTTTAAAAATTCAATTTCTGTCCTTTTGCCTGTTTTTTCTTAAGTTTTCCTCCGTCATTTTTCTTCTTTCTCTTCACATTTATTGCAGGCAATTTTGGAGTGTCCAACAGCGCTTTTTTGTGAAGTGATCCGGTAACTACTGTTGCTCCTGAATATTTGCGCCTCGGTTGCTTTTTTACATATTGCGAAATGGGACTGGAATTATTTCTTGAGGACGTGATCCCGTAAATTAATTTATTTTCCTCCCCTTCAAGCAGAGCAATCTCAGAGAGCTCTAAATACAGACTAGCTCTATTAATAATAAGACCACTCTAGGTAGCCGGTATTCGGACTACTGCTATGTTTAATTTAAAACCGGTATTACTCATTCATATAATAAAATACCAATAACGTGCGTGCGGAAATTGAGAGCTAAATATGTCTAGAAAATAATTTAATCATCAATTCAAGCCAAAATACGATCAGTATATTTTTTTAAAATGTGAAACACACATCTGAAAAACTTTTGATGTCCCAGATAATGTCGCTTCAACACTTTTGCATTTGCTGTTTGTAAATTAGTCAGACTTCAGCGACGTGCTTCTCGTAACTTTCTTCCCTCAATTAAAGTAACAAATTCTGCCTCTCGCCACTAGGCTGCACAGCACTGAGTTCACAGAACACCTAGTAGCCGGTATTTGGACCCTAGCCGGTATTTGGACCTTCTCCTCTATATATTTCCCCTAATTAAATTCTAATGTTTTTTCCATTTTTTTTTCGCAAACGCAATAGATCTTTCAGAAAAGAGTGTCAAAGTGGACGTTTTGAACCGAATTTCCGCTTGAAAGTAGAAAAATCACTCAAAAGCGGGCGAAAAACGTGTTTGTCACGTGATCGAAAACGCTTATGACTCAATGGGTAATTGATTGATCAAAAAATAGAAAAAAAAAAAGTTCGATTCTAAATCGCTTTCAGGGCCAGGCTTTCCAATTTTATATCTTTCCGTTAAAAAATGAATTTGTAAATGTGACAAAACGTTTTGCGCTTGTTGAGAAGAGCAGTTAAGAACAGCCTTAAGTAGAGTGCACAGGAAAAAGGAGTTAAAAATATTAATTTCTCGGGGAGATATTTTAAATATATGAATGCATAAAATGCCCATAGACTTACCATTAGCGAGGGCAATTTGGAAGCTGAGTGACTAGAAGCCTTGGTGGGTGACATCACTTTGACCTAAAATATTTTTTGTCGCTTAAAGTACCCTTTACATACACAAAAATAATAGTTTATTAGTTAGAAATCGCTATCGAAAGTGAGGGGGAAATTTTCGAGATATAGAAGTCAAATGCGCCACAGCGAGTAAACAGTAACGAAAAGTGCAAGCGTGCTTTTTTCCGAACAGCCTTCTTAAAATATCTGGACAGGACACTCTAGGTCCGCCAATTTTTAATCAATAAGCCTGATCTTTTCCAAATTTAATGGTAACACATTTTTCTAAGGCTTTACTTAGATTTTTTTCGAAATATTAATAGTTCACTTAGCTATGCAACTTTTAGTAAGTAAATGTTTGATTGAAAATTTGCATTTTACTTTGATATGCTTTGATATGAATAGAGATACATTGAAAAATATCACGAATACTTATTATAAAGTATCTACCACCTGAAAAATTAACTTTATGCATTAGTGGAAAAATATTTTATGACATTGCTACCCACACAGGCTGCATAAATATACTGCACATTACTGTTAGTTTATTGCTTTATGCAAAAGCTACTGATTTGATGAAGAGAGCTAGCTAAATTTAGAAATGAAAGAAATGTTCTTCGCATTACAGAAACTAATAATATTATGCAAAAAATTAATTTAAGTCTGTATTTAAATTAGTATTTAGGGGCTTAACATTTTAAACTGAACTGGCTAGACAAAGTGCATTGACAAAAATCACGAATACTTGAAGTAGTAATGACTTGAAGCTACTATTAAATTATTATTATTATTATTATTTGTTATATTGCTAACTTAAGACATATGCTGCATAAATCTATGCGCAATATAGATACATCGGAAAGCGGCTGCACAAACCATCACCTCATAGAGTTGACAGCTGAAATTCCAGGATTAGTTAAAATTCGATTAGCATCCTAAAAAGCAATTGATCTGTCAAGTCATATCTTGGTGGAAAACACCTGAAAACCAGATTTTAGTGATTGACAGGTAGGCTTACCATTATGTTTTCCTGCTCCCAGTCTTCCATGTTTTCATCCTTTTGTGTGCAGGAAAACACAATTATAAACCTACCGAACAACCACTAAAATCGGGTTTGCAGATGGTTTCCACCAAAATATCATTTGGCAGACTAGTTGCATTTTAATATGAGAATCGAGTTTTAATTAATCCTGGAATTTCAGCTCTCAACTCGATGAGGTGATGGTCTGCAACTGCCTCCCGGTCTAATACTTATAGACCGGGAGCAGGTGACATCAAAAGCTCCGTCATCGCGGGATTGAAAAGTTTATGTAAATCGATAGTAAAAAGTCAAACAAACAAAATGAGCTAGGTATGACTAGGTTTGACAAGTCGAAAATATGTTTAATTAAATTAATTATTAAAATATTATGTTTTCCGTCATCGCGGATTTTGATCACTCGTAGAGTATTTTATAGAAAATTTTGTGCTCTTTCAAGAAAAATTGGTATGACAAACTTTATTCTGCCGGAAAAGACTGTCATACCTACTTTAAGGAGGCGGACGGTGATAAAATTACAGATTTATTTTGCTTTGAATTTTGTACCGGTGCCTACTTTATTTCGCGTCTGGATGCTGGCCAAGTGTCGATTTTGCGCGAAAATGGCAATTCATTACATGTTTTGAATAATAATTAATTTAATTAAACTTATTTTCGCTATATCAAACTTTGTAATACCTAGCTCATTTTGTTCGTATGACTTTTTACTGTCTATTTACATAATTTTTTTTTCAATTCCGCTATGACGGGACTTTCGATGTCACCGGCTTTCGGACTATTATGTTTCTAAAACAGTAATTTAACACATATGCCACACTTACGAGGCAAAATCACATTACTAATATAATAAAACCAATTTCCTTTTATTAATGAAACGAACAAGGTACAGTAAAACCTCCCTAAAGCGACCACGCTCCGTTCCAATAAAAACTGGTCGCTCCAAGAGGTGGTCTCTTAATGGAGGTCATGTTTAAATCTAGATTTTAATTGTTGAAAAAAGGTAACAATTAACGTTATTAAAATTTATTTTCGCATTAGGAAAAAATATAAAAATTTAAGTATCAAAATAAAAGTTAATTACATAAGTTAATTACTGCAGAGTTTAAATAATGAATACATTGACGTTTGCTTTAATTTTACTGTTTTATATTTTATAACTTTTATTTCCAAGTCCTTCCGAAGTTCAGTAAATAAATGTATTTTTTTTTTTTTTTGAACGGATACAAATAATGACAATTTCATTAATTTATTTATTTCTTTGAGAGTTTCCTGACAGAATAGGGCAGGGGAGTTTGTTTACTGTCATTCTTAATTTGTCATCAGAGTTAAATTCATTCCCTAAAAAGTCACAAAGGGGTTTAAACACTTAAAAGTTACCGGAATTTAAAAAAATCCAAACTTTGTTTAGAAATTTGATAAATAATGCGCCCTCAGGAATTATTTTTCTAATAAAACCTTCTTCAAGCGAACAGGAAAAAACGGAATTTCTTTCATTTTCTTCAAAGAAATGGGTCGCTCATGGAGGGAGTTCAACTGGGATGGTCTCTGAATGGAGGTAAAATTAATATCAAGCCTATGGGAATAAATTTTATTCCATGAAAAAATGGTCGTTCAGGGAGGTGGTCGCACAGAGAGGTTTCACTGTATATCTTACAGTTTTAGTTAGGAAGATTTAATATTTAAAATAACCTTGTGAAGGTATTTAACCCTTAAATGCGCGATTTTTCATTTGGCTTCGAAAAAATTATATATGATTCTCTGCACTGGAAAAATAATGAAAAAAAATCAGAGATACATTTTTCATATAACAGTCAATCTTTTCTTCAGTTGCACATCTGCAATACAAGTAAAAACTGCTGTCTTGTGGCTGTTTTACGCTAAAATATTGCTAGTGAAATCTACTAAACGTAAGAGGCTGAAAATTTGCATGAACGTAGTCCAAGGTCTGCCATTGCCCACCCGAGGCTCATATTTTTAATATTTTTAAAATCTAGAAATATTAATTAGAAGTCATAAACTGCAGAAAATTATTGATAGAGTATAAAAATGTATGATTTATGAAAATATATACATTGTCTCACTGTGTACCACTGGTGGTACACAGTGAGACAATTTTCGATACTCCGTTATGCTGCTTCTGTGCTTTTATAAATAACTTTTTTAAAACCATTTATACATTAATGTGTAGCATATTTGTGTAGTTTAAAGATGTAGCAAATTTTTTTTTCAAAAGAATAAAAATCGTTGCCATTCGTTAAGTAAAAATAATTTTCGTCTCACCGTGTACTACCCTCCCCTACTATTAAAATTTAGCGGTGTCAATTGATTCTTTGGTGCTACGTTGTTCCATGACTTATCAAAATCTTGCATGGCCTCCTGAAAAACGAGGAATCAAATATTGAAATCTAAAAAAATAAAATAAAAATGACATCATATGGAGAAATTAAGATTTATTTTAATTATTTTTTCCTTTAAAAAATCACAAAATTGTAAAATAATGAGCTAACACGAAGAAGTAATAATAATAATAATAATAATAATAATAATAATAATAATAATAAAAAAGAAGAATTTTTAGGATTTTCCTCTTTGACAATCTTTGTTAAGTAAGCACTTTGGAATGCCTTAAAATACTGAAGAAAATAAAAATAAAAACCCTGATAAATGATTAGAAGAATGCAATAAATGTTAACATTTATATAAAGATTGATTTGAAGTCATTCTTTTCAATCGCCTTCATTAAGCTTTTTTTGTAAAAGAATAAATTTAAATAGTTAAGTCACCTCTATAAATGCGCATTAATTTTAAAATTACATCAGTAATCAAGAATATAACTGTGAAACAACTAAAACTTCGTCATTATAATTATGACGTTCAAATTCAATTCAAGGCCGAGAAGTAAAGATGCATATAAAATAAATCCCAAGATGAAATCTTTATTGTCTGTTTGAAATATATATTCATAATAAGAATCTGAGACATGTCGTTGACAGAAAAGTCCTTGGCATGAATATATTTACGTCGCCAAGCAAAGTGGGAAATGCATTTTCAAAGAAGATAAAATCCAAAAAACAACTTAAATGTTTACGCCGCTTTCAATTTAGGTCTTAGGTTGCACAATGTACTTCCAGGTAATGTACCTGTTGCCCAATAAATCCGTTTATATTTAAAAAAATTATAAAAAGAAATATAACAAATTGTCGTATCGGAATGCGGTTTGCACCACAAGACTTTTAAAAGTGTCAAATTTATTTTTGGTAACAAAAAAAAAAAAAAAAAAGTCGTTATAAAATTTCTTGTGGGCTATTTTTTTGTCACGACAGTTCCGATTTCTTGACAAATCTTATGATGAAAACTGCATTTCGATACGACAGTGAATTTTCGTTTTTTATGAATTTTCGAAACGTGAACGGATTTATTGGGTGTTTTGAACTATTTTTTTTCTTTTGCTACAAAAAATATCACTCTTTGACAAATTTTATAGTGCAAACTCCAATTTGATACAAAAATCTGTTTAAAAAAAAAATTTTTTTTAATAAATATTTGAAATCTGCGCATATTTATAGGTCTTTTATCCCTTTATATCCTGACGGTACTTTTAAGTACCATTAAAGAAAATGCAATATAAAATTTATTTAATTCGTCCACTAATAAAATGACATGGTACTTTTCATACAAAATACTTTTCTGAAATACTTTTTTGGAAATACTCTTCAGTTGAAGCTAAATATTTTTTAATGTGGCTATTTTTTCAACCATTTACATGGATTTAACTTTTCTCCTATTAAAAAATGTTTTATGAAAAATTTGCGACTTCAAAACACTTCTCAGTTACAGAAAGGATCACAATACATTTACTGACATTGTTCTTGTAAGAAATGTAAGTTTTCCATGGAAGTATTTTTTGTTAATTAATCTAATTATTCTTGTAAATATTTTACAAAAAAATATATATATATATATAACTACCGATTTATTAAATTTGTTTTATTTAAAAATCTATCTAAAAATCAAATTGTTATTATTAGACTAGGAGCCGACAGCACAGAAAATCACCTCATCGAGTTCACGGGTGAAATTCTAGGATTAGTTAAATCTTGATTCGCATATTAAAACGCAATCGGTCTGCCAAGTCATATCTTGGTGGAAAACACCTAAAAACCCGATTTTAGCGGCTGACTCGTAGGTTTACCATTGTGTTTTCCTGCTACCAGTCCTCAATGTTTTCATACCTTTGGGTGCAGGAAAACACAATGGTAAACCTACGAGTCAGCCGCTAAAATCGGGTTTTCAGGTATTTTCCACCAAGATATGACTTGGCAGACCGATTGCACTTTAATATGCGAATCAAGATTTAACTAATCCTAGAACTTCATCCTTGAACTCGATGAGGGGATTGTCTGTGCTGTCGGCTCCCAATCTATATATAAGTTGTTTTGAATATCTTCAGAAATGAAGGAAAGTAATTATTGAAGAAGAGCGAATTTCTGATTTATAATTCGGGACATAAAGGGTTAAACTATTTTGTTTCTTTGGAACAAAATCGTCCGACTCTTTCCCGAGTCTTATGGTGTAGAACTCCGACTATTTGTTAAATTTTACGAATTTTTGAAATGTGAATCGACTTATGGTGTAACGGGCGTGTCCACCGCGTCCCTTAATAAGGCAATCATGTTTTGAGAGCATTACTTCCAAGTATAATATGAAGACATTTATTTAACAGCAATGTTTCAAAATTTCAATAACATGTTAAATCTGTCATTCTCTTTATTTTATGCGCGTCTTTACTATTACAGAAAATAATGACTCTTAAAAACTTTAATTACGTTTTTAAAAGTTACATATTATTAGCCCTTGATATGACCCTTTCAGATAACAATTAAAGTATTAGTCCAGGCAATAGGGAATTTTACCTAGCAAAATTAATGGTAGTACTAGAAATCGGCTTTCTAGATGTTTTTTGGGTCGCTAAATCCGAATTTGTAACTTCCCACCAAAATTTCCCTCGGCAACCTCGCCAAATTTTGGTAAAATGCCACCCAAAAAGGGTTTTTATTAAAAAAATCCATTTTTTATTGTTTTAGAGAAAAAGTAACTCGAAATTCAGAAAGTAGACAAAATTTCCAACAAATTAGATATATGACATTATGGCTTAGGATGAAGGGGAAGGGGGGATCTGCCTCGGAACATGCGCGTGGTGCTGCGAAAACTAAGTTGCGCAATTCCACTTAACCACTCACACGTTTACATTCGCCCGCCCATCTCCCCTCCGAACTTTCTCTATAAGGTTTACTTTAAGATTTTTGGGTCGCTGAATCCGAATTTTTAACTTTCCCCCCAAAAATTTCCCCCCGAAATCCCCCCCAAATAGTTGTTTTTAACTTAAATTTCTTATTGTTTTAGGGGAAGCATTACGAAATTCAGAAACTAGACAAAATTTGCAACAAATAGGATATATGACATTATGAATTAGGATGAACGGGGAGGGTGAGGGCTGCCTCGGCACTGCGGCGCTAATTGCACTAAATGATGAAGTCCAGGCAATAGGGGATTTTATCTGGCAAAATTAATAGTAGTACTGGAAATGGGCTTTCTAGATGTATTTTGGGTCGCTGAATCCGAATTTGTAACTTCCCACCAAAATTTCACCAGGCAACCCCCCAAAAAATCGATTTTTTGAAAAAATTTGGTTTTTGAGAAAAGCGCGCGGGGAATGTTCCGAGGCAGCCCCCTCTCTCCCCGTTTATCCTACGTCATAATGTCATATATCCTATTTGTTGCAAATTTTGTCTTGTTTCTGAATTTCGTAATGCTTTTCCCCTAAAACAATAAGAAATTTAAGTTAAAAACAACTATTTGGGGGGTTTTCGGGGGGATAATTTTGGGGGTAAGTTAAAAATTCGGATTCAGCGACCCAAAAAACTTAAAGTAAACCTTATAGAGAAAGTTCGGAGGGAAGATGGGAGGGCTAATGTAAACGTGTGAGTGGTTAAGTGGAATTGCGCAACTTAGTCCACGCAACACTGCGGCGCATGTTCCGAGGCAGATCCCCCCTTCCCCTTCATCCTAAGCCATAATGTCATATATTTAATTTATTGCAAATTTTGTCTACTTTCTGAATGTCTAGCTACTTTTCCCCTAAAACAATAAAAAATGGAATTTTAATAAAAACCTTTTTTGGGGGGCTTTTTACCAAAATTTGGGGGGGGGGTTGCCGGGGGAAATTTTGGTGGGAAGTTACAAATTCGGATTCAACGACCCAAAAAACATCTAGAAAGCCGATTTCCAGTACTACCATTAATTTTGCTAGGTAGAGTCCCTATACGGTCTCTATTGCCTGGACTATATCGTCACTAAAAAATAGCGTTACACCTGACCATAAGCCACCCGTAAAACGATGAAGGTGTATCATTGTACGGTATCATACTGATAATCTACCGAAATTTTTTTAATTTCTAAACGTCGCGCATTTTCAATTTTTACACAGTTGTATAGGGAAAAAGTACATTTAAATGCAATTTGTTTGAAAATTGCATCTCAATTTATTATTAAGATACTATTTTTTTGTAGTTTTTAATGCCATTTCTGTAATGGTGGCAACTGATGTACTTCAATTCTGTTTAAAATAAATGGAAAATAGTAGATTAAATATATATTTTTGTTGTAATTTTCTCATAACAGCTGAAAAAAGTTGTAATTAAAATACGTGCTATGCCAAAAATATCGTCTGCTATAAAAATGTATTTTAAAGAATATTTGTGGGGCTTATTTTCTTCGTATATCCTTAATTCATATCAAAAAGCTAAAAGAATGCAATCTTATTAAGCCGTGTGTAATAATATTTTCCGAATTTTGAAAAAATATAAATGAATGATAAGGCAAGACAAGATAGCACAATTTTATTCAATATTAATAAGGAATGGGAGTTGAAGTGGTGCTGGTAGAAATCCAAATACGTTAATCAAATGTAGCCTCAACAAACTTTCAAAAGAACTGAAATACAAATCTACCAATATTAAAATTCATTTACACCTGGAAAATTACTTCTCAAAACGGCCTCTGTCGAAGGATCTATACAGCATGTATCTGAAATGCTTCAACAAACTTAGAGGGATGATAGTACTCATGAAGATGAACAAAAAATGCAATGGAATATGGGGTCACAAATGACGTTTAAAGGATAAAAATCGAGAAAATGCGTCTGGAAATGGACAAACTGAGACAAGAAAGAAACACTCCAGAAAACTATTTATTGCACAGAATAGGTACAACACAGCTCGTGATGTCCAGAAAAAACAAATATTTTATAACAATCAAAGTGTCGACCGCGGACATTATTACACTGAGATACATCTACGGAGGAACGACTGGCGGACACGCTCAAATTCGTATACGTGGATTCCTGCTCACAGATTTGTTTGGCTTTCTTCCAAGTTTTTGTTATCTCTTTCTGACCGGATATGTACAAAGCGAAAGGAAAACCAGCTTCGTGCTACTAGCCAGTTCTGCAGAAAAGCAGTATGCGAGATTTCGATATTTTTATTAGTTTTGTGATTTGCACCCTTTAAACGTCATTTGCAACCCCATGTTCCATTGCATTTTTTGTTCGTCTTGATATGAGTACTATCATCCCCTTAAGTTCGTTGAAGCATTTCAGATACACCCTGTATTTATGAAAATACTTTACTAGAAAACATTTTAAATGTCCTAAAGTCACTACTAACTACAAACCCGTGGTTTCTGCAAAATACTTTAGTCAAATACGATGAAGTGACTTCTTACGAAATGGTGAATTCTTCCGCTAAAACAAGCCTGCAATCTCCGAGTACGTGGCATCAAAGCGAGTTTTCAATCCAAAGCTAAGTCTAAGGTTCCTCTGTCCTCTGTGATGCACGATTCTAATCGAATCCGCTCATTCAACCTTATACAGTCCTATATACATAGTTACATAGTTACATAGTTAGCAACCTAATTAACATAAAACTGTTTGAAATAACCGCTAAACACAGGCTCTGAGAGGCGCAGTGTCACTTCTGAAAATTAAAGAAATAATGGATATGGATAGATATCGCTTTCACGCACCGTGTTAAGCATCTGACAAAACGTTCGCAATCATAAACTTCACTCCATTTATAAGTGAGTAGCCTAGCTCTTGTCATAATGGGATACCTTGTATTTGTTTCTTTTCTGACTTTGGCATTCTGATTTATATTTTCAGAGACATGAATTTTTTTTAGCTTCTCAGCAGGAATTTCGAGAACTTCGATGAAACAAATGCCTTTTTAGACGCCCAGGTTAGTCATTGTAGTTATGAGTTTTTTATGAGAAGTTTTGGTCATTGTAATTATGAAGCTTATATTTAATCCAAAGCTGCAAAGTAAAAGATGCTATTAATCAAAATTCACCATTTAAAAGCGATAATATTTTTAACACTTAAGATAAAACTTGTGAAAACGGAATCTGTCTATGACAAAATGCTACCTTTTAAAAGATAAATTTCGGGGGTCTAGTCGAAAAGACTACAATAAATTTTTAACAGACCTGCTTAAAACGGAATTTTTTTCTGTTCCATTGCAATTCTGTCTTACTAAGTTCTATTGTATTCATAATAACGGTATCCGGCTTTTCCTACAGCAAAAACCTTCTTGGTATGAATATACTTGAAGGCCATGAAGTAAATAATAATATTTTTTTAAAAATATTATTTTTTAAATCTGATAGCTTGTGTTTGGAAATTATATTCATCTGAATTTTTGAATCGTGAATTTTAATTAACATTTCTAACAAGGCGTATAAACAACAGAGTGAAAAACTACCCAGCCCATGGTTAGAACTTGGGTCATTGGTTCAGCGCACCAACGCTCTGCCAACTGAGCTACCAGGAAGGTTCGAACTCTGGCCTGGATAATTTCTCACTCTGTTGTTTCTACGCCTTGTTAGCAATGTAAATTAAAATTAATGATTTAAAAATTCAGTTTTTCTATTTCTCGAGCGTAATTCATCGTTTAACACGTTAAACGCGATGCCGGTCCCTGGGGACTGGCATTGATCTTTCCGTTTAGGTGACGTCCTAGGGACCGGCGTAGCCTAAATTATAAAAATAATATATTATATAATATTAAAAACATTTTTCACTTTTTTAATGTATTTTATTAAAGCATTTCAAACATAAAAAGGGTTTTCCTTCACAAGAATTACAAATTTTATTCACAAATTTTGTACAAATATATATACACAATTTCTGTGTATGCTGTCGCTTAAACAGAAATTAAAGTAAAATTAGAGTCGCGTTTAACGTGTTAAAAACTGTAATATGGAATTATATTCATAATAAAAATTTGAGACGTTTCATTCCAGAAAAAAGTCTTTGGCATAAATATACTTGCGTCGTAAGACAAAATGGGGATTCTGTTTTCAAAGAAAATAAAATGCGGAAACAATTCAATTTTTTTCGCCCCTTTCAACCTGGGTCGTAGAATATACTTCCAGGTAGAGGCCTGCACGGGCCGACATTTCCAGACCCGGGCCCGGCCCGACTCATAGAGAAAAAAAATCGGCCCGGCCCGATACAAAAATTAAAAGTTCGGCCCAGGCCCGGCCCGATAAAAAAATTAAAGTTCGGCCCGAGCCCGACCCGGCCCAGAAAAAAGTTAAAATCTTGGCCCGGGCCTGGTCAGACCCGAGTGAACTTCTACAAAACATTGATTTTTACGTCGAATTGGTTAAAGATTTGTCTCTTACGAGGAGTTCTGACCTTTTGGTCAGAACTCCTCGTAAGAGACAAATTTTAAGTTAAGATAAAATCTTAATCTTTGATAAAATCTTCAAATTTTAAGTTAAGATAAATATTTTTATATTTATCTTAACTTTTTTCTCATGTTTATAATCTTTATTTTTATAGAAGTGCAGCAGGCTGCGATATTTATTTTTTTTAATGAATCTCTATTTCTTGTATGTAAATGTTTCAGTTATCATTAATATTGTTAATTCATATTCCATGTATTACATGTAGTCCAGTGTTAAAAATCGGAAAAATGCTATACAATAAAATCTTCTAAGATGAAATTACATAGAAAAGAAAAAAAAAATGCGTTATAGACAAGTTCCCTTCTTAGCAAGTGTAAATGTATTATATATTCTTTTCTTGCTTATTAGTATATTAATTTTGCATGGATCAACACGTTTTCAGTTTAAAACAGGGTTCCGTCATAGGCAGGTTCCTTTTCACACATTTTACTGTATTTTAATTTAGTTATATTTTAATATGCGTAGAAATCTACTATTCTTTAAAAATAATAAATTTTAATGTTTAAGTGTAGAATAATGTCGGTTGAAAAATGTATGCATTTTTCGCAAAAATTTTTGGGCCAGGCCTAATTTAACTGACCTTTAAGTGTACCAGGCCACGCTGAGACAATGATTTTCATACGGGCTGGCTCAAAACTAGGACTGAAAATTTTGGGCCGTGAAGACTAGGAATGAAACCAGCCCCGGCTCTGTACAGAAAAATTAAGTTAGGCCCGGCCCGGCCCGAGTGCCGTGAAAGAAAATCGGCCCGGGCCCGGCCTGTGCAGATCTCTACTTCCAGGTTTATGTACTTGTTATTTTTTTGTGACCTGGTCGCTCTGACCTATCACTTCAGTGACATGAATTTTTGATAGCCTGTCAGCGTGAGTTTGGAAAATTTCTATCAAACAAACGCTTTTTTTTTTTCTTTTAGCCGAGGAAAGTTATTGTAATTATCCGTTTCTTATGAGAAACCTTCGTGATATGAGGTTCAAATATAATTTATGGCGGATTGAGATAATTTTAGGCCGTAAAGTAAAATATACTTTTAACCCTTTATGCCTCGGCGGTACTTTAAAGTACAATTAAAATGCCTCGTTACAAAATTAATTTAATACATAGATTAGTAGTAATACAGATTAGAAGGAGTTATAGATACTTTACTTTATCTTGTTCCAAAAGCATTATTGGTTGCACAAAACAAAAATATTTTTAAAAGGATGATTTCTTTTGCCTTTGCATCTTTTCAGCTTTCTTGCCGTTGAAAGATTGGAATGGGGGGGGGGGGGGGGGGAGTTTCACTTCACAAATAGTTTTATATTTCTATTGTAAAAGTGTTATATTTATACATTTCCTAACTCTATAAAATACTAAAAAAGAAATTTAAATAAAAGATTCGAGTGGAGTTACAATTTTTGCACAAAATCCTTATAAATTGAAATTTAGACCAATATCAGACAGGAGTGTTTTTTGCTTAAGTATTATCCATTCACAATGCTATAGCATTTTGAATGGATAATACTTAAGCAAAAAAGCAGCAAAAACGACGCTCGTCTGACATTGGTCTTAATTAATTAATTTTAATTGGCAAAATCCTTCTAAAATTTATTAAATGATTATGAAAATATTCTAATATAGTTTCAAAAATTCACGAAAAATGTTTTAGAAGATGAAATTTCTACGAATTCATGAATTGGGATATAAAGCTTTAATAAAAATTCACATTGTAAAACTAATATAAAACAAACTTAATTCAAGGCCCTGAAATAGATAACATTAAAAAAAAATTACGTTTTAACCCGTAACTGGAGACATGAATTTTCTTACGCATTCAGAGATGTAATGTTATTTCCCTTTTTTGTCTTTTGTAAACAGCATTAGAATTTTTTTAGAAACGCAATATATTCTGGAAATCATGTAATGATAAAAGAACTACTTGTCGGTACTGGGGAATGATTTTATTCAAGGGCAAAAAAAAAAAAAAAAAAAAAAAAAAAAAAAACACATGATAATCAGAGCCAAAGAACAACGCGGAGTCATTCTGACTCCCGTCTCCAGTTACGGGTTAAATCTGTTAGCTTGTGTTTGGAAATTATATTCGTAAGAAAAATCTGATACGTTTCCTTCCAGAAAAAAGTCACTTTTTTAATGTATTTTATTAAAACATTTCAAACATAAAAAGGGTTTTCCTTCACAAGAATTACAAATTTTATTCACAAATTTTGTACACATATATATATATATACACAATTTCTGTGTATGCTGCCGCTTAAACAGAAATTAAAGTAAAATTAGTGTCACGTTTAACGTGTTAAAAATTGTAATATGGAATTATATTCATAATAAAAATCTGAGACGTTTCCTTCCAGAAAAAAGTCTTTGGCTTAAATATACTTGCGTCGTCATGCAAAATGAGGATTCTGTTTTCAAAGAAAACGAAATCCGGAAACAATTCAAATATTTTCGCCCCTTTCAACCTGGGTCGTACAATATACTTCCAGGTTATGTACTTGTTATTTTTTTGCGACCTGGTCGCTCTGACCTATGACTTCAGTGACATGAATTTTTGATAGCCTGTCAGCGTGAGTTTGGAAATTTTCAATCAAACAAATGCTTTTATTGTTGCGGAGGAAAGTTTTGCATTCCTGCAAGACTTAAAAACCGTGATATGAAGGTATAACGTCAAGCTGTTATTAAATCTAGATATTCAATGAAAAGAAGAAAGATTAAATTGGGAACTTTGGTTACGCTATTAAGTTTGACAACCAGTTTTCTTTAAGAAAACCAAGTTATTAGCTCGGTTTTTAATGATGTTTTTTTTATATAATGAGTGTAAGGAAATAAATACAAAGTATACTTGTTTAAAATAGTTTTTAAAAGATGTAAACAGATGAAAGTGGCATAGGTCTGTAATTAATTCTGTGGAAAACGAGCATGAATTACACAAATGGATTTGAATGAATGCACTGAAAGTAATTACAAAATTACCCAAAATCATATTAGTGTTTCCTGCTTACGCAAAGTAAATATTTGTATGGCATGCGATATTTTCAATCTGTTTAAAAAAGCGAATGTCCCCAATTCATTTTAACTATTGTTCACACGGGCATGTTTATAGCTAAATAATTTTTTTAAAGCCGATTTTTATATTTTATTTATTTATTTGAAAAAAAGGCACATTTTCGTGAGGATATCATTTAAATTTTATTAGAACATAGAGTTACTGAATTAAGTCTACGAAATAAACGTATCATATGGCTGCTGTGTACATATCTTCATTAACACATTCTAATTCTAATCTTATTCTTGAAAAACTGTAGTTCAGAAATATATATATTTGAAATCATCAGACAAGAATGGTGTTAGTAACTAATTAACGGTCAAGCTTTTACAGAAAAGAAGGGGGAGGGGGAGGTGTAGAAGAAAAAACTTCGAAATCTACCCGTGCCTATAGGCCGAACCAGCAGGGACTTTTTTGTTAATATCGTAATATTAAATAAAGAACAGCGAAAAAATGAAGATTTGCGCAATATTTTCATTTAATTCTTAAATACAGAAAAAGATATAAAAACCTGAAGATAAAGGATCAATTTGCAAATATGTTAGTAAAATAAAAAATTTTGAAATTATAATCGTAGGGAATAAGCCTAAACAAACTTGAAGGCCATAGAAAAAAACTACGATTAATTCAAAAACACATTTGATGATTAAATTCGGGAGGGATAAAACGGCTATACGCATTTGTACCATTCTACAAAAATATTGTAGAATGGTACTCACGTAACATAAAGAGTATTCTTTGATATGTACCAATATCTTACATGCGTTTGACCTATTTTTCACTGTGTTGTTAAATGACCGAGCGTTTTAAAATAGTATAAGAATATGTGTATGGCATCACAAAAATAATGTTTTTCTTATTTTATTGATTTTATTAGCAGCTATAAGAAATGGACTAAAGAAAATATATTCAAGATAATATTCTATAAATATATTATCACCATGAAAAACTCTTCTTTTATTACTATAAGCATAATTGAGCAAGATGAATGAAAACATGTAAACTTTATACCATTTGAAAGTATTTAACAAAAAATATCTGTGGTAAATCAGCAGTGAGTTTTTTGTACGATTTTGCGAGATATTTTATTATCATTATATGAAGCAAATCATCATTGACCTCTTTTTTCCCCCTTCAAGATATTTTTTTCATATCTAACAAACGTATCTCATATCTTACAAATCTTATGTTTTCCCGGTATATAATTATTTGCTTTTGATGTATTCAAAAGCTTCTTTTGATACAAAATATGATGGATCATAAAAAATAATGAGTACTTGATGGACTGTTATGATTTCAGATAGTGAGCATGAAGGACGCTCACTTTTTGAGATAGTAGGGAAGAAAAGTTATTTGAATTAAAGTAAAATCTGTAAAGTTTTTCTAAAGAATCGAAGATTTAAATATATTTGTTTCATGTTTTCTGTTTTGACAAGATGCTGGATGACAAGATGATTTGGCTGCTGAACAAGATAATGTATTGATGATGAAAATGATGTGTTGTTGTTATACTAATACTACACTGCTCAAAGAAATTAAAGGATATTGGCGTTGTGGATGGATCTTGCGGCTGGGGAATTGTTTAGATGATGGATACGTGATCGACACACGTGGTAGGCTACATGAGGAAAACATTATACATTTTGGCAGAAAAAAAGGCATTGTATTGAGCATTTGGGTACAAAAGGAAAAAAGCACAATTTGTGCATATGAGAGAAAACGAATAAAAAAAGGTGTTTCCTTGAAATAAAATCGTTTTTAGTAAGGGTATGGTTTCCCCGGACGGTCAGCAACTTTGAACATCTTTGAGGCATGGAGTCAATGAGGCTATAAATGAAGAGCTGGGGCTGGGGTATTCTGTTCAGAAGAGCTCTTTCGAGTTCTTGGAGAGTTTGTGTGTGTGTGTGTGTGTGTGGGGGGGGGGGGTATGCGGCCAGAAACTTGTCTGCCTAGAATCTTCCAAAAATGCTCTATTGCGTTCATGTCCGAAGACCACGCTGGCCATTCCAGTCGTATGACTCCTTCCTCGAGAAGCAAATCGTCCACCAAGTGAGCACGATGTGACCTGCAATTGTCGTCCTTTAAGATGCAGTCATCTCCAGTTGTTGCAGCGTGAGGGACTGAGGATCTCATCCCTATATCGCTGACTGGTCAGAGATCCATTTTAAATGATATGGAGGTCGGTGTGCCCATCAATGGAGATGCCAGCATAGATCAACACTCCCCCACCTTCAAATCTGACACTTCCTTGCACGAACACAGGATTGTTTCTAGTGCCACGTTCCCTCCAGATGAAAATACGCCGGGGTGCGGAAATGCAATGAAAGATTTATCAAAAATCTGCATTTCTTTCGAAGGAAATAAAAGTAGTTTTTATAAACAGATTTTTCGTGGATTTTTTTACTTTTTGTAACTATACCGGAATAATATTTAGAATTTCTGAAAGGGTAGGTTTTTCTTGCGTCTGGCTGTGCAATTTTCGAGTTCTTAGGTCGGGTAGATTTTAAAATACGGCCCTCTTTAAAAAGGCCCAGTACATTTATTGACCTTAGCAACCCTTCATTCCAGCAAACCCTTGGTCTCTCTTCCAGTTGTTAGAAGAAATTGTCTGCGGTTTGATACAAATCTATCTAATCTTTAGTTGAAAACTTTTTCATTCTTTTAGTTGTAGTTTTTAATTAATAACTCAACTAATTATTAGAATTTTAAAATTCTGAGTCTCATGTGCATCATCAGATACATTGGGCTAGTCTCATAAAAATTTTGAGCCTCGTATCTGTCGTGGAATTTTTGCTAGCCATCGCGAAAACACACACACAGAGCGAAACTTGCTTTTATTAATATACTTTTATAAGTATATATGCATATATATATAAATGGGGCATTCTCACAATCTTTTGACTTTCGGAAATAAAAATCTGGTGAAATTAAACTTGCTAAAATAACATTTTAATCTGATAGACGAATGCCTTATGATTCAAAACAAAGAAAAAATGGTCAACAGCGAAATTTTTTTTATTTAACTGAGGTTTAAGTTAAACTTGCGAGTTTAATTTTTCTTACCATTTTACCACTATAACTTTCTATTTTCTTCTAAATTTTTACTTATAATGAATTTGCATAGTACCCACAGGACATTCAAATAAGAAATAATAACAATGTAGTATTTTTAGTACAAAATTTTGGTATAACATTATTTTAAACGGATGTTAAGGGGACGGTGGAGCTTAAAATCCTTAAAAATAATTTTTTTTATTTTTGTAAATTTCAACTTAAATATTATTCAAGGGTACATTATGTACATTATAACATGCATTTATCCCCAAAAAAATTAAAAAAAAAAATTTATTTTTGAGAAAAAAAGGGAATTTTACGTGTCGTCTTAGAAATCTTCGAAACGCACCATGCGTCTTGAAAATCCCCAATATTTTTTATAAAAGTTTGGTTTATATATAGAAATAAAATAGAGCATCGAATTTTATATATTTGAATTTAAAGGTAAAAAAGAAAAAATTCAAAATTTCAAATTTTTTTCGAAAAAATTTCAAAATTTTTCAAAAAAATTTTTTTTTTCAACCTTTAAATTCAAATATGTGAAATTCGATGCTCTATTTTATTTCTATATATAAATCAAACTTTTATAAAAAATATTGGGGATTTTCATTGATATGGAACGCGCAGGGGGCACTTCGAAGATTTCTAAGACGACTCGTAAAATTCCATTTTTTTCTCAAAAATAAATTTTTTTTGTGATAAATGCATGCTATAATGCATATAATGTACCCTTGAATAATATTTAAGATAAAATTTACAAAAAATAAAAAAAAAATTGAAAAAATTTTAAATTTTGAAAATTTTTCGAAAAAATTTCAAATTTTTTCAAATTTTTTTTTTAACTTTTAAATTCAAATATGTAAAATTCGATGCTCTATTTTATTTCTATATATAAACCAAACTTTTATAAAAAATATTGGGGATTTTCATTGATATTGAAGACGCATGGGGCGTTTCGAAGATTTCTAACACGACGCGTAAAATTCCATTTTTTTCTCAAAAATAAATTTTTTTTTTTTGGATAAATGCATGTTATAGTGTATATAATGTACCCTTGAATAATATTTAAGTTGAAATTTACAAAAATAAAAAAAAAATTATTTTTAAGGATTTTAAGCTCCACCGTCCCCTTAAAGAAGGGACGGACGGAAAAATAGGGTATGGTATAGGAAAAAAGGGACAGTAATGAAAAAAAAAAACGGATGGTAAGGATGGGACGGTAAGGAAAATTACCACTATTTTTAGGAAAATCATGTTAAGACTAAGTGATAGTCACAATGTTCATTAATTTTTAGAAACAGTTATTTACATTGGATTAAATTAAAAAAAATTAATTTACCTCGAAAAGTGCACGAATAAAGCTTGGGGACGGTAAGACTACCAATAAAGCCACTATGCTTGAAATTGATATTTAAATGCTCATTTAAATTCTCCAGTAAATTTCCCGTCAAAGAATTTTAGACATTCTTTCTCTAGCATACTTCTGCATGAGAAAAGAACTTGAAAAAAATTCTGTGGCTGCATCTGAAGTGATTTTGTGTATAAGTTTAGCAAGAGGGATGGTAAGGAATCTAAAACCCAGGGACAGATTTCAAAAAACAATATCAAACGTAAAAATGTGTGCAGGTTAATTTTTTGCTACATATTTATATAAAACAATTGTCCCAGTTTTGGAAAAAAATTACAACGAATTACTAACAATTTTATACAGACAGCTCCAAACTTAAAAATCAGCATCAGGGACACGGGACGGTGTAAGAGTTTTCCTGGTATATGGACCCCAAACATCGTCCAAAACTTATTTATATCGTTAATATTGTTATGCAATCACGCAATGGGATGTTCCCCACTATATGAAATACCCCCCCCCCCCCCACAAGAATATGTACAAAAATAAAAATTATTATTCAGGGACTTAAAAGTCGAAAGATTGTGAGAATGCCCCATATAGGTTTTATCTTTGTTACAAGAGATCGTATACAAATTTTAAAAAATGTACCAATTGTCATTTTTAAAACGGTAACATCCACTGCTTAAAGTTTCTTGAATCACGTCAGCCCGAAAAACCCATAGTTTTTACATTTTTTCTTAAATCTGCATAGAGTCATAAAGAATAAAATGTGTTAGGAGTTTATCCCTAAATTTAGAAAAATAAAATTACGTTATTACAAGGAAATGCACTACAGTTATTTAATTAATAATCAGAAAAATTATATATAAAATCTATTTCTAAAATAAACTAACTTAATATAAAGAAATTTTTTATACAACTTTTTCGGTTACTTTCTAAGATAAACTTTTTTTTGGATGCACATGATGACAGAATTAGATCGTTGAAAGGTAAAATGTTTCTCTATCCCAAAAATTAATGATCGTGACGAGCTGTAAATTGACATAACAATGACATGTTTTTGATGATGCTGATTCTTTTAATGCAAAAATTAATGTAGACCATAATCTATGATTTTTAATATGAATTTATTAAGAATTTTGACAAGTAAAAATATGATTTTAAATTAAAAAAATACATGCATTATGTTTGGATTCATTCATTGTATCGCATTAAAAAATAAACATTTCAATCGGCTGATTTTTCGGAAAGATATATATTAAAGTTAGTCGCGTGGATTTAACATTAGCATCGTCACATAAAAGGTCCTTTCTATTAATTGTATGAAGATTTAATAAAAATATTTAAACTATATACTTTTGCACGCTGTTTTTTTTTTTAAGAACTCTAATAAAATGTCAGATGTGGTTATTACTATTTGAAACTATGAAAGATAGTATAACGTCTTAGTATAACGTTTAATTCGTAGACGACTCCTTATGATAAAATACATAAAATATCTACTTTTGCTGACTGTTTTTTTTTTCTTTTTTCAAGGAACTCTAATAAAATGTCAAATGTGGTCATTACTATTTGAAACTATGACAGTTAGTATAACTTTTAATATGCATCTTTATGATAAAATACATACAATTATACACGAATTAAAATTCGTTTCTTTTTCTTCTTAGTCTTGTAAAAATTAGATCTGAAGTTATAGGCCATAGCTCGGATTATTTTTTCACGTACTGAACATGGCATTAAAAAAAAAAACTTGTTATCAAATATATATTTTTGTTCCTTTAAATGTTACGTTATTCTAATTTCATGAAACCTAATCTCTGTTTTTGTACAGGAAGATAACCTTAACATTTGCGAAGTTTTTCTAGAATGTAATATTGGGAAATATTAAGGATTAAGATATTAATTTCATATTTTTATGTGCAGATGTGGGTTTGGTACACTTTCTCTTATAAAATAGTTCCGGAAGATCTCTCTCAGAGTACAGCTGAAAGGATCAGGGTCCATAAGCCGCGTTTTTGGTCCATGAAATAGACTAAAATTTAATTATGTTATACTGACTTAATTATTTCACTTTTAATATTAGAAGGTATATATTGTACGATTTTAACAATAGTTTTTGTATTTTATTCGTATTTATATGACTTACACAAGCTCAAATTTCGTATAATTCGTAGTTTTGATGAAAATACGCAATTTCTGCTGTTTTTATTTCAATTATTCATATGAGCGTAATCGTGCAACACTTTTTTCTTGACATACATTATAAAACGCATCAAAATATACAAAATGTGTCAAAATAAAAGTGTTTCAAAGCTGCGGTCATAGTAAAATATTAAAAATAGGGAGTAAATTGGGGTAAAAATAGCAGAAATTGCCCTTTTTTTAAATCAAAACTACGAATTATACGAACTTTGAGCTTGTGTAGGTCGTATAAATCTGAACAAAATACAAAAACTATTGTTAAAATCGTACAATATATTTAGTCTATTTCATGGGCCAAAAACGCGGCTTACGGACCCTGATCCTTTAGTCACTGGTTAGATATCATGGCCATCTTTGTGGTCCATTTAGGTGGAAGGTTTCCCGGAGAGCACCTGTTTTCATTTACTCTAGCAAGGGGGAAGAGGGAAGGAGGTCATGCACCCAATCGATTTTGAAATGTAACCTACATTTTCTTTATATTTTCTGATTTTACAAAAATTGTGATTTATTTCCCATGTAACTTAAATAACTAAACTTTATGAGAAAAAATTAGAATGAGAGAAATTAAAAAAAAAATTATTATAAAAAGTTATTGACTTAGCACAAAAATCTTATCCTCCAAAAAATATTGCTTATCTTTCCTGCCCCTTCCCGCTGGATTTGTTTCTGCCGACATCAATGTTATTCTCAATAATAAAACTTTTACATATATCACCAGGGAACCATTTTTTTTTTTATAAATATGTAATTTAACAAACAAAATAAAAACCTGAAAAAAAATTGCAGTAAATCTTTTTACGTCTACCGCAGTCATGACATACTATTTACACTGCTAAGTGCTGGCAGGTAACAATGTTCGCCTTCATTTTGTGTCTTTAACGACTGAAAAAGAAATTATTTTACCGCTTATGTATGTATTTGGGACGTCTGCGGAGAAACGCAAGGAGAGAGTTACTTACTCTTCATGTACTGAAAGTGAAGATCATGCATCATGCTGGATTAATTCTTGCAGGGTCTTTAGAACTCGACCTTTGATGCCTCGAAGGCTGATTCTATTGTCGACATATAAACATAAATCTTGAGAAATAGCGTTAAATAAAGCTAAGTTATAACTCATATATCACACAAATCCGCAGACATGTGGTCACTTTCGAAAGTTGCCTGTTTACATTTGAATAAAAACTGAAAATTTTAAAATGGAAGCCATAATCTGAATGAATGCTACACATGTCTACAAAGAGAGAGAAAAAAATATATAGCGTTCTTTTAAAATGTCATGTTTAAAAGGATTTTCGTAAGTTTGTTTCAATAAAAATGTATAAAAAAGCACATGCTTATCGGACAAACTTGACGAAATTGCCATTCTATTTGTGTCATTTTAATCATTCACTTTCAACAAAACAATATTTTCAAAGAGTTGAAGCTGAAAAGTTGTTTTATCATTATTAAAAAGTTATCTCATATAACAAGCTGTGAAATAAAATACTCAATTGCGCACTCCCTTACAAATTGGAAATGCATTAACTTGCCAAAGGAAAATTAGTATACGGATAATTCTCAGGAAACATAACATTTTAAAGATCAGAAAATTTTAAAGTTGAAAATGCTTTGAAATGTCTAAGTTAATATTTTTGCGTTTGCTTTAATATATTTCTGTTTAGTCGATGTTTATTATCAAAATAAAAATAATCTGTAAAACTTCATTACCTGGGTTTGTGAGTCATTATCCTGGTATGCACATGCACATGCCAGGACAGTGATTACCTGGAAGATGACACAAGTTCCATGTTTTGTTCATTTTTATGTTTAGCACTGACTGAAACTGCATAAAAAACACCTTTCTTGTGAGTTATATATATTTTAACTAGAGATGGGAACTAGAGTTACTTTTGGTTAACAGGTTGCATCGTTCCACAGTTGTGCAGGCAAGAAGTTCCAACAACAGGTTACATTTGTAACTTATAATTAATCTCTGTGTATGCTGTCAATAGATGTTTTAATTAGAAAGTCTTTAAACAAAATGTTTGAAATAATTTTGGCAAGTAATTATAGACGCTGTTTTCTGTTGAGATGAATCCACATCATTAAAATCAGTTTATGGTTAAAAACTTAATTTTTGTAAGGCAAGAGCTTAACTTTTATGATACTTTGAATTTGATGCATTTTCAGCATTTTCTGGCACTAAAAACACGTTTTTTCCATTTTTGGTGACTAAAACGTTAAAAATTCACAAAATTCTAAGTATCGTAACTCAGTAAGATTTGGTCAAAGAGGAATAAATTTTTACTATTTTACTTGTCAAGTGATGGAGAAACTTTTCTAAATATAACTTACAGGACCCAGGCATTATATGGTAATAGTAATTTCTTAACTATTTTTAACGTAAATCGATTTTTATATGATACAGAACAAAATTTGAAACATTTTTGCAATTGGAAATATACCTCTTAAACTAACGGGTTGGAAATTATCTATTGGTAAATGATAAGCGGAGACACCCTGTATAAAAATAAACATAGTTTTAACAACACGATTTGTAAAAAAAGAGAAATTTGATCCCCGACTTCATTGCAGTCATATCTATCAGCGTACATCCAAAGCGAATATCACAAGAACATGAAAATATTATTTACACACTTTTAATCAAATGCAATTCCACCAAATAAATTTCGCACGTACAAATACGTTTTTGAAATTAATTAGAATGTATTAAATTAAGTGTTCTCATAAATTATACGATGGTATTTTCTTTCCTTTTTTCCGAAAAATATAATCACAGAAATGCCCTCCGCCCCAAACTCCAGTAGTACATATCAATATCCCTTTTAAACATTCAAATTCTAAGAAACCGCAGTGATGGAACAGTGTAGCATCAGAGAATCAATTGACACCACTAAATTTTAATTGTTTCCTTCGTCTTATTTTAGGATAGAATTTGCGAAATTTATTCAAGGCGAAGAGTACTATAAAATTTTTGTGGTGATAATCGCCCAACTGTTGCGCCACTGTTCCATCACTGAAACCGCCAACTAATTATGCCAGCCAATGATTCCTCCCGCAAGAAAAAACTCTATCGACTCAAACGATTTCACACAACCCTATTTATTTATACAACAAATCGAAACATTTTAAAGTTTTATCACTGCGAAGTGTTAAAAAGATTTTTGCTTCGTACTGAACGAATGCAGTTACATTATTAAAACCAACAATAATGATTACATGCATAATATAACTGTCAAGTTATATACGATTGAGAGAAACTGTAACAGTTACAAATATATAAATCCTTCTATATATAAAAAAAAAGTTTTGCTTTGGAAATGGACCAATGAAAATCTGCGTAGATATTCCCGGTAGATCGGCATCCAATTTGAACGCTTAAGCATGGCCTTTCTTCGTTAATATTTAAAAAAAAAACTGTTGCATACAAAAATATGAAAATTGGTAGTATCATAGAGAAATGTTTGATAAACACGCTGATGCAGACAGTTCGAAGTAATCGAAGAATTATTTTAAGAGATATTTAATGCCAAAGTTGGACAAAATCGTTCCATTAAAAAAGTTTTATAGGAGCAAAAACTGTACATAGGAATTTAATCATTTGTAGATCATTTTATGCATCAGAATTTCCCGGTGTGCAGATTGCATTTAGTTTTTTAATTTGACTCATTTTTTGAGGTATTATTTCTATTTTAAATTCAAATTTTCAGCATTTCGAGAGATATTTTTTAGATATTTTAGAAAATTGTATTAATTTAAACTGTTGCCAACTGTATAAACAGCGCAAACAATAACGTTTGCTTCAAATTAAGAATTTATTTTACACGTGACTATTATAAACAGAAAATATAAAAAGCAGGAACTCATTGAAAATTACGTCATAAAAACTATATTGACACGTGAATTTTAAAAGAGAAATAATATTGTAAAATGATAAATTCATTAACATGCGTTAGAAGTCTTAAATAGGAGAATTTACGTCACATTTACGTCACATTACACTTATTACGTAATATGAACAAAAAATAATATTGCAAAACAGTTTAAATTTAAAAATTGCACGAAACATTTATTTCATATTTTAAGATGATTATAATATTTCATTTCTAACAAAAGTATTTTTACGTGAATATTAAAAAGAGAAAGAAAAGTTTGGTGAAAATTACGTCAGATTATAATTGTCAGATTCAAATTATAATTCAATCTTCCGAAATCTTTTTAAAGCCGATCAAATTAGCGTGCTGTTAGAGTCTGCGGTGTCTGAACGGGGGGTTGACGAGCGTAGCTTGTATGGGGCAGGGCCCCCTAGTAATTAAAAAAAAAGCGAAGGGCACTCTGATTGGTTGATTGCGAGGTATGATTCTCAGTTGCTAAGCTCCAAGGAATTGTAGCTCCACACTAGTGTTGCTAGGTGTCCCGCGTAAATCGGAGATCCAAACGCTGTGGACACCAGTATTTTAAAATAATTCTCTTCGTCTTACATAATGGTCGCCTTATATAATAGTAGAATTATCTGCGATTAAATGTGGCGTGATGAACTGTACGAAATTAGTGGTGTCGAACATTTGGAACACTAATTTATGCGGGACATCTGGCAACACTACTCCTCACTCTCATGACAACAGATAGTACTTGAAACCATTTATTGACGTGAAATGATATATTTTTTTTGTGGTTTCGGCTATATATAATTTTGTTTCTGCATTTTTGCTTTGACAATTTCATAAACGTTTAAAATAGGACTTTTTTTTAAATTCGAAAGTACATTTTTAAGCTTTTAAAAAAAATAATACAAAAACAAATTTTAGAAATTTTATTTTCATTATGATTCGAATATGTATTTCTAAAAAAACTGTTTTTGTTCAGCTTTTTTTTATACTTTACAGGTAAACTCGCATTACGCATTCCAAATTTAAAAGGTGCTTTCCGTTAATCTGTTGCTAAATAATAAACTACAAAATAATAACATTGCTATTTATCCTAATACGTTAAATAATGACCATTTCTAATTTTAACTCAATAATACATATTGTAATCCATAATACAATAACAGGACATGAAAAATTTTTTTTGCTCTTTTTTAATCGCAGAAAAATATTTGAAATTCTATGATTAGACGCAGAAGTTACAAATTCTGCGATTGAAATACTAATTAGAAACAGTCTATTGTGAAATACTAGTGCCATACTTCTTGAAAATCCCAAAGAGTGTTCTCACCTGGCAATTAAGCCAGGAAAACCACATAATAAAAAACTGTATATCTTAATTTTCAGTTTATGTAGTTAGCAACGCATATAATTTCTAAATGGTACTCCTGGAAACTTTGTTTTAAACTATCCCAGTGAGAATTTTTGTTCATTAGGTTCAACTGTTGGCATAATAGAAAATTAAATTCTTCAAGCCAGGAAGATGACTTGAATGTTTTGTGACAAAAGTTTTATTTGCAAAAATAGATACACATAAAGGTTTGATTTCTCTTTAGTTTTAAGTGTCTACAAATGTAGTGTAAAGTACTTACTACTTGAAAGAAAAAAGAAAAAAATACTACTATGGCAAACCTGACCTGTGACACGGCAGGGAATTGTGTTTCTTACTTTTAACTTTTTGAGCTCTGATGCGTGAATTTCTTTCCATTTAATTATTTTAATCCCCAAATGTCACAATGAGACGGGAATACCGGAATTTGCGATCAAATTTCTTTGAAAATAAGTAAGTGCATTTATTCGTGTACATAAGAAACAAAAAAAAAAAATGTTTCAAAATACTGGTGCGAATGTGACATTCGGGGATTAAAATTAAGTGGGAAGAAATTCACCGACCAGAGCTTAAAGGGTTTTATCAGGAGTCGCAGCATATAGGACAAATTTTATTGTTCCTACCAGTAACTTTTATCAATAATCTTCATGGTATAGTCCTATTGCATATCTTATTAAAATGTCTCTTGTCGATTACTGATAAAGTGTACTGGTAAGAACAATACAATTTGCCCTATATGCTGCGACCCCTGGTTTTAAAGGAATTATTTCGTATGTTTTCTGTGAATAAATGTAATATTGCACGGTTATATGCTTTTTCTTGAAAAGGCATATTTATGTATAATTTTTCTCGCCCGTCATCCGTGGCTTGCGCAGCTGATATTGAGGCTCCTGATCTGTATATTTATTAGTATATACTAGTGTAAAAGCCCGATAGTCTATCAAAAGCAGTTTGACCAAAATAATTTTAATTATTCTATCAAACAAGGGAAAAAAAGCGAAGTCATATAATTGTCATATTTCTACTTGCGTTTCTACTTGCATTTCTACTTTAAATTTCTACATCGGTAATTTAAATTTTTAGGAAAAATGTTGGTTAAACTGATTTTGATAAGACTCAAGTTTCTAGACCAGTGTATGCAAGAAAACATGCAGATTAGGGCCCCCAAAGTCAGCTGTGAAAATCATATTTATATTTTGACCTTATTTTATATAAACATGTAAACCTATAACTCGTTAATTCATATTTTTTAACCTGTTTTTATTGCATGTAAGATTGCTTGTAGTTTTAAGAAATTGGATTTTTTAAAAATTGATTCCTTTAAACTCATTTTCTTGTATAATAACGTTTTATAACTAATAAATTTTGAAAAGATATTTTGGGGTAAAAAGCCTTTTTGTCAGCTTCTCACCGGGACACCTTGTTATTACATCCGCCTGATAATTATAAATCACCTGGAATTGTAATATTCCAGTAATTTCTGAATACACATAAGAGACTTACTCACCGACCACTTTCCTCTCCTAATGCAGGGTATCCATAAATCATTATTAGTGTTTCCTTACCTCATAATTTTTGATTTAGGAACATGAAATTACATATTCGTAAAGTACAACTCAAAAAGTTTTTTTTTAATAACATAACAAAGTTACATATGCGAAAGTTGCAATTAAAACTCTATTCATCAAATAACGATTATAATCACATAATAATTAATATTAAAATTTTATCAAATTTATCAAAATTTTATTAATGAATTAGGAGAACAAAGATAGATAGTTTCCACCTTTGTGTTTTGATGAATTTGATTATTAAAATATAAATAAACAATTAAATTTAAAAAATCAAAAATCCCGACTGCGTAAAAAGCGAACTAATTAATTATTTCTCATCAATGTGAAACTATTTTTTTTCAATTCCTACTATTAGCTCACACTCTCGCTATATATATCTTGTTCAAATTTTCAATCGTTAATAAAATACTTATTATTCATCCAATCAAGCTCAAATAATTTTTTTTAACTTGCAGTGGATGACACTTGATGTTAATCCAGTTTTTTTTTAAAAATATTAATTCATTAATTAAATTATATTAATTAATTTTCAATAATCGAGAGAGCCTTCTTCTTGATAAAGGTATTTTAAGACCGAGAGAGCCCTCTTCTTGATCAAGGCATTTTAAGCTCCACTCAAGAGGACGAAGAATGGGAGAAAAAACATTGTCTTATTGACCTAAGTAGCAATTGACTTAAAATATTTTTATTATATTACTTACTTATTTTTTTTATTTACTTGTATTGATGACTTTTAATTTGCGTTTAATCGTTAGTTCCTATCTATAAACACTGTTTTGATGAGGTGTATAGATGTCTATGATGGTTAGAGTTGCAGTGAAGCTAGAGATCCTACCTACACAACTTCCAGGTTGTATAATATTTTAACGGAGCTTCTGACTGTAAAATAGTCAATGAAACATTGTCTTCATTTTGAAAGACCTATCCAATAATATGCCACTCAATAGGGTGCGTAAATTTTTTTTTTGTCTCGACCGCCATTTTGTATTTTACGGCCGCCATTTTGAATTTATAAAAACAAAACCTAGCCTATAACCATCGGGCCGTTAAGACGAATCGATAGAGACCTCATTCATTAAAATCCATCCAGCCGTTGGGATGTTTCGAGAGTATAAAGAAATCTACATACACAGATACGCGTGAAACACATAACCCTTCTTTTCAGTCGGGTAAAAACGACACATTTGAATTATAGAAATGAAGATGAAGAATATCAGTCAAACAATATTCACTAAACGTCTAACGAATTCCAACTCTTTTTCCATTCAATATCTCTAAAAAGGCTGATAGATTTTTCATGTTATACGCAATCTCATGCGTAGAAATGCGAACAGTTTTTCATTGCATTCTGTGAATGCTACTAAGGTCATGCGCATGACCTTGCATGATCTTGAAATTAAAATGTTGTAAATACTGGAAAATTATAATTTTCTCTTTTTTAAAGTAAGGAAATGTTACGTAGATCTAGTGTTACCAGGTGTCCCTCACAAAACAGTGCATTAAATGCTCTAGACACCACTAATTTCTTACAGTTTATTTCGCTATCTTTAATCGCAGATAATTTTCCACTGGATAAGGCGAAAAAAATTACTTTTAAATACTGGTGAACAGAACATTGGGAGCCCCGATTTATGGACATCTAGCAACGCTGCGTAGATCGTACATGTTTCTTATTTGAATATAAGCTGAAAAACTTCTTCGTTCTAAATTTTAAAGTTTAATAATACACTGTAAAGAAAAAAAAAAAGAAAAAACGGACTAAAAAACGGAGATTCTACTAGCAATCGAGACGCCAATACTATTTCCGTATTTTAACGGAAATTTCTCCCAATAAATTCCAGAAATCCGTATTTTTACGGAAATTTTTCCCCATAAATTACAGAAAATTTTCCGCTTTTCTGGAATTTATGAGGGAAAATTTCCGTTAAAATACAGAAATAGTACTGGCGTCTCGATTGCCAGTAGAATTTCCGTTTTCTAGTCCCTTTTTTTACAGTGTACATTTTCAGATTAATGCTATTTTCCCTTTACTTGCATGCTTTTTATACTTTGATAATATATTTTTAATTTTTATAGATGCACACATTTTCCTAGCTAGACCAACAAACTGGGTGATAGTTAGAAATATGTATCTTTTCACGTAAGGGACAAAAAATGGGATTTTCAGATTCCAATAAAAATTTTAAGCGGGATATTAGAAAAGTGGGTTTTATAAAGTAATATTCTTACAAATATTGTGCGAACCATGTAAGGTCCATCCCTAGAAAATATAAATTACGTTCGTTTTTCCGAATCTAATGTACAAATGATTGTAGCTGTTCCGAAACTGTTAATTTGTCTGGAAGGAAACAATAGGTCGTTTAAAAGTTATCAGGCTCATTTACATAGAATAGAAATTTGGACAAATGAGTCATTGTGCTCTTCAATTGGGCGCCTCAATGTGATGATTTCTAACAATTGTCCCATTTAATGCAATTCCACACGAGTGCTTCATATTCTATTATTTATATCAATTTCTTTGAGTTTCAGTTACACGATTTAAGCATGAACATTATCCAAAAAATGAAAGACGCTTCAAATTAGTAAGGGATTTTTTTTTTTCACAAAGACATCTCAAAAAATATTTTCCCTCTCTCGCCAAAGCGAATCTTTCTAAAATATTCGCGAACTCAATTTCATTTCTGTGTTTCTGAAATTTTAAGAATTTCCCTGAAAATTTCCCGAACATTACAGCAAAAGTGCTTAAGATTCGAATAGCGTTCTACATATCCTCCTATAAATTCGACTATCTTGTGTACACCCGATTAATACCGATTGATGATCTTTATTTCATCATTGTCCAATCCTGAAAACGCCAACATTGATGTCATTTTCTAAACGATTTACTACATTTATAGGAAAATGAAAAACACTATTTGATTTCTTATAGGATGAATTACAATAGCTAAAAATTTTATGACTTTCCTAATAAAAATGATTTTGTGGATGTATCAGAAAGTAGTGAGTTTAGATTTGAAAACAGCCTTAATTCGAAAGGTTAATTAATTTTTATGCAAAAATGCATCCATTCAACTAAATTCTAAAGGTTTTAAATTAACTTATCTGTTAATTTTAAACTTTATCATTATTTTCTTCTTATAGTATAGGTACTTATAAAGGTATCACCTTATCATAGTACAACCCTTTTTACAGTAGGTACTTACACAGGTATTACTTATCATTCGACCCTTTTTATTCATAGACACAGTGATCTTAAGTCATTGTACCAAAACACATTCGAAAGTGTTCACTGCATAAAACATTGTTGCGATCGTGAAAAATCTTAATATAGCGAATATGCATTTCTTAGATTTCATTATGAATCACTGCAATGAATTGAACACAGATAAATATTCTATTTATTGACCAATGAACCCGTGTGAGGATTTCGGCGGGCAATCTTTGAGATTATTTGCTGATACGTTTTTAATTAATTTTCAATTAAAATGGAAATTTTTAATCAAACAACATGTTTTAACGGAATGTGAGTGTATAATGTCAAAAGACTGTTCTAAAACCTTTTGTGTGATATCTCGTTCACCTATGTGCGTTTTTTACGTGCATAATGAAGGAATTTTGACATCAGAAATAATAGATATGATGATTTGTCACACATTCCTACAACAAAAGAAATCATTCACCATTATAATTTTTAAACGTTAATGACTTTTATATTATCATTTTTAAATGTTTCGGTCTATAACTTTTACATTATAAATTTTAAACGTTTAAAATTTTGTGAGTAACCGAAAAAAATAATTCTCAAAATATTTATTGAATAAATCAGTAAATGATAAATATCACCATAACTCCCCAACTGAACATCCGGCCATATATCACTGCAGGCTATGACTTATTTATTACTCTACACACATTGCATGACAGGCAAGATAAGAGCAACACGAAATACAAAGCATTAGGATTTCAGGACACATCGCTTTTATTTATGAGAATGTTTGCCAGCCAACATGCCATGTGAATTTGTATTAGTGGAATCTGATTCTCAAATTTCCCATAAAGCTATTATTTTGGATTGTATGGATGCAGACTTAAAAAAAGTAATTTAGTAGATTAGAAAAAAAAAATGTTCAAGGACTAAATTAAAACAAAATATTCAATAAAATCTTCATATGACGTCTGGCATTACTGAAGTATGAATGTAGCACTGCATTTGCCCAAAGATCTTTTAATTTATCGCAGCCCTATCTGGGGTCAATTTCCTTGACCGCTCTGCATCAGGATGAAGGTCAGCAAGGTGTGCTATAAAGCTATGATGCGCTTAATAACTCGTTATTGACTTGGTGTGCTGAAATTTACATCAGTCAAAGCCCCAAAATATCTAACAAGAGAAATATAACTGCACTTTCGAAAAGCGTTTCTGTTTACTTTTATTTTTGTTTTGCCTCCTCAAAACAAAATTTCAGGCCTTAAATGGTATTTAAGTAAACATGTATTAAAACAAAATAAAGATGCTTCCCACGCATGAAATACATTATGGCTTAGTGAAAATTAAGTATATTTTTGTTTTGACGAAATTACAGGTGTTAATTTCAGTAAAGTGCTTTTAATATTAAATTACTCAAAATATTTTGTACATTAAGGCTTTTATCCTCCAACATTTCTGCTGATATCCATAATTTATTATGTCAAATATAAGGATGTGAAATTGATAGTTTTTCCTACCGGACATATCCGGCGAGCGATGTTGATTTTTAGGGTGAAGAAGGTTGGTGAGTAGGGTAAATTTCATTAAAAGAAATTGCCAAGTAGCCTCATGTTATTTTTTTTTTGTCTGTATAATTAGAATTCTTTATAAATGCTTTATAATCATAATTGTTAGCCCTAATCTTATTATTAGTGTTCATATTATTAATAAATAATTATTTAAAATAACATAAAGCATCTGAAATAGCTTTATTTAAAGAAATTCTTATACGAAATCTGATTTTAGAATAATCACTGTTCGCTGCTTTAGCCGCTGAACACCCCCGTGATAATTTTTAAACGCGTAGATGTAAAAGGGAAAACAGAACTAAATATTGTCTTCATGAGGTTAAGGGCGGCCGAACCTACCGACGAAACAAATTTAGTTCCTTTAAGTTATTTTAAAATAATAAATTTTATTATTTTTTTAAAGATCAGAGAAAAGGGAAGTTTAGATAATTTATTTGAACTGCTAACAAATTTGAAAATCCAGGGAGGGATAATTGCTCTCTCCAGCACCCTCTTGCGTGGAAAAAAAAAAGTACAAATACGAAATAGGAATGCTTCTTTTCGCAAAATTGCATCGTGGCTCAATGAAATGTAGCTGTGGTTTTTATTTCAGCAAAATTCCATGTGCACAATTCCGTCTTTACGGGTCAGAGAGGCAATGACCCGGTGCCTCAATTTAGTCAGATGTCCCGCATTAGTAAAACCTGGATTAATTGTTTTTCATTAACTTTAAAAATATTTAAACCACAGGGGAATGTTTAAGAAAATTGTAATGAGCAGTAGTAACTTTTTTTTATTACTGTTATCAGTACATTAGTAATAACTTAAAAATATTTACTCGTAATCAGGGTAAGTATTGCATTTTTCCATTACTGAGCAACTAATTCATTTAGTGATAATTTTGCTGCAGTCGATAACAATGAAACATGAAAAACACAAGCACACAATAGGTTAAAGGCATCAGTTTTCAATTTCGACGGGTTGAGCACTAAATCACATTATTTTACTCATATTTCTATAGATATTTGAAATAGAAATCCATATTTTCTTTTCCTTTATCAAGCAGAGTACCATTTAACAAGGACTTTCCGAAAATTCTGAAAATCTTGATTCAGAGTTTAAAAAAAATTAGATTTTTCAAAAGCCTATTTGAAACATAGTTGAAACAGTCAGAAAGTGAAAAAGTCAGTATTTAACAGGGTAAAGATAACCAGCAGTTTAAATAGCAAATAAAATCCCAAAACTGGTACACAATTATCAAACAAATAATTAAAAAAAATTATCTTTTATTTTAAATAAAATTAGGGAGAAAAATTCTGTTCTTTAGCAGACAAGGATGAAATACACTTCCCAGATACCCATAAAATAAGGCAAAGTTTATCCATCCCGTTTCCAGTCTTCCTATATCCCGCGTTTGACAGATGCATCCATTGAGTACATAAAGACAGCCATGTAGATATTGTTTTAATTGTTATAAATTGTTATATTGTTGTGGGAAGTATACGTCTCACTTAATTTTAATTACCAAATGCCACAATGGCACCAGAATTTTTAAAGAAATTTTTGCATTTGTAATATACAGTAGGGTGCCGATTATCGGAACTCCAATTAACCGAACTTCCAATAATCCGAACAGCCTATTTCTCTCAAAAACTTTTCTAAACCGAACTTCTAGTTATCCGAACAGCCTATTTCTCCCAAATTTTTTTTAAACTGAATTTCCCAATCATCCATTGGCTTGGAATAAAATTTTAAATAAAGAAAAAACTGATAGTGGCTCAGAAAATGAGGAATGTAAAACAATAAAGGGGAAGAATCCTAAGCTATGAAGAAAAGGAAATTCACGAGTGGTTAAATAGTGACGTACATGACCCTGGATATCATATTTTAAATGATGATGAGATTGTGGATGAGATTCAAGATGAAAAAGAAATTGAGGGAAATGATAACAAATGCCCTGAAAATGACCCAGGTCCATCACATAACGAAACATTTGAGTTTTTGGAAACAGGTATGAAATGGCTCGAACGGCAGAAGAACGTTGATTTAACGTATTTAAGAAGAATTAGAGATATAGCAGCATTGAAAATGTCTTCGTTGAAGCAAGCAACAATCAAAAGCTTTATTGCTTAAATTATAATCTCTGGAATTCAAAAAATGATAAAAAGAGAGAAAAAAAAACAATTTTTAAACACGCCAGCACTAACTGGTACTGCCAGCCCTAAGCTTAGATAACGTGTGAAGATTTTAGTATAGTCAGAAACATCCTTTAAATTGTCTGCCCAATTATCCGAACTTTTGCTTATCCGAACTAGGGTCTGTCCCGACTTGTTCGGATAATTGGCGCTCTACTGTACTCGAAGAAAAAGCTTTTACTTATTTTGAAACAAATTTGTTCTTAAAACCTGGTGTAATTTAAGCATTTCAAAATTTTAGCAACTGAAGTAATTTGCCCTAGAAAGGGTTAAGTAAGGTGCTTTATTTTCCTTATATTAATGTATCTGCCAACCTTCTTGTTCCTTTCAAGTCAAATAAAGATTTTTGGAACCAGAAAATATATCCGGTAAAAATGTTTGGTTTCTGTATGTTACTTATTTGATTAGATTTATGAAATAAAATTTCTGGTTCAAAATATGTTTATCTGACCTGAAAAAAAAAAGAAAACAAATGGCAGGCAGCTGTGTATTAATTAAAATATTTAGCCAGTTAAAAGAATGGTGTAGATTCAAGGTAAGAAATATGGGCAATATCTGATAGAATCCTCTTATGTTAAAAAATCTGTGGATGGTGGAAACATATCACAATGTCAAACATCTAAAAATATTATGAGAAATGTGTTTTAGAAGTCGATATCCTCTCATGCCTCAAATATTACATAGATTTGGGGTTCAAAAATTGTATTGAAAGGACTAATTACTCCCTAAGGTAAATTGTAAATGGTTATATGATTTCTGGCAATTTTACGACTGAACAAAACCAAAATTCAATTCAGCATTGTAGGAAATGCTACTTCCAATTGACTTACAAAGACTGCTGACTTATATTTTTCCCTAACCACTGTAATTTTGCATATCAATGTAAGAAATAATTCATTTCCATGTATAATGAATAGATGTTGCCGTCAAATGCGCGGAAAAAGGCTCAAAATCCATAATACTTGCTTCGAATTCTTAAACTGTTAAACATTGATACACTATATTAACATAGCTGCCAACCTTCTTGTCTCTTTCAAGTCAAATAAAGATTTTTGGAAAGAGAAAATATAGGGGAGACTGGGGAGGGTTCACCACAGGGGAGGCTTGAACCAACCTTCAGTTTTTATACTTAAGGATGTTCTCAAATCCAAGAGGGCACTTTATAACATAAATTTTAATTTATTTTTGTTTGGAAATGCATGAAACTAGCAGGTGTTGTTTTTCAGAAACTATGTAATCGAGTTTTTTTTTTTCCGTTTTCTTGCAAACGCAATAGATCTTTCAGAAAATAGTGTCAAAGTGGGCGTTTTAAGCCGAATTTCCCCGCGAAAGTAGAATAGCCACTCAAGAAAGGGCGAAAAAAAGCGGTCTATAACAAGAATTTGCTACGCGCATATACCATGTTTTTGAATAAAATATATTATGTTTTTTTTTGTACGAATGAAGGCTTCTTTAAGGAAAATAATACATAAGAAATTCTTGTTTAAAAATGCCTCTTGCGATTTATAAATGATTGAAAATCACCAAAGATTAGGGGAGGTGGGGGATGAATGGGACATTTTCACAAAAATATTTTTTTATATTTTTTTATTTAAGTTACTATCAATATTATATATCACATTTCATACATTAGGTATTTGGCAACATATATGAACAATATTTATTCTAGATTATGATTTATTCATAAAAATATGAAATCATAAAAAACGTTCCTCCCTGTCCCAATCATCCCCACAGCAGGGATGAATGGGACACTAATAGGGATGGATGGGACACAAAGATTTTCCTCCCTGTATTCAATTTTACCAAATTAAAATTTATAATTATAACCTTACATGAAAATTATATTTGTAATATATGATTTTACGGCACGAATCGATATGTTTTTTTTCTCAATAACTTCTTTTATTGCAGTTTAACTTTTAATGCGGACTTCGGCTATCAACCTGTTCTTTTTTTCCACTTATGAGGCATTTTAGATTTGAAATGAAAGTGCAAAATGTCTTTTAAATATAGCATAGCTAATAATTTTCAATCATAACTTATTAATTAATATTAATTAAATGTATCGTAGAAACATGCAGAACGGAAATTATTGTGTCGATCGGAAAGTCATGTCGTGTTGGGAAAATCAATTCGTACCGGAAAATTCTGCCCGATAATTATTAGACATTAGATATCGGAATCAATGTCTAATAATTAAATGATTGAATTTTTCGGTACGAATTGATTTTCCCAACACGACCCGACTTTCCGATTGAACCCAATATGTTAGGGGTGGGGATTTATTTGTGCAACATTTCAAAATTCAATATAATTTCCCCCATTTGATCAATACACATATACTATTTTTATCAATTTTATCTATTTTGATTAAGTTTTAGTACCAATTTTTCGATAATCCATTAATAATTATTACAATACAATAAGTAACACTCAGAAATTTTAAACAATAACAACTCATATAATACTATTTAATACTATTAATTGACGTAAATTATTGATTTATCATCCTATATAATACTATTTAATTAATAAATAAAATTTTCAACATCTCTAGGGAGGAGTGAGAATGTCCCATTCATCCCCATTTTAAATGCCCCAATCATCCCCATGTTGCATAATATCCCTTCTCAGCCATTTTACCTCAAAAATTATTTTGTCACAATGGTTACTATTCATTCATTTTAATTATTGATATTGAACCTTAAAATAAATAACTACAACATAGCTTAATTTTTTATATTGTATAAGATATTTCACATCTTCAAATGTAAAAAAAAAACTTACTTTTAAGCAGAGATTTCAGAAAATGCAACTTTGAAGGAAAATGAAAACAGCAATGTGGTCCTACTTTTAGTTCTGAAGCACACTGTGGTAGAGGTATATGGGGTTAGGAAGCAATTTAAAATAAATGTTTATTGCCTGAAATATTGAGAATGTCCCATCCATCCCTTGTCCCATACATCCCCTAGCTCCCCTACTTTAGTTTAAGTTCAGATTCTAAAATTACACGTATTCATTTTATATATATATCAGTTATTGCTAAAATTATATATTATATTCTCCATATTGATAAGCTTACTCAATTTCTTCCCCCTAATATTGCGTTCGTTAGTTGTAATGTTGATCATAATTCTTTGTTTTACATACTATCCATTTTCATTAAAAATAAAATCATTAATGAGCTTGAAAAATCAGGAAACGGATGGAAGAACTAGAAATTTTGAACAATAAATAAATAAATGAAAGTAAAACCTATTTCAAGGGTTTGACTTTAGAGTTTGACCAAGGGTTTGAACCAACTTTAAGGGAAATATAGATAATTTATGAAAGAAACAAATTGAGCAAATATTTATTTATGTTAACAATTGAAATTTTTTAAATTTTACTCATCTTCAAAATCCAACATCCTCTTAAGACTTATATCCTCCAACATTTCTGTCGACACATAGTGTCGTCACAAATATTGTGTGCCCCGAGGCTAACGAAAAAGACAGGCTACTGCGGTGCATCCCAAGTGTCTTTTTTACAGACCGCTAGAGTGACGTGTTGCTCTTTTCGTACATCAGCATTGGTGCATTCGAGCATCACGTGACTCCAGTGGTCTATAAAAAAAGATACGTGGAATGCACCGCGTAGCCTGTCTTTTCGTTAGCCTCGGTTTGTTCAAAGTGACGATGCAGGACAAAATGAAATTTCCAACCATAAAAGTTAAAATAAAAAATTTCTGTATTTGAAGAAAACAACAGTCAGTATCAGTCAATCAAAGAGTCTGCGGGAAATCCATTGCAATCATGTGACCAAGGTCTTGATGAAATTAACTTCATGATTAATATATATATATATATATATTTGTTTAACACAGAAGTAGATGCTGAAAGACTGAATAATAAAGCAGAATAAATTTTAAACTGCTTAACCCTTAAATGCGTGATTTTTTATTTTGTTTCGAAAAAATTATATATGATTCTCTGAAAGGTTTATTACACAGGAAAAATAATGATAAAAATCAGAGATACATTTTTCACATAATACGTCAATTTTTTCTTCTGTTGCACATCTGCAAGATAAGTAAAAACTACTGTCGTGTGGCTGTTTTACGCTAAAATATTGCAAATTAGTAAATATTTTAATAAGCATGTCTCCAAATTCCTTATTTTATATAATTATCTATTTTATAAAACTTAACTTTTAACCCTTTAATTCCCATGATAGAATACTTCCTAGAAATTACGTAGTTCAAAGAATTTGTCTTTACACCAGAAAGTTTCAATTGTTAATTTCGCTTTATTTAAATACGGAATGTCTGTTATTAATTAAATCAGATATTGATATTTTAATTTTCTGGTGTGAATTAGGTATATACTAATAAAGAAAATCTATTAAATTCAAAACACTGTTGTTTGCATATATGCAAAGCACTAAAGGGTTAATTTAGACGAATGCATATTAAATTTACTTTATCCTTAAAGCTAGTAGTTAGCACACAATTACGTTTTGCGCAGTAAAAAAGCAACATAATCTTTGTTCCTAATTTTTTATAAACCATCTGAGATAAACGCTTATTAATAAACAACAACAGCAACAAAAATTTACAATATATTCCTTATTTTCATGAAAGTATCATGATGCAATTATAAGTATGCAACAGTTTTGTAAATATTAAAATGAAATTTAAAAAAGTTTCACGATCAATTTTATTCTCTTCCAAACGTGATAATTAGTACACAGTTTCAAAACGGAAGAAACTCATAAGTTGTTTTACAATTATTTTCTACAGTTTGAGAATAAAAACCTATTATAAAAAAAATTAAACTTATATCTTTGTACAATAGCGCCAATAGAATGAATGTAGAATGACTTCAATACATTCAATGTAGTTAAAAATTCGCGGTTATCAAAGATTAATATGGCGTTAAGTTCTTTTATTATAATAATTGTATTTTCAACCGTCCTTGTCTGTTATTCATTGCGACGCAACTCAAATTTTGTTGAAAGTTTCTTTTATCCCATTTCTAAACTCAGAATAAAGCAACGTAATTATCTATTGTGTGAAAAGATTTTCTTTTCTTTTCTTTTTTTTATAAAGTGGCTCTAGATTATATGAAAATGTATAAATAATCAAAAAGAATGACTGTATTTATTTGTATGTGTTATAATGCGTATGCTAGAAAAAATGAAAAGATAAAATAAAAATAAACCAAATCTACACGTATATCCAGATATGAAAGGGCATGTCGACACGATTTTTTAAAACACATCGAAAAAAAAGTCAGAGCTTTTTCATTCGATCTGTAAATGTAGTCTTTATACAATAATGCATTCTTATCTCATGACTCTGAAGTAGAAGCTTCGATTTTAACTATATAGGTAGGATTGGGTATAGAACTTTTTGCTGTAATTTAAATGTTAATACAACATCAATTATACGAGCCAACGTTAAATTTATCATTTAGAATCGTGAATTTGCATACCGCGCTAGGTTTTTTGATTAAAAAGAAGTGATTCTTGAGGATTAAATTTCACATAAAGAATAATTCTTTATTATAATTTTTAGATATTACCAAAATGCAAAAATGACATGATATTTTGAAATTAATATGTGCGCAACGTAAGCTAGAAGCATACTGATAGAAATTTAGTTAAATAACAATTACACTGACCTTACACCTGTGATGCAAACTTTTATCGCAAAAATATTAATAGGCTAAAACTGCTTTTCATACATATATTAGATATTTATTATTCTCAGTAATAGCTTCCGCTATTACCATTTGAAGGACAAAGATCTTATCTATATGAATATCTTTAAATTTAAAATAATATGATGTTTAGTTTCATCAAAACATTATTGTTGTATCCTTGAAACGACGCCTCCGTCTATTAGATTAGTGAAACTATTCCAGAGCTTAACATTTGACCCTACTCAATGCAATAACAGCTGCAGACATAATGTTCCAAACTGGTGTAATAGCTGTTATTCCCAAAAAACAACAGCGGCTGTGAAATGGAAATAGGTCACAAACAATTAACTTTTACTAAATCAACAATCAAAGAGAATGTAAAATAGAAAATGTTGCCCATCTAAAACTTTCACCTGACCCCATCAGCTCATAAAAGCTCACCCAATAGTCAAAT
Source organism: Maratus speciosus (assembly GCA_963932465.1). Lineage (NCBI taxonomy): Eukaryota > Metazoa > Arthropoda > Arachnida > Araneae > Salticidae > Maratus > Maratus speciosus. Next base: position 472,615,714 of record OZ010788.1, on the reverse strand, counting down.
CACTAAGACTTCAACATTTTTTTTTTTTTGCGGAGCCTGATGGAAGATTAAGGATTGTTTTATGAAGAAACGATGTGGCTAAATTGCAGACTTTCCCCATGGGTTTGACATAAATCTTAAGATAATAGAGATTTTACTTTTTTTTTTCACGCATGTCAGGTATTTAAGAGGATAAAATAGCGAGAAGAGGCTTCTGTTTATTAGATAAATTACGTGACATATGACATCTAGAAGAAATTTACTGCTGTAGCGTTCCACTCATCTGCGAAGAAATATTTGTTCTTTAAAGTGAAGGGTGTTTCTTACGTATTTTCGTATACAGAGTTTAATACAAAGTACTCAAAAACTTTCATCTTGTACAAATTCGGTACAAATCGAGAATTTTTGTCTGGTTAGTAAATTATAATCATAAAGACATCAGAATTTCCAACTGATAAATTATAAATTTAGTCATAAAGACACCAGATGGCAATCAACACGATAGCAGACTACTGTTGGTTGCTGCTTACAGAGTCTGACTAATGTAAGGGCATACGTAGAAGCAACCTCGCCCCTCCCCATTTGAGAGGCCCCCTATAGGCGTACTCAGGATTTTTGTTAAGAGGTTGCCAAAGAGTTAAAATTGTCAAAAGTCGCCGAAATTCTTATATTTTCAAGGATTTAGGAAGAAAGTGCGGCCTTCTCTTTCCACTCCCTGCATTCCTTACCCCATGGCCTCTTTTAATTTCATGCAAATGCTGCTGCACCCTATTTAAAAAAATTGAACTATTTATGATAACATTATAAAATTTTATACAAAAGTACTTTAGTACATAAGGAATGCAGTAACAGCAGAACAAGAGTTGAAATTTGTTGCTATTAGTTTAAATTATTTTTGCCTGCACTTGCTTGTCCATGTTATGGAATCTGCCAAATGCATGTTGATAAAACACAAAGATGAAATTTTATACTTGGTAGCAATTTTTATTATATAACAAATAGTCAAGGGTGTCTGAAAGACCCGTATTAACACTTCAAAGGCTTAGATGATCCCTTATATTTCTATAAAAGAAAAGAAAAGAAAAAGTGTACACTGTTAAAAATTTGCAGCATTGTGGCAGGTCCTTTGACCGTTTTTTCCGAAAACGGTAAAACAACCGTAATTTTAACACTATTCTGACCATATTATTGGCCATTTTATGAACAGAATATAGTTAAATTATGGTTACGAAACCGTTTTTTTCAAAAAACGGTCGAATGACCTGCCAGAATGCTGCAAAATTTTTAACAATGTATTCTATTATCTCTTAAAGTTGTAACCATCTTTCTTGTGATAATCTTACCTGGTATGAAATTTATGTGTACATACAATAGGTATGAATCTTTGCACAAATCACTTCATCATAATTCACGAGCTATTTTTATGGATAGATAGAAGGAACCCCCAGAATTATGTTTGTACCGGACATCTAGGTAGTCAAAGTCGGGCGGCGGATGCATTGCATTGGAAGCGGCCGCAAACAGTGTATAGCACAAAACTACTAAACAGAGTTTCGAGGAATAGAAAAACTTTATAATGATTTTTGCTAGGTCAGCTAATGACAGAGTAATAAATAAGATATAATGTGCAGTTTATTTTTAAACGTTTTTATTTTCATAAATTGCTTTGACTCTGGCAGATCCTTTATGTGATTTTTCTATATATATATATTTCCTTTGTGTCCCAGATCATAAGGATTTTGAAGCATAATTTTTCTAGTATAGTCTTGGGTAATGCACTTGATTTGTGAAGATAAAGTGTTTCAGTATGTTAAACTCGCCATGAATCTCTTGAAAATATTACATAAATCACTCAAAAACAGAAATAAACTGTTTGAAGCGAATATCATGTATCATATTTGAGAAAATCCTTTTTTGCTAACATAAAAACCAAATAGACTGAAAAATAAAGGATACTATCCATTATCTGCAGCTTTAACCTCATACTATCAGCTCATAAAAACTCACCAATAATCAAATAACCAAGACTTCATCATTTTGTTTCAGAGCTTGATGTAAGGTTATGAATTGTTTTATAAAGAAGCGATGCGGCAAAACTGCAGACTTCCACATGGGTTTGGCATAAATCTTAAGACAAGAAAGATTTTAGTTCTTTTCTTTTTCACGCATGTCATGTAGTGAAGAGAATGAAATAGTGCGAAGAGGCTTCTGTTTATTAGATAAATTATGTGGTATATCACACCTTGATGTAATTTATTAATGTACTATTATCTACCGTTGTGCACTTTTTATTTATTATTTTGTTTTCACATATTTGTGATCTACCCAGTTTTGTTGCTTTGCAGACATTTCTTCATAATTAGCTAATATAGATGTCTGTCAACTCGCAAGTAATATTTCTAGTAGCCAGATCATAAAGATCTTGAATTACATTTCTTTTGATACACTTGTTTTGAGAAGAAAAATGTGTTTAATTAAAATGATTTTATAACAAACATATTACATAAATCTTTTCAAAACAGAGATAAAATTTTTCGAAAGAAGTTTCATATACAATATTTTAGAAAATAACACATGATCCATCTAAATTTTGAATTTTTTAGGGTTCCGTACTTAAAAAGTAAAAACGGAACCATTATAAGATCACTCCTGTGTCTGTCCGTCTGTCTCTCTGTCTGTCTGTCACAGACATTTTACTCGCAAACTATGGAACGAAGAAAGTTCAAATTCCGGGAAGTAATAAAGACCACTGACCCACATATTTTCAGATTAATAAATATTCATAAATATATTTAATAAAAAAGTAGAGGGGCTAATTATGCTACATGAAAAAAAAATATACCTTTGTATATCATGTGGGGTATCCTGTGAAAGCTTTTGTAACGCTGAACTCAAAAATACATTCCTTTTAATTTTAGGTATTATATTTTCAAAGATATTGTTGAAAATGTAGCGGAAAAATATGCCCCCCCCCCATCTAATTCCGAATCTACTGAAACTAAAATTATGAAAAAAATAGAGGTAGTAGCCGTTAATATAAATCTTGCAGGAAAATTATAGCGATTACCCTAGGTCACATAGTTTTTGAGTAATTAGAATTTTTCTGTTATACACAAATCTCGATTTACGGGCATTCAGAAAAATTGTTGAGCATCGCTGAATATACCTATCGTTGCAGAAGAATAAAAGCATTGTTAATAATGATTTTCGAAAAAAGTCATCGGTAATTAGCCGATATATTAACCCTTAAAGGTACGGTCAGTTTGGACATACACAAGGACAGGGGCTGCGTACTCTATGCGTAGTTAACAACTTTTAATGATATATATGTGTAATGTAATGTCCAGTAACAGTATAAAAGCAATAAACGTCAAATTGTTAAAAACATACTAATTTAAGGGGTCTTGGGACCCTAAAAAGTGGAAAAAATGAAAAAAAGACCATTTTCAACATTTAATGGCTTACAATGTATATGATTTTAAAACACAATTTTAATTGGGATGAAAGATATAAGTATGTTCTTTCGTTTCATGTATTTAAAAAATTGCAAGATACAGAATTAGTATTTATAGGGGGCTCGAAACTGTTAGACATTTGTCGAACAAAAAATTGGCATAACAGTTTACGCGCAGGATTACAAAATAAATATTGCAACTAGAATGAAAATTTGGTGCTTACTTATACTTCAGATTGTAATAATTTTCCTGAACTTAAATAAATTTGTATTTAAAGCATTTTTATATTTTTAATGCAATGTTGCATTTAGCTAATACAAAATTTTGAAAATTTCAACAGTAAAATCACCTGGAAAATATTTTTTGGAGCAATAAAAAGGAAATTTTAGTTTCAGTTTATACAGACTAACATGAAATATATGTTTTGAAAATTTCCTGAAAAAATATTCAGAAGTTAATCAGAATGCGCGTTATGCCCCAAAAACGCCATTTGGAAAATAATTAATTTAAAGTTTCGGAAACGCCGCTTCAGCTATTGAGCGGGTATAAATCTAAAAGCCAAAACTTCTGTTCTAATGGGAATTTCAAGGAAACAATTATATCAAAATATTCAGAAAAGAAAGGAGTTTAACATCTAAAAAAATTAAAATTTCTTAAATTTTGAAGCTTTAAGAGTCCTGCGACCACTTAATCCTTTCCGGCACGGAGTAATTCTATTTATAAACTTATGAAATAATGACACCAGAATTTAGAAACGAATTTATTAGAAAATGCGAACCTGCTTATTTTCACGTACATGATAAAAGGAAAATTTTAATTAAATATTCTTGGTGTCGTTTGTCTGTTTTGGAATTAAAATTAGGTGTCCGTTGTTTAAGGACATCGCCCTCGAAAGATTTAATTAGAATGAATTGCATAAATATTCGCGATAGTTTGCATTGATTGTATCTCGCAATACGCCTCGAGTGACTTTAAAAGTTAATTAAACACCTATCTGGAAAAACGCGGCACTGACCAAGGCGGCGTTGCAATTTTGAGACCTCAATTCGAAGCGCGCTTAGCACAATGCCAAATTTAAACTTTGAACAAAGGTTTTGTTTTAGTTACACTGTAGAAATAAAGGTTATTACTACGCTGAATTTAGTTTCATGAAATGCCAAATGAAGTTTAACTATGCACTGCTTTTATTGTCAGTACCGAATTAAGTTCATCATAAACAGATTAGGATAATATTAAAAAAAGAGTTATACGAATAGCTATATTTGATATTATTTAGGTTCCATATCTCTTTGAACTTTCATGGTATACCCGATTATACTTTTCTAATATATACAGTTATACCCAACCCTACGTTGTATAGTTTTTTTTACAAAGTCTTAGTATTCTTTTAGCAACTTTTTTTTTTTTATATAATACAATTACAAATTCATATATTTATTGTACGGAACCCTCTGTATGCGAGTAATGCTCGCACTTGACCGTTTATTTGTTTTTGGTTACCTTGAAAGTTGTATATCAGAATACATATGAGTAATTCTCACAAAAGTGGCAATTTCGTATCCCAGGATAGGGAATTGACATATTTTTAAAACTGTAGAAAGAAAAGGTAATTTAAACTATCAATATTAATCAGTTACACATATAAACTGTGATTATTCACTTATTGTAAATGAAATATAATATTAAAAATGTTTTTTAAATGCAAATATCATTACCTCGCTATTCACACATGTCGGAAAGAAAATGGTTTCTCTATTATTATGAAAGACATTCTTATAATTAAAAAAAATAAAATTCATAAAAGATACTTATATAAATATTTAGCCACTTAATTACGTTAATATTTTATGCAATGAAGGAAATTAGGACAGTAGTTTTTATTGTTGTTCTTACTAATCGATATCATTTTCTTACATTACTAGAAGTTTGTTCCTATTTACTCAGTAAATAGCAACAAGTGCATCATAAAGATCTAGAATAGTTTGTATAGCAGTAGAGTAATAAAATAGTCTTGTGTTTTGCTCAACAACTTTCTTCAATAGCTAAGACATGGCTTTCAGGTCAAAGTAAGTATTTTAATTACCTACCATTCCCTAATCTAATATAAATTTTAAAAAAGCAAATAAAAGTTCTTTTTCTGTTAATTTATTATTGGAAATCTCTCTCAATCATTTCATCATAATTTTAATGTATGAAGAAATCACCTTATTTATGTATGTACTATAAAATAAAAAAAGACGAATCTAATGAAAAAAAATATATATACAGATTAAAAAACTCAAAAGATTTTAAATTTGAGTAAATATTTTGGGTTAATTTCATTTGGGTTAAAAATTTTCAAAGAAAAAGACTACTTTTCAGAGAATGACCCATATGATATAAACTAAAATTGAGAAGTGAAATTTGTTTATTCTTTGAAATATGTTTGTCTCAGTTTGTTCTTCCCTTTCCACAAAACACTTTTAAGGAACAAAACAACACAAACTAGTCGGATGTGGCAATCCCAAAACTTTCTTCTATATGATACATGTTAATATTTCCTGAAAAATGCAGTATAGCAACGCCACCGGTTAGGCGATTTACACCAAAATCTAATCTACAACAACTTATGTCAACTTCTAGTTGAATTTGAAGTTCGATGAAAATCCGTGCATTAGTTTTTGAGATGGAGCTATTGCGGAAATCGTGACAACTTCTGCATAGCAGTGGCACCTGTTGGGCAATTTACATCAAAAATTTATAATGATCAAGTTATATCAGGAACTAACTGAATCTAAAGTTTGATGAAAATTCATGCATTAGTTCTTGAAATACAGTTATTGCGAAAATCGTGAAAAATGCAGCATATTAGCACCACCTGTTAGGCGATTTATACAAAAAACTAAATAGCACTAATTTATATCAGGGACTAACTGAATCTGAAGTTTTCTGAAAATCAGTGCTTTAGTTCTTGAGATATAGCTATTGTGGAAATCATGAATAAGGCAGTATAGCAGCGCTACCTGCTGGGCGATTTACACCCAAAAGTAATCAGCACCAATTTATATGAAGGACTAAATGAATTTAAAGTTTTATTAAATTCTGCTCATTAGTTCCTGAGATAGAGCGCCTACAAAATTTGTGTCACACACAGACACACACACAGACACACACACAGACAGACGGATAGGCAGACTCACAGACAGACATTTTGTAAAAACATGTTTTTCGAGATCTCTGACTCCTAAACCGTGTAAATTCGTCGAAAATCGGATGAAAAATTTTCATGAATCCGATTTTTTCTTCTTGTAAAGATAGAAGAAAGTAAAAATTAAATGAGGGCTGAACAAAACTTAGTAGGAGTATATTGAAGATGTGAAATATTTGGAGCTAGGGTAGACCATCTTTATATGGAACTGCATGCCATATCATCTTTTCTGATCCAATATGTAATAAGCGAAAATACATCTTTTCATAAGCAATAACTCCTTGATTTAGAATCAAATGATAAGCTAAAAAAACGAGAAAATAATTGAAATTTTAATAATTTTAAATACGAAAGTAATGTTTTAATCAAGAGTTAAAAACGACGTGCGTTTTTGAGACTTTGAAAATTATTTTAGAGTAGATATAATGGTATTTATTAACAACGACTTTTGCGATTCTTTAAACAAAGAGATATTTTTCAGCAATTTTCTTTATAAGAAATTATATTTAAAATGAACGAAAGACGAATCGTTATTCTTTTCCTGTTTTTACCTGACTGCCAAGAAGGGTTATGTGTTTCACGCGTATCTGGATATGTGGATTTCTTTATACCCTCGAAACATCCCAACGGCTGGATGGATTTTAATTAATGAGGTCTCTATCGATTCGTCTTTACTGTCCGATGGTTATAAGCTAGGTTTTGTTTTTATAAATTCAAAATGGCGGCCGTAAAGTACAAAATGGTGGTAGAGACGAAAAAAAAATTACGCACTCTATTGAGTGGCATATCATTGGATAGGTCTTTCAAAATGAAGACGATGTTTCATTGACTATTTTACAGTCAGAAGCTCCGTTTAAATATTACACAACCTGGAAGTTGTGTAGGTAGGATCTCTAACTCTAACCATCATAGACATGTATCACATCATAGATATCATAGACATCTATAGACCATCAAACCAGTGTTTATAGATAGGAAGTAACAATTAAACACAACTTAAAAGTCATCAATGTAAGTAAATAAAAAAATAGGTAAGTAATATAAAAAAATAGTTTCACATAGATGAGAAATATTTAATTAGTTCGCTTTTTACGCAATCGGGTTTTTTGGTTTTTTAAATTTAATTACATAATATTTCGAAAAATAAGAGTACGAAAAACTAAATTTTAAACTAAATTTAATTGCAATTAATTATATATTTTTTTCTAAAATTGAGTAAACGCATTCCCTTTTTTAAGCTATATAGAAAAATAATAACGATAATTTCTATATATAATTTTAATTAATTTTTTTCAATTAATTTTCAGCAGTGAAATTACACTCGAAGTTCGGGAAATACGTGATATACGACATTTGTGAGTGAGAAATGCTAAGCTAGGTATCGTCCTCGCAGTTTAAATGGCAGAGCACTTGAAGTGCTATTCCAAGGGTTCCGGGTTTGATTCCCGGCTTGGACATTTTTCACTCTGTTGGTTCTACGCTTAGTTATCAATGTGATTCACGTATTAAATATTCAATAACAATAATGTCATAAGGAATTTCATTCGTATTTCTGTATATATACGAATATATATTGTACGAATATTTATGAGGTTTTAACTAATTATAACTATTTTAGACTAATAAGAATAATTTTTGATACTGTTAAAATTGAGTTTTAGTCTCTTATTAAATTTTAAACCTTTTTCTATCTAAATGAGAAATGTCTGAACCTAAGATTTAATCAAAGCGTCCACAGATTAAGTTGACATTAAAACTCGTCTTTAGCATGGTCACCACCAAGGGTAGGTCCATTGCCCTTCTCTGGATTTCCAAATTTAAACGAAATTTTCTTTATCTCATATCTTTATCTGAGAAAAAAAGAGTATTATTTATTCATCCAGTGTTAATTAAAATAATTAAATACTAAGAAATAAAATATAAAAATCAGAAGTGTGTAAGAAAGTTGCGCCAGATCCTATGTTTTAGTTATTCAACATTTTTTTTTTAAATCATTCATTTTGCCTGAATTTTGGGACATCTTTCTTGCGTCCAACAGAATACTAATGACCAGAAAACAGGAATTCTGCTTTTTCAGAATTTAGTGTCATCCCCAATGAAAGAATATATATATATATATATATATATATAAATATAGATAACACAAAACATATTTCAGTTTTAAGACTTAAAACACACGCTTTCATTTTATATAAAATGACGTGATTCGTATACTATGAAGAATTCCTCATTTACGATCCAGTCTTAAACAACATCTACTGTAAAGAATTCATATGACATCACTATCGCTGAATAATACACAAATAATAAAAAAACAACAACAAAAAACAAACAAACAAACAAAAAAAAAAACAAAAAAAAAAAAAAACAGATGTCGTCACTCAAGGAACTTGACAAAAAAATCGGCTATCTAATGATGCTTTCATTTGTTCGTAATATAGATAATTAAATTAAATATAGTTAATAATAGCTCCATGTTTTATCAGAAATCATTCATTTATATTTTTTCAAAATAGCACGTATCTTAATTAAATTTTTTTTTCAGTAATTATGGAAAAAGGGCAACAAAAAGATATAATTACTATTTTCCAACTGTTTTTTCTTTACTTTCTACAGAAATGCATTACTTGAGTTGCCAAAATTAAACAAATTGCGCTAAAAACTTAAAAAAAAATAATATCTTAAAAATAAATTGAGATGTAGTTTTTCAACAAATTGCATTAAAAAGTACTTTTTTTTTCTCAAGTGGACGGTATAATAATTGAAAATGTGCGATGCTTAGAGGTTTAAAAAAATTTCATTAAAGTATTTAACAGTACAATGATACATCTGTTTTGTTTTACGGCTGGCTTATACAACGTAACGTTATTTTTTGGAGACGACACTTTAATAGCTGGGAGAAAGAAATAGCATACCGGGTGCTAAAAAGAAATTTGGTGGGATATACCTGCTGAACAGCTGCGTGAAATGTGTGTGTCATTTATTAATCTATTTTTACGTTCATGTGCTAACCCTTTACTCATGAGGTGGGGTGCTTTGCACCCTAGAGAAATTCTATATGTGCTCTATATTTGCAAACAAAATGTTTGTGATATTTAGATGCGTAAATTTATATGTATATGTATGCGCACTTACAGTAATTTTACAGTCGTTTTTATACAAGTAAATAATATACAAAATTCCCATGAAATTTTCTTATTTTAATTCGCTAAATTTTAAGGAGTGCACAAGAAATCAAATTTTGGTGTTACATTCACCCCACCTCACCACTTATGTTATAAAAAAATCACCTCACCACTTAAGAATTAACAAATATCTCAATCGAGGGTCCAGAGGTGGAAAGGGTTTTGACCCCCCCCCCCCCCCCCAAAAAAAAAAAAAAAAGAATTTGTTTAAATTTCCCATTTTAAGAAACGCAGGTTTAAGAACTTTTTAAAAATGAATGCCATTTTAACAAGGCTGTGCATCCTAGGCACATCTATTTCTAAATCCTTTCATTTAATTCTGCCGGGGGCCCATGATCCTCAGCCACAGAAAAATAACCAGTAAGGAATGTATATTCTGCCTTCAATTAAACGTAATTTAATGGTCTAACGGGAACGCAAAATTTCTGTTTACTCAATCAAGCAGTTTTAATTTAGAGAATAAATACTGACAAGCCTTCCTACTGATAAGATTTCCTACTGGCATTTTACAGTAGGATTATAGGAATGAACAGAATCGATATTTTAAATTATATTTTCTTTTCAGGCTATTCTGCTAGTGTTATATAAATTTTCTATTGCATAAGATTCGCTGCCCAAATACCATAGTTTTTGGATGATTTGTTTAAAAGACAATCACACACACAGGAAAAAAAAAAAAACTGCGAAATAAGAAATTTAAAAACAATTCTTTATCTAAGCTGAATAAAACTTTGAAATGTCTTGTTTGGTAAAAAAAATGGAGTGAGTATAAAAGGTCGAAGTAACGGGTGAACAATGCGTCACTCTTGTCGGAAGTCGTACAGTAGTAGCAATTGTCATATACTTTGGCTTGAAAAAAAAAAATAAAGCATTCTTTTTCAAACGCATATTTTCTTAACATTATCATGTTTTTAACCTTTAGATGTACTATTTATTTTTATTTAATTGACTATACAGATGATGATAGCAGTTACTCAAATAATCGGATTGTATCAGTTTTATGTCGCAATCTGTTACCATCCTACAAAAGAAGGTGGTCAATTATGAATGCATTTATTGAAAAAATAAACCCCATTTGATACATAAAAAAAAATCACACGCGTATGTTCGTTGACGAGATTAAAAGTTACACGATTTATTTGAAGTATTATAAAGTTTGGTATTACAAATGTACCATAAATATGATGTTTTAAGGAGGTCCAGAGTGAAAAATTCTCAAAAAATGCATTTTTTTATTGGCTTAAAAAGAAATACTGAGCTTTTAGCGTTAAATACCGCAAACCGCATGCTTTTATCTTCATTAGATCCAGATATATAACACCTTTTGCTTTGAGAAGCGATGCATCAGCCGCTCTCTGACGAGAACTTTAACTCCATTTATCTCAGAATGAATTTTTTCACGATTTGTCAACTTTAAAAGAATATATCTAAAGTTCCTTCTAAGATATATGTATGAAATTTTCAACAGAGATTTTATGCTATATTTCCAACAAATCCGGGGCTGTATTAACTGCAAAGATAAGGTGATAAAAAAGTTTACCATGGTATGAAGCTTTACTATGACTATCTGAACTATGAAATAATACAATATTGAACTTTAAAAATTTTCACAATTTTTTTAATGCAATATTCTTATTATATTAAAACATATTTCGGAAAAAAAAATTTCATAACAAAATCTCTATAAATAAAAAAAATAGAAATTTGAGACACGGACTCCCTTAAGATGAATAAACTTTATTACACATCACAGTTCTTTGCAGTCGTTTTGTAAGTTTAGTTTTTGAAAGAAACATATTGTAGGTACTGACCATTTAATTTTCGTAATTGACGGAAACCTTTTACTTCTCCAAAACAACGTGTAAAAATTCTCTGCTAACTTTTCCTGAATTATAATTCAGGTCTTAATAAGAATGAAAAATCCGTGAAGAATGAATGAAAAAAACCACATGATTTTTGAAAGTTAAGTTTATTTATTTCCTGTTTTTCTTCTTACCCACGGCTTGTAGCAAGAAGTTCTACGATGCGCACGTTTTCTATTTGGGTCAGCACATGAAAATAAAAAGATTCAGATGGCAAAAAAGAAACAAGACACCTGAACATGTGGGAAGTACGCGTTTGTTTCGCGTACTTTATTGACCCCTGTTTTCAGTTCTAAGAAAACAAAGTGGTAATAATTAGAGTGCTTAGCGTTAATGAGATTTTGTGTGTGAATACAAGTGAAGAACCTCGACCTTTCGTAGCACTGCTTTTAAAATGACCAAGCTTACGCAAACGAGAATTTTCTCCTTGCCCATTCGAATATACCTTAGCAATTTTGATCAGTATTGTTAACTACATTTTTCTTTCCAATGTTAAACCTCTAGCACTGTTAAGGGGCCTCACGACTCTTAAAGCTTCAAAATTTTCCAAATTAAAATTTTTTGAGATGTTAAACACCTATATTTTCTGAACATCTTGATATAATTGTTTTCTTGAAATTCCCATTAGAATAGAAGTTATGGCTTTTAGAATTATACCCGCTCAATAGCTGAAGCGGCGTATCCGAAACTTTGAAGTAATTTATCTCCAAATGACGTTTTGGGCATAACGCGCACGCTATCTCAAAAACTTCTGAATATTTTTTCATGAAATTTTAAAACCTATATTTCATGTTAGCCTGTATAAACTAAACCTAAAATTTCATTTTTATTGTTAAAATTTTTTTAGGTAATTATACTATTGAAATTTTTTCAAAATTTTGTATTAGCTAAATACAAACTTGTATTAAAAATATAAAAATGCTTTAAATACAAATTTATTTAGGTTCAGGTTAATTATTGTAGAAGTATAAGTAGGCGCCAAAATTTTCATTCTAGTTGCAATATTTATTTTGTAATCATGCGCGTAAGCTGTTACACCAATTTTCTGCTCGTCAAATGTCTGACTATTTGGAGCCCCCTATCAATGGTAATTCTGTGCATCTTGCAATTTTTTAAAGACATGAAATGAAAGAACATACTCATATCTTTCATCCCAATTAAAATTGTGTTTTAAATTATATAATATCAAATGTTGAAAATGGTCTCTTTTTTTTCATTTTTTCCAATTTTAAGAGTCCCGAGACTCCTTAAAATATCCATGATGCATTTAATCAAATATTTGGGCTGTATTAACTGCAAAGATAAGGAGATAAAAAAGTTTACCATGGTATGAAACTTTACTATGGAATACTATGTGAACTATGAAATAATACAATATTGAACCATAATTTTGTTTCAGGTTACACCATAAATCCATAAACTTGTGTAGGTTGAGCCATTAATTGGTAATTATCCGTCTGATTTATTAATTATCTAGACATTAACTGGCTGAACCACGAATTGGTAAAACGGACTGATAAAATATTGAACGATAAAGTTGATATTATTATCTATTGTTAACAAGGGCTAGTCAGAACATGACCAATATTTAAAGAGAAATCCGACACACTACGAACATCCAAATTCGAAGCGCGGTTGGTTAGGTTAGGTTAGGTTGATTTTTGACGGCCGATTATCTACTCGAGGGATATAGGCCTTAGGGGGAGTGCCCTCCATGGGGGGGGGGGGTCTTTTTAAGGGAACCTAACCCGTATTTACGCAAGGTTTCCCAACGAAGCGCGGTTGGATTTTGACACTTCTTAAGGTCGAATAGACGTATCATTCAACTAATTTCAGCATAGGCATCTTTTTTTTTTTTTTTTTTTTTTTTTGTGCTCACGCGGTGTTTTTCAACTTTATTAGCTTTAGAATGAAACGGACTACATTCTGCAAGAGAAAAAACTTTCCTTCGACTCTATCTAATCTTCTTATCTCCCTTCCATTGTTGAATCGCCTCATCCTTTTGTGAATAAACCACAAACGGTTGGAGAAGAACAGGTGTTAATAGCTTTTCCTAGAAAAGAGTTGAAGGAAGGCAAAACAAGCGTCTAAACACAGCCTTAATCTGCCAGTGTTTTAACCACTAGGCCAGAAGATGGATATTCTCGTACTGTAAAGCAGCACCTTGACAGTAATAGAACTATTTGCTTGCATCGGTTGAATCATGAAGATTTTTTGAAAGTTATGAAATATATTGTGGTTTAGCTAATTATTTTACATCACCGATTCCCAACCTTTTTCTTGCCATGCCCCACCCAAGTATCTGTAAAATCATGTACTGTTAAAAATCTACAGAAAACTGCCCACTCATTCAACCATTTTTGTAAATAATGGTTACTTGAACATATAATGAAATGTTCTCATTGATGGTGATAGATTAAAATCATAGTTAAGTAACCGTTATCTATAAAAATTGTCGAATGACTCGACTGTTTGCGGCAATTGTTTTGCGGCGAGATGACCCTCCGTCCATGACAGACATAGTTCTTATTCTCATTCTCTTTTAAACACATGGCAGAAGACTTAAAGGCTACTATTCTGGTCTAAATGATCTTTCTATGAACATAGCCTCTAAAAGAACATAATGAGAATTAAAAAAAACCCGGACAATTGAAGTAATGAGGAAGGAACCTGTAAGAAATTGTTATAAAAAATATGAAGCTATATGAAAAATAAAAATTAAATAATATCAAACTGATTTTAAAATATAAATTTTCTGAAAGTTTTCTGCTCTACATTGATAATTTTAATTCCTATATAATAATAGTAATAAAAGGTTTCATATAACTACGAGAAATAAATTGGATTTTATGTATGATCTTCGTAATATAATTGTTACGAAAATTTGTGAACAACATATATATAGTTACAAATTACCTATTAACAGAATTCTTTGTTTGTGAGATTTCCTCCTTTATTGTCGTGAGATTACTTCTGTGTGTGTTTTGATTTTAATTTTAAAAACATGTATGTCATAATGTAAATTTTTATACTACGAATTATTTACTTGTTCCCCTGAACCAAAATAAATTCACTATTAACACATTTCTTTGCGAAATTTCCATTGGATGATTTATTAATTTCTTAAAGGTGGCAGTAATTAATTTAAATATTTTATGTGTTTTTGAGGTTGAATGTTTTCAGATAGTTTCAGATACACTCTTCAATAGTTTCATGTGTATAAGTTTTCCATAAGAGATATTGAAAAGTAAATAACGATATATAGCCCATTCAATAAAAAAAGTGTAAAATTCTAAATTATATAGTAACCGGAAGATTTTTATAAAATAGTTAAATATTAATACAACGTATACCTGCGTTCTCGCTGCCGATCGCCATTGTGCCAAATCGGGACAAAATACTCCATTTGGCAATAAAGGAACGTCCAAAAAGCCAATCTGGGTAAGCTGATTCCTCTTTTCCCACTTACGCAGACGACACACCTATTTATGTTACTGAACGATTGATGCAGCTTACCGCGTTCAATCGTACCATCGCATTTACATCAATCTAGTCCTTGTGAAAACCTTCCGTATTTCGGTCGATTTTCACTTAAAAAAATATCGAAATCTCCCCTCCTCACCAAAAATCCCTTTTACCTAACCGCAGAACACAAAGTCAAAATTCTTTGATTTTTTTTTAAATTTAAAAACTTTTTTGCTCTATTTGTTTCAATATTTTTTATCAATAAATAATCAGTCATCTAAATCCACTGCCAAAATTACCACTCCCTCTTTTGATTATCCTTCCTTCAGCAGCTAGCACACAGAATTTTAATAATAAAATTTTTTAAAACTCATTAAATCCTTTTTTTTTTTTTTTTTTTTTTTGCTTTGTAACAAAAGTAACACAAAAATAAACAATCAACCATCTAAATAACCATTTAACAGCTCTCATAATTTGCTGATTTTGATCGTTTTATTCTTCGCCAAATAAAACATTTTTTGCGATTCAGCATAGTGGCGATTGGCAGCGTAAACCCTGTGCTCGAATTACTTTTAAATGGACCACATTTTTTTTTTTCGCTCTAAACAGTTTAAAAATGGATTGTTAAGAGAAAATAATGTTTAATTTAAAAAAAAAAGTTCCATTTATTCAAAATTACAAAATAAATCTCATATAAGGCTTATACGCAATAAAAATTATTAACAATAATGATTAAATTGCTTCTTTTTGTGATAATCTAAACTTTAGATACGTTAACACGATGTAGAAAGTGAAAAAACATTTTTGGCCATGTTTTAGTTGAGATATGGGAGCGGAAACTCTGTGAGAATATCTCTCACGAAGAACGAAAACAAACTTTACAAAGGTGGATTTTCCAGCTGAGTATTTGAAAAGCAAATGGTTCTGCCAACAAGTTTTGTATTTAACAAACATTATTGAACTTCATATGAGGTTTATGTGTGATATCTCTATATAATAAAAGCCAGTGTAACGCTGGGCGGGGCGAATCCACCAATCTTACCAGTTTCCCAGGAGGAGACTTAAGGGGAAAAGGATCCATTCTCCCATTGGTTGACAAGAAACAAGAATCCCGCGATTACTTCTCAAGGTAGTCCTGATAATTGAGCAGTAGTAGACACTTCTTCTTAACAAATCAGTGCAAGGCACATCGCATTACACCACCAAAATAAATCGCCAAGTGTCACTTGAGATTATTTCAAGTATTAAGTTGCAATTATATTAAATTTTCTTTGCGACATGTAAGGAATTTTAATTTATTTCTCATATAAAGTGATTCACGGAAAACAATGATATGGTATTTTTAAAAATATCCTTTTTTTTCCTGCAAAAAATTGATAAAACTGACTTTCTTTTAAAAAAGTAATCAATTTAAATATTTTAGGCTTTTTATTTTGTAACTTATTTTTAAATTACATATTAATATATTTTCCTTTTCTATATACAGGTGTATGTAAATTAAAAAAAAAAAATCAAACATATTCTATATTTTAAAAGTAAAAAATTAATATTTATACGAAAAGTAAAATTAATAATTTTTGATTTATAGCTTTGCATCAGGAGGACAGAAGCTTAGGGGATTAGACGGTTGGGATTCAAACCGAGATACTTATTTATTAATCAATATACATATTAAAAAAATTTTGGAGGGGGGGAGGAAGGGGGGGGGGTAAACAATAAAATACAATTTCAAAGTGTTATTAAAAAAAGTAGTATTATTTCAATAGTTGCAGCAGACTGTTTTAATTACGCACTTTTATTGCATATTTATTAAATTTTTGTTTTATTAAGAAATCTTAATTTTGTTATAGTAGTATTTTAGCCGGAAAACCTGGTTTACCCAGAAATATTGTAAATGCTAATTGTGTGTTTATTAGAACATAAACTAGCCGAACTTTGCTCATCTAAACGCTTCCATATTGTCAATCATTTTTTTATCAGTTTTTCAAGTTTTAAGTGAAAAACACAATTTTTACCCACCGTCCTAGGACGGGCATTTTACACTAGTCTATATTATAAAGCAGAAACATGTCCGTAAGTAACGCTGCCGTCATATTGACGGCAGTAACAAAGGACCAAGAAGTTTTTCTTTTACTGCAATTTTTAAAACTCCTAAATATTGACGTTTTAATTTTTACACCGTCGAATAGGAAAAAAATGTTCTTTCAAATGCATTTTGCTTGAAAATTATATGCCAATTTGCTAAATTTTTTATGGCTTTAAAAATAATTTCAATCATGATTAAAAAAAATCTATTATTGCGTTTTATCTGGATACATGGCAGCAGTAATTCTAGGTTTGTTATTTTAGCGACGAAAGAGGCTGTCTTTAACACAGACGACGTGTTTTGTGCCGACATTTTGTACAGATTTCCACGCTCGTCTTTTGATTGCTGCAAACACAGTAAAGGATATAAGATAAGTGTTGGATTTATTTTTATGTGTTCATTATTATCTTAGAATACAGTTTGACTAGCTATTTTAGGTGAACGGTGTATGTATTTGACTTAACAGTTGAATTACTCGGTGGTACTAGGTACAGTCAGTACACTGGGTGTTGGAGAAATACTTCTTGTTTACTTTTCGTCTGTGTAGTTATCCATCGTTTTCATCTGCTTTAAAATGTAATTACTAAAATGTAGTGTAGTAATGATTTCCCTGGTATTTCTTTTCTGTTTCATTATTATTTTTTATAGGAAATCGAAAAAGTTGTGGCACCGGTTCGTTTTTGCTATGCTAGAAATGGCTTATGTAAATTCATATATTACATATGTAGAGATGCGAGAGAACATGTTGTCCCTGGAATATAGATGTCGCATAACTAAAGGACTGCTAACAAGATCGAAACCTAAAAAAGAAAAATAGTTTTTTTTAACCCTTTCAGGGGCAAAACATTTTTAATACTAAAGTGTTGAAATAAATGTTTGGCATCGGAATTTGCCAAACGATTTATCTGTAAATAAGAAAAAGCCTTTATTTCACATACTTATTAAATCGAAAATATTTTCTGGTGCCATTTGAAATACTTTGTGGGTTTTCTGTTACGATATTTTAGTCACAGTGTATACTGACGGTACTTTAAAGTACCACTTTAATTAAGTACCTCTAAATAATTAAATTTCTCACGGGTGAGTATTTTTTTTATGTTTATCCTTTAATTTTCATTGTAGTGATTGAAAAAAAATATTACATGAACAAAACTGCAGTAGATAAAGGGTTAAACCGTTTACACTTAATGATATAAATAATTCAGCGTTTGTTTCCGGCTAATATTCCATATCAAAATTAAGACTTCATCTATAAATAAATAAAATAATAAATTAATATAAATAATGCATAAATTTAATGAAGATGTTATCGAACTATGAAATAATCCACTGAAATAACCAGAATCAAACAGGCTGTTGAAACTAGCGAATCTTTGGCAACTTCTTCGGCTTTTAACCTCTGGCATGCGACTAATACGAAAGTATCGTTTTTAATAAATTAAAAAACTTTATTTGAATACATAATTGATGTTTTTCGTATAAAAATACTTTTTTTAGTGTTGTTAAAAAAATATATTAAATTTAAAAAAAGTTATTGGAGATTTCAATAAAATTGTTTTCAGCTATATTCTGTAACCCTGGAAGTCTGGGTTGGATCTCTTAGTAAGAGTAAAAATGAAATCTATACAATTCCCTGAGGGCTGTATTCCAATGCAACCTCATATGAAGTTACAATACTATACACGAGAGGATTAATTCGCCTTTGACATATAATAGTTATGAGTCAATAATGATTATAAGCAACTATTAATTAAAATAAATAATTATTAGGAAGGTGATTTTGAAAATATTGTTATAAATAACTATGAAATGTTAAACCTCAACTTGTGTTATTGAAAATTTACGCACAGGATTGCAATGGGAATTTTTACGTAAACCAGTTAATTCACCATATTCTTGGTTATTTGTTAGCAACATAGTTTGTATTAAGTCACCTCTAAACTTGTCAATAAAAATATAATTAGTTTTCAATACAAGTAAGTTAGATCATTAGTTATTGATTCACATACGTAAAGTTCATTTGAATATGATAAACGGCCGAGATTTTCCTTGACACATTTCATCCGACAACAGTTTACATCACGATAAAAGCATCATTTTGTAGGTCACTGTTCACAAGCAAGTTGAAAAAGACATCTCTTTTTTTAGGCATGCTCATTAAGGACTACATCGATGATGGTTCATGGGGTTAAAATGTGCATCTTATTAAAGTTTTTGAAGATTACTTTTTTTTTGCTTTAAATTCACGTTTATATTTCTTTTATGTTCATAAGAAAATGACTGCATAGTTTTGAAAAAGGTATTTCTTCATTATTTGATACCTATCACCAGAGGTTGTAGTGGAGAGTATATAATGATATACATTGTATACCTTCTGGATATCTCCCTATACTCCTTGTAGTTATAACGTATACTCTCTGGTGTATATCCACTGTGTATAACATATTTGGGAACATCCATTCGTTACTCTTGTGATAATTAGAGCAAATTTTCATATATAATTCCAATTATTTTATTACAAAATATAAGTAAGATAAAAATTGATATAACCAGCTAAATACCACTGTGTTCCACACACAAACATATATCTAATTTATATTAAAAAAATTACTTATGTATATATTAAATGACTCTTGTGACACTCTGGTCACAAGAGTAACAAAATTTTGATTGATTATATAGACAAGGGAAATGATATTTCAAATGAAAATCAAATTTCAAATTTCAAAGTAATTGCTTAAAAGGCGCAAAGGCCAACATAGTGAAAAAGATTCCAAGCCGGGACTCGAACCCGGGCCATCAGTATAGCGCACTGACGTTCTACCGACTAAACCACTTGGAACGATACCTAGCTCGGAAAATTTCTCACTATTATATGTTGGCAAGGCTACAAACGCAGCACAAGATGGAATATTTATCGTGAGTCACCGACCTGGGACAAACACGAAACATAATTAAATCCAGCATCGATAGAAATTATATTAATACATGGAAATTATTCCAGAGAGAAACATTCGCCTTGCATACAATATTTCAAATGGCCCGGGTTAGAGGTTGGAATCTTTTTCACTATGTTGGCCTTTGCGCCTTTTAAGCAATTACTTTGAAATTTGAAATTTGATTTTCATTTGAATGTATTAATATAATTTCTATCGATGCTGGATTTAATTATGTTTCGTGTTTGTCCCAGGTGGGTGGCTCACGATAAATATTCCATCTTGTGCTGCGTTTGTAGCCTTGCCAACATATAATACTGAGAAATTTTCCGAGCTAGGTATCGTTCCAAGTGGTTTAGTCGGTAGAACGTCAGTGCGCTATACTGATGACCCGGGTTCGAGTCCCGGCTTGGAATCTTTTTCACTGTGTTGGCATTTGCGCCTTTTAAGCAATTACTTTGAAATTTGAAATTTGATTTTCATTTGAAATATTGTATGCAAGGCGAATGTTTCTCTCTGGAATAATTTCCATGTATTAATATAAGGGAAATGATTTTTGTTATAATTAGATATATATTAAATGAGTGGAGCACAATAGTATTTTACTGGTTATGTCTCTTTTTATCTTAATTATATTTTATAGTAAAATAATTGTAAGTATTTGTAAAAAACCGCACGAATGGTCACAAGAGTAACAGTGGACGTTCCCATTTGTTTTTTTACGAATTAACCACTGACTATCACACTGTAAATTCGTCACATTAGCTTATAAAAAGGATTCTCAACTAGTGCGACGTGGCACACGGGTGCGCTGTGAGAATACCACAGATGTGCCCTGAAAGTTTCATTCAAATTATATCGAAAATTCACGAATAATAAAATTATAATTACTTTAAAATTTTACTATGTAATGACGTTTAGTATTATAAAGCTACATTTCGTGAGTGTAAATTCTGAAATTATTTTGTTTTAATGCTTGAACACTTTTAATGAGGGTATGTGAACATATCATGAAAATGGACTCATATAGTATTTATCTAAATACTATAACATAGCTAATAACTAGCTATTATAACAATACTATAACTAGCATTAACTTCATCTAAATGCTTTTAGAAAAAGCTAATCGTTCGGAAGGAAGTTGGGTTTCAAATATTACAATTGATTAGTTTTTATAAATTACACGTATTACAAAAAACATCGTCCGCATTCAGTATTATATTTAGGAGAATAAGCTATCTGGAGCGAACAATGTTAAAAATATAAATAAATCTCAGCTAGATCATTGAAAAAAGATCTTCTAATATCCTTACCCGAATTTTTTATCTTGCAGTGGATAGAGGAAGTTCAGGTATTATGGAATACTATTTACGTTTTGATATGTAAGTCAACAGAAAAAATTGAAATACAGTAGAGCGAGGATTATCGGAACTCCAATTAACCGAACTTCCAATTATCCAAACAGCCTAATTCTCTCGATTTTTTTTTTTTTTTTTTAAACCGAACTTCCAATTATCCAAACACCCTATCTCTCTTATTTTTACTTTCTTCTATCTTCAATAGAAGAAAGTATTGTAATCGAAAATTTTTTCCGACGGATTTACATGTTTGAGGGGCCACATGTTTTAGGGGTCACATGTTTTAGATCACAAAAACATGTTTATACAAAATGCCTGTCTATCCATGTGTCCGTTTGTCCGTGTGTCGCCATTATTGTACCATCAAAAATTGTATGAAGTTATGCATAGAATTGAACCATTTTTTTTAAAAAGTTTTTGGCTATGGCAAGCAAGTCCTTCATTAGTTTGGAAAAAATCCGTCGGTAGGGGACGCTGTAATAGCGATTTTTGTGCATTTTGAATATTGTACCATCGAAAAGTGTATGAAGTTATGAATAGAATTGAACCATTTTTTTTGTGTATGTTTTTGGCCATAGCAAGAAGGTCCTCCCTGAATTGGGAAAAATTCCGCCGAAGGGGGCGCTGTAATAGCGATTTTTGTGCAATTTTCAATATTGTACCATCCAAAAGAGTATGAAGTTATACTTAATTCTAATAAAAATACTAATAAAACTAATTATAATGAAATATTGACATGAGATAGAAGAAAGTTTTGGGACTGGCGTATCCAACTAGTTCCC